>JAWWTY010000158.1:32650822-32699370 GCA_035222235.1 Margarornis squamiger
TCCAGGGGCAGCCACAGCTTCTCTGCCCAACCTGTGCCAGGGCCTGCCCACCCTCACAGGGAAGGATTCCTTCCCAACATCCCATCTAACCCTGCCCTCTGGCAGTGGGAAGCCATTCCCCCTTGTCCTGTCACTGCATGCCCTTGCAAAAGTCATCTAATTTTAACATTTCCAGTCTATTTATGAGGCAGAGGGAGAATGCAGTCTGTGGAAATCATGTTTGTAGTGTCTCTTTGCACAGCTTGAAAAAAATTTAAAATTCAGTTGGAAGTCACAAGCTTTTTAAAGAAAACTGAACAAACCTTTCTGTTTCAGTAACAATCCTCAATCAAATGACGTGGTGCTTTGTTTAAGGCTGTGGTTTGATTTGGTTTTTTTTATTCCTTGACAGTATTTCACTTCAGCCAGTGTAGTTCATTGTAGTGTGAAGGAAAGCTGAGTTTCACTCATGTCAATGAGTAAATTATTAAGCCTGTGTGCTGTTGGGATACTCTGAGGCATCCAATGAAAGGTTTTAAAGAGCTGACTGTCGTGTTGCAGAGCTGGAAGAGGAATCTCCCATCATTAACTGGTCGCTGGAGCTGGGCACGCGCTTGGACAGCCGGTTGTACGCACTTTGGAACCGCACTGCCGGGGATTGCCTGCTCGACTCGGTGCTCCAGGCCACCTGGGGCATCTACGACAAGGACTCGGTGCTGCGCAAGGCTCTGCACGACAGTTTACACGACTGCTCCCACTGGTCAGTTGGGGCTTGGGGCACGGCTTTCCCCACGTGCTGGCAGGAGGAAACACAACCACCACTCCCCAGTTCCCTGCCGTGCCAGGCTCCTTTCATGCCTCAAAGGTGGAGAGTCACTGGGATTCCAGTTGTCCTCTACATCTCATGGCTTAGGCACGAGCGCTGGAAACTGGGACATTCTGAGCTTGGGGATGGGATAGGATGGGATGGGATAGTCAGCAAATGACATTTCAAGCAGTGAAATATTTTATACTGCCAAGCGTGTGCTAACCACAGTTATTGCAGCTGGAATTTCTGTGTGCTTGCAATGTAAATCATGCACATGCTGTGCCTGGCTGCTCGGTGGGTGCTTTGCAGAAGATTGTTAGGAGAAGATAGCCTTTTATTCCTTGTAAACTTTGCAGTATTTTCATTCCATCTGCTTAGTTACAGCTTGGGTTGGGATTGCTCTTTTTGTCCCTGTTCTTCTCTCTGCTAAAATAACGGCAGTAAAGCACAAAGTGTTGACATTTAACTAGGGCTGTCATTTGGCCATAAAATTTAATTTATCATTCTATAAAACAACTTTTGTTGGTTTACACTGGCAGCCTTCTTTAGTCTGATGTAGTTTGCCTCTTCTAGAGGGGAAAATCCTTCCACTTGGCCATCCGGTGGTGTGTCATGGACTAAGGGAAGAGCAGATAAAGACTGATAATCCCAGTCACAGGCGGTCATTTCTTTCATTCCTTGTGATCAAGGACAAGAGAAACTGTCAGCACATGCTAGAGAAAGAGCCTGCCCCTTCTCTATATGCTATACAGCAAGTCAAGAAGAAAGGTTAATTTTAGGGTACCTATATAAGTAGTTTCTGTGATTACTGTCCCCAAGTGCTGTTTGGAGAAAACTCCCCAAATTAGCATCCAGTGAAGTGGTGCTTCAGTAGCAATTCTCCCAAGAACCTGCCTCTGAAAGGATCTGTCACTGCCTTAGAGTTGTTTATAATGGACTCTGCATCTCGGCCATGCAGGAATGTCCCTGGCATCACAAGCAGTTCCCCTGAGGCCAGAACAGAAATTTATGATAGATCAGGTTTTGTTCTTTATGGTAACAAAGCCAGGCATGGTATCCAAAAACGTGCTGCGAACTGTGGAGCTTTGAACCACATCTCTCAGTGCTGCTGCTAACTGTGGTTGGTTTGCTGCTGTATCTAACACAACACTCCTTATTTAGAGGCTATTAAATCTCATTAAGCTTTTTAGTTTCTTCCAGACAGAATTTGCATTCTACTCTGAATTTAGCTTTAGTAGAAGCATAATTTTTAACTGATTCATGTTCCTTTATAGGAACAAGCCTTTTGATGTTAAGGAACAAGTCTTTAAGGAACAAGTCGTGTTCCTTTATAGGAACAAGTCTATAGAATAAGTCTTGTAGCCAAGTTCTGTTGTAAATTGATAATCCTGTACATCCTGTACTTGCTGCAGAGATTCTATCTCTGAAGACACAGATAGGAAGTAAAGTCTTCACTGGCTTTAATAAGAGTTGCTGAAGGAACAGGCTCTTAGATGCAATCCCTGGTTAAACTTTTATCTAGTGGAATTATTCTTGAAAGCCTTGACAAAGACATTTTAAAATGGGTATTTTTGTAGTCAGACATAGCACACTCCTGTAACTCATTTGGCCTTGTTTTGTTATGTTTGTTTAGATGCTGAACAAAGAAGAGTCTATTTACCAGAGACACTCTTGTGTCTGGTACTCAGAAAAAGCTCAGTAGTGAAGTTCCCAGAGGCTCTGGCCTTTGGAATCTTTTCCACTCACCTTTAAATAACTACACTTTTAGTTTCCACAAAAGTGGGTTCTGATGTGTCCCTTTTTGTATTCCACCATTAGCTTTTGTTGGAGAGTGGGCACATGCCCTAAGTTGGCTTTCAGAATTCTTTTTTTATGGGTACATTTAATTCTCTCATGTTAACCTGAAAAGTTTGCTTCAAATGAGTTCAAAACCTTGTCTATGGCTGCCTCACTCAGGGAAGAAACTTCTTTAGGAAAACACTTTCACAGTTGATCTTTTGGGGAGTAGTTTGTTTGGGTTTTTTCTTTTTTTCCCCTTTTATTTCTCACTGTCGTGGTGGGGTTTGTTTTTGTTTGTTGTATGGATGTGTTTTGTTTGTTTGCTTGTTTTTTTGTTTGGTTTGGGTTTTTTTCCCTCAGAATACGATTACATTTCTCTCAAGAACCCTGACAATTAATTCATTTAGCACAGGGTGGTCAGTTAGAGATTTCTGGGGGAAAACAGGGAAAATATCTTACGAGCTGGAAAGATGGAATCAGTTGGTGCATTTGGATAGAAACTGGAATGTAGATCCAGAAGATTCCCTGTAGATATATTACTGTGAACTAGCACAGACCTATCCAAATATCCTACTAACAGGAATTTTAAGCCATGCAAGGGTTCTAGCTGGACTCAGGAAAGCCAGCCTGGCTGGTGACTGCTGTTCCACACACCAAGGTTTTAGGGTGGCTACAGCATAGGAAAGGTTTGATCCACACACACTCACTGCCTGTTAATTTTCTCAGATTTTAATTAAATGAGTTCATTTCCCGGAGTTTTTTAATAAGGTGAACTTTAGAATGGTTTCTTTGTCTTCACAGTAAAGGCCATTGTTTCAAAGTTGGCTTGGCACTCTTCCCTGAACCCTAATGTGAGGTGGTGGCTTTTCCATGGTATAACATCTGCTTTTTAAGGTCTAGGTCGTTTTTCAGTGTCAATGGTTAAGAAAGATAAAATATGATGACCTAACAAAAATGTTAATTAAAAAAAAAAGAAGAAATAGTGTGACTTAAAACTCTCAGGGTAAATCAAATTAATCCTACTTTCTATATTTGATATTTATCCACACTGCTTTATAACTCCATATAATGGGAAATTACCATACCCTTTGCTCCAAAAAGTGGTAGAAAACAGATTCTGCCTATTAACCGTGATCTATTTGAAATTGATACAGGATTGCTTTGTAGTTAATTGGCTTGTGATATGGTTAAAAATAGAGAATACCTGTATTTTTTGTGTGAGAAGAATGAGCAACTCCTCCCTTATGAAATGGAATGTCTTAGTTATGTCCCCTCTACGTCCCCACTTAAATAAGCCTAAAGAAGGCTTTTAAAAAAAAACATTCCAAGAAGTATCACACTATCCAGGAGCCTGGTGGGAACTTGGGTCATGCTTGCTGTAGCCATTGCAATGCCAAGTGATTTCTTAAAGGAGGATTTCCACATGGAGTCTGCTGAAGATTAAAAACAAAACCAAGTTTTCCTGGCCTATGGTCTCTTTCTTCCCTGTTTTTGGACGTGGCATAAAGGATTACAAGGGTTAAATATTGCTCTCAGGATTATGGTGGTTGAGTAAATATTTTTACCTTTAGCACTCTTTCTCTCTGTGTTAACATTTTAGGTTCTACACACGCTGGAAAGAGTGGGAATCGTGGTATTCCCAAAGCTTTGGTTTACATTTCTCATTGCGAGAGGAGCAGTGGCAGGAGGATTGGGCATTCATACTCTCCCTTGCAAGCCAGGTAAGGAGACTCCTTTGTCAGAGGGCTGAGGGGAAGGGTGCTTTAATTGCTGTAGAGAAATTCCATGAAATGGATGTGCTTTTCAGGAATAAGAGTATTCACTTATGAGGGAAAACATTCCTCTTAAGCCAGTGATCTCAAAGTATTACTGGGTAAACTGCTGATATGGAAAGATTAGTTTAAAATTATCATTTTTGAGCTTGCTCTTAAGCAATGAAAAAAAGGTCTTGTGGTGTCAGAGTGAAGTCTGTAGAATAAACTAATATACAGTTGTCTGCTTAATGTCCTCCTCCAGCTCCTGCAGCACTTTTACCTCCCAAAACACACCTACAAATCTGTCATCTTACACTTCTGAAACTTCAGCAAGCTGATGTTTTATAATAAGATTTACATTTCTATAAGCTGCCAGCTACAGGAATATTTTTACCTCCTCTTTTAAAGTATAAACTTGATTTTGATGCTATTTTCCTGAGCTTTGTTTTGGAGTGCCCTTTTCCTATCATCAAAAGGCATTTGCCTTAACCTGCCCTCAGACAAGTGAATTATTTTTAGACTAGACATTATGTAGAGTTTCACTTCTAACTGGGGAATGAAATAAGTTGGATTGAATTTGGGCAATAGGACAAAGAATTATTACTGACAGATGAAGTTCTTGTGCAAGCTGAAACATTTTTGGTTATTTCCAAAATCTTCCCGCCTTTTGTTTTTCCTGTCCAAGCTATGTCACTTTTAAAAGCATTTTCTGTCTCAATTTGGTGACTGTTTTTCAACTTTCTGAGTAGAGAATGATAATTTCTGTTTCAAGTGATGGCTTTCTTTGTGTTTGGTTCAGCCTGGAGCGAGTTTGGAGCAGACACACATTTTTGTACTTGCACATATTCTTAGAAGACCAATTATAGTTTATGGAGTAAAATATTACAAGAGTTTTCGAGGAGAAACATTAGGATATACCCGCTTTCAAGGTAAGCCTTTAGCTTTTCAAATTCAGTTTTTAAAGAGGTTCACCTGTAAACTTGAAGGGGGAGTGACATTAAATTACTGTCGTGGGAGAGGATGGAATTCTGTTGTAGGTAAATTTTCATTTGCTGTTGAAAAGAACCAAACAAGCCCCTCAAAACTTGCAGTTTTTCATTTTATAGTGGGCATGGTGCCTGTAACCACAGTAAAATGTATTCTGAGCTCCACTCAACATACCTGTAATCTGCAATTTATATAAATTACTCTGATTGTGAAAATGTATCAGAAGGTGTGTGGTTTGTACTGCTGCAAGACACAAGAGGTTTAATAAGTGGCATTTGAAATGTGGCTGTAAATGGACATTTTCAAAACTGCAGAATTTAGCATTTCCTGAAGGAGGCTCATAAAGTCGGGGAGAGAAGGTGTTGGCATTGGCCAGTTTTTCACTGGAGTGACAGCAGAATCTGCCTGGGAGGGGGTTTCTGGAGCAGCCCTCAAGAGCAGTGAAAAGTAGCCACCCCTAAAGCAAGGGGCAAGGCTGTTCAGAGCAGGGAAGAGAGGTCAAAGCAGCGTGGAGATGGTACAGCTGAGCTTTTTTCTGTAGTTGATTTAAAATAAAAGAAGTGGTGACTTGAATGTGAGCCATAGAGGCCAAAAGGGAGGAACTGTGTTCATAAATGCTCTACCAGCAGTTGCTGTGTGAGGTATAAGATTAGGTAACTTAGTTACACTTAGAAAATATTGGTCAACCAATAAGGGAAATCTCACTTTCTGCAAAAGTGAATTCCATGATGTACTTTAAAGGAAGTCTTAAAAGTTTATCTGTGTTCCAGTAATTCACCCTTTACAGCAAGTGTGATGTAAATACTGACCTATTTCTCTTTAGTACTATAATTTTGCATAGCTTGATCAGGTTCTGTCTGACTTTTTCTCCTCCTGATCTGACTTTTTCTCTTTCTTGTCTTCTGGGCAAACAGCCTGACAGTCCTTCTGATAAATATGAAGATGTTCAGCTGACTCAGTCCAGCTTTGCTTGGGCATACATTTGTAGATTTCTAAAGATGCATTTTCTGGTTTGCAGCCAAATCTGTGTTTGGGCAGCTTTCCTCTCTGGTACATGCTAACATTTTATTCTTCAAAGAATAAAACATAAGAGGGGATTGGGACCATCTGCACAGGCTTAGGAGTAAATGAAACCCATGTAGAAAGAACTGGGTGTGTTAGAGGGTGTTGGGGCATTTGTTGTGCCCATGGTTCATCTTCCTGGGCTCAGAGTACATCTGCTTGATGCTGACCCACTGTTTATTTATAACTTAGGACTTCTCAGAACACCTCTTTTTGTGATTTAAAAAAAGTATGGTAACTTTGGAAGGAGGCAAACACATAATGTGTGAAACCCCCAAGCTGTGGTGGAGTTACTCTCTAACTAGTTAAGAGTTTTCAGAAAACCTGAGAAGCTGTTTGGCTTCTCAGTTTGGGGTAGTGACAAAACTTTGTGTAGGGAAATGAACTAGTTTTTTGAAGAGTCAAAATGTTTCATGCTCTTTGTTGCATGTTATCTTCTATTTGAGATGATGAAAGGCTGGGAAAGAACAGTTTTTCGTGTCACAGAGATCTGACATCTGACACTTCAGGTTTGTGTTGCTTTTCACTCTGAGGCTCTGTGTTTGTAAATGTTTTTATTTCCTAGATTTGGCATGCAGGCAGACAAGTGTTACACAGCCTAAATCCGGTGAAATTGTTTTCTTGCTCTGTGAACCAAAAGGTAACTGAGTGTCTGGGACAACCTTTTACTAGACACGGGTTTCCAGGAATTCAGGCAGCCAAATATTTATGACTTGTGAGTTGTTTGCCACAAGCCACATCCACCCATACATGGAAACACACAGCACTGCAAACAGGTGAACTTGGGAGTCCTGTGTCAGATTACCTGGAATTACTTCTATCCCTGTCCAGCCACATTTTTGTGGTTAATGTGTTCTAATTAAAAGTCAGCACAGCTGAGACCCAGCAGCCATCACACTCGGAGAAGTGTGGGCTGCCAAGAGGAGTCTCCTGGAAGTGGTACAGGACTGCTCTGGGCTTGTGAGGGAGCTGTGGGGAGTGCTGGGCTGTCCCTGCCTTGCTGGGTAGCTCCTTGCCTGTGTCTAACATCACATCCACCAAAAAAGAAAGAAAGATCTTGGTGTAGAAGTGATGGATGCGCCACCTCTGTAAGGGTTCAAGTGTTGGAGGGGGCTTGGAGGAACCTGGGCTAGTGGAAGGTGTGCCTGCCCATGGCAGGGGTGGAATGAGATTGCCCTTAAGGTCCCTTCCAACCCAAACCATTCTGGGATTGTAGTTTTTAGCAGAAAGGGGGAATTGGATTTTTTTAATGCTTGCTTAACATCATGGCACAGTTCGTAGTGCCTTGGAAGGTAGTATAACTCTTACTGACCCCCCAAATACTCTCCCTGATAGGAATTTTTTCTCCAGGGATTCCTTGTTCCAACTTGTCATCCTTGCTGTATCTGCTGTGAATCCCATAAGTGACAACCTCCTTGTTTCCCAGGTTACAATTGACTGTTAATGCTTCTTTAAATATTAAGGCTCTGACAGTGAAAGATCCACTTACTGCTCAGCCCTGAGTGTGCTCCCAGTCTGGCTGCATGTGTTTAGTGGCACAAATAAACAGCTTTTAAAATTGATCAGGAAAAAAGGTGGGTGACTGAACTGATCATCAGATCAGGCTGAACAAATTAAATCCTCTTTGGGTGGCTCCCAGGATAGGTGTTAGCCTGTACTCTTATTTTCCATGGCTTGTGTTCATGTCAACTGTTGTTACACAGCATTCTCACTTTATATCAGAGTGACTTTTATAACTCTTAAGAGCACTAGATATTCTCCCTGGTAATGTTTGGAATTCCTTTCTTGTGGAGCTCATCACATAAAGTTGAGGAGGAATGGAAAGTGTAGCACAGCCTTCTGTCTCAGGAAAGTGATTGGTGTGGAATTTTTAATAAGGCAAAACAGCAGTGAAAAAGAACTTCCAAAAAACTACTGAATTTTAGCATAGAGCTTATGTTGAGGTAAACAGATGAATTCCAGTCCTGACAGGTCACATAGCTGTGCTAGGTGTACATGAAGAACTAATTCCCAGGAATTGAGGGACTGTTGTCCTTACTTTTGGCTCTGAGGATGTTATTTTCAATGTAACTTTGAATTCTGACCAGATGTTTGGTTCTTCACCTAAATGTAAAGGCTTGAAACTTTTGGGGTAAGGCTTATCCTTGTTCTGCACTTTTAGTGTTGCATTGGAGTGAGACTTGATAATGGGGACAGGGAGTGTTAAGAAGGTATTAAAAGGATTTGTCCTTAAATCGAGGTGTTGTAAAAACTTCTGTGAATCAGAACGAAATGGAAAGACTTTTAGGCAGCTCTTGAATGCTCATTCAGAAATGGGGGGAGGAAAGGGGCCAGTTACTGGTAGCCCCCACTGCTTTTGACTGCAGCAAAAAAAGGTGAGTTCCAAAGTTAACTAAAACCTCCAAAGGCAGCCCGTGCCTCAGATTGCCATTTCAGCATTCCCTCTCCGTGGATGTTGGAGCAGCAGTGCCCTGTTTGCTGCAGCAGCTGTACTAGGAGGGTTGCTATGCTACATGTGCACTCCAGTTTATGTGGGGCTATTTTTAACCTGTCACAAGGTGAGCTGTGCTCTTGCTGAAGTTGTCTTGCAGCAGTACACCCCAGGAATTATTTATGTTCCTGGAAGAAAGGAGTTCCAGCTTTATTTTGGGACCTCAAGCAAATTGCTGTATTTATTGCTAAAAATGGTGGGGAGGCAAAGTGCAGTTTCCCTCAGATTCTGTGACATCAGGAGTTTGTTGTAGCTGAGCAAAATAGTACCAGCTTTTTGGGGGGTTGTTTTTCTTTATTGAGGCTAGATATGAATAATTGATGTGGGTTAATTTAATCTATGAATACTGTGTATGAGCAGTCCTGTTCTGTCTGGGATGGGTTATACTGGTGCAGAATAACATTTAGTGCAGTAAGTTCTCTTAATAATAACTTCTGTGAGCAGATGGTGGAATTTTTGTTCTGGTAAAAATAGACATCTGACTATAGATTTTATTTCTGTGATGCAGAATCTGATTTTTTTTTCTCCTTAATTTTCTTTTTTTTTTAATGTTAAGAAGAGTTACCAAACATAAGACTGTTTTTCTAATCTTGGTTTTCTTCATCACTGCACCATAGACTGTAGATTTTAGGGGTATGGTAATGTGGTCTTGGTTGTGATTGTAATGGGTTTTATGTCTAAACTTGCTCAGTTGCAAAGACACGTGACTTCTGTTAATTAATAATAATTAGCTGTACCAAAAACTGTGACCTGTTGGTGTAGACCAAACCAGCATGTTTTAAATCTTTGCGATGTGCTTTACTGTTCAGCCAGAAACAAAAGGTTTGTAGCAAACCCCTTCCTTGCTGAACAGCATTTCCCAGCCTTACCCTGTGTTTCCATTTCCCCTAGGTGTGTATTTGCCTTTGTTATGGGAACAGAGTTTTTGTTGGAAAAGTCCTATAGCTCTGGGCTACACGAGGGGCCATTTCTCCGCCCTGGTTGCCATGGAGAACGATGGCTATGGCAATCGAGGGGCTGGTGCTAACTTGAACACTGACGATGATGTTACTGTTACTTTTCTACCCTTGGTGGACAGCGAGAGGAAATTATTGCACATTCACTTCCTTTCTGCTCAAGAGGTAAGAAACGACCTGTGTGTGGCTGGTCCCCTCTGTCACAGCTGCTTGTTGAGGCTCAGCAATCCCTAAATCTCTGTCTGTAGCCCTGGGGGGTTGTGCTGCTCTGTTTCATTCCTGCTGCGCCCTTCCCCATCACTTGAGGTGATTCTGAAAGGTGTTTTCCCACAAACTTGGTGCTCATTTGTAGCTCTGTCACTGCATTGTCCGTGTGAATCACAGAACCATAGAGTGGAATCGCAGAATATCCTGAGTTGGGAGGGACCCACAAGGATCATTGAGTCCTGCTTCTGCACAGGACAGTCCCAGAATCCCACCTTGTGCCTGAGAGTGTTGACTATAAACACACCTAGAAAGGGATCCAGAAATAAGGATTCTGGCACTAATGCAAGACTGAAATCTGCCTTTGGGGTTTGGGTTGTCGTTTTTTTTTTCCAAAGGATCAAAAATATTGACCCATAGTTACAGCACATTCTACTCTTTATTCTAATGAACTCAACTAGTTTTTTCTTGACTGTGATAAAGGCACAGAACCACTTTGGTGTGTACATGGAGGGGAAGGGAGGGCTGGAAAACCTGAACTAGCTGCAAAAAGTGCAGGATAAAAGAGAGATACAGGAGCAAAAATGGGTGCTAAGTCTAGGGAGGAATGTTTCTTCAGCAAGCCATAAAAGAGGAAATGTATCATGGCAAGAACACTAAGACTCCTAAAAGTGTCTTTGTAAAGCCAGAAATCTCTTTTAGGACTTGTATATGGTGCCTACAGTAAATAACTGAAATACAGGAAGGCTGAACTGGAAATACAGGTGTGAAAAATTGGGAAGAACAGCTGGAGAGTATTCCAGAGCCTTCCAGCTGTGGTTGTTGGGCACCAGATTGGTTTGTGGAGGCGCCGAGCGCAGCCGTGTCCCTTGAGCAGGAGCCGCCGTCCGTGTCTGGGAGTGTCACGGGTGGGTTCCCCGGGGTGTCCCGAGTGAAGGCTCATGCCGGGTGTCCCCTGTGCCCCCAGATCGGCAACGAGGAGCAGCAGGAGAAGCTGCTGCGGGAGTGGCTGGACTGCTGCGTGACGGAAGGAGGGGTTCTGGTGGCCATGCAGAAAAGCTCCCGCCGGCGCAACCACCCGCTGGTGACGCAGATGGTGGAGAAGTGGCTCGACCGCTACCGGCAGATCCGGCCCTGCACGTCCCTGTCGGACGGCGAGGAAGACGAGGATGACGACGATGAGTGATGGTGATGAATAAAGTGCAAATGAGCCGCAGAGTGTGTGAGCAGTGGGCGTCGTGCTGTGCAGGAGGTTGGGTGTGCAGCCACCCGGGGCTGGGGGATACACGCTGGGAAGGATTCCCGGACAGCACGGAGACAGGAGAGAAGCTCGTCCCGCTGCCTGGGCTGGACTCCAGTTTGTATAAAAACACGAAAAAGAAACAAAAAACAGCTAATTTTATTATCAAGACGGAAAAAAACAAAACAACCAACCCCCTTTTTCTTTCTGACTGTAAATCTGTCTATAAATGTACCGCATGTGGTTGTGTAAGAGGTTGTGTAATAGGAAACGTATACCAGCATCTTAATTATTGCAGAGAAATTTTTCAACTAAGGGCACTTCTGAAAGCACACGTTAGCTGGATGTCTCCTCCCTCCGAGGTTCTTTTACAGTAGAACTTGGTCTTCTTCATCACCTTTTACATACTCTGACGCATTTCCCTGAAAGGCCCTTTTCTGTGAAATCTCACTAGTGCCCAGGTCAGATTGTGAGAGGTTTTTTGGGTTTTTGTTCCTTTTTTTTTTGTTTGCACAAAATACCCACAGCAAGTCATAAGCAAAAAACCATTATTTTACTAATATTTTAGTTATTGCTGTGCCCATATAATAAAGTCTAAACTCTACGGAACAAACTGGAAGAGAAGCTAAATTTTTCATTGAGTGAAATGATTTGTTTCCTGAAAAAGCTTTTTAGGTTTTGGTTTTTTTCCTTTTTGCAATTTTTTTTTCTTCTAATAGTTAATAGATTCCTTTCAGTATAGGTAAGAATATTTATTCAGAGAAGTGACCTGAAAGGTAGGGATTTTATTCCAGTGAGCATACACTAAACAAAATTGTGTGAAATCTGAGAACTCAAACGCCATTGAGAATTTCATTGCCAGAACTCCTGTCTTGCTGTGATACAAATTATATATCTAATTTTGACATTTATTCTTTGATCACTCAAACATTGCTGCAAATGAAAAAAATCACCTTTTTGAAGGGTTCCTCCTTGGTCACTAAATCTAGTGAGAAGCCACTTGGCAGTTCTAATTAAAAAGAAGAATCTATGCTCAAGTTGTTTAAAAGTACTGTTATATATTTCTCAGTATGTAAACCTGGGAATTTCTTGCATGTTGATTGATGTGGCCATACTTAAACGTATGTAAGTTCCTAAGATTGTAAGTTCAGAGTATATTCTCCAGTAGAAATTTTATTATATTTGATAACTTTAGCCATGTAACCTGTAATGGATAAAGTTTATCTAAAAATCTCACTGAAACACTAAAGGTTAATGCCAGTTTCTACATTTACAGTGCAATTCAGGTTGTCTTGAAAAGCACTTTTTTGATGGTGTGGTGGTTGAATAAGAAAGTTTGCAGTAGATGAAATTGTTTTAATTAGAATTTGGAAAGAAGCCCCATAGCACATATTTTTTATGTAGTTCAGAGCTATGGAAACCCTGAGGAACTTGCTGCTTTTTCTTCCAAATGCTGCTTAGATGGTGTTGAAACGTGCACAACTCCTGCAGAAACTTGGTGATGACACCGAAAGTATAGAAATAATGAAGTACTGTATTAACTTAGCAATTATCCCGTCCCAGATTCCACTGAGGTTTATTATGTCTTCACCTTTTTTTGGCCACTAGATCTCTGCTTGGGGCATGCCCACACTTCCAGGTGAAGGGATGTTTCTCTGCCATGTCTCTGGGGGTGACCTGAACTCACCTGGCAAGCTGATGATGCCACAGAGGTTCTTCATGAGTGCATGGTCCTGGTTCAAGTTTCCTTTCGAAATTGGGATTTTTGGGGTCCTTTTTCTTACCTTGCAGTGAAATCCTTTTATACCTTGCCTAGCTGAGGACACAGAGCTTTTTGTGTCGGGAGCTGAATGCAGGGTAAGCTGGGATGAGGATTTCCGTGCCCTGGGCTGGCCTGCGTGTGTCGTGGTGTGACCGTGGGTGTCCCAGTTCAGGAGTGAGCACGCCAGCTTTAGAAGAGCAGAGTCTGTAAGTTCCAGTCCCAGCCTGCCCAGGCCCAGCTGCCCCGAGCAGCCCAGCAGGGTAAGTTCCTGATTCCATAGGCTGCTCTGAGGATGCTGTGCAGAGCTTGCACCTCCCACCCCCTGCTTTTGGCAGTGCTGTTCTCTTTAGGGAAGTGGAGCTTCCTTGTCCCAAGGGGAGAGTAACCAGTGTGAACGTTTACCTTGAGCCATAAGTGGCTGAGCACTCCTGCCCTCCTCCCCGTTGCTGTCCATGGGTTGTGGCCTGATGACCCCTGTGCCCCAGCACTTCCCCACATCCAGTGGAATTCCCTGTTCAGTCAGCTCAGCTGTTCCTCCAACGCATGCACCGATATGTATCAAGTCCTGCTCTGAGAGGACAGTGCTGGTACTTTGGAGCTCTTGGCTTCCTTGATCATTATTGTTTTGTTCTGATGTGCTGTACAATGGTATGTTCAGGTTCATGGCGCTTCACAGGCCGCTTTGGAACTGGCGAAGTGTCTTTTTTTTCCAGAATCAAAGTAATCCAAACCTCATGTACCTGTAGATTAAAGAGCTGCAACCCCCTGCTTGTGCTCGCACCGCAGTCAGTGTGTCAGTGGCTCCTCCAATCACACACTTCAAAGTTTACAGACACTGAGATTAATCTGCAAACGCTCCCTTGCAGCTTGTTGGCAAGTTCTGCTCCTTCAGCCAAGTGCATAGCTAAGAAATTGGGTTTCTCAGTGTTCCTTTCCTCATACTATGGCTCGCAGCAGCACACGCTTTCCTAGCACAGAACGTGGCTTCTCATTGCTACCTCCTTTACAGCTGGTTGGGGGTTTTTTTTTCTGGTTTTATTTATGAATTCCTCAGTGAAAATCCCTGTATTTCTTTTGGTTTTATTATATTAAAATTTAGTAATGCTGGATTCTTCCAAAGTTTTGCTGCATGGCTTACGGCAAATACCAGTTGTGTTTCCTCCATTAACCATGTCAGTTTGTGTGCGTTTGGAGACCCTTGTTTAATTTCTCTTTTTCTCCTCCCTTCATTTTATACAGTAACTTCCCCTGTCCCCATGGTTTTTTTAGGTTTTATTTAGTGTTTGTCACCTGCAAGCTGCCTGTTTTACACTGCTCTGACATCCATAAAGCCCTCCCTGGAGAAAGAGATTCTCTCCCAAGAGAAGTCTCCCTTTCCACCTTCCCAGAGCGGGACAACAGCAAAGCAAATCTTCAGCAGCAACTGTTTCTCTCTCCTTTCTCTGCCCAGTAATTTCCCATTTGAGAGTTGCAGCTTCCTGGTGCTTTGGCATATCCCATTTGGGGTGATACTCTTCCCTTTCTGCTCCCATGGATCTGATCTTCATGCATTTTCCTGATGTTCTCGCTTCAGGCTCTTGTAACTCTTGGGATCGTTGTATCTCTGCTCCTGTTGAGCTTGTAGCACTTTCATCCTTGGTTTTGGTGGAGGGGGAAGTTGGATGTTGGATGAAAACTCCAGCATTTTCTGAGCCCAGCCCCTGGCTGTGCCTCTGCAGAGTCCACTCCTGGCACACCCATTCCTGTGGTGCAGGGAGTGCCAGCGCTAACCCAGGATGCAGCTCTTACTGAAAAACAAAGTACCACAGCTCCTTGATTTTTAAAATAACACTAAACTTTAACATAAATTAAATGTTTTCCAAGTACTCCCCTGTACCCGACCTGTTTTATCCTGGTTTCCCATGGAGGTCATGGGTAAGTCACTGCTGGGGCATGCTGAGAACCTTCACGGAGCGGTCACTCCTTTTTGGACTGTTTGAAGCTGGTAACTAGTTTTCAGCTTAATTTAAAGCAAACAAAAAACAAGAGTTTTTTTAACTTAAGACACTTTTGATTTCAGCTTTTTTTAGACCCTTTCCAGACCAAACTCTTGACCCCATTTAACTCCACATGTGACCCGATTTAACTCCACGTGTGCCAAACTCGGACACAGCGGGGAAGGAGGGATGGAAACAAGACCAGACCTTTTGTCAATGCTTCAGTTCTTGAGTCTGTTCAAAAGATGTCTGAGGTGCAGCTGCCTTGGTAGCTTAGTGGAAACCACAGTGATATTTTCCTACAGAGGCTGCGTGTGATCATAAATGTTCTGAGGTGGAAGAGACCTTCCCTTCCCACTTGATTTTCAATACTCACAAAGGGAAAGCAGCGTTCTGTTCCTGTACCTTTGGGCACTCTCAGTGTCTTCAAGCCCCAGAGTGCAGCGAGAGCTCTTGCCTTTCAGAAATTATAGAAATTTTATCACTTTTTATTGAAAACTGCACTGAACGCTAAATGTCCACCTTTACAATAAACAAATACAGTAACGGTAACACACTAAAACAAAACATACTGATAGCCATTGGTTTCTTTTTTGTCTGTTTGGGACAGCTCAAGATTTCTTTTTTTTCTTTTTTTTTTTTGTCACAGAAACAGGAATGTACCCATACAAAGGCTCAAAACAGGCCATCTTTAAAAACAAAAAGGCGATGATTCACAAAAGACTATGAATATAACATGTAACTAGTTGATACAAATCTAATAGGATTTGTTAAAATCAGTCACATCTAATAACACATCTTGAAGTGTTCTTGTATAAAATATCACATGAAGAAAAGAAGACTTTTATCAATGTCTAAAAAAGTGGATTTTGTTCATAGACAGTCTGACAAGTTACCATAAAAAGTGTTTCCTGAGACATAAGGAAATGCAACATTATTCTTGAACCCTTTCCAGCTCAAGACTTTTTCCACTTGATAAAATAGCTGCAGATTTAAAACTGAGAAAATATATTTGAGTACAAATAGTGTGTGAAACTTAATACTTTCTTCTTTTTTTTTCTTTTTTTTTCCTTTTTTTTTTTCTTTTATTTTTCTTGCATCATTGCAGGGCGTAGGTGGATGCACAGCTACTTTATTCAGTGTATTGGGCAGAGAAGAGACTGGCAGTTTGGTTTTTCCTTAGCCTGGGAGGGCAGTGGCTGTTGCCAGGAGCCCTTTCTGCCCTCCCCATCCCACGGATCCCGGCTGGAATGGCTAGAACTTAAACCTGGCAGGAGAACTTCTGTTACAAGGCACTGGCCCTGTGAGACTGCAAAAAAAAGGAGTATTATTATTATTATTATTTTCTTTTTTTTTTCCTCCACTTCTAAGCCAGGCCTGGTGCCTCCCGTTAGGAGAGGTACCAGACACGAGTAAGGAAAGGGCTGAAGCCACATAATGGTTTCCTCTAACATTAACTCTGTAAAGATGGCTTATTTCAATGGTCTGAACACAGTGCAGGAGCCCTGTCCTTCCCAAGGAATTGAGGGGGGGGAAAGAATCATTTTTATTCATGTGATTGATGCACAGATGAAGGAAACTCAACACACAATAACAGAAGTTGCTCATTAATGTATCACATCCTAGTTTTCAGCGCCGCAGTAAGAGATGACTTCTCCAGGGCTTCTCCCCAGTCTTGGCTGCTGTCGCTGTGTTGGGAACACTGGAACACCAATGATGCGTCTGTCCAAAATCAACATTACAAATTTCGTATCAAATTCTTCTTTTTTTTAGTTCATGTATAACTTCTTTTCCAATGTCTCTTGGTCCTAAGTTTATTGAATGGTTTTTAAATTATCTGCTATTGCTCGTTGGGATGTTCCCTGTTGTCCCCGTGTTTTGTGGGCTGGTTGGGAGATGGAGCTTGGGACGGATGTGCCACTGTGGGAAGGTTGTGGGTAACGGGGATGCCTCCGGGGATGATGCCCTCCATAGCTGCGGGTATTCCTCCCGGTGCCACGCTCACCATCCCAGGGGGATACCTGGCACAGGGGACAGACACAGGCGGGTTTGTCACGGCAGACTCGGCACACACGGAACACCAATCCCGCTGTGGAGAGCACGGAGAAAACACAGATCCCACTTCCCTCCCACAGCCAGCCTGGGTTTTCCTCTAAGTGACAAGGGACAGCTCAGAATTCAACACTAACCAGTGGTGGTGGGCCTTGGGTGAGCATCCTCTGCCAGGACACCGGGGCTGCTGCTTGCCCTGTGCCCTCAAACAGGCTGCTGAGCCACAGGGACACCTTCGTCCCTTGAAAATCTGGGTAAGGAACCATCTGGAATGCTCTGCTGCTCAGTCACCCCTGGTGGGGTGACCTACACCTGCTTTGTGTGGAAGGTGAGCTGCATCTTCCCGGTGTAACACAGCACAGCTGAAAGCTGGGGTCCAATCTAGCCCATCTTCCTCTCCAAGAGCAGCAGAGTTACACATATTCCAAGAAACAACACTGAGTTTGGGAAAGGAGCAGAATAACCATTTCTTGAGCTGCCCAAGGTAAGACATGACATGGGGGCAACAAGGCAAGACCCTCTGGAGCTCTGGGGGTATGTGGGGCCTGCAGGGTCCCCCAGAGCACCTCCCTGCTGCTCCTGTTGCCTTTGGGAAAGGCAGAGTGGGAAGCCAGGAGGGGAAGGGAGGTTCCACCTGCCCCTGAAGGTGAAGCTTACAGGGCCCTGTGGGTCCTGAGGAGCTTAGTCAGGATGAAGCTCCTGCAGAGACTGAGGATAAGCTGGGAAGCCAAGGCTTGTCCTCAGGAAATGGCACTGCCCACGTGTTTTAGAGCAGGCAGGAGCAGGACCAGGGCGATGCTTTCTCCTGGTCTGGATGTTCTGCTGGTCAGAGGGAACACTCACTGCCTGGGGCCTGCATGGCACAGGAGCTGCTTGGGGCCCTGGGGCTCTGCCTCACTCTGCCTGATGTGCCCCGCAGGGTCTTTGTGAGTATTTCTGGCAGTGGCTGCCCATGCTCCAGCTCAGTCCTTGTGCCTAATGTCTCCTCCCAGCACGCCTGGAGCCATCTGAAACGGAGCAGTAAGTAACCCTTAATCTTGGATTTAGGTGGAAATTAGGTCACCTGACTAGGGCCCTATATTTGGAGCTTTTTCCCTGGCTCATTAAGCCCTGAGCTGGGCCAGGCTCACAGCGGTTGGTGCCTGGACAGGAGCACAGAGCACATCTGCACTTGCTTCTGCGGGCCAGGAGCCACATCCAGCCTGTGGGGGGGCCTGGGGAGCTCTTCCTGCTCCCAGAGAACTGTACAGAGACTCCTGGCCCACCGGGATGCAGCCTCTGGAAAGGGGGGTGGGTGGGTGAGTGGATGGAGCAGCATCCCCAGTGATGGGAGAGCTGGTCCCCGAGGAGGGGACACGGCAGCAGGTGCCACCCGGGTTTGCACCCTCGCTGTCCAGCTGGGGGATCCCAAACGTGCTGCTGCTTCCAGCGGCCCCGGGCGCTCCCGTTCTCCCGCTTACCTGTACGTGGCACCATTGAGCTCGGGATGAATCGCCTGCTGGTCTATTACTGACCACGGAGCCGTTGTGACAAAGAATTCCTTATTCACACAGTTCCTTAGGCTTTCTGGGATGCGCCCTGGAGGTGGGGACAAAGGTAAGACTGTGTCAGGCAGGTCCCAGCCTTAGCACCTTCTAATAAACTAAAATTGTTATAATTTCACTACATCTATTAGTGTAAAGGGTGGGTGGAAAAAAACCACCCCATATCCCTTGTTTCAGGAGGATGTTTTGGCTGTCCCAAGGCGTGGGGTGGGGTTGGAGACCAGTTTCCCATCCTCAGTCCCAACTCTGCTTTCAGGAAAGCTGTTCCCTTGAGCCCACTGCTTTGGAAGCAGACATGAAGCTGTGCCTTCCACCTTCACAAGGAGGGCAACTTCTAGGACGAGAGAACCACCCCATATCGTGCCCACCACCTTGGAGCAAGCTCAGTTAAAGCAGGAGTTGGGCACAGGTGCTTTCACTGCCCTGGGCTTTGGTTTGGGAATGCAGTGGCTGTGGTGTGCACCACTGTGTGGGTTAGCACCAGTAACAGGCAAATTCCCTGCATCCCTGTCCTTTTCCCCCTGCTCACAGATACCCATTCATTAAAAAACCAACCCTCAAACCCCCACAAAAACCCTCACCCGACTGACACAAGAGTGAAGTTTGGTTTCTCAGCTCTTTAGCTGGGAAGTGAAGCAGGGGGAGATCCCTTTCCCAGTGTCCCGGCTCAGCCCAGCATCCTCGGGGCCGGGTACCTGTGATGGCGCGCCGGATTTCGGTAGCAGCAGCTTCTCTCATCTCTAGTGACGCCTGCTCGCTGTACCAGGCTGTGTGTGGGGTACAGATGAGATTGGGAGCATCTTTCAATGGGCCTTGAGCAAAACTGGGAGGGGGAAAAGAGAGAAAAGATCAATCAGTGTTTAAAGAGAGAATAAATGATGTGACGGACAGCAAAAGGCCAGGCTGGACAGGGCTTGCAGCAACCTGGTCTGGTGGAAGGTGTTCCTGCCTGTGACAAACGGGTTAGGAACAGCATGATCTTTAAAGTCCCTTCCATCCCAAATCATTCCATGATTCCCTGACCCCTCATCTGCAGCACCAGGGCTGGAGGGAGCCTCACAGGGTCCTGCCAGCCCCAAATGGCCACAGAAGCCCCAGGGAAGAAGCACAGCTCCTGTGTAGGGCTCAAACTGAAAATGCACCAAAAAGAGCCAACAGGCTGAAAAACAAACCCGTGGGGAGGTTGGTCTTCACGCTCCCACAGAGTAAATGCTTGGGGGCTGTTGCAGCAGTGTGGGGACACAGGGACAGGCTGTGGGTCCCCCAGCCCAGGGTGGACAAGGAGTTCCCCCTGTGTAGAGCACACTTTCTATACTTAAAATTTTTCTGTGGTGGGAGAAGCTGCTCTCCAGTTACAATGAGGCCCTTCCCAGTCAGCAGCAGCCTGCAGGCAGAAATGCCCAGCACTGAGTGCAGTACATTTGTTCTCAGGGGCTGGCGAGTGCTTTATTTTTTTAAAACATGGGCTGCTCTCTTATTTTGACCACCTGCAACCTCAGTGCTGGGCTAGAACCATCAGATGCTGCAAGGTGACAACGGCAGGAGTGTCCCCAACTACTGGGGCTGTGTGACAAGGGGCAGTGACACAGGGTGGGTGCAGTGACAAAGGGTGGGTGCTGAGTACCCCTGTCCATGCCACAACCCTGACACCAACACCAGGACAGGCCCCAGGGAAGCTGGAGCTTTACCTGAAGGGTTCAGACTCGTGCACGTCGAGCGCAGCCCCTCGTATCCGTCCCTCCTTCAGGGCTTGAGTTAAGGCCTTCTCGTCCACCAGCCCCCCGCGCGCCGTGTTCACCAGGAACGCTCCCTGCCTCATCTGCCAGGAGACACAGGGGTGAGCTGGGAGCAGGGACCACGTCCTTCCCCCGGGATGCTGCCCCCAGCTGGGACAGCTTTCTGTGCCAAGCAACCATAACCCAGCCCCAGAGCAACCCCCATCCCAGTGCACGTGGGTTTTCTTCGGGAAGTCCACCTTGTGCGGGCAAACAAAACCCACTGTTGCCATCTCCTCCACACCACGGGCAAAGGGCTCGCTTAGCTGGGAGGACACCACCCCCCTAAACAGCGTGTGGAGACAGAGCTGGGGGCACCCAGCTGTTCTGGAGGTGCCCACGGGCACTGAGGCAGCACTGACACCCGGGGCTTGCCCAGCACAGAGCTGCCCGGCCGTGCACACGGGGGGAGTTACCTGCTTGATCGTGAAGTCGTTGATAAGGTGGTGGTTGTGTTCGTTCAGGTTACAGTGCAAGGAGACGCAGTCGCTCTGGTAGAGCAGGTCCTGCAGGGTGTAGACCCTCTGCACCCCCAGGGACCGCTCGATGCCGTCCTGCAGGTACGGGTCGTAGAAGATCACGTTGAAGCCGAACGCCTTGGCCCGCACCGCGACCGCCTGCGCCGTGCGACCTGCGGGCAGGGGACACAGCGTGACTTCACACAGCCCCAGTGTCCCTGTCAGGCTGAGCCCCCAGCAGGACTGCCATGGGGTCCCCTGGGACCTCCTGAGCTCCCCAGGCAGCCCCTGGATGGATGTTGGCTGCAGGGCAAACCCGTGCCCCCTGCACAGGGAGGGCTGTGCTTGGCTCTAGCAAATGTGAGCTGCTTCTGCTGAAATATTTGAAAAAAAAAGCAAGTATGAAGAGTGAGGCCATTAGACCCTTGCCAGGTCATGGCCATTCCAACAGCGGGCACCATCCACAGACATGCAGGAGTGGTGGGGAAAACCCAACACGCAGCTCTGGACATCAGTGCTCTCCTGGGCTGTGTCTACCAAGAAAAGCCAAAAACGGAAAGGAAGAAAGTGCCACCTTTTTTAGGCAACTTGTTTGTGGTAGGGCTGTCAGCTCCTTGTGAAGGGCTGGTTAACAGGGCATGGCAACAACTGGAATGGCTTGAAGGTGAAGGGCTCCTATGGCTGCTCTGCTGGGGACAGGTATCTGCAGCATTGCTGGAGACTGCCCTGCCTGTTCCCACCACTCCCCATCTACCCAGTGTTCCAAGCCTCCAATATTTCTTTATCTGATAGTTTTTCCAGCTGGGAGCAGTGTGGAGCCCAGCCCACGCCTGGTCAATGGTGCACAGCACTGTCCCCCTGTGTGTGCACACTCCTGATGCCATCCCAGTGCCCTGGAGATCCACAGCTGACCAGGGGACACCATGTGGGTCTCGATGGACATCCAGGTGGGAGCACACAGCCCTGCCACACAGCCCTGGGCTAACCTGGACCTTCTGGTCTAACCTCACCCCCCCACCCTGCCCCAGCTTCCCCATAAGAGCTGTTTGCATTAATCAGCTGATGCCACCTCTGATGCTGAAGCTCTACAGCCATGGGTGAACTTCACACGAACTGCTTTACACACCCTGCCACCGTGCAGGGCAGAGTGGCTCAGGAAGGGCTGCGTTGTTGAGCTGTGGCTCAGGGATGGTTATTTTTGGGAGAGGACAGCAGCACTACCAGCTGTGGCCCCTCTTGGGGCACTCCTGCCTTTCACCAGCCCTCCTCCAAGCTCACAACCTGTAGGGATGTTCTCCCTACTTCCCACCGACCCACTGTGGTGGCTCTGGTTCTGGAAACGCTCCTTTTCTGGGTCCTTCCCCGGGCAGCGTGCCCCTGGCAGCGCCCCCGGCCCTTGCCCACGTACCGAAGCCGATGAGGCCGAGGGTCTCCCCGCGGATTCGGGCGGCTCCCGAGGCCACCTCGCGGATCTGCTCCACGCTCTGCACGCGCGTGCCCTCGCGCAGCGCCTGGTACAGCCACGTGTTGCGGCGGTACAGGTTGAGCACGTGGCACACGGTGGAGTCGGCCGTCTCCTCCACGGCGGCCGACGGGATGTTGCAGACGGCGATTCCTGTGGGGGTAACATGGGAATTACAACCCCGTGCACGGCGAGCCAAGGGGAGGGCTCCTGCCTTCACCCCGCCTCGCCCAACCAACCCGTCACTCTGAGCGCTTGGAGCAATGTTTTCCAAGGAAGAGCATGGGCTAGGTATGGCCCGAAATCTCTGCAAAAAGCACCGTGACTGCTGATGCTCGGGGTTCCCCTACACCCCAGTGTATCTCTGGAGTAAGGACCAGTGCAGTCTCAGTTACTCAGGAGTAACTCCAGCAGCAAAGCCTTGTGTGGCAACAGAAAGTCTAATACTTGTTTACTTCCATTTACCTTCAAGGTGACTTAAATCATGTTGGCAGAACTCCCTCCCTTTCCACTGTTCAACCAATGAATTATTTAGGGGGCAATACCTTGGTGCCCTGGAGCAGGATGGTGCCCCAGCTCAGTGTGGCAGCAGGACCAGCTTCCCCTCCCACCAACACCCACCAAACAGTGGCCTCCAAACACCCCATGGCACGGCCTGAGGTGACACCACCACCACAGGACCACCAGCACACCCTCTGCCTGCCCCAGACATCCACCCACGCTCCTGCAGGAGGAACTGATGGCTCCTGCCACGAAATCTGGAGACTGTCCCAAGATTTGGGAAGCGCAGGAAGCACAGTCATGTGTAACAGCTCTCTCACCCCAGCACTGACACTGCACACCCACTGCTCTGCTCTCCAGGACAGACCTATCCTTCCTTTGCCACAAAAGGTTTATTTTAAACCACCATGTCCCCCTCAGAGCTATGAGGATGAAGTCCCCTGAAAATGCCTCCCTGGTCATTCCCCAGGCTCAGTAAGGGGTGCAAGGCTGTGCTTAATTTCACATCTGTTTAGCAGAGCAGTTAAGCACATGCTTATACCTGACCAGATTCCATGTGATTTAAACACACCTTAAATATGGATGTGTATTTAAGTGCATTAACTGGGGCCTTTGAGTAGAAACCATGAAAAAGTAGGAGATAAAGACAGAATAAGATACTCAGAAAATCCTCTTCCACTGTGAGGAGCACTAATTCAAAATCCAAAGTCTGTTTCTCATCCTGATATCCCTCCTCCCAGGAGCTGCTTTGCTGTTCCTAAACCTGCTTTTCACCCTGTGGCTGTTTGAAAGACCTGTGGGAACTGGGAGAAAAACTGACTGACAATACAGGGTGAAAGAACCCCAGGAATCATCCCCTGAAATCACTGTCTGCCTCCTCTGCCCTTCAGGTGACAGAACAGGATGCTCTGGATACCACGAGCTTGTAAAGCTCATTTTACATTCCCATCTCTTCCAAGAAGGGAATTTTGATTTGTGTCAGGGGTGTGGGTGCAGCCCAGAAGCCACACTGCCCACCGAGTCCCTGATGGAGGGGGATGAGGGTTTCCCAAGAAAACCACATGTTTGAGCATCACTCAAACTGCTCCTGCCCACTTGCAGGCAGAGGCTCTGGTTGCTCACAGGGGACAGAGGAGAGAAGGTGGCTGGAGAATGATGGGCAGCTCGGGCAGCACTCCCTGCCAGCCAAGGGTACCCACCACCAGCCCTGGCAGCACTCAGAATCCCAGAATCCCAGAATGGTTTGGGTTGGAAGGGACCTTAAAACCCATCCAGTCCCACTCCAAGCCCTGTCCAGCCTGGCCTTGGACACTCCCAGGGATCCAGGGGCAGCCACAGCTTCTCTGCCCAACCTGTGCCAGGGCCTGCCCACCCTCTCGGGGGCAATTTTTTTTCCTGCTATCTAATCTAAACCTACTCTCTTTCAATTTGAAGCCGTTCCCCTTGTCCTGTCACTCCAGATCCTTGTAAATAGTCTCTCTCCATGTTTCTTGCAGCCCCTTCAGGTACTGGAAGGCCACACTGAGGTCCCCCCAAAGCTTCTCTCCTCTCAGGCTGAACAATCCCAGCTCTCCCAGCAGAGCTGCTCCATCCTCTGACCATCCTGGTGCCTCCTCTGGCCTCTCCAGCAGCTCCATGTCCCTCCTGTGCTGGCCCCCAGGGCTGGAGGGAGCTCTGCAGGTGGGTCTCACCTGAGCAGAGGGGCAGACCCCCCTGCCCTGCTGCCCAGGACAGGTTTGGCTCTCTGTGCTGCCCTGGCACACGGCCGGGCCATGGCCAGCCCTGTCCCCTTCCTGAGGGACCACCACTCCCAGAGCTGGAGGACACTGGGCTGCCTTTCCCACGAGCTCCTTATGTTGGTATTTGCTCTTGTGGCCCCTCAATCCCCACGGTGGGTGGTTCAAGCCCAGCACCTCATTCTGGGGGGTGTTTTAGTGGCCCAGGCTGGCCCCAGCCCTGGCAGCGCGGTGGCTGCTGGCACCGTGTTTAGACCCTGGTCATTTATCGACTGTGCAGTTTAAAATCCACCTTATGGAAAGCAATACCAATTAAACTTTACGCTACATTTGTGGGGAGTCATTACATTCTCTACTCAAAACCACATCATTTGGCCACCCAATTTGCCAAGTATAAGAAGAAGGATTATGCTGCAGTATCCCATTACTTTATTCGTTATATCTTTCCTTCTCTGATGTTCAAAGCCTCAGAACATTTTTATAATGGATAATAACAATAAGAGTTAAAAACATGAAGAAACCATTACACTGGGAAGACACTGTTCTCCTCTCGAAAAAAGAAAACAATTCACTACATTGAGAATTGCTTTTTTAGGAATGACTATTTGAGACTCTCTTATCGCAATTATCTCTGTAAAACGGCTCAGGTGAAATGGCTGTTATTCTTCACTTCCCCAGAGATAACCTTTAATACAACATATCCCAAACACTATTGCAGGGATGCCTGAGAGACTGAATCTTGGGATCAGAGATGATCAAAACCTGCTGTAACTCAGCTGCTAAAATCAGGGATACTCTTCAGCTCTGTGCAGCCAGTTTGGAAAACCAGTCTGGGAATTGGGTGGCCCTGTCTGACAACGTGACCCTCTGTTGGCAGTCCATGTAACATGGACCCACACAAAATGCCTTTTTCAAGTTCCTGAGGCACCTCTCATGAGATGGCAAAGGAGGCAGCAAGAACCCAACACACAATTCCTGCTGCACCATCCAACACGGTGCCTTCCCATGACTCAGAGAACCAGATCAGATCAATAGGCTAAGCTTGCTTAACAAAATATAACGAAACACCCTTCCTCCAATTTTTCTAAGGCTGTATCAACTCTCCTGTGCCACAAATAGATCTGCCATACACATATTTGTCGATAGAAGGGGGCATCTGGAACCAGGGACAGAGTAGGAATGAGGGACTTGGATGGGGCAGTTTTAAACACAGCGTGAGCCTAAAAGCTTCCTACTGAAACTGCACCATTTTGTTTACTTCATGGTCAAGTTTTCTTGTCATAATATTCTCTAGGTGCAAAACAACGCACTTGTAATTTTAGGGGCTGAATCAACCCCTTCTGTGGGGGCTGAACAACCTTTGGGAGGCCCTGCCTGGAACTCCCAGCACAGTCCCATGGGAGCAGCGGGTTACTTGTGCTGATTATGAAGAGCTGGAAGGACAGGGGAAGGAATGAGGAACAAAGGAACGAGACCTACCGAGCTCCCCCGCGGCTTTGATGTCGATGTTGTCGTAGCCGCTGCCTATTCGCACGATGACCCGCAGGGCCTTGAACTTCTCTAGGTCCTCCCGGGTCAGAGTGATGGTGTGGTACATCATTGCCCCCACGGCTTCGTTTAACACCTGCAACACAACAGAGGCGTCAGGAGCCACGGGCACACCTGGCAGGGACACCTGCAGCTCCTCACTCAGGGGTGTGACACAGGGAGTTCACTGTGCACCTTCACTGCTGACCTATGTCAGACTCAACCCAGCGCTCTGGTGCCACCAAAACCATCAGGGGGTGTGACCCACCATCACCAAGGTCCTTCCCTTCAGGAGTGGATTTGATGAATATTATGATGCTACATCTGAGGAGCCCACAGAGGAACACAGAGCCTGCTGCTCACCTGGCCCCTTTTCCACGTGGTTGTCTGCTAGTCCATCTGCTTCCAACCAGCAGTAATTCTGCTTTTAACAGGGCACTGGGCTCTGCAGCAGTGTCTGTTTTGGAACACCACTGTGTGTCACTCATCACACCTTGACCTCCTTTTGCATGTCAGCAGTTCGAACACCTGTCACACTGTGCACATCAACCTTTCCTGTCTGTTTGCAAGAGGATCAAAAAGCCCTGTGTGAGGCTGCACAGTCACACAGTGAAGATTCAGACCTTCACTAGGGCTCCCCATAAGCTACCTCAGTGCTCTGGAAAGCCAAGAGCTACCCAAATGCTCCAAGACTGGCTCATCCCTCAATGTCTCACAAAAACCTCCATCCTCCTACTCCTACATTTAATATCTGCAAAATCAGCACTGATTCTATTTGTATTCGCCTTTCCCAGATCCTGGAAGCGATGTCTGATCACTTCAAACCTCATTTGAGTTATCTAAATGGGCACAAAGAATATCTTGAAGAGAAGTATTTACAAGTAGTTGAGGTTCCAAGCAGAAACACTCATCCACACTGCCCAGATCTCCTGGAATGCTGCCCAAACCTGCCCCACTCCCTGCTGGGGAGGCATGAGCTGCTGGAGGTGCACCCAGCACCTGAGGAGACCCCCAAGCTGCAGGTGGGTTGGTCTCAGCAAAGCCACAGCAACAGCACCACACACTTCAATAAACATGAGAAATGTTAATAATATTGATGTAAAAAACCTGATGCAAAGAGATAAGGTGACTTCTTTTTTTTCCAAAATAACATCTGGCTTCTGAAACAGCCTCAATGAATTTTAATCTGCTGTGGCTTCTGTTGATGTTTTCTGCTGATTGACTTCAAGTGCAGCTTTGTGCTCAAAAATCACAGAAGCACAGAATGGTTTGGGATCTCAAAGCCCATCCAGTGCCACCCCCTGCCATGGGCAGGGACACCTTCCACCAGCCCAGGTTGCTCCAAGCCCCATCCAACCTGGCCTTGGACACTCCCAGGGATCCAGGGGCAGCCCACCCTCCCAGCCAGCAATTCCTTCCCAATATCCCACCTAACCCTGCCCCCTCTGGCAGTGGGAAGCCATTCCCTCTTGTCCTGTCCCTCCATGCCCTTGTCCAGAGTCTCTCTCCATCCCCCCTTGGAGCCCCTTTAGGCACCGGAAGGTGCATCAAAGAAGAATCCCAGATGCCACCACTCCCTCCCCACAGTTCCCGGTACCTTCTCATGAATCTCCTGAGTTGATTGTGCGTCACAGAACGCCACTGTCGCCAGGTCCTTCAGGATGGGCATCTCCACGGTGCAGTCCCGGCCGTCCAGCAGTGCCACCAGGGGCCGGGGGTGCATGGGGCCGTTCATGATCTGCGGGCGGATACCTGCGGGAAGAAGGAGCACGGATGGTACCAGGGGCAGGGGGAAGCTGCCCTGCACGTGGACCCTCTGTCAGGTGAGGGGCTTCAGAACCAAACAGAGGTGGGAAGGACCCACATGGGTCATTGAGGGCAGTTCTCAAGGGAATGACCCACGCAGGGGTCAATCCCAGGACCCGGGCATCATGAGCACCACACTCATGGACAAGTTTCAGGGGATGATGGCAATGCCCAGGGAAGTTGAGCACACGATCCAGGCTTCTCTCTCTGGGAACACAGCTGTGGTTCTGCCCCACCTGGAGAGGACACACAGCGGGGTTCACTCCCAGGATAAGGTGGACAACCCCATTTCAGCCACCTTGTGACTTGCTGGGGATACATCTCCACTGTGCCAACCCTGACCCAGGCCTCACCTCACCCAAACTGCACAGCCCAGAGCTGCCAGACTGTCACTCGGCACCCCTGCAGTGAAACCCAAGCCAACAGTCATTTTTCCCTGGCCACACGAGGGCCAGGATTTCATTACACAGACTCACTCTGGCACTTGGTCTGGCTTTTTAAGGAATGACTTTACCACTTTGACCACCTCAGAAAGACAAGTCCAAACAGAGAACCACTATAAAAAGGATTGCTGGACAATCACAGGAAGAGCAGGACACTGAAGACCCCTTTAGCACAGAGGGTTATACTCTGATATATTCCCAGCTACCAGAAGTTTCATGGTGGGAACAGCAAAGCGGGTCAGTTTACTTTGTAAACCCAACATTCTCCAGGCTGAGGTGAGGAAAGAACTGATCACCACCAAGGGCTGCAGAAGGTCCATTTTTGTATCCTATTTATTGCTCTGCTGGGAATTGACTGGTTCATTTCTGGACAAGTCCCTCAGAAATTCCTTGGCCTCCTTTTAGCACTCAGTAGGGGTGTTTATTACATTAGAACTCTACAAAATATCTCAGCTATCTTTTCTGGCTGCCCAGGCAGTTTTTGGGCAGAGAAGAGGTGAGGGGAGCAGGTGCTCTGGGTACAATATGGTGTTTTATTTCTGCTGCACCATGAGATGGCTGGGCCTGGAGGATCTGGGTTTGAGTCTTCAAAAAGCCCATGTCCTTACCAAACCCTCCTTCCGCACAAGAACCTGCCAGGGCTACCAGCCAGCATCTCTCTGGCCTTTGTGCTGATGCTGGGGAGCTGGACACACACAGGGCTTGGCTGAGGGAACTCCATGGGGCTGCTTAGGGGTATTTTGAAAAGAGCAACACGCCAATTTCTTTATTTACTTTTTTTAAGGCAAAATCACATGTGCCTTTTTGTCCAGATTGCTGTGGGGTGAAGCCCCAGCAGGATGTCCCCCAGTTGATGCAGATGTGACAGACACAGGTGCTATGGGATGAATCCCAGCCCTGCTGGCACCAGGAGCATCGTCCAGGGGAGGGACCCTGCTCTGGTGCAGACTAAACGGAGGACAGCATGCAGCTACACTAGTTTTAAATGGGCAAAAATAACTCCATGGAAACAGGAAGCTTTAATGGAGTGGGTTCAGTGGCTTTCTGTTCCTTTTCCATTGAATCTGCTTAAAGAAATGAAGAGCCAACCAACCCAGCAGACCTGACTGAAGGTTTCCAGCAGTACACGAGCACCTCTGGAATAGGTCCTTCACTCCCTCTTTCCTACTCCATTACTGGAAGTAATACATTATGTTTGCATGCATTTCATCCAGATGGGAGTGCAACTGTGTCAGTAGGCAGGGTAGAGAGCCGAGACGATTTGGATAACTGAAAGAAGCTTGTGATAAGCAGATAAGCAAGAATAAAAACATGCACAAATCTCCGAGTGCTTACACAATCCCTCTGGGCAGCACTATGCCCCAGCTAGATTATTTTCTCAGGTTAACAAGAGAGTGAATTATAACACTGACTTAAATGCTTACTGATGTGTATGATCTGCGAGGCTTAGAGCATCACCTACCAGCCTCACAGCACAGCTGTAAATACTGATGCAGGGCCAAGGTGGCCGGGGTGGTCCCAGCCCCGGTGGGTACCATTCCATCCCCCCCAGGCCCACGGTCAGTGGGCACACAGAGGCCGGGGATGCTTTCCTGTGAGTGTGGCACATGGAAGATGAACCCACGGGTTATCTGAAACTTGGACATTTAATCTGAGCCCCGAAATAAGGGCTTTATTATGCTGCCATTACATAAGCTCCTCTGAAAGTCAAAGGAAACACAGCTCTTTTTTTTTCTTTTCTGTTTGGTTTTTTTTTTTTTTTTGAAACAACATCTGTGTCTTTGCCTGGGATTAGGGATGTAATTGTGCATGGTGACACAGGCTTCTTAGACACATCACCCTCACCTGCACCCAGAAGCGCAGCCACCAAGGATGAGTGTGGCTGGAACCTGTAAGGTACTCACAGGAACAGCTCTAGTTTCTCCTGCTTCAGAGAGGGAATTTACTCCAGCTTGACAAACGAAGTTTTGAAGCAATTCAACACGAAATGAAGTGCATAATGTATGGAAATCACGTTTTAATAGAAAACACTGGCAGGTTTGCAGCTTAAACCATGTCTGTTTTCCATGCCTGCCTTTCCCATTGCTTCTCCAGCACCCTGCATCCATTCTTCACTGGCCTGGTGCCTTCCTCCTGCACAAACACACTCCAACCAAGACACTTGGGCTGACAAAACCAAGCCACACTCACCCTGCTCTCCCTTTCACCCGGCTCATACAGCGACTGCTTCATTAAGAACGAGGTATGCCACGGATCAGAAAGTAATTAAACCTCCAGCCACGCCCACCCAAAATTCGGGTCCAACATCCCAGCCATTAACCCCTTCGCTCTGCCACACGGTCCGGGTACCACACTGTGCAAACCACGAGCATCGCCCCCTCAGCCGAGGCAGGACCCAGCTCTCCCTGCCAAGAGCCTCCCAAACCCAGTGGCTCCCGTGCCATCTGAAGCTGATTCTTTTTTGGGTTTTTTTTGCCAAGAAACCCCCCAAGCCGTTCTTGCGAAGTTGGGACAAGTATTGTTCAACACATATTTTCTTTAGGCGTTTTCAGCTGCCCAAGGAGCCCGGCCAGCAGCGCAGGAAGAGCTTGCTAAGGAAGAGAGGGAGAGAAGGAAGGGTTTATGGAAATAAAAAAAAGCCCCAAAAGCAAGGTTTTTCACAGAGAACTCCAACTCCACCCCGGCTCACAGGCAGCGGCGCTTGTTGCTCGCAGCCCCGCGTATAAAGTGCTTTTGTTTCATTTTTAATACACAAAGCCTGCTTGTCCTTTCCTGCCGCTCCTCCCCTTTGCCACCCACTTGTATCCGATCCCAATGGCACCCCTGCCAAGAGAATTAGGGAGTGCTCCCTGCTAAATGGCAGCCTTTGTGTGACCGCAAGACGGCTGGTACTATCTCACCGAAACAAAAGCAGAAGCCATTTGCCTAATTCTTATTAATCTCAGTTGCCTACGCCATGCAGCATTAAAATAAAAAAAAAAGAATAAAAAAGAAAAAAAAAAGGGAAGAAAAGGGAAAAGAGGCTTTAAACATGTTGCCTTGCAGTATATAGAAGTGCATCAAGAAGCGATCCTGACACTCGCCTGAATCACCCGCTCACAACCAAGTAGCTACAGTTTTACAGTCAACTACACACTTTATTAAACAAACAGAAAAGAAACAGGAAATTTCCCCTTGCCTGGAAAATGTTGCCTCCACATTCTTCTTCTTATTAAAAACCACACATGGCAGTGGAGGAGGAGGGAGGGAGGAGGAAGGGGGGGAACCCACACACGATAAAATACTACCACTTTTCAGTGCGTTGCGTCTCCTTTCGTCTACGAGGGGGTATCTTCAAACAAGCGATCCCGCGGCCCACAGCTGCAACATCTCAAGACAAATGTCTCTTTGAACACGGAGGGAAAAGAAAAGGCTTTTGTCCTGAGCCCCAGAAGAATGGTCTGAAATTGCAAGAGGAGTTACAGTCACCTCTGCGCGGCTCCCAACTCTTCAGAGCACTCCCTCCAGACTTTGCCGAAGCTTTTAACTAATCGTAGTTCTTTCCCAGCCCTTGAATAAAATCATGTGAGTGCCAGCCAAAAAATCTTATGCTATGCACACTAAAGGGTTTGTATATGTCACAGTCGCTTTTCCCCCTTCCACTCCCCTCCTCCTATTGACTTGCACATACGGCGGGGTTTTTTTCGAGTTGTCTCAAATGGATTTAATCTGTGCCACGCTGCGTTTTATGTTTGTTTGGGTTTTTTTTGTGTGTGGGGCTGGTTTCTTTTTTTTTTTTTTAACTTAAAAATGAAACATGCCTTTCCATGCAGTGTGTTGAAGGAGGCTCCAGAAACAGGCTGATAGCCTTGAGCAGCAGCAGCACCACGAAAACAAACACAAAGCACTGGGGAGAAAGCGAGGCTGTGCTGATCTCAGTTGCACCCAGAAACCAAGAGCCAAATTCTTTCTTGATGTGTGAACCAAGTGGTTTTCAGCATCAGTAATGACATTCGATCACTGGCAGGATCCACGTCTTCTTAAAGGCTTCCATCTCCTGGTCCTGCTCAGTTTGTCCCAAAGAGGGACAGGTAAAAAGCAGCCCCATATCACTGACCCAGGGAATGGCTGGAGCTGTGCCAGGGCAGGGTCAGGTGGGATCTCAGGGAAAGGTCCTTCCCCCAGAGGGTGGTGGGCACTGACCAGGCTCCCCAGGGCAGTGGGCACAGCCCCAAGGCTGCCAGAGCTCCAGGAGGGTTTGGACAACACTCTGAGGGACAGGGTGGGATTCTTAGGGCAGGGCCAGGAACTGGACTTGATGATCCTAGTGAGCCCTTTCCAACTCAGGCTATTCTATGATGGTCGCCCCCACCCCACACTCCATCAGGATGCAGGGCAGTGCTGCTGTGGGACACAGCAAAGGAGGGCAGGCTGTACCTGCGCAGTGCCCCATCTCCCGAGCATGGAGCGGCTCATGGCTTGGAGCAGTTGTTTTTCCCTCTTTTCAGTCACCATTGTCATTGCCAGGGGCAGCAACAGCTACAGACAATCCTCATCCAACAAAAAACCCTGTACCCCAAGCCCGTTTAATGCCATCAGCACTGCATCTCCATGGTGTTACTCCCTCACCATTTTGCCACCATCCCCCTGGTTCCAACAGCACCATCCCTTCCCCCTCGGCACACTACAGGGTGTGAACCACCCAGAGCTGATCCAAGGAGAACACCCTGGAGACACAGGTGGCAATCCATTGGCACACACAGCCTGCTAACACACAAGGGTCCTGCTGACCCTGTCGGGTCCTTCTGGATGCCCAGGAGCATCCTGGAATTGGAGGATGGGGCAGGAATAAGGAGAACAAAGATTTACTACCTGAAGCTGGTATTTACTTGCAGTATCAACATCAAAAGACCTGTCAGTCTCCCTAAAATCCAGTCTCCCAGTGCAGGACAAGGGGGCTTAGGAACATCTTTCTCTTGAAAGTACAATGCCATTGCTTGAGAACTTGACATTTCCCACAGATGTGCTGTCCCAGCCATCACTGCTGTGTTACAGCCTGGAAAGCAGGGGTTCCCACAGTGCCTTTCCAAGGTGGCCCAGAGGTCCCCATGCCCTGGTCACCCATGGGCTGTAAACCAGTGCTGATCCTGCCTCGGGGGTGCATGGAGGGGAAGTCTCCAGGGAGCCACCCCTGTGGCCACAGACAACACAAGGGGGTGGTTTTTTGCTCCATCACCTGCCAGCAGAATGGTGAGTGGCAAAGGTACCACCAAAGATTTCTGTGGGCACAGGGGTGTTTTGGGAAGGCACTGTGATGGTCCCAGAGGACCATCCTCCTCTACCACAGCACACTCACTAGTGATGCTCTTCCTATCACTTAACTTTTCCTGTTAATAAATGCTTCTCATAATAAATGATACACATGCAAAAATGAAGTAAGACAACTCTTATCTCACGCTTAGGGGGAAAAAAAACAACAAACAGATATTTACTGTTATTTCTAATTGCAAATACTCTGGAGGCACTTGGTACTGTGCAGACAGAAGCCACACAAATATATGGCAAGTTTAGAAAATTACTTCAAATGTATTTTTTCATAAATAATCACAGCATTCCCCTTTTTTTTTTTTTTTTCCAAAGCAAAACATCTTTGAGACTGCCAGGATCCTACCAGGGCAAGACTGCAAAATCTCCTTCAGAGGAGACCTGGGTGTTTGAACTGATGGTGGAGCTCCAGGCTGCTGTGGGGACGGGGGATGATGGCAAATGGAGGAAAACCCCACAAATTCATGGCAGTCCCCCCAGCAAAGGTAATCCTGTTTCATGGAACTCCCAAGCTCCAGAGACATGGGCAAAGAGGCAGCAGGGCCCATCCTGCCCTGTGAGGGGCAGGGTCCCTGCTGGAAAGGGAAAAAGTCACACTTGCTGTTGGAAAGAGCCTGTGCAAAGCCCTGACCTCCCCAGCACGTTTCCTCCCATCAGCTCATAGGGGCTGGATTTTGGCCAGTTCCCTTTGCAGATAACTTTTCAGGGCTTCCTTGAAGAAAGTATTTTTAAAAATTCATAGGAAATTCCCACATAAAACAATATCCTTATTAGCTGATACAAGTACCGTGGGTACAGTCCCCAGCTGAACTACAGACACAGCAGCCACAAAGAAATGTTCAGTTAAAAAATATATATTCATGGTATTTTCTTACTCTTATTTGAATCCCTGTAGATACACACACCAGAAACACCTCCTTCTGTGGACCCCATTAGAGCACTGGGCTAAGTGTAACCCACTGCTGATGCCACAGGGATGCAGCCCTGGGGCACAACAGCCAAGCACAAGCTTTGCAAAACTCTGGAGCACTTTTCTATGAAATAATCTCTGGGCTGAACTAAATCTAATCCAGGAGCACTCCAGATAGAGCTGCAAGGACATAAACTGGCATTAATGCAATAAAAGAGTAATACAATAGTGATCCGTGGCCTGTGCTACATATCCAGTTGTGGGTGTTTTGGTTATTGCCAGACTGTCAGGTTGTCATGTCAATGAACACCAACCACCTCGGGTCACAGGGGGGTTAAGGAGTGACTTCAAGAGGAACTAAGCAAGGTCTAGAGTGAAACTCCTCATGGCCACACAAGGTGATGGGAGACAGGGGTGTCTGAGGGATGTGCTGGCCCTGAGGGCCATCCAGGGACCCTGAGGAGCAGGAGGGCAGAGGAGGGGATGGATGGATGGATGGGATGGCAAAACCAGGGAGGCAGTGGGAGCTGCCAGGGCACGGGAGAGAGACAGCAGAGCAGATGGAGAGGCCATATGGGGTGGTGAGGGATGCTACCAAGAAAGCTAAAAGAAGCACCTGGGAGAGAAACTGCTTGTTCAGAGGAGCTTGGCTTCTTGTGTTCTTTTTTTTGTAGGGAAAGGACAGGGAAAAAAGGGGGAAAACCCAGTTAGGGTCTGTGTGGTGGTCATGATTCAGACACCATACGGACCCTCAAACTGTCCCACTGCCCAGGGCTCAGCTTTGCAACTCCTATTAAAAAAATATGGAGAAACTTGCAAAAACCCCAACAAATCCTCCTTGAATGTGCTCCGTTACCAAGCTCAGCCCTGGAAACAAATTCCTAGTGCTCAGTGGACAGCTTTCCTGATATTATCCAGCACTCTCTGCCGTGCTGCTGCTTCAGCTGCAATATATATCCTTTATGTTTCATGGGTGTGCTGTTCACCTCTGAGCCACACATTCCAGCCATAGAGCATCATGCAGGAGGGACGACATCCCACGCCGGCTCTCCTTCCAGTCCCTCCCTATCCTCCTTATCCACTTATCTTTTCCCTTCTATCCAAATGGAAAGAAACTACAGCAGCAAAAAAAAACAAACCCACCAAATGAGCTGCCCCAGGAAATGGACAGCTTTCATAGTTTTGGATTTTCGTTGGGTTTTTGGTATTTTTTTTTTTAAATATAAAATAAATAAACCCAAGGAGAAGGATGCTGCTGCCAGGGAAGAGCTGCTGAGATTGGCCATCTGGGCAGGAGGCTGCTTGGACTTCCAATTGCCCTGAGGGATTCAGAGGCTGTAAAGACGTTTTGGAATAGGAGATGCAGAAATCAAGGCTAAAGATGAGCCTGTGGATGGGCAGTGACGGCCCTGGAGTGGGGACAGCCTGGAGCTGTGCTGCCTGAGACCCCAAGCAGACCAGCAGCAGGGCTGTCCACAGCGTACCAACATTATGGGGTGCAAACCTGGCTCTACCACACAGCCCTGTGACTGGGGTTTTGCCTCAAATTCAAAGAGAGGTAACCTATCAAAGCAAGCTCTTGGATCCAGTTTTGGGAAGCGAGAAGGATTCAATCACACCAGCTGTCCGTGTGCCACCGGCACCTTCGGAACTTGTGTTTGCACATGGAGAGTCAGAGATTCTGAGCGGAAAACAAAGAAAATGCCGTGTTGGGAGATACTTGGAGGAATAAAATTATGCTGTTAACTACTCAAGCTAGTTATTCCCACTATGCTGGACAGAAAGAGCTCTCAATCTTTCAAGCAACATACACAGAGGGTTTCCTATGTGCTGCTCTGCTTTGCCCTGGCATTCCTGAGATCTGCTGGAGGTTTAGATCCCACAGAAGGGTCAAGATGGGGTCAAGGAATTTCTGTCTTTGGAGGGACAGGACCTCTTTCCTGGGGTGGGACCCTGGGCAACCTTTTGGAAGATAAATCCTCATTTCCACATCCACCTGTAGTTGTTATCTCAAGTCAGAGGGGACAGAAGGGACAAAAACCCACCAAGGATCCAGCCCAGGCTTTACCTCATGCTCTTTCCATGAGGGCAGTGCGGGAGTCTTCGGTGAGAGCCCAGCTTGACTGTAGGAGCCTCCCCAAAGCAACCTTTGGCCAAGCACCAGTGCCAAGAAGGGCTGGCAGCTGCCTCAGCTCCTCCTGCACACACTGCAGATGGGCCAGGGAGCAGCCAAAGCCCTGGCCCGGGGCAAGGGATGGCTTCGATCCTCCAAACCCACCCGGACATCTCCAGTGCCTCCATTCAAAGCGATAAAAGGCACAGGAGCTTCCAGACGGGAGCAGCGAGTGACGTGCCCAGGCAGCCAGAGGAGCACATGGGCTGTCCCTGGGTTGTCCCTGAGCCCTGCGAGGCACACCATGTGTGTGTTCCCGGGGGCTCTTCCACAGCTTGCGTGATGCTCGCTCGCTATGAGAGGGAAACGGTGAGCTCACTCCAAACCCACAGGTCTTGCCAAGGCCTCGTCCCTTCTAAGACCTACGAAAATAGCTCCTGGGCACTTGCCAAGCTCACAAGCCCAGCTGGAACCGTCTGTTCAGCGACCCCGTTGCAAGGTCATCCCTTCTGGAGGCGGAACAGCCACTGTTGAGCCTGCGAACGGGAACGTTTCTGCTCAGGGCGCCGGACCTTTGATAACTTTCTCCTCTCTCATATCCCCACCCCTCTTCCACGGCAAAGATTAAAGGAAGGAAGTCTCAGCACAGAGAGGAAGCCCAAGTACTGCCACGTTCCCAGCGTTTCTCCAGCCCCCAAAAGGCTCCTGGTTTTTGTTGTCCTAGGTTCTCGCTTCACTTTCTTTCCCGTTTCTTTCCCCATCCCAGTCTGTACCCAGTGCTCCTCTGTCACTCTTGCAGGAATTTGAGACCAATTCCTCTTAGTGCAGAAGGGATGACAAAATGGAAGTATTTGAGTGAGGGAATAACACTGGAAAGTCCTGGGAGGTGATGAATGCCTGCAAATCCCACTCATTTCCCTAAGATAAACACCCTCACTTCCCTGTAGCACTGGATTATAACTAAGTGAGAAAAAAACCCTAAATACTAACACTTGAAAGCACTTAACTACACCTACTTGCTGTTAAAGTTGATTTGCTTTTACAACTAATGCTTTACAAGTCTATTGTAGGATTTTTATCATGGTTACACTTTAAAAAACCAAACAGGCCACACATTATATTCCTGTTGACACTTAAAGCCACCCAGAACCATAAAAACAGAGCAAACAGCTCCAGCCTTGGCAGCGACCACCAAACCCCACCTGCTCTCCCAGGGCTGGCAAACAAAATCTGTGCTCCACCACTCCTGCATCCCAAGCGTGGCCCCAGCCTGGGTGGGAGGTCCCTGGAGGCAGAATGCCCATCTCTGAGCTCCCCAGCTCCTGGCCCTTCTCCTCTCACCCAGGGAAGTCCCTGAGGTCACCAGGAAACCCACCATGGTGGGTTTCTGCGCTCAAGCACGTGCTCCAGCTCAGCCTGTGTCTGTGACAGCAGCACCTCCCTGGATGGGGCCAACATCCCCCCAGGCACATGATCCAGTGCCAGCCAGGAAGGTGCATTGTCATGGGACGTAAAGGAGATAATGGCACCACACAGCACTGGAAGGATGGACAGAAGAATTGATTTCAGCCTTTGAGGGACAGTTTACAGAGGGCAGCTTTCCACTTTGTGGGGCTCTGAGCAACCTGGTCTGGCTGAACATGTCCCTGCTCATTGCAGGGGGTTGGACTTGATGACCTTTAAAAGTCCCTTCCAACCCAAGCCATCCAATGATTGATTCTATGAATCCCAATATTTTCTTAAAAGACTGGTTGTACCTCAGGCAGTATTTCCCAGTCATGACTGCATTAAGAAGACAGAGCTCTGTGTGTAATGTCCTAGGAAAAATACTGAAGAGAAACTCCCTCCTGCTCCAACCCATGTTCCCTAACTAATATATTTGATTAGTTTCAATACTGCTCCAAAGCTGTCTCCCCAGATACATCAGGAAAACGCAGAAGGATCCCACACGGTGCTTGCCACCTTCCCAAAGGAGCTGGGATGTTCAAGGAATGGGGTGACACAGGGTCCAGAAGCATCTCCTGCCCTGACATCTTTCTGAGCCACCTGCAAGGCTGCTCACTCAGCTGGAAAAAAAATAATCCATAACCCTCCCCCCAACCCCAAAGAAACCTCAATCTCTTTATCCAACTTCTGTGAAAAAAGATTTTAGAGATGCCACACAATACAGCCCTTTTTAGCTATTTGTGCCCTCGAGCCGTGCATTAATACAGCTGAGACTAAGCTGGATTGAGGGAATTTTAAATTGCTGTATTGGATGATGTAGAAGGCTATCAAAAAAAAAAAAAAAGAGAAGAAAAATAATAAAAAAAGCACTCAAAAAAGAAAAAAGAAAACCCTCAACACAAAACCGGATTGTAGGCTGAAGATTTCATGAGGTCAGGGTGAACACACAAAGCCTCTCACTGGAAATGTTATTAATAATAACATCTTATCTCCCGGAACAGAGAAATTATCTTGATTAACAACAATACACTCATTATTTACAAACTCCCACATCTTAGAATATTATCATTTAATTTTTTTTTTTTTTTTTTACACTAAGGGGAAAAAAGTGGTGGTCAGAGCAGAAAACTGTGTAATAAATTCAACCTTCTTAACCCTCCTGACTTTGCCCCTGTGTCGAGTCTCCCTGGCTGCTCACTAATAACTCCTGCTCGTTGAGGGCATCTTGGAGTTGCCAAAGGGCCTTGTAGGCATTACAGGGAGAACTAAGAGCTTGACCACAGAGCCATGAAGATTTTCAGGTGCACAAATGAACACACTTTAGAGGCTGAATGTAGAAATTTTGACGTCTTAGAGAGTCCCTTAGGTTGGAAGAGCCCTCTGAGATCATCACATCCAACCATTCCCCCAGTACTGCCAAGGTCACCACTAACCCATGTATGTCCTCAAGTGCCACATCTACAGGGCTTTTAAATCCCCCCTGGGATGGGGACCCCACCTCTGCCCTGGGCAGCTGTGCCAGGGTTGGACCACCCTTTGCTACACAAATGTCAGGTTTCTGTGAGTAAACTTCAAGCCAGGAAAAAAGTCTTTTGTAATTCAGGGGTATTAAATCTTTCTTAAAATGTCCAAATCAAATTAAACCAAATGAGATTTTTTTGTTTGTTTGTTTTTTGTAAGTTGCTTTTAAATTCAGTTTTTTCAAATATCCACTGAACCTTTTGAAAATTAAATGAATTTTTTTTTTAATGCAATGTGCAATTGTGGAGATCTGAAGAAAAGCACATGGGCCCAGAAGCACGTGTGGGTTTGTCTAGCCATACAAGTTGGTCGAATACAAGATATTATCTCTCCCTGCAAACCTTGCCTGGCTTCAGTTTTCCAGGCTGAATAAAGATAACAGAAAGTTTAATGATTAACTTTCCCATTCTGTATTTCCCCCCTTTATCAGGCTTTTCCTGGCCTCTAGCATTCCTGCCTGGCTGCAAAATACGGGCTGCAGGTCTGGACAACAGCCTTTGGAGCTGAACACGGCCAGAACAACCCAAAACTCTGCCCAAAAGGTCTCAAGTAACGTCAGAGATGTGATTTCTCTTGGTACAGTGGAAGGAAGCTCCAAACAAGGACCAGGGAGGAAGCTGTGGTGCCTCCAGCCACCCCACCTTGCCTTCTCCATCCTCTCAAAGCTTTGGAGGCTGAAACAAACCCCTCCAGGTTTTTCCATCCGGGCTGTTCTCAGGCCTTGGATGAACAACACGCACTAGGAATGGGTGAGAACATCCCTAGCATTTTTTCTCATCCTGGACCCCAAAACTGTTCAGCTGGATTAGTGATAATCCCCAGCCACACATTTCACATCTTAAATTAAGACAGGGGACCAGGCAATGCTGACTGAACACCACCAGCAAATTTCTGATACCAAAAGCACCCGTTCACCCTGAGACTCTCCACCTGTCAGCACAAGGGATGGTCACCCCAGCAAGGGTGGGCTCGAGACAAAGCAAGGTTAAACTCTTCTCATGTTGCAAATCCTGCCCCTGAAGCTGCTCCATCTTCACCTCCCTCACACCAGCTGGAGGGCACTCAGCTCTGTCAGCCCTCTAGTTTATGGAAACCATGTTCAATGTCCAAATATTACACAGTTCCTTGGGTAATAGAGCTTGTAACCCCCCTAATTTATCATCAGTGTTTAAAATAGTATCACTAACAAGCAATGATAGATGAAACATTTATTTTAAACCAGAGCTATTTAAGTTATGATAATCTAGAAAAATCTTTGCTGATCTGCTCCATCTTTGAGCAAAAGAAATACACACTCCCCGGGTTTCATACTGAAACAAAAATGAACATTGGCAGGGCAAGTGAAATCATCTACAAATACAAATCAACCTTTTCTCCTTGTGAGCCAGAGTAGCCCAGGGGATAACGGCACCATCACGCTTCTGCTGTATTTATACAGCACATTTCATCTTCATTAATCCAGATAATACACTGGCAGATCCTTATTTTTCAATTCCAAGAACGATGAGCTATTCCCGTGCTACGGCACTTCAACACCCACCTCTCCCCTGACCGTGTGGGGCCCCATGGAGGTCTGGCCACCACCCTGGATGACTCCCTCCTTCCTACCCTCCCACTCCCTTGGGAAGGGGATTGTCCCAGCTCCAGGCTGTCTTGGGAGCCCTCAGAGTCCACCACATTCCTTTGGCCACAGTGTGGGGTATGAAGGACCTCACCAAAGCACAGGTCAGCCCTGTTCTTGCCTCATGGCTTTTCTCATGGGGACAACCCCAGTAATGCAACAAGAGCTAAAGGAAGGAGCAGGATGCTGGAACAAAGAATTCCTGCACAGATCCGTATTTTCTCTCTGTTTTTCATGAGCTGGTGTTTTGGTCAATAAACTTCATATTTAAGGTGTCTTATTTTCTTGTGCATGCAAAGCATTGCTACAGTGCAACTCCCACGGCTGCTGGGAGGCATTTCCTACAGGCATCCTCAGCACATTAAGAGACAAATAAAATCCAGACTGTCGAGAAACTGACTGCTCTTGAAACCATGTTAACTCTAATGGGCTGAAAATGTCTTCATTTTTATGTCTCTCCACTACCACGGAGAAGAAAGTCAGTGCTGATGTAGGTAAGCTCAGGATATAGGTTTATCTAATAATGTATACTCAAGATAGTGAAAAATATTTCACATTTGCCTACAGTTATAAAACTGTAAATCACACTGAACGATATCTCTGCAGTAAGCGATTTTCCTCTCACCATTTTCTATATTTTATTGGTTCAATAAAACCCATCACCTATCAACCCAAGAGCTGTAGCTATACACTGCATGGTTATTCTCAATTAATTATTCTTTTTTTCTTTAGTTTTAAAATTATGCCCCAAGCCCACCAAAGTGAGGTAGGGCAAAATGAACTAACCAGGTTTCATTTCTTTGTTGGGAAGAAGGTAGGGGAAAGAGAGGGAAAGGAAGAGTTTTGCCCCAGAGTTTCACAAAGCTGACAAAGTTTCCTGCCTTGCAGTAGAAAACAGCTGCCAAAGAAAGATGCTGCTGCATCACACCCCTGTCTAGATGTTCTTGCACTTGATTAGATCATGCAGATTACAGAACGCTCCAAATGAACCCAGTGTGCTGGGAAAACTCCCTGTGGCTTTGGAAGGGAAGTTCCTGCAGCAACAATGCATCGTGCCTGGGTCCTGGGGGTCCCAAAGAGCTGTCACCGACACGAAACCACCCTGCTGGCTGAGATAAGAGGCTCAGGTACATGGCAAAGAGGGGAGGTAAGACACGGTGCTCACCAGGACACCAGTTAAAGGAGCATTTCCCAGTGCCTCTGTTTCCCTGGTACATTCCACAAATACCAGAGAGATAACTCCACAGTACTCAGTGCAATCTGTTCCTCTAATTAATATGTCTGACAATAAATAAAACTTGAAACAGAAAAATTCAGTATTGTAGAAAAAAATCCATAGCACGTGGGCAGCTGACTTTCTTAAGAAGACTTCCACCAAACCCCCTTCCATTCACTGGCATTACTTTCAGCAAGAGTTTTCCCAAGTCTCTCCCTGGTTCTCCAGCAAACAGGTCACCTTCCTTGACCTGTTGTCCTCTCTCTGCAAACAGACAAATTCCGTGCCCATTTGTCTCCCTGAAACCCTCTTTCTTTAGAAGGAAAAAGAAAGATGATTCTTCAGTAGAAACTTGGTAGAAGTTGCTCTCAACATTTACAGAATTCTAGAATGGTTTGTGTTGGAAGAGACCGCAAAGCCCATCCAGTGCCACCCCCTGCCATGGGCAGGGACACCTTCCACCAGCCCAGGGTGCTCCAAGCCCCCTCCAACCTGGCCTTGGATACTCCCAGGGATCCAGGGGAAGCCACAGCTTCTCTGCCCAACCTGTGCCAGGGCCTGCCCACCCTCACAGGGAAGGATTTCTTCCCAATATCTAACCTAAATCTACCCTCCTTCAGCTTAAAGCCAACAGAGAGATCTCATACAAGAAGACATGCAGATTTGCCACAGGGTCTGGAAATGATTCCCTGAGCTTACCAGAACAAGCTATTTTGTTGCTTCTCAGAAAAAGCAGAACTTGAGAGGTACCAATCCCTCTCAGTGCCATGTCCCAGGCCTTGCCAACTGACATGGATGGGTTTCATGACTTTTTGTTTTGCTTTGTGTGTAATGCGAGGGTCACAATTCTTGAAGGACTCCTCTTCCAGCTCTCACTGAATGGCCATGATGGATCTGTACCACATGCAGCCACGCTGCTGGGCTCTCTGGGGGCCCTGCAGGAGGTGTTGGTGAGGATGCAGCACAGACACCCGTGACAGCAACACGTCCCACCCTCTCTTGACTCCTGACTTTAGTCTGAGCTGGTGAACCACGTCTGCTGCCAGCATGAGGTACAGAGTGTGCACGGGGACTCCTCCTGGCCTGCGCCTGGATTCAAGCAACCAACTTGAGACTGCTCCGCTCTTCCTGCCCCTATCGGGCAAACAAACAAAAAACCAGTTGCTACTTCCTTGTGATTCACATGGGGAGTGCCTGGAGTCAATGGGTTCAGTGTGGGGATCATTCAAGCCAGCTGCGGCCACTAAAAGAATCCATTCTTCATTCCTGTGACCAGCCTTGCTAGAAAGTAGGGAGCAAATGTTCCACCCTAAATAGTTTTGGTCTGAGCACAAGAGAAGCTATTGGCAACAACAACATTGAGAGAAAGAATGTCTTAGCATCAGGCTCAGATGCCTTGCAAATGTATTTTGTATCCTCTACCCCAAACTGTATTTCTTTCTGCCTGTAATAGACTACATGCTTTAACTGGCTCTGGCAGATTGCTGAGTGTCTTTATTTTGGCTAGAAGAGAGCTCCCTTCCATATGGGACCTATCTAGGATGGAAAGCAGATCGACTGGGATGGAGAGCCCAACCCCAGATGAGCACCAGGCCACCGTGGCTCTCCACAGCAAAGCCAAGTTGTGCAGGAGTCATGGAATCCCAGAATGGTTTGGGATGGGAGGGACCTTAAAGCTCATGCAGTTCCAACCCCCTGCCATGGGCAGGGACACCTTCCACCAGCCCAGGTTGCTCCAAGCCCCGTCCAACCTGGCCTTGGACACTTCCAGGGATCCAGGGGCAGCCAGACTCTTATCCAAGCCTTGACCTCTCCCCAAACTGCCTATACCTGGAGTCCCCTCCTGCTCCAACACAGCACTGAAATGCAAGGCTCAGTGGTGATTTAAAGCTGAACTTCCACTGTAAGTTTGGGGATGTGGGTTAGTGGTGGAGTTGGAAGTGCTGGGGGAAGGGTTGGACTTGGTGATCTTGGAGGTCTTTTCCAGTCTAAACAATTCTGTGATTCTATGAAAGATGCACAATTCCATCCCAGTTGTATTTCCATCCAAAACAGAAATGAGCAGCTGGAAGTCAGGAATATCAAGATACTCCTTGGTCTACAACTCACTCCAAGAGAACAGTTCTCCTTTCCCTTCAAAACAGAGAGAACAAAACATCAGTGTCCATGGCTTGGAACCCTTGTGGGCCCCCAGTTTTGACCACGGGCCAGCAAATTATCAAATGGGGAAGCCACCAGGATAATCCAAACCAAATTACTGCCCAGAGAGTTGGGATGTTGAAACATTAGTACAGCAACAGCATTATGCATATTCCCTAATCCCAGATAATCTTAAAACGTTTGGAATCCTCCCCAAACACAGCAGAAGGAACCTCCATAAAATTACTGAGTAGGGACAGAGTCCAGAATGAGTTTTTAGGATACATTTGTAATAACAACCCTCAGGTATAAACAGAGCCCTCAGAGCTTTACCAATTCCCTTTGCATCAGGAGACAGAATGTTTTTGGCAAATGAAGTGACTTAATCCTTTGCTTTTAACAGCTAAACCAAGTTTTATGGCACTCCTTTATGTGACAGCTAGAGCCCAGCCCTACAGCAAGCATTCCTGGCATTGATTTTCCTACTTGGCCTTTATATATCTTCCCAATTAAACACCAAAATAATTAAGCTAAATTGAATTTCTAGAGCAACATCTCTTGTTTTGATAGCTTTGGGTTTGTTTTCTTTTTATTCCAAATGCTTACATTAGTCTCCAGTGAAAGTTATGGTGGTGGTGCTGGGTTGATGGTTCAGAGAATTTCACTGGATATTCTGAGTTGGAAGGGACCCACAAGGACCATCGAGTCCAGCCCTGGATTTGATGGTCCTGAAGGTCTTTTCCAACCCTACCAAGCCTGTGACTATGAGCTCCAATCAGTCTGCTTTTCCAAGGCAGGAAACAGTGTCACTGGTGTCACACAGCACCCTGGGCACCTTCTTCCCACAACAAGGGGGAGCCCAGAAGCAGAAAGCAGAGCTATTTTGCACTAAACCACATCTTTGAGCCTGGTATGATTTTTTTTCCCAGGTTAAGGATAAAAATTACACAGGAACTTCCTGGCAAACAGCTCACCATGATGGGAAGTCACACACACCAAAGGCAGGGCTGTGCACACATCAAGAGATGGAAGGAGCAGATTTATTTAACCTGGGATACAAAATAGGACAGCAAAGATGCAATAAAGCATCTTTATTTCCAGAATGATTTCCCAGGATGCCTTTGAGCCATGCAATACTAGGACTTAATAGGAACTTAAATACAACACAGTTCTACTTCCCTCTGGCTCAGAACATCTGAACAGAAATGCTATTTTCAGCAGGTTGTATTTTTGTAATTGTTTTCAGTACACAAACATAGTCCATGCACACTGAAATGCTTCACTATTTTAAAACATAGTAAATCTTACACTCAGCATGTCAGGATGCAAAAATGAACAAGCACCCCAGTGAAAAGGAAAAAAGTAGGGCCTGCCATCAGTTCACAGTGAATTATTCCCTGATCCTGTCACTGTCACACAATTCCACCTCCCAGAGAGCACAAGCACCAGGTGCAGGTCAGTAGATATCTCCCTTTCAGGAGTGAAGCCTTTCTGGGGTGCCCAGCTCCCATGGTGCCAGCTGAACCCCACAGTGGGCTTCTCATCCAGCTGGAAAATCAGACTGCTGTTCTCCCACAGAGCCATTTGTGCTCCAATTCCCCCCCAGTGAAAGCAGGGAATGTCACTGAGAGGTCACTAGGTCCATACACTGTCCCCCCCATGTACACACTTTAACATTTGTGCCAGGGCTAAAAATCCAGGCTGGGAATGCCCCAGGACCTGATGCACCAGAACTGTGCTCAGTGAGATTAGGAAGGAGAAATGACCTCAAATTCACTTCCAAAACGTACTTGGATTCTTCATCCAAATCACCCACGTGCAAGAACTTCTTATAATGGGGAAATTCCACCACCCAGCCCTAAAGGGAATTTATTTTAGTACATTTAAACTGTTTGCTTTAAACCCATGTATTTGCAAAAAGATAAAAGGTAAGGATCAGCAGCGTTTCATTTTAATAATACATAACACTTTTTTTTTTCTTTTTTTAAACAGTGATCTTTAAATATAAATGACTTGGTGAGGGAAGTCAGAATATCTTTTTTTGAGGGTAATTTAGCCAGGGCTATGAATATTTCTTAGCTGTGAATCTATTAGGTGTAGATGTGTAGGAGGAAATCCAGCTGCCTGAAAATGCCAAAGCCAAGGTGGAAGTGTGGGATGGGACCGACACTGGAGCACACAGGGGGTTATTAATTATAGAATCCCAGACTGGTTTGGGCTGGAAGGGACCTTAAACCCATCCAGTGCCACCCCCACCATGGGCAGGGACACCTCCCACCAGCCCAGGGTGCTCCAAGCCCCGTCCAACCTGGCCTTGGACACTCCCAGGGATCCAGGGGCAGCCACAGCAGAAATTTCTGTATTTTATATTTATACTTTTTTATAATTTTTATGTATTTCTCTTTATATTTTTATCCTTCTATAGGTTCCATTTATATTATAATATATATATCTACATACATATTTATATTAAATTTATATTACATTTATAAATACACACATACCTGGGGAAAAAAACCCTCAATGGACTTACCTTGTCGTTAGGGTTGTACTGGATGACATATTCTATCTGGCCATTGGGACCATCATCAATGTCAGTAGCACCATTGTTTCCAGAAAATCCTGTGAAGATGGTTGTTCCAACTGGAGTTAACTGCAAGGACAGTGACACACACCCATGAAGACCTCAAGGTTCACATCAAACCATCAAACAACTCTTGGAAGGCTTTTTTATTACTTTATTCTCCCCTCCCCCCCATAGCTCTGGGCTATAACACACCAAGACAAAGCCTCATTTGTTTAAATTAAAAATAAACCAGATGATGAGCAAAAAAATGTTAAAAACCTCCTGAAATAAATGCAGATTAAACCCAATAAAAGGTGCTTTTTCAGACTCAGGAAGGAAAACAGAGATGAGCTGCAGAGGTAAACAGAAGTTCTTTGACAGTGTCCTCATGGCAACATGAACTGTGCCAGATGAGTATCAGCACATGCAAACACAGCCAGCCAGAGAGCTTCATGGCTTTAAACACCAGGGATGCTGCTGCTCCAACATTGTGTTGGCAGCAATTGAATACCCATTAAATTATCCCCTGAGAAAGAATCAATTTATAATTATCCTCTCACAGACAAAGAGCAGGAAATCAAGACCCACTGAGATCAAGGACAGAAGATTTCTTGGGAGTCATCGCTTCTGAATTTTCATATTCAGGAAACTTTGTGAGTAATCAACGTGAAAGAGCAAAACAAATGAACAAACAGAGCTGGATCCAGCACAGCCTCTGCCTCCCCCTGCTCTCCTCACCCCCAAACCTGTGGCCCTTACATTCAGAGTCCCACTTTTCTCCAAATTTGACAGGAATTTTTTCACATATTTAAACTTAAACCATCTAAAAAGGTTAGAAATGCTGTAAGAAGGGAAGGTAGCAAAGGCCAGAGTCATTCCAATGTTTGTCCCAGATCTGGAGGTTATTTCATGTTCAGATTTCTGTAGTTCACACCACAAAGCAAATAATTAACTCTCCATTTCCTCTTACAGTCTTATAGTTCCTGTTTTATTTATAAAGCTGCTAATTAACTGTGCAATGGTTGCAGATCTCCCTGAGAAACATTTTCAGGGCTGAGAATACTGAATCTTTGAAATAAAACCCACCAATTCAAAGCTTTTTTCTGGTAAAACAAGCAGGGTTTCATTTACAATATTTATGCTATCCACATTTTGGCTACAGTAATTAGGCATGTTCATGTTTTGCTGCAAACTTGATTTACTTACTACTGGTACAGGCAGTCAAGTGTCTCATATGGCTGTAGGAAGTTGATTGTAGCCTTCATGCCTACTAAAGGGTTATTCTCATGCCTACTAAAGGGTTACTCTCATGCCTACCAAAGGGTTATCCTTCTGTATTTGTAGATTTTAATGTGGCTGGACACTTTCTCACACCTGAGGGGGCAGGTTCTAAACCCATTTCTCAGGGTT
>JAWWTY010000158.1:32699470-32767457 GCA_035222235.1 Margarornis squamiger
CACCTTCCACCAGCCCAGGGTGCTCCAAGCCCCGTCCAACCTGGCCTTGGACACTTCCAGGGATCCAGGGGCAGCCAGAGTTTCTCTGGGCACCCTGTGCCAGGGCCTGCCCACCCTCCCAGGGAAGGATTTCTTTCCAATATCTAATCTAACCCCACCATCTTTCACTTTAAGAGTTCCTACTGAGTGACGGCCCAGGCCCAATCTGAGCATTTTCTCTGGGCTGACTGGCAAGAGCAACCCTGACATGGTGCATATGTTCTGAATTTTATGTACTTCAGAAACAAAACGAGAAAAAATGTCATTGTGCTCGGCTGTGAAATACCAAGAGCACCGAACTGTGCTGCATCAACATGGCATTGTCTCCAGGACTCTTGTCCAGCCCCAGGCTGACAGGAGGAGCTGGCACACGGACACAAAGACGTGCCCATGTTCTTTCCTCACACACCCAGGTACTTTGGCACAGCACAATAAGGACTGTGTCTCCATCCTCTCCATCCAGTTATCAGCGCAGCCTGAACTAAGGACAATGCTCATTGACAAAAGATACAAGAGAGGCTAATGACTAAAAGATAAAGATTTGCATTTATTAATGTCACAATATAAAGGAAATGCTAAACCTCTGCAAGGCGAGTTTCTAATTCGGTCTTAATCTCAGTGGGCGTAGCTGCGCCAGCCCTGGCTGCCTCTCCGTCTCAGCCCTGGACTCCTTTCCATCGGTCAGGACAAGCCTTTTCCCAAATCACAACAGCTGGCTGGAGCAACCCCCACCTCCTCTTTCTCACTATGACTTTTCCCTTGGAGCATGATGACTTTTAAATCCTTTTAGGCTCAAAGCCCAGTAAGCAGTAAAGCCCAGCACAAAGTGATATTTATTTCTCATAACTATTTTTTTTTTTATATATAAGAATCCAATAGAAAAATAACCTCAGCAGTATTTGTCATAGCCAGAGGTGGATTTGAAGCTCTTATGAAGTGAATGTGCTGCCCGGTGCCTGCTTCCTAACAGAGTTAGAGGAAGAGCCTGCCCTGAGCCCAAGCTCCTGTCCTCCTCAAGCTGTAGTAAGGAGTGACTTCAAAATCTTTTGGGGAGCTGGAAACTTTGGTATGGACAAAGAACTCAAATGAACAGCCACAATGGCTACAGAGTGGTTTCCTTAATTAGAAAATTGGCCGTGTTCCTAAGGAGGAGGAAAACAATGCTACAGACTGCCAAGGCAAAGAGCAAGTAAAAACTGTAGCACATGGAGCTCTGGAGGAAGCACAAACGGGCTCTATCAGCCCCCCAGACCCTCCAAAACCACTTGTAATTATTAGGCTGAACACCAAGCATGGTCCTGCTGCTGAATCAGAGCAGCACAAGCTTGTGAATATGACTTGGCCTGAATTAATTCATTTTGACAAGGCTCAAAACACTCTCCAGGCAATTTGAGACACCGTAAAAAATAAGGAACTGACAGTTTTTGACCTCAAGATGTCAAATACAGAACTGCTGTCTAGTTTTGACGAGCTGTCACTCCATCCCCTGGACATCCCTACTGCAGCACTTCACATCGTGGGCTGCAACCACACCATGTGATCCACAAGTTGACTGGCACCTTCTCAGAGCATCAGTCAACCCAGGTCCAACAGCACCCCAGAATCCCTGTCAGTACAGCAGCAGGGGTGGGTGGGTGGTCTTCAGAGATGGAAAATACTAACCAGGAAGGCTGTGTTGCTTTTTCAAACAGCAGACCAGATCCCAAGCACAACCAGCTCTCCAAGAAGAGACATCTCAGAGCACATACATCTCTCAAACCAGCACAGGGACAAGGCTGACAAGTAATTGTACAGCAAAGGGAAGAAGACTACAGGAAGAGAAACTGCAGCTTTTCCCTGTGCTGCTCACATGTGGATGTGTCAATCCACCCAGCATCTGACACCTGTGATCAGAAAGAAGCTGATACCTGTCACGCTGAGACAACTGAACATCCTGCTATGGAAATTCAAACTTTCAGTGCCAAAACGGCGCTCCCGGGGAAGTGTCAGTGCACAGGGGGACTGGGAAGGCAAAAGGAGCAAACACTCCTTGGCTGCAGCAGGAAAGCAACATGCTGATGCCTCTCCTAAGCCCAGGACTCTGGCCAAGCAGAAACACGGGTCATGGACTGTTTCCAGGGGTGCACTTGAGATGCTCTCACTGTAATTGAAGATGAAGCTGTGGCCTCCCAGGGCTGTGGTGGCTGAGCACAGCAGGGTTGGGTTTTCCTGCCTCAAACCAGCCACCAGGATGAAATGAAATGAAATGAAACAGAGGGGTCTGGCTGCAGGCAGGTGACTGGACAGCAGTGGCAGCAGGAAGGTTGGGCTTTCGGAGTGTGGCTCCAAAAAGAAAACCTCAGAGGACACCCTCGAGATCCTCTTCCATGCAGGAGATAAAAGAGGATCATCCCAAACTTGACAGGAGATTATGGGCAGGCATCACTCCAGGAGATCTCCAAAATTACCTTACACTGCCACCCAGGAGCTCCACACGGCTTGATACCAAGCAGCAAAGCACAGGTTACACAGTGTTTAGGGGAAAATGAATGGGAAATCTTAGAATCCAGGTTTGGGGTTTTGTTTGTTTTTTTTTTTAAAAAAACCCAAACAATTTTAACTTGCTATTTTGCCAAATTCTGATTGAAAATGCTCGCTCAGACCCCAAGGGCTCACGACCCACTGATCAAACACACACTGTTGAATTTGTATGGACTCGAGTCAAAGAATTTCTAACACCAGGAAGGGTCGGAGTCACAGGCAAACAAAGCAAGCATGTAACTGCACCAACGTGAGAGGAGGAGTGCACAAAAAACTTGGAACACCAACCTTTTGGGACTGTTACCAGCACTACTCTCACCAGGCATGGAATACTTTCCTGGAAACTGGCTACCTTGAGGGAACCCTGTGTCCCCTGCAGTATTTTGGTTGGCTTACTGCTGCTGATTCCAGTATTTTCCCCTTTCTTCTGCTCTCCTACCTTCTCCCTTCCTCTCCCACTTCTCCAGATGTGTGTGCACTGGAGGAAAGCTGCTTCCTTTGACTCTGTGGGGCAGTTTCCAGCCTTGCCTACACCCAGTGGTGTGTGCAGCTCTGAGTCCTTATGAATACATTCCCCAAACAAACAGGGAAAAGGCATGTTAACTCAGTGCCTAATAACTTCCCAGAGCGGGACTAAAGGAAACTGGAGATTTCCCAGGAAACTGTCCAGAGTACAGCCAGATTCTCCCATTTCAGGGGGCACTGCAGAGAGGAATCCTGTATTCTTGGCACCTGGCACAGGGAATTCATGACCAAACCATAAAACTACCAAAGGCTGGGTGGGAACTGCATTACAAACTCTTGTCTTCCCGATCCAGCTGCAGCTCTGGAGCCTGAGGGCTCCGGGAAGAGTGGGAGAGGCTTGGCAGGAGGAGTTAGAGCAGCACTCTTCCTCACTGGCATCTGATGCATCTTTCCTCCTGGAGCAGAAGCAGCTCCTTGTCCCCGTGGGAGGATGGTGGAGCATCTCCTTGGGCTCTCACCAAGTGCTCTGCAACTTCCCATACCATAAACCTCTCACACAACATGACTCTGCACAGAGCAGAACCTCCTGAGCATCGAGCCTCGCAGGAGCTAATGTTGTTCCTCCCCATCCTCCTGTGAGATCTGCTTTCCGTATGGCTGTGCCCACGTGCCTGCCTTCTTCTCCACTGTGGAAGGAAAGGATCCCTCTCCACTGATCCAACCCCTGTCCCTGCCTCAGCCCTCCTGAGGGCTGCACACCAGAACACCTGGTCTTTTCCAACCTCAATGATTTTAGGATTCTGCTACCAACTTCCCAAACTTCCTCTTGTCCATGTGCCACCTCAGAAGGACAAGGCAGTAGGACGGATCTGCTCTGGCTTTGTCTCACAAACCCCTCCCTGTGAGATCACAAGGTGATTTTTACTCAGCAAGCACCCGTTTTTCACCTTGAGCACTATCTCCCCTCTGACGAATATCTCTGTTTACAGTCTGGAACTTTGTCATATCGAGCCGTGCCCAAATTCATTATCCCCACACGCTCCTGTTGTGTCAATATTATATGATTGCCATTTCTCTTTCTCCTCCTCAACTGCTACCATGATTCTCAGTGCCATTAGCTCTCCCAAGTGACCTCCTTTGCTTCACTGCAGCCCATAGTGCCACTAATCTTAAAACTATCCCAAAATATGCACAGACAAGCCAGCTCTGACATATTTTCTGCTATTTCTGAGGATCTTCTTCAAACCCCTCTGTAAAAAAGACAGCTCTGCCCTTCCTGCCAGACTCCATCCCTCCTTCTCCAAGAAGAGCCACTGGTCCCTGCCCTCTATTCATGCTTTTGTGGTGGAACAGCCACTTCCCAGTTCTTTGGACACTTGCAGATTTCCATGTTAATGCTCCAGACTTGGTGTGGTTCACTCAGATTTCAAGTCTCACTTTTTGCTCTTTCCCAGCTACCATTCAGCTGTGCCTGCTGAAGCATTTATGGCAACCCAGCCATCCAGAATGGTCAAAAAGGCACAATAATTTATCAATTAATTTTGCACCCTCTCTACAGCAAAGCACAGTGGGTCTGTATCTCTGAATAATTTTAATTTTCTCAGTTATTTTTCAGAGTAGATCATGAATAGGAGCAGAAGGCAGTCTGACACATCACAGTTTTAGGCTGAGCAAACTGAAAACGTAGTAAGTTGCCCAACCAGAATAAAAAATATGATGATTTAATATAAAAATATCAGAAATTACGAAAAAAGGAAACATTCAACCATATGCACAACTTTAACTCTTTTAAATGGCAAGTGTCCAAAGCAGAATGGTAGTTCCTAATACACAACCACTACTGCACCTCAAAGACCAAGCAAAACCAACCCAAAACTGAATAGTCAACAGCAAACTGAATAGTCAACATCAGTGTCAACCTGTAGCACATTTAAAAGCAATCTGAGCTTTAATAATTCAACACAATTTAATTTGCTGGTAGTAGGGAAGGTGGAATTTGTTTTTCTTCCAAAGGATGACGTGGATGGATATCCTATCTCTGTAAGGTACACCCCAATTTGTGGTAAGTGCTGGGCTTGAGGCCAAACACACACACAAAACACACACACAAAGTGTTCTCCACATCAGGCCCATAAGTCACAGAAACCGAGACCAAGCAAGGAATGCTCCAACACACTTAACATGCAACATTTGAAAGCAAGGCACATCACTGATAGTTATTCTACTCACAAACCCCCTACTAGAATTTTGTTTCAGAAATTTTCAAACTTTCAAGTGTTTGGTGGAATTCCCTTCCTGCCTCTCTTCAGCCTCTTAATAACAGTCCCAGTGCTAATGACCCAACTCGGGAGAGTACAGAGGGAAAACAGAGCTTCATGAAATATTGATACACACTTGGAAATTTGACAATTATCTCCAGAGCTCCTTGGTAAAACCTGAAAGCAAATAAATAGCAAACATTTCCTGTACTCATTAAAACACTGAAAAACAGAGAAAGGAACCCACTCATTATCCATTTGACAAATCTATCCTATTATTTTTAATAATGCACAGGCATTCAAGGCATGAAACGTACAGTTTCTCTTGCTTAAAGAAACCGTTGGGTTTGTAGATCTAATTTTAAGAAATACAATAAAAGTCAGTGATGTAGAGCTGGTTCCTTTTGCAGGAGAAGGTAAAAATCCCTCTACTGAAATCAATGACAAAATTACCATTTCTCAGGTGGAAGGAAAACTTCACTCACTACTTTGGAAGCTGCTTGTTCAGAAAGATATTCTACAAAAACTAGAAATATTAATTTTTTGGCCTTTCTCATGGAAGCTTCAGAAACAGAAAACTGGTGTAAAACAGAGCTGGTGAGCCAGAACCTGGTGCTGGTGGCCCATGAGATGTATCTCTGCATCTTGCTTGTCCTGCACCAGGGAGATGGCCCACTGGCTCACCCTCTGGCCAGAGCACAGAGCCTGGGCTTTTGGGATGAATGGCAAACACAGAGAAAACCCTCCCTGCTGAATAAATACGAGCCCTAAGGGGAAAACTTCCGATTCAGAGCATGACAGGTTGCTCAGCATGGCCTTGGTGTTATCAGTTCTCAGTAATTCTGGTTTCTGGCCCTTTTAGTCCTGACTACAGATGAAACAGACCCACAATCGCTGCAGACAAGTATGAAATGGGAAATTAAGATTCTTAAGCCAAGTGTTTCAGCTGTAAAGAGAACAATTCCCACTCTCAGGCAGGTCCACTCAACATGAATTTAAAGCCAGGGAAAGCTCAAAAGGAAAGATCAACGGGAATTCCTGGCCAGGTGGAATAACTAAAGCTACATTTCAGCATTCCTGATTACTTCAGTGTCCCAACAGGATGGTCTAGATACTCACAAGCTCCCTGCTGCCCACACTGAATACTTTCTTTTACCTTTCACAATACTAATCAGGTTCCCTTTCATCAACAAAGCAAAGTATATGCATGTGCATGAACAACTGTACTTTTCAACACTCATTTAAACCTTTATAACAAAGCATTCCGAGGAAAGAAGAGAACACAACAAGTGACTGTGTGTGACACCTCCATTCCTGTTTTTTTTCCACTCAGCGGGTAACAGAGAGAGACTCCAACAAGGGACTGGGCCATCCTAAGAAAAGGCTGATAATCTATAGGGTCAGTAAGGGAGTGTGTGGGAGGCAGCTTGAAACCACTCAGGGATTTGCAGTGTTAGAACAAGTGTCAAGAAACGTGTTAAGGTTAAGAAGACCAGCAAGGAAAGCAGGGGGGCAGCACCAGGTTCTTGCAACCCATCACCCTCCGACTCCCAGTGCTCCCTGATATGGAGGCAACACACCTGGAGTTACCACTGTAACATGTGGCAAGTCCACGCCAAATGTTTCAGTTCTGATCCTCTTTTTCTGACTCTTTTCATGGAAAACATACCCTAAATTATCGCTTATCACAGTGTTTGCTGTCTAAGCAAAGTCCTGTCTGCTTATTTGCTTGCCAAGCCAGTACGACAAGCTCAGAAATAATAAACTGCTCAATAACCAAAACAAGTCACTTCTGGCAAAAAATGAAGGCTGAAGAAGCACTGATCCAAATGGGTGACAACTGAGACACTGATTATAGTTTTGAGAGCTTTTCTCCTCATTTTTAGGTGTATACATATGTGCATATACAAATAAAACACAAGACTGCCATCCTGGCTGCTCATACCAGTGTTGACCAGGGTTCTCCACCAGCCCCAACCGTTCAGGTAAGCTCTGCTGGTTTCCTTCTTACAATCACAACCTGCTTGTCTCTCAGCTTACAGAGCCTAAGCCACCCCTTTCCCAGGATCCATAACGCCTTTGGGAACTGCAGGAACAGCACTGTACTGTCACTCTTCTCCCAGCCCCTCCTCGCCTGCCTCTGCTTTCAATTACAAGAGGAGGCGACAGGCCATCTTCCTTGGCCGTCCAACGTTTGCTGGCTGAGATGCACCCCAAGGCCTGGGGTCTCCCAGGAGGGACTGCCACAGGAGGGATGGGAAGACAAGCCTTCACCACTGACATTGCTGCTGTCCAAACACGGAGCACGCCGCTCGCGCATCTGGTGGTCGCGTTGCAGACGCTCTGCAAACAAAAAGTGGAATTTATGCCTGGCCAATGAGCGTAGGTCAAGGGCTTCCAAACTCCCTGAGACCCGGAGCCATTCACGCCGGGGGAATGAGGTGTGCCAACCGTGCAGCTGGAAGCTTTCCACAGGCAAGGGGCAGAGGGTGGCCCTGCCCGGGAGGGCTGTGCCATGGGACATGCGTTTAAGCCGATTGTTGGCCCCGACAACCTCTGCACTGGGGGAGAGGGTGGAGGAAGGAGAGCCAGGCACTAATCCTCTCCATCTGCTCTGGAGCGGCTAATTGGATTGGGAGTGCAGAAGGCAAGGCCCCCGGACACTGGCCAGGCCAGGCATGGGCACTGCGAAACGTTGTGTGTCCCTGAAAAAAGCCCAGAGAGCCCCGCTCTGCCCAAACCCCTCCTGAGAGCTGCACTCAGCCAGGGCACCCCTGCCCAGCACCTCTCTGCTGGAGAGGAGGAACTAAGCACTGGAAAAACAACACCCATGAATGCCACCCCCAGAAGTAACATTTCACCTTTATCAAAACACTACAAACGGCAGAAAAAAAGAGATTAAAAATTAGCTTTCTTTGCCAGAAGCCAGCGGAACGCTGTGAGCATCAGGTTTTATTCAGGTGCAAAAGTCAAGAGCTCGACTGCCAGCTGCCATCTCTAAACCTTACTAACACCAGTCCCACATCTGCAACATTTATTCTGCATCGGGGGCTTAATGATGCTGGTCTTCTGCTTTTCAAGGATTCAGCTCAGCACCTACTTTGCTTTTAAAATAACAGGCAATTCAGTTGTGCAGCATTTTCATTACACTGGGCTGTAGTGTGATGCTATGAGAATGACAAGGAGAAGAAATATAAAAAATGTTTAATACAATAATGATCAGAAACCTTTAAATTTTTTTTCCCCCCTCTGTGAACATGAAGTTTGTAGCTATGGAAACTACTTATGAGAAAGCTAAAAAAAATGTCAGCAAATATAGTCAGAGAATGATCTGGATATATGAAAGTCCTAACAATGCTCGAGAACTAGAGACACAGGGTGAAAGAAAAGTGTAAATTGAAGATGACAACACTTGAGCATCTGACAACACGTTCTCCTCTGACAGGCCAAATTCATTTTCATTGCCACGGCACTAAAGTCAATGAATTGCAACTGGAGTGAGTTTGACACTTTGTATTGCTTTTGATAAAACCATTATAAAAAGCCTATTTCAACCTTTAAAAAAGTATTTTAGAAGTGTATTCTCTGCAATCAGTGAATTGTATGTGCATAAAGGCCAAGATAGCCTGTGTTACATCAAGGTAGTCAACAGCACATCTCACACGTTCTGTTCTTCAGCCATTCACCCTGCTAAGGTGGGCAGTTCCAATGACTCCAATTTCATCTCAATCTGTAGTTTTATATGGAAGTTACAGTTAAAGTCATTACTCCCCAGTTTTGTCAGTGAACACAGCGCTCACTTACTCTACCTGGAGTAATACACAAGCTGGGAATGGCTCCAAGGACATGCTATGGTCTGTCAGGTCAATGTGCAAATTAAATCAGATTTATTCAGTACACGGAGCTTCCTTTGGAGCTGTTTCAGTCTGGATTGTTAATTGAGCTGCCTTACATATACACATTGTGCTTACATGCTGCAGTCTGTACACAAAACACAGGGAAGAAAACCTGAAGCTGATTTCTGAACCGTCTGCTGTACCGGGCAAAGGATAAACCAACATCAACAAATGCTCAGGAAACTCATATTGTGTATAAAATACCTTGCTAAACTCTGCCCAGAGAAAGTTATGGGAATTGAGCTTAAATAATTAGCTTAAAAGAATTAATAGCTTAAAAGAATGGGCAAATGCTGCTCCTTTAACCATCCTTGATGGGCTCTTTTAACCATTCCTGAACAACCCTCAAGGCTCTTGCTCCTTACTATGTCCTTTCCTCTTTGCAGGAAACATAAAGAGTTTCAGCCTGCAACTGATGTGTGATTAACACAGTTTTATCTGTCACGGGGTGGAAAATACCAATAAAAGGCATCGCAATGCAGTGTTAAAGAGTATAAGCAGAGCTGAGCTAATCACAGTGAAAGGCATTTCTATCTGGGCTCTAAGCTGATAAAAGAGAGGATGAATCTCCTTCGTGCTGGAGAGAATGACTTGCCCAAGGAAGGCAGCTGCCCTCCACCTGGCTTTCCCTGCTCAGGGAAAGGTCAGGCTCTCAACCAACTTTTACAGCCAAGTAATTTTGCTCCTCCCTCCTGATGATACCTACCCAACTTGTATGGGGCAGCCCTGCTTCTCACTCCCATGGGAAGCACCTTCCCCTCTGTGATCACCTGCTTTCATACCTTCACGTGTAAACCAGAGCTTGAAAACCCATCCAATACATGTATTTGCAATGAATCACCATTCCCTAAGTCCAGCATCAGAAACACAAATCTGGACCAGCCCCTGTTTGGGAGAAGTCCAGCCTAGCTACAAGAAAATTACAAGACTTCTTATCTGCCAGCTGGTCTAAGACTAAAACATTGAATTAAATAAATGTAAATTAAGTCATGTAATAAAAATACTAGCAAACATAATAAACCGAAGATACAACATTTTGGAGGCGGAGCTCCAGCTGTCTGATCGGTGACCGTGAGACACAGTTTGTCCTCGCCAGCTTTGCTGACCTGGACTATTTATTTCCCCTCCCTCCTGCCCCAGCACGAGGCTGTCACAGACAGCTCTGGCACAGCCCAGCCACTGACACGTGCCTGTCACTCAGGCCGTGCAGGGCTTTATCCTGCCCACCCTTAAGGTGATGTGGTGTGTTCCCCACTGGAGATGCCCCGGATGGAGAGGCTGCAGGAGCAGCCAGCTCCAGGATGTTCCTCCCTGGGGAAGCCATCCCTGACAGCTTCACACACAAGGCCTCAGTGACACCAAGGGCAGCGGCTTGGGAAGAGCTGTGGCTGGGGAGTTCCTGGGATGGGAAGCCGGATCATCTCCAGAGACGTAACTCCAACATCACAGCAATGGGTTTAAGGTGCTCATTCACAACCTTCTGCTCACACAACTCCGCCATTCCCAGGAAGGGCAGTTTACCCACCTTCTTAATAATTATTTCATGAAAGGCAAAGCAGTTGCAGGAATAAATCTCGTTGCTGGTTTTCCCTCATCTGACCATGCTGAAGCAAGAGGCCCACGAGCATCCATCACGTTCCTGTATCCCTGCCCACAATCCTCCTTCCACCATCAGAAATACCAGGCAGGTATTGTATTGCAAACCCTCTGCCCAAACTCCAAAGCAAACAGCAGCTCTTCAGAACGCACAGGGAATGTCAAAAATCAGCACAAAATGACAAACTGGGTATACAGAAACAAAGACTACAACACACAGTTCAACAAGACTTTAAACATACCCAAAATGATCTATTTTAAGGCCTTACCCATAGAACAAGCTTCAAACCAGGACTGGACTGTAATATGCACTTTACAAGCCTCTGCTGCCCGAGAAGACATTAACCCACACCGACAGAAAATATTTGCAGCCATTTAGACACCGAGTTTAATACTGAACTTGCTTTCACCTTGTGACTCGAGTATCCACAGCCAAAGTTACAGCCAAGGGAAAGCTCATCGCTCCTGAAAGCACATCCTGTCTCTTCCTGCTGGCAAAGATGATTTTCCTGGATTCAGTCAAGTTTCTGCCATCCACTCAATGCTTTTAAAACATCTTAACATATTTGTAACCTCAGCTTATCCCTTCGTGGGTAAATGTGAACACTCCTCCTCAACACAGCTCAAACATCCACAAACCACCACGCCTTCCATTTTTAATCCGCATCCTTCCACGTGCCATGTGTCTTACCTTGGCTTCTACTTTTAAAATACAGTTTTAACAGGAAGAAAAACCTCTCAGGCTACTCGGAAAAGAAAAAGGGGAAATAAATAAAAAAAGGAGACAATTTTACAGGTCCTACTTCAGCTAAACCTTTCAGGGCCTTCAATGAGAAGATAATCTTTCTGTGATTATGGCCAAACCCTCTCGTTGCTTGGCAACACATAATTAAGGAATATGTTTTCAGATCCGCTTTGCAAGCTGGCCATTATCAGATGAAATTACTGGAGCAACAAATGTCATCCTTATGCAAATGAGCTGGTCGTAGCGGGGGAAAAAAAAGAGGGTTGAGTAGCAAGAAAGAGCTCCACAGCACAGAAAGGTTGCTGGCTTCGTCTCACTGGTAATTCTGGTAAAGAGATGGGGTGATACAGAGATTTTTTAGAGAACAGGGTTTGCAGTTTGTCTACAAGACACAAGGAAGGAGGGATCTGTCTCCGGTGGTGGAAGAGATCACTCCCAAGCCCTGTGCTCCGGTGGTCCTTCACCCCAGAGCTTTCATGGCATCGGTATCGACCTCTCCATCAGACGCACCGCAAATAAATGAACATATTTGTGTTCCCCACATTATGCCAGTGCGTCTTTTTTTCTGCATTTATTTAAAAATACTGCCTGGATGTACTGCTTTCCCATCTGATTCATGTCAACACAGAACATGTTGCCTAATATTGAAGCATTTTTCAGAAATCAATACATTACACCCGCCACATAAAGGACCACAAGCGTGAACAAACTGGCACCTCCTTCCTGCCTGTGTAATTATGGTATGGCAGGGAAAGGGGCGCGCCAAGTGTCTGCATCTTGACAACTTTATCGTTTCCCCTCACAAAATCATCCTTTATTTAGATTCCTGTGGAATGGCATCACCAGCTTGGCACCGTCTCCATGCCTATAAATGGTATCCTCTTATTAAAGCTTTGTGTCTGTGTGTGCCGGTACAGCACATTGTTTGGGGCTTGTTTGCATGGGGGTCCAGCTGGGCTGCACGGGGAGAAAATTCCCTGCTCACGGAGCCATTACCAGGAAAAACATTTCAAGGGATTTTTTTCCACCTTTTTTCCAAACAAATCAAGCCTCAAACTTGATTTGCTGAATTTTCTTAGACTTGGCGGGTTAGTTTCTGTCAGGCTCTGAGTGTTATCATCAGTGTATGTCTCCAAAGCAGAGGAGTGGAGCCTGCTTGGGATTATCCAGCTTTTCATCTGAGCAGCCCAGGGCCCTAGAGCTTCTACAAGGGGAAGGGAAGACTAGGAGCCACCATTCATTTTTATTGTTCCAGTGCTTAACGACAGGCTTTTAGTTTTAAGCACAGCCCTATTACTTTAACAGCTCTATCGCTTCACTTACAGGCATCTCGAGAAGGAAATCAAGGGGTTTATTTTGTATGCCTGATAAAACAGCAAATTAATAATAAGAAGAAAAGCCTTAGGTAATGGCCAAAGGTAAGTCGATTCTCGAATAACACCATTAGCTATCTGATGAATTTAGTCAAAACAATGCCAACCATTTCCTCGGAGGAACACATTTGCGCCTGATAACAGCGGTAAAAAGTCAATCTGCAGCAAACCCTGTAGTCCTAATTGCTCAGCCAGCGCAGTATCTAATCTCCTGTTCTCCACAAACAACGGGAACGGCAAGATTAACCCTGGACGCATTATCTGAGATACCGCTCACGTTCAACTGAAGTTGGCTAAACAAATAAAATATTTGGAGTTTAACCACAGAGGCAGAAACCAGCATCTTTAGCTCTGCGTGGCCTGCAGAGAAACCCCCTTCACCTCCTTCCCTAAGCGGGAAACCATCCAACATTCAGGCATGAAACCCTGAGACCTCTGACCGTGGGGTTTCGGAGGGGTAAATCAACAACAACACGGCCATTCTAAACTACCCCATGGACTCGAACCCTCGGGTAGTTACTTGGTTCCGGCGATGCCATGGTGGAGACGATGACGGGCGGCCCCGTGCGCCGGCTGAGCTTGGCGTACGGGGAGAGCTGTGCGGGGAAGGTGGGCCCGGTGGGCGCCAGGCTGCCGTCCCCCGGCGCGGCCGGCCGGCGCAGCAGCTGCGGGCTGCCGTGAGGGCTGGGCGCCGGCGACGCCACCGCCGTCCTCTCCCTCTTCATCAGCTCCATGGGCACGGTGTAGCTCGTGGGGTACGCCGTCTTGGGGCTGGGGTGCGGGTTGGTCATGGCCATGGCTGGAGCCGAGTAGGCAGAGGCCGGCCGCGTGCTGCAAGGCAGGGGGGTGTTGTATCCCGAGCCGGGGAGGAAGTGCGGCCCCGGAGGAGCCCCCACAGGGCCCGGGTAGGTGGTGGTCTCCAGCAGGTGCTGCGTCGGGGCGCTGGAGGGCCGGCGGTGCATCTCGACCCCTCTGGGGGACAGGGGCTGCAGGGGCGGCGGGTGCTGCGGGGCGGCGGGGCCGTCGGCGGCGGGCCCCGGCACCAGGCCGGTGCCGAAGTCTGCCGGGAGCTCGCTGCGGTGGCTGAAGCTGTTGGAGCGGGCCCGGGGGCGCAGCGCCCCGCTCCTGCGCTCCTGCCTCTGCAGCTCCGCCTTGTAGCCGTGGGCCACGCGGGACAGCACGCGCGCCTGCCCCAGGTTCGGCGCCACCGACTTGATGTCGTTCTCCTCCATCATGGCCAGCAGGTGCGGAGAGTCGAAGCCCTGCTGCAGCAGGGCGGCGAAGGTGCTCTCCGACACGCCCTCCGCCCGCAGCAGTGCCATGAACTCGGGGTCGAAGCTCCTCTTGCCGTCGGGCGCGGGGAAGGTGGGTGGCACCGGCGGGTGTGAGGGCGTCGCCGCCGGTGCCACCTCGTAGCTGTCGTAGGGCCCCTTGGTGGCGGCGCCGTCCCTGCCCGGCCCGTACCCGCTGCCGGCGCCGCCCGTGGGATCCACCACCAGGCAGGTGGGCGCAGCCTGCCTGGCCTCGGGCGGCCGCTCTGCCCCGTCAGTGTAGCCGGGCCTGGCAGCAAAGGCGGGCGGCTCCGCGGCGTACCGGGGGCCGGGGGGCTCGGTGCCATACCACGCCGAGGGCACATCCCTGCCACGCGCCCGCTGCCCGTCCAGGACCGCCTTGGGGTCGCGGTAGAGGCGCGCGGTGTCCGGCGGGGCGGGCGGGCGGCCCGCGGCCTGGTCCCAGGACAGCCTGCTGCCCGGCGCGCCATAGCCCGCCAGCGGCCTGCCCGCCACATGGTCGCGGTAGCACCGGGGGTCCTTGGGCGAGCGCGCCGACAGCGCCGGGTCGCTGTAGTAATCCTGGGGCGGCAGCGAGCCCCGGCCCGCCATGGGCGCCGGCCGCTCGCAGTAGGCGAAGTCGGGCACGGAGCCTTTCCTCAGCGGCCCCGGGGCGAAGGTGGCATCCTGGTAGGGGTACGCCTCCTGCTTCAGCTCCGCGCCGCCCTGCAAGGCGATCTCTCCGGCGCGCAGCGGTGCCTCGTACCAGCCGCCCTCGCCGCCGTAGGTCAGCGAGCTCCTGCGGCCCGGCGCCCTGGCGTACTCGAAGGCGTTCTCGCTGTCCCAGGCGCCCTCATACCAGCCCGCCGCGTCCCAGCTCTGCGAGCGCCCGATGTTGGGGTGCTTGCTGGGGATGGGCATCGCCACGAGGCCGCTCGCTGCCGGCACGCACGAGAGGAGGCGCCTTCCTGCGCGGCGCTCCTCCGGCACGCACCCACCTCGGCAGGCACCGGCGGGCGGCTCTGCCTTGCCTGGCCGGGCGGCTCTGCCTCGCCGAGCGCGGCTGAATTATTAATCCCCCCCGGTAACCTTAGGAGGCAGAGCGCAGGCTGGCCGGGCCCCCGCCCGAGCGCAGCCCAGATGCTTTATCCTCTGCCGCTGGGGACGGCGCGCACATGGACAACTGGCCGAGCGGTGCGTGGGGATTAGGAGCTAAATAAAACCACTAAAGCCCTCGCTCCATGTGACATCATTTTAGCCCGATGAAATCTCACGCACTGACCCAGCCAGCAACCTCAATGCGGTTCTTCCCCCAGGGAATGATTTTTTTTTTTTTCTTTTCTTTAAAAGGTTCGGGGTTTTAGCACGTATTTCATCTGTTTGAGTTCTCCCCTTTCTCATGGTTTTGGAAAGCCTACGCCAGCTCCCACCAGGAATGGGCAGCAGGACAGTGGAACGTGCCCGTACCCGCTCGTCCCCACACACACACGTAAAAATACAAAGGAAAGCTCCAGTGTCAGCTCAATCTTAATCCAGCCTGATGAAATGCTAATCCACCGCAGACAGCTAAGGACAAATTAAACGGGAGCCGGCAGGCAGGCCTAAAAAGAGGCCAGTGCGAGACACTCAGGGCTACAAGAGCCAGAAATTAGCGAGGTGTCTGGTTAGCACTTTATGAATATTGTAATTTGCGCTGGAAATTACGTTTTTTTGTTGCAGTTTCAAATTAGCCCTGCTAACCAGGCTCCAGAAGGATTCTTTATATTATTACCATAATACGCAAATCCCTTCATCATCCCAGGACAGAAAATTGTGGAGGTGTAATCTGGAATGTGCAATTTTAAGACCCCAGCACAGGTCATGGAAAAGGAGGAGAGGATCAAAGGATCTAAAGCCTGGTCTTACAAAGCAAAAAGGAATAGTAGACTTGGTCTATTATCTCCAGCTTCCTTTGGAAAAACTACATGTTTATGAGATGGGAAAACACTCAGAAACATCAGACAAAACTCAATTTGTATTGAGCAGTATTTCAACATTCATAGGGATTAAGCTTTTTTTTTTTACACTAAAGAGTGGGCAAAAGGATTTAGATGAAATCACACCAGAGAAAATTGTTATTTGGGAACGTAATAAAAATTTCCATATAGAGTCATTGTTTTCAGAGGAGATATTAAGAAAGCTCCCCAAAACACATAATCTACATTATGACATGCTCCTTATCCTCAGATTCTCCTTTTCAAAGAAGAATGGGTCAACTGTTCCTTATTTTGCTGACCACTGCTAGGGAGGCAACATTTCCCTTGTTTAATTAAAAAATTCATATGGAAATGGTTTTGCCTTTCTCTACTGCGATCACAAATTTCATCACCTCCAACACACCCCTTTGGGGACGAGCCCAGCAAAAGGAGAAGCAGGCACCTTCCCTGGTGTGTTTGCAAGACAGCTCGAGCATTTCACCCAGCTAATCCACAATAAATGTTTAGTGCACAAGCCATCACATGATGGACTATTGTGCTATTATGATAGCTAAATCACTAATACAGTCTAATGCTTCTACTTGCCTATCATACTAATACCTCTGGGCTATATTTCTGACCCAAATACTGACAGGATCTTTGAGTAATCCCTAAATTTCTTTATTGCAGTAAATATTACAAATCCTCTTCAAACATTCTCTCCTCCAACTCCATCCTCAAGAACCACAGTCGTGAAAATTGTTAGATATTACCCAGACGTGCAAAACATGGGCCCCAAAAGATTATTTATGCAATTCTCAGAGAATATCTGATTGGCATTATATTGAATTAACTAACAAACTTCAGCCACATTGGAAAATTTCTTCTTTTGTGAGAGTCAAGATGGGAAGACACATTTGTGGCTTAGAAATAAAGCAGAGAACATTTTAACCAACAAAACCCATTTTATTACAACAACATTTTGCTAAAGAATAAAATGTATTCCCAACTGGATGCAGTGAGATCTGTGCCATTTGTTTGTTCTGAAGCAGCAGAAGAAAGCTACCAAAAATGTATATGACAAAATAATAAAATCCTGGTCTATAGATCAAGGGCATCTTCCACCATTGAAATCACTAATGAACACAGTCACCACGTTAAGCCCTGGCTGACAATGGAAAAACCCATGCCATTGAGAAAGGAAATTTCAAAAATGCTCATCTTCGACAACTGCAAGGCGAGTCAGAAGGGAGCTTGGAGAATTTACTACCTCTGAAAAAAACCCAAAGCTCTAATAAGCCCTTGGGTCACTTGACAGACACACAATAGAAACCTCACCCAAACCAGCAGATTTGTAAGTGGTGGCCGTGCCCTGCCCAGGGCACACATGGGGGACAGCAGGGCCCAGAGACCCACCTCCAAACTCCATCCCAAGCACAGGAGCACATCTGTGCTCCAAAATCCACCCTTGTACCAGCCCACCCTGGCAGCCCTTGGGCAGAAGATGCGCTCTTCTCCCAGCTGCTTCTCAGGAGCCAGGAAACTCCAGACCTGCTGCTGGAACACTCATGCATATGGATGGTTTATCCCATACGTGCTGACCTCAGTGGAACAAATCAACTATTCCTGTGCTCCAAGCCTACAGGACTTGTACCTTTCCCTGCAGCCATGGGGCAGATGTCCTCCATAGAGGGCTCTGCTGGCCCAATTCTTGCTGACCAAGAGCCACCACCAACCCCACAGCCACAGGAGCCATGGAGCTGGGCAGCCTCCTGAGCCATCACGGCAGCAAAGGAAATGTGAGCCAATAAAAGTAAAATAAATAATCAGAATGAAATATTTATGATGGGCAGGAAGGGTCTTTTACTTGTCCTTTTTATGGCAGTCTTAAAAGCAGCACTCAGAGAGACTAAGGCAGTGCAAGCAGCAGGTTGAGGGAGGTGATTCTGCCCCTCTGCTCAGGTGAGACCCCTCCTTCCTGCAGTGCTGCCTCCAGCTCTGGGCACCTAAACACAAGAAGGACATGGACCTGCTGAAGTCCAGATGAGGCCACCAAGACGATTAGAGGGCTGGAGCAGCTCTGCTATGGGGAAAGGCTGACAAAACAGGGATTGTTCAGCATGGAGAAGAGAAGGCTCCGTGGTGATCTTACCACAGAACCTGAAGGGGTTCTACAGGAGAGCTGGAGAGGGATTTTGGACAAGGACCTGGAGTGACAAGATTAGAGGGAACGGCTTCCCACTGCCAGAGGGCAGGGATAGGTGGGATATTGGGAAGGAATTTATCCCTGTGAGGGTGGGCAGGCCCTGGCACAGAGAAGCTGTGGCTGCCCCATCCCTGGAAGTGTCCAAGGCCAGGTTGGATGGGGCTTGGAGCAACCTGGGCTGGTGGAAGGTGTCCCTGCCCACGGCAGGGGGTGGAATGAGATGGTCTCTAAGGTCCCTTCCAGCCCTAACCATTCTATTATTCTATGAAACTCTCGTGACTCTGTATCTATTTCTGGGTCTGGATTCAGCAGTGGCCAAGAGAGGACACGGAGGCACCCGGGCACAACCTGACAAGGAGACAAGGACTGTGGAACACACAGAAAAATTATTCTCCTTTTATCTTTTAATTCTAGAGTTATTCAGAAAAAAACCTCAACATGCACAAGGAGAAAAAAAAAAAAAGCTGATCAAGAGATTAAATGCTCTGGTATTTCAGATCACATGAAAATGCAGACTTTTGACTTAATACCCTGATTTTCAGTTTAGCATTGATCAAACACACGGTAAATTTGGCTCTGACACAATGACCACAGAAATCCACTCTGAAGAAAAGGTGATGACAGAGTGAAGAAAGGTGAGCTCATCATTTAAGACACCACCCTCAAAACCGATGGCATGAAACCTGAGTCTGGAATCCACTGATGTAAAGCATTTCATTACCTATTCAGAAAGCAAGCTGCTGGAAGAATTACTCCATGCAACAAAACAGTACAGATAAACACTCTTCAACTATAAATTTCAATCTTGTTTCTATTGGAAGAAAACATTTTCAATGTGGTAAAATACTGATGTTTTCTCCCAAATTATTTTCTTCGAGTAGAGAATGGAATGGGAACAATGTGCCAAATGTAATTTCTGGCAAAAACTGTAAGGTGCCTCAGCATGGGAAAGGATATTTCTCTTTCAAAGCCACAAGAATCCTGCCCCTGGTAGTGAAAAATCCTCTAGAGCACAAACACATCTTGTGTTAATGGACAGAGCAGGTATCAGCACACCCAGCCTTTGCACCTTGCTCTGCCACTGTCAGAGAGGAAGTCCTGCATTCCTTACCCTCCATCCACCTTCCATCAGGAGGGATAGAGGAACATACACCTATCACAGTGGGACGGTCGTAGATTAACCAGTGTTTGTCAGATGTTTTCAGGTGACAAGGCACAAAGCTACCAGAATGCTCCTGCCCTCACAGCCTGGCCTTTCAAGGACCACATGTGATTGCGCCTAATGACCCCCAAAGCTTGGGAAGCCCTTCTTGAACCTCCTCCTCCCACTTTCAGCTTGCAGGATGCCAGGCAAGTAGAAAAGACCTGCTGGTGCTAAGCTACACTGTGGTATCCATGGATGCCATGGAGAAGAAAGGAATGGGATGCAGTGTGAGTAATGCACCCCCACATGTGCATGCACACAAATAAAAAAAAAAAATTCAAAAATTGAGAGAGGAAAAGAAGGAAGAAAATGTTCCAAGCCCTTGGAAACTACTGCATTTGCTAAAATTTGGCTCTGCAAACATCTCCCTCCCAGTGGCAATAAGCACTCAGCCTAGATGGACTTTTTAACAGTCTCCTGAAATTAGGGGAGCACAAAGAGAAAATTAGCAGGATTGTGCTGGAATAATTTTGAATAATCAAAGGAGCAGCACAGCATCTGAAAGCACTCAGTGCTTGAAGCCCTGCCACATGCTTTCACCAATTTCCAAACCAAAGGCAGAGATGCTTTGTAACTTCAACAAAACGCTCCCAAATACCAACTTGGTGCGTTACAACAAAACACTCTTAAGATCAGCCAGTTATTAATCAATCATTGCCTCATGGAACTCTGCATTTCGATGACTTTAAAGCAAAAAAACCAAAAGCTTATGGCCTTGGTAACCCAACCTCCCTGGGCTGGGACAGAAAAGTGCCATAACTTGACGTGACAGGCTCCAGGAATGCACAAGCAGCCTCACAATGTCCCACACCAACTGGGATCAGGAACTGGGTTCAGTCACCATTCCCACCAGCTACACACTGATGGACCCGTGGAAAATGAAAGGTCACTGTGGTACCTACACAGATTGGAGGTATGGCAGGGCAGTTTGCCTCCCAAGCGATGACACAGTGCCCTTCTGAGTCATTTCCCAAGACACCCCAGAAATTCCCCAAGCCAATGTGACAAGAGAGGATGTGGAGCTGTGGACCTGACCACTTGCTTTCCCACTACATTTCTGTGCCTCTCTGCTCGGAAGGGGTTTGATGTCAGAGATGTTCTCCTTCCCACCCTCATGGGAGCCCCCATCTCACATCACAGCCACACCACAACTCTCTGTCTGGAGCCATTTCATCCACCTTGCACTGAGGGGAGCCCTACCCCAACTTCCCCCATGACCTGACGGAATGGCTGGAGCTGTGTCAGAGCAGGGTTAGGTGGGATCTCAGGAAAAGGCTCTTCCCCCAGAGGGTGGTGGGCACTGACCAGGCTCCCCAGGGCAGTGGGCACAGCCCCAAGGCTGTCAGAGCTCCAGGAGGGTTTGGACAACACTTTGAGGGACAGGGTGGGATTGCTGGGGTGTCTGTGCATGGCCAGGGGATGGACTTGATGATTCTTGTGGGTCCCTTCCAACTCAGGCTATTTTATGGTTCTCTGAATTACCTTCCATTTACTTCAGAATAAGGTATGTGCAAGAAGCAGCCCAATGAGCATGTGGTGACTTATCACCTCCTGTTATCCTGCTCCTCTGGCAAAGCCCTGAAGGTTGCCCAGAGAAGCTGTGGCTGCCCCTGGATCCCTGGGAGTGTCCAAAGCCAGGTTGGACGGGGCTCAGAGCACCCTGGGGTGGTGGAAGGTGTCCCTGCCCATGGCAGGGGGTGGCACTGGATGGGCTTTGAGGTTCCTTCCAACCCAAACCATTTGTCATGCAGGATGAAATCAAACCACAGGTAACAAATGCAAGAAGCCAGTAATCATCTGAAGCACATGTGCAGCTAAAAACAAGAAGCCCAGCTGTAAGACACACTTGGACCCATTGGAATGAGCCCTAAAAGCTCTTGAAAGTTCAATCAGAACCGATTTTGCCTTTAAGTACGGGGAGACTCCAATAAAAGTTGGCAGAAACAGCATTGTCACATTCCTGCATCAACAAAGGGATAATAAAAATATCAGATGTGTCCCCACACCACACAGCTCCACACTCCAAGGACTACAAAACACCAATCAATGTGGATGCTGAACGGCAGGCGAAAAGCAGCAGACAGGGTTTGTCGGGCACAGCCCTCAACCACTGGCAGAGATCTAATCTATGAATGCTCTTAAAAATAATCCTCTAGAAATCACATCAAGCACCTTGTCTCCAAAATGGGGTATTAAGACTTTGAGGTCAAATCTCATCATTTTTAATAAGAATTCAGGATCAAGATTTAAACAGCATGTGTAATGAAAAGCACGGGAATTATATCTGTCCCAGAAAGTAGTAGAGAAATCCACTGTTAAATGAATATATATTGTAATTCTGAACTCTGCCATGCATGCCTGGGCTTTGCATGAAAAATAATTAATTACTAGGCTGTAACATGGGCCTGAAGAGATAAACAGGCCGGGGTGCAGGGTGTCTCTGTGCCTTACTTCCCCTGATGATGCCAGAGCTTGAAATGCACACTTCCCCTGCAGACCCAACGCAGACAAAACCAAAAACCAAACAGGAGGAAATACTATTTTAGTTAAAAAAACCCCAAAAACATTTATGCCTTGCTTTTTTTAAAAGACTGGTCTTTTGCATTACTGTATTACAATGATCATCAAATGTGAGCTGTGTCCTACTGTGCTCCCTCACATCCGTGGGGATGGTTAAGGGGGATGGCTGCTCCCCAGTGAGGACGACCCTGATAATATCTGTTAGCATCAGCAGGCAGCAACACTGTTTTCAATCAAAAAAGATGTAAATCTGTAACTACAGGCTATTTTACCAACTGAAGCTGTTTACTGCTAAGTTTTGAGGTGCTAGATGGCAGCAGAGAGTGTTGGGTTTGAAACAAAAATTAAAAGGACAATCTAAAAAAGAGACAAAACAAATTAATAGTGTTAAGCTAACGGGCTATATAAAAGTGTCACTGAGAAATGGTCAATGTCCTTTCATTTTAAGAAATGCAAAACCAACTTGAAACTTGCTCTTTGAAGAAAGCTCTCAGATAGAAAAGCCATAATGAAAACCTTCACTGTTTTGGCACTTCGATCCATTACATCTGTTTGTGGAGAGCAAAAAATATAAAAGAAAAGTTGTGTAACGTGTTTCCCTGCAGCTTTATTTTAGTATAGCCAGATGTCCTTCTCCTGTCAAAACATTTACTACCAAATATTCAGTGGAATCAGAATAAAATCTAAAGATTGGTCCAGATCCAAACACTACCAGTCCCTGAAAGAGTGTAACTTAGGAGTTAAATATGAGTTTTTTCCTGGTATTTTGAAGGAAAATCCATCCTGTTCTCATCTGTCTCCAGGGACTGATCATTTCTCATCACAGTTTTGGAAGCAGCTGAATTCCACCCCCTGGGGGCTGGAGTGCTCCCACACTGCTCCAAAAACCCCTCCACGAGGCTCCTCCTGGCTTATTCTGGGAATATTATCACTTTTCTAAGCAATCTTTAAAGGCAGGGGAAGACTTAGAGTAAGGAGGAAAAAACCCAAACCAGATAGGATGACAACATGTTAATCCCTAAACCAGTTAATTTGATCGGGAAATGTGGTAAGGCTGGAAATGAAGTTGATGGTATTGAAGTCATCGGCTGTAATTGTTTCTTAATTAACGACACGAAGTTGTAAAGCGTGTTACATGGAACCCTGTCTAGGGGAAATGGAAAAATACAAGGCAGAATTAAGAGATGCATATTAAATCACCATAAATGTGGGTTTAAACTCAAGCTGAACACAACAGAAGTATTATTTCCTATTTTGGTGCACACAGTGCCCAAGTCCAGGGAAAGGGGAGCTCTCCTCCTTGCAACAGCAGAAGTTGCACACCAAATTAATGGAATTTTTGCCTGTAACCTTATCTGAATGTGTCCTTCTCTTTCCCAGATGCCTGGGGGATTTTGTCAGGCTGGCTTTGGATCTGGCTCAAGTCCTACATCTCATCATGCACATCCCCCTGTGGAATGTCACAGGAGAAGGGCTGCCTAGGAGTGAATGTCCAGGAAAAACAGCCACACAGGACTGGGAGACTGTTGGAGCAGCCTGTGCACCCACCCTGTGAGCACAACAGCACATCTGTAGACAAGACACAGTACCTGAGTCACAAAGCAGAAAAAACCCACTTCCAAGTATAGAGAGTTCTTGGTTCAGCACAGCAAAACAGTTGAAAATCATGGAATAAGGTCAATAAGCTTGAGTAATATGTGTAAACACACTGGGGTTGCCTGGACTTCCTTCATCCATAGGATTCTGTCCACATTTTTTTAAAAAACCCCTTAAAATTCTACCAAAATCTATCGATGACAAGGAATGCCCCAACCCACCATGCCTCTGTCAGTGAACAGGTAAGTGAGACCATCATTTTCATTGGTAAAAAGAGGGGTAATCCAGCTTTTGTAGGAATTTGAAGTGATCTTTTGAAAGCTCCATAAGGACCAAAGAACTTCATCTGGACTCTGGGCAAAGCAGAAACATCAGGAGCAGCCAGAGAGATTTTCAGTTTGCATAAATCAGCACAGGGTGCAACAGCAGAGGATCTGACAAGCCAACACTGCCTTTTCTCTAGGCAAAATGTGTTAAGCAACCCTTCCTTAAAAGCCTGATAGTTTATGTGCTTTGAGGTGGAAACAAAAAAAAAAGAGAGTATAAAAAGCTTTATTGTAGGGGGGGGGAAATCCTTGTACTGTGTTTTATATTCATGGAACAAAGAAACTCAAATCCACTAGATAAAAAAAAGGTCTATATTTATTCTAAATAAGTCACTTTTATTCAGGACAAGCAGTTTCTTCCGCACTTGATATCATCTTTAACTCATTGTTTCTCATCAAATGCCTAGTGGTGATAAGGATTTCCTGAGATAATAAGATTCTATTTCAAAGCAGTAAAAATAAGTATTATCACATGCCACTTGGTGTGCAAATTTGCAAGAATGGAAGAAAATTCCTCCACCCAAATATCAAATGTACTGATTTTGGCTAATGTTACAGAAAGGAGGAAGGATGGGGGGCAGCCACTTTCCAGAGTTGTAGTTTTCAAGTCCATTTTCCCATCTGCTTCCAGCAGCAAGTCCCTCCAGTTTTTAGCATGAAGGGTTATTGAATGAGAACCTATTGCACAGCCTGCTGTTAGTGGTGTGTGAGCCCAGACCTCAAGGACACACTGTTCAAACACTGCTGAAAAGCCAGAACTGTTACAAATCTTCAGGGGCACATTTATTGAGGTTTGGTTTGGGTTTTTTGATGATAAGAAAGTGCCCCACAAGCAATAATTGACACTGTGATTATTAAGCCCACTCCTATGGAGGAGAAACTGAAATAAGCACCAGGTAAAAAGCACCCCTGCCATAGATCCAGGTTTGTATTTACCACAGTACCTACCATTACACAGCCTATTTATTTAAATATCTATTGGACATACTTGGCATTGAATTCCATCCCAGGTGGAAATGTGGAATAGAGGATTTCTGTCCACCCCTGAAATGACTCAACCAGCCTCGTGCAGCCATGGCAGAGATAATTTTGTTCATGTTGAAACCATCTACTCCTACCCCAAATTCCCCCCTCCATTTCACAGAATCATGAAATCATTTAGGCTTGAAAAGACCTCTGAGATCATCAAGTCCAACCTTTGACTGATCACCACCTTGTCAGCTAAACCAGAGCCCTGAGTGTGTTCCTTGGACACCTCCAGGGATGGGGACTCCACCGGCTCCCTGGGCAGCCCCTTCCAACCTGACCCTTCTCTGCATGAAGAAATTCTCCCCCATGTCCAACCTGAGCCTCTTCTGGTGCAGCTTGAGCTTTGTCCTCTCCTCTCACAGACCCTTTCCCACCAAGGTTTGCCAGACAAACTATTGCATCAAGGGCTCAGACTCATCCAAGAGGCTTCAGCACCCACAACAGGGTCCCACTCCCCCTGAGGAACAAGGGTGTGTGGAGAGCCAGGGCCACACAGACACTACAGTGGCTGCAAGGCAAACACAGGAGCAATTCCTACAGGAACCATGAATTACTGGTAGCACTGGAGAAGCCTCATCCAAAGAGGACACCAGGGTGCCACTGAGAATGGAAGCCACTAAGTCAAAAAGCCAAGGGACTCATGTATTAGGCAATGAAAAGTATTATGTGGCTGTGCTGGCATTTATTGGCCATCAGACATATCAAAGGACATGAAAGAAAACAAAGACTACGAATGGCTTGTTTGCCCCTGCAAACAGTTCTACTCTGCAAAGAACAGACAACTTTGGTGGCACAAACTGACGCGTAAGGACATGATTTCCCACTGGATAATGACAAATCCTGGAGCAAAAACTGTCAGAAAATGTCTGGGCTCCCTTGGCCTTGCAATTATTTTTTCACTTTGCTTCTTGCTCATCCCAAGGCTGCCGCTTTTGGGGCATGTGTTGAAAGTTTAACTGACTCATAAATGTTAGTGCAAACTATAACCTATAAAGGCAGGCATTAAAACTGCACGGCAGTGATGTTGAAGACAGCAGTGGTGCCGAGCAGAGGCGGCACTCGGGATCATCAGAGAGGATTCAGTGTGGTGGGACACCCGTGTTTCACACACAGACAAGACACTGCCATCCTGCATCCTGCATGTGCCTTGTCCCCATTTTCTACATTCCAGGAGGAAATGGCACACTGCCACAGCACCTTCTCCTCCGACTGTTCCCCAAGACACAACTGTGGATGGGCTCCTCGCTCCCTGCCTAGCTCTCAGTACTGTTTATTATTTGTTTAACCATATTGACAGAAGCACAGCATAAAGAGCAGCTGAGCAAGCAGCAGGCTGGGCAGCAGAAGGGATGCTTCAAGCTATTTCCTTGCACGGGAATGCTTTGTGGGAGCCCTGACTGCCACGGGAGTGAGGGATGCACCAGGAGTTTGGAGTTTCTTGGAACCACTGGCAGACACCTTATTCTGCCACAGGTAGCACAGGAAAAAAATTACACTTAATCTCTCTCTTGTTTCCCAAATTAAAGGCAGGAGAGTTTCTCGCCCTGAGGGATTTGCTGCCATTTCTTTCAAAGGCTGTGAAATTGTACCAAATTTGAGAAGGCTCCTGCCATACAGCAACTTGCCTGCAAAATTCAGTCCCTTTTGATCCCCACCAGAGCTGGCAGGTCTGGCAGCTCCACACTGAAAGGCTGCAGGACTGTGGCTCGGCTTTGTTTGAGACACAGCAAAGCCAGCATCCCTCCCTCTCCATCTCCCACTCCAACACAACTCCACAATTTTTGCTGGAACTCTTTTTTTTTTTTTATTCATTCACCCCGAGGTAAAAAACTCATCATAGAATGGAAAATTTCAGCTCAGGCAAATGTAAAATGTGGCAAAACTACAAACTAATGGGAACAGGATCCAAACGAGGGGCTGCTGGACATGTCTGACTCCACACAGCACCAGCAGCTCCACCTCCAAAGCATATTTTGACCCGCTATGGAATAAGACACAATTCCACAAACAGGGATTATGTAAACCACTCTGCATATATTATTTGCAAAAGCCCCAGCCATTCTCTGGGTCCATCTTTCCACCCACATGGAACCAATTACAGAATAGGCACCCAAAGTCTCTGGCACAACCAGAAGAGAAAGAAACGGGTAAGCCAAGACCACTGTGAGCACACTCTGACTTCTCTTCATCCAGAGGGCACCACCAACCCCCTTAATTGTTAACACACTTCTCCAGTGTCTTTGCTGCAGGCTGCTGCCCTAAAATTCCTTTATCCCCTCAAGTTTGGACTTTTATCCCACCCATATCCTTTTACAGATCAAAACTGTTACCTGCTGCCAAAGGCTCACCTCTTGAAAAACATCCCGCTCAGAGCAAAAAGTAATTCTGTCGTACAGAGATGGCACAATTACAGACTAACAAAGCCCAGAGGAGCTGGTCAAGCTGAGTAAGGCAATGAGACTGCACAGCTCCTCTCCCTGGAAGACTCATAAACCTGCCTGTAAAGGCTGGGAACCAGCTTTTTAAACGATATCACCTCCTTGTATGGCCTGGATTACTTTTCTACATTTAACACTGCATTCTACATTCAAACACTGCAACTTCTTAATATACTCTTTTAATAGCAGGACAGTTTGCAAGCCACTTCCCCCAGCATGGGCCTGGCTATGGTACCAGTGAGCCCCTCTGAAGGAGAAGCCCCTCTGGCAGTTTGGGCAGGTATTACAACGAGGGTGTTTCTCCTCCAAACCTGCCTGGGGTGAAGTCCATTCCTAGCCAAGTCTGCAGGGTTTGTGGTGGGAAGAGGAAAAGGGGTGGTGTATGAAACTTCAGGAGAAGGACAGGAATGCACCTGTGTACTACCACACATTTGGACTCTCATCAGGTAAACGGAGCTTTGTATCCCACTCACTTTGGAAAGGGAAGAGCTCCTTAAGTGCTTCCACAGAACAGGAAATCATTAAAAGCAACTTTTTTTGGACCACACTGCCCTCAGCTTGACGGAGCAGCAGAGATTCTTCTCACTGAACACAATTCTGTTATAAAGACTCTCCTCCTCAGTCTGCTGGAGGAGTTTCAAAATTTCTCATCGTCTTTCACCAATTATTCATATCCTCTCAAGACAAAACCAAGAGAAATGGTCAAAGTGTGCAGGTGGAATTGCCCTTCTTCAGCGCCCTTCTGTGCTATAAGCCAAGATTAGGAGCCTATAACAAAAAATAGCCATCTGAGAGGCCATTATAGTATTCAGCTGCCCTCCATGTCTACTATTTTGGCAAATCCTAGGCTTTTAGCATTTTCCAAGGTGATTTTTACAATGCTACTCACACTCAGTCCTTATCTGTTGCTTCCAAATACAACACACCAGCGTCTTGCACTGGTGACTCCCAACATTTCCATCAAATTACAAACCCCGTGGCAAACGACAAAGTATACTTTAAAAACTTATGTCTCCTGCACATTTACAGATTAGAAAAGAATATCTTTGGACTAAGAAAGAAGAAAAAAGCTCACATATCAGAGAAAAATAATCTAAACTTCAATCACATCTAAAGCTCCGTTAGCAGGTCTGTCGTATGATCCTTTTAAATTTCTTGTACACTCAGCAACTAGATCTGATGGTAAACATCAAACCGGGAAGGCAGCTTTTGAAAATCCAGGCTCAGCTGACAGAACTCTTTTAAGTCAAGTTCAAAGTAAGTTTTGAAGATGAGACAGTGTGCTACACCTGAGTGTTTATGACATTCAGTCGGAGATGCGCAGCTCTACACGGCAGCGTACCCTGGATACTCCCTTCTAACTCATCTCCTCTGCTTTGTCTCCCCCTCTCCAAATTAACAGAGCAAAATTAATAGAGATAAGGAACTCAGGACAAGTTTAAAGCAGCAGCAATGGAGAACAAGTAAAATATAACAGAAAAACCAAGGCAAAACCCACACTGTCCTGCTGATGAGCGTTTCACCCTCCCTGCAAACTCCACAAAGCCCCACACGGTCTGCTGAGCAGACACAGCACAACTGCCCTGTGAGCTCAGTGCTTTCATCCAACACCAAATCCTATTGCACCTCGTTGGCATTCAGGTAATACTTCAAATTGTTACCCTGCAGGCCACTATCCATCTCCTTAAGAGCAGATGTACACTGGAACTCCTGAAGAGACATAAGATATTCCTCCTAAAATAACACTGTGCTCTGCTTTTGTTGCTGACGGCAAAACTTGCAGGAGTGTTGGAGAATTATTGGAGAGTACACCAAAAAGTCAGAGCTTGTTTGCCATCACTTCGTTTCTGTCATGAGCAACTTGCACTATGTGAGCTGCAATAGAAAATGTTTCCTAAAAACTTATTCTGCTGGAAAATTGAAATAGAAAGAAGTCACCTGTGCTGTAACACTGTAACACACCATCAATATACAGAATTACAGCAAACCTGCCTGATCACCACACACCAACAAAAGAAAAGCTGTTCCAACAATATGCCCAAAGTCATTAAAACAACTCTGAAATTTCCCATCTATTTCTTACAGGATGATAGTCAATATTAGAGGAGATCATCTACTGTCACACTCCTTGGGTGACACTTGTCTTGGACACTGCAGCTGGCACCGCCTGGATTAGGAAGGGAAGGGTGGGATATGGCAGCACTCTCTGTGTCCCAGCTCTTTCCCAGCCAGAGGAGAATTCCAGAAAGCACATCTAACAGAGCACTACGTTCTTCTAAAGACAGCAAAAATTTAAGCCATGTTTCAAATTGGGACTGACCAGATCAGCTCCACAGAAATTAGGATAAAAGGGGAAGATCTGGCAATTAAACAAAAATCCTGTTTGCAGGACTAAGTATGACTTCTCAGTGAGTAACCACATGGTATGAATGTATTTTGAGCCTACAGAGAGGGATCTCATCCTGGATTGGGATCTCTGTGTTTAAATGCTTAAAAAAACCCAAGGAAAAATTAGATATTCACCCTAATCATCTACAGAAAACAAGAGCACACTCTTACCTTCACAAATTCTGTCCAGTCGCTGCCGCTTGACTTTGTGTTTATCCACAAGTGCCATTCTTGACGGTATTTTGCACCTTTCTGACTCAAAAAGCAAAGCAGTCCCTCAGGAACTTAGGAAAACTCACGGGAGTCGGCGTGCATTCCGCCACGGTGGGTCCTGCAGAGAGAGGAAAGGGCTCGTCAGCACTCGAGGGCTCCCCATCCCTGGGAGTGTCCAAGGCCACGCTGGATGGGCTTTGAGGTCCCTTCCAACCCAAACCAGGTGTGATTTCCAGCACACCAGCTGAGACCTGCCTGTGCCCAACAGCAGAGCAGGTTCTGAATGGTGACCTGTGAGTTTGGTGCTCCCAGCCCCAGTGTCCCTCTGGTCACACATCTGACACCACAAATCAAACTTATGGCCTCTTTATCTTCCCTGTGACCAGAAAACCAGCCTTGTACACAAGAATTGCCGAAGCACTGCATGGGGTTCCCAGTTTTATTTCTGTCTTAAACATCTATTCCCAGCAGATAAAAATCCATGAAGTTGTTTTGTAGGCTCACAGACACTGCAAGATTGTTTGAGAGTGTATAAAAGAGGGAAAGAGCTTTTGTTCTGCCAATACTTTTACACACAAACCACTTTCATGCCTTGCCCTGTAAAAATCATCAATGGACCTTGAATTTGCACTGAGACCTTGATGTATATTCCATCTGTCACCACAGCCTGTCCTTGCCCTCACATTTGAAGGGCCAACATTAAACTTTGGGTGCCAGAGCTGCCACTTCTAGCAAACACACTTTTAAATGTCAATGAAATAAAGCAATCCATAAAGCCAAATATGTGAGTGATTTACAAGAAATGCTGTCCGAAGGGACAACAGCTGAAGGTTTTCTGCATTTTGGTGGCACAGAGGAAAACCTCACATGGATCCTCCTCAGGTCTGATGCTTTTTGCTCCTAGAGAGAGCCAGAGCTTTGTTTAATTCCTGAATGCTCCGACCAGAGCTCAGACTGCAGTCCCTGAACACGTTGCTGTGGCACTTCTACCCAACAGTGTTTTTGTAAAACCCAGTTCTGAGCTTTTGATGGAAAACCCAGGTAGGAGTTTTCATTGTAAAACCCAGGTAGGAGTTTTTCAAAGCAAGTTCCACAACAGCATTTATGAATCAAGACATAGAGGAAAAGACCTCATGCTGACAACTGAATTCAAACAATTCAACACTACACACACTAATATTTTATGCTACCACTGATTCAACATCCTCTTTTATTTTTTAAGGTGAAGACAGATGACCCTGATAAAAAAGACCCCCCCAGGGAGGGATCCTACTCCAGAAAGAGATCTCTGCCCCTTACCAGCCATCCACCACCCACTGAAAGGCACCAAAAGAGCAGAATTAGTGTAAATCTGTGATTTCTGGAAGCAAAGCGAAACACCACCACAATTTCAGAGGCCTTGCAAGGAGGGGAGGGGAAGAGGAGGGCAGGGATGAGCAAGAACAGCAAGAAATCCTCTACTGAGTGGCCACCTGGGCTGTGCTGCAGCCTACTTAGAACCAGCACACAGCTCTCCTAAAAACAGGGCAAATCCTCCCCAGAAAACAGAGTTAACCAACGCAACAGGCTGAGCGCACGAGGGGTAAAGGCTCTAACAAAGCCTTTCATGGAGATTTCATGGAGATTATTGTTATTATTATAAATGGTTATCAATTATGCATCGCATTGATAGTTAATTTATAAAAGGAAAAGCCTCGTGTTGGTACAACTGAATTCCGACTAAGGGAAGACGGGCGATTTCCTGGTAGTTAATGGCCAATTTCCCAGCAGTGCCACTGCAGCATAATCGCTGAGATTTATAGCAATAATTAATTGATTTTTTTTTTTTAAACATAGGGATGCTAAAGAGCACGATTCCCACTCGTATTAAAAATTAATGCAACATTCTGAAAGAAGCAGAAAACTTCCATTCCAGAGGCAGAAGCTCGGTACGGTCAAAATATTTCATAGAACAAGAATTAAGCTGTTAGTGCAGCTGAAGCCCGAGTAGCTAATGGCATTTCCACATACACCCATGAATTTTTACCTCTATTACATGCTGCTCCACTTCCAGAAAGAAATACCAGGTTATAAAAAAGTCATGCCGGTAGAGAAGAAGTTATCATTTTGTTCTGAAAACACTCAAATGGTCCATTACGTTGTGGCTGCAATTGTTTTACCCCTTATTTTCCCAAACAAAATCAATATGCAAAGTGTATTTAATTTTGACAGAGTGCATTTCCTGATGGACGAATGCATCCATTAAAGTTTTTTCTTTCCCCTTGCCATCTCAATTCCCTGCATTACTCCCTGGAGGAAAACTTCCTACAAAAGAAACTAATAACAATCAGAGAAATTACTGGCCATATTATCAGAGTCCCTCATAGCTTAATGTAATGCCCATGAATGAACTCCTTCCTAATGATGTTAACTGCTCCATCTCTGTCTGACAGGTGTCCACGACATCAACCGGCAATAAAAGCCCATCTTGAAAGAACTTATTAAAAATGTGGCAGGAGCTGCCGAGCAGGATTTGGCAGGGATGGGTAAAATGGAGAAAACCAGATGTGAGGGGCACAGAAACAAGTGGATATTCCCCTGCCTCCTCACAGGGCTGTAATTAAGAAAGCACTTCTTCCACTTGTGGGATGGAGGATGCAATTAGTTGCGCACCCAACTTCAATCTGTCCTCAACGATTCCTGCAGCCAACCCAATCTCCGAACGATCACAAGGCTAAATGTCCCCCACAATAAAATAAATACAATCAGGCTAGGCAGAACAAAACTCATGGTCAGCAATTAAAAGACAAGAAAACCTCATTGTCTAAGGAAATTTGAGAGGGAGAGGCACACGCACAAAAATTGCACTTCATCTTCAGCAAGATTAGGAAACAAGTGAAGTGATTTACATACAGTAATTGCATGGCCGTGTTAGCCTCCAACAGTGTCTTTCAAAATGTAAATTCTCCTGAAAACCCTCAGACACGATGATAGCCCAGCAATTATTTATTTATTTAAAGAAGGAATGTACTCAGATACAATGTTTTAGGAAGAAACCAACCCTGATGTAACACAATTAAATAGCTTGTGAATACTGCCCGTTAAACACTACAGTCCATGAGCCAGAAAATGAGAGCAGAGAAAGCTGTGTTAGGGCTGATTTTCCTGCTTTTGATGGAAAATAAAGGTGGTTTTTCACAATAAGACGCATTATTAGGCAAAAGTAAGAGAAAGGCGACTTAATGAAGCATGTGCTGTCTTCCAAGCTCTCCCTCAAACTGCTCCAGGAACTATAAAAGCTCCCATTTCCAAAGAGTGATGGAAAATTCCCATCCTTCCTCACATCGCTGGGTTCTCACGTGTACAACTCCTTACTTGGACAAATTCAGTCCAAATGTTTTGATGCTGCTGTCAGACACTTCCTAGGCTCTCGGGAAAGGAGAGGGTTCTGGAGAAGGTTCTGTACTCATGATTACTGCTGGGGATCAGTCCCCTCAGCTGGAAGCAGAGCAGGATGCCCAAAGGGAATTGTGGAATTTGGTATTCACTGATGCCACGGGCAGTTCTCCCTGTATCCTCCTCTGTGTTAAGGTCCAGCTTCCCAAAGCTCAGTCACACCTGAACTGAGATTTCAACATGAGAACAGCCCTGAGAGCTGTGAACTCTCCCAGCCCTGGGTGTTAAACACTCCCAGGCAGCAAGCCATTCCCACTGCCCATCCCTTCAGACCTTGTGGGGAGGGCAGGAGGATGGGAAGCAGAGTTGGGAGCAAGAAAGGAAAGCAGAGAGAGAAAGCAAGCAGGAGACACACAGAGATAATGACAGGGGAGGGAAGCGGACAAAGGAGATGGCACAATGCGGGAGGAACACACTGTCATCCTTCCTCCTTAAGTGGGATGCTCTCTAAAGCCCTGGCACAGCCAGGGGGAGGAGGGAAGCACATGGAAGGGAAGGGACAGACAACACAACCCTGGAGATGCTTTTTTTTGGATGTTTTCTTTTAAAGAAAAATGAAACAACAGGGAAAACTCACAGGGTCAAGACACCATTAAGCCAAATAGTCCGGCACGAACCAAAAATGGATTAAACATTTACACAGATAGTGAGAGCAAACACAGGTTTTCATTACCTTAAAATAAAAAATGTTTGGTTTGTTGGTTGTTTTTAATAATGCCTGAGGGATGTAACCCCCCACATTTAGGAAGAGGAATCACACAGTTTCTGTGTGGCCAGGGTTTGGACTTCTGCTCCATTAAACACCCTCAGCCACTGCATGGGAAACAGGATGATGCTAAAGGGGAGAAAAAGGGTTTTCCCAATCTCTGCGAGAACTACCTTGGCTGTAAATCACACCCTGGTGCCAGGCACTGTGCTGGGGTTGGCTGGATAGAGTTCCTTTTCTTCATGGTAGCCGCTGTGGGGCCGTGGCTTGGATTTGTGCTGGGAACAGGGATGTTTTTGTTATTGCTGAGTACACAGAGTCGAGGCTTTCTCTCCTTTTTGTACTGCCCCACCAGCAAGGAAGCTGGGAGGGGACACAGCCAGGACAGGTGACCCCAGCTGACCCCAGGGATAGCCCAGACCATATGGTGTCATGCTGAGCATGTAGAGCTGAGGGAAGAGGAAGGAACAGGGGTATGTTTGGAGTGATGGTGCTTGTCTTCCCAAGTCACTGCTACATGATGGAAAGTAGGGAATGAAATCCCCCTTTTGCCTTGCATGCAGACTTTTTACTTTACCTATTAAATTGTCTTTATCTCCACCAACGAGCTTTCTCACTCTTACCCTTCCGACTCTCTCCCATCCCTCAGGAGAGAGTGAGTGGCTGCATGAGACCGAGTTGCCAGCTGGGATCAAACCACAGCAGTGTCCCAGCAGCCTGTATCCCCCTCCAGGACCCTGAACACCCTCACAACAGTGAGAGCAGGACTCTTGCTGCAAAACTATTATTAATTAGCTCTACTGCTTCTCCTAGTTATTGCAATGATTCTGCTGCCGCGGAGCATCCAGCGATGTTTTGCATTAAGGCTTCTCCATGGGAATGAATGGATAATGCCATGGGCAGCAGTAAGTGTTACTTGTCTGGCTGACTCACTTCTTTGTCAGCCCACAAACCTAAAAACCAAAGTCTTGTCCCTGCACTGCCTGCCTGGTGCCCTCCCCAGGAAACTGCAGGGGAAGGTGCACTCCCCAGGTGCAGAGGGAGCAGGTTAAATGTGTCATGGAGAGCCAGCACCTGCTGGAGGCACACAGAGAGCTCCTCTGCTCCTCATCGCACAGGAAAGGAGAGTAACACCCTGTACGAGTCTTCTGCTGAAGAACTGGTAACAATTTTGAGGAGCTTGCTATTATATGAGTGAACAAAATGTGCCATAACAGCATATGAGCCTGCACATCTGCTGCTAAATTAAACACGGCACATAATGATGCAGACCACATCTTAAAACATTATGCAACGAGCTACAGACTGTGCTAAAATAATGAGCCTTCAAAGAAGACCCAGAGAGCCTGATCCTGCATTCCTCACAGCCCTTGAAAGTCACAGCGAGGATCCCTCATCAGTTCTACTCCATCAAAGCTACTTGTTGACTCAGGAAAAGAGGAATCACAATTAAATAGAGGTGCCCTTCGAAGGGAAGAAAGACATATGGGTTTGTAGCATTTTTCTTCCTCTCCACCTTAATGGTGCATAAAGCATGAGAGAGGTTTATGTTTGGAACTGGATGTTAAAAATGTTTCTTTAAGAATCATATTTCAGGTTACAAGTTGCTTTCCAGATTGGGTTCTCAGCAGTCAGAAAGATGTTATGAAGATCCACTGAAATGAAAATATTGAAGTTGCCACAACAGCAAGAAAATAAAAGGGAGTGAGACACCTCTTATTTTCAACTTTCTACATTAGCGATTTGTTCTTGACTTTGAGAAAAGACAATCCAGACATGCTCCCTTGTCAGGCAGGAACAGCCCTCCACAGATCCTCTGTGAGTTTTCAGAACTAGGAAATACCAGAACTGGCACTCCTTTCATTCCTAAAGTACAAACAAACAACCCAAACAGGCAGCAAGAAAATCGCTTTAAAGAAAACAACTATCATCTCTCTTTCTGGCATCAAATGAAGCAGGTCAATGCTCTGCTCACCCTGCCCTCAGGGGCTGGGGGTGGGCAAAACAATAACCAGGAGCTGAACCCAAATTATCCACTTAGCTTCCAGAGTGCCTAATCCATTTGTTAATTAATCATGGGCCTCCTTCAGCCTCTCTTATCTTGTTTTTCTAAGTATCTGACACTGATAACACACACATTGATATTGCTAAAGCACATAAGTGGCTGAGAAACTACCCTTAACTTTTCAAATAAAACAACAGGAAATGATATGTGAACAATCTTACAGTCCCTGCCATATTGGAAAATACAATCTCATTCTACATTTTACCAGCATTCCTTAAATTCTTTGTTATTCATTTGCAGTAGTTGCAAAAATTAACACGGAATAAGGTGAACCTGAGCTGTTTGCACACCTGGATAACAAAAAGCTCTCCTCTCTGAAGCCATTAGTTGCTCCTAAACCAAAATCAGCACAGCAGATTAGAAATCCTGCAAAGAAACGACTGTTTGCCAGGTTGTTGGATGAGTTATTCAGTTCCTTGTCCATTAGAGGGCATTTTATACTGCGGAGTGAAGCGACTGCACGGAGCTTGGGAACAGCATCACTAACCCCATCTGGAGCTGCTGGAGAGCAGTTTCTGTCGACTCTCATTTAGTAATTGCCACTTTTCAACCTTTCCATATGCTGTATAGAGATGAGCAAGCAAGAGCAAGGACAAGAGGAAAATAAGATGAAATAGCTATGGAAAAAGTCCTGGTTAAATAAACCCTTTGGTGCGCAGCTATTGTTGCTTCCAAGGTTTGGTTTTGTTCCATTCGCTTCTCACCCCCTCCCAACTAACACAGCAAACTTCATCCTTTTTACTCTCACAAATAGCATTTTATGTTTTAAGTGTTGAAAATTATTAACCAAGAAAAACTGCAGTTTGTGCCATGGCACCATTACCCATCTCTGGAGCAAGAGGGGAGAGCTCAGCCATCTCCGGAGCTGAACAAAGGCAAATCCAGCTTCCCCCGTGCCAAGAGGTTGGACATGGCCACTTACCTTCAGGCAACTCCTTCTAGTTACTCCTAATACTGCTAAATATGAACTTAAAGCTGTTTTCAGCTTCTGCTGGCCAGGAAACCACACAAAGCCACCCACTCCCCTGCTTCGGTGGTTTTCCTCTCTCCATCTAAATGCAAATCAAATTAGGGAAGAGACAGATATCTTGCTATACATCTCCAAAAACACGTATGTTTGTAATCAGGGTGGCCAAACTTCCTGAGCACAAGCTGCATACCAAAATCTTCATAAGGCCAAGAGCCACATCCTCCCAACCTCCGTGTCCCCCTCCCTCCACACCCCCCCCCATGTCCCTGTGAAGCCTCGTGTTTCTCCCATCCCTACAGCTCTGTGTTGCCAAGCCCCCAGTCCCACTTCCCTCACTGGTCTCAGGGCTGGCAGCACTCAGTGCTCCTGCCTTCCACGATTTATTACACATTTCTATGTAGTATATATGTCCACAGTACTCACAAGTTACTCCTAAGCTCCTCCTCAACATAAAGCTCAAAACAGCAAGCACAGCAATACAAAGACCACCAAAACCACCCTGGGCATCAAGGCTTTTCCTCAGGTGCCTAAACTAAAGGACCAACATGACAACCAAGATCACTTGCCTTTGAGACCCTCTCAAGTCCTTGGTCCTGTAGCACTCCTAATTAAAAGATATAATAAAAGGAGCAATTAGATGAGTGCATCCTTACAGGCAAAGCCATGGGATACTCCAGGAATACAGTGTCCTGGGTTGTAACCAGGTGTTGCTGCATCAACTTGACGCAACAAGAACACGAGGGCACCCACGTTCCAGCCAGCACAGCCCACCTACAAAAGTGTCTCCGAGGCTGGAATCCTACCCTTCATTCCTAATTTCTTCCATAACCAGGATCAGACAATCAAATCTGGCACAAACACTCAAGCAGCTCCAGGGATAAGCAGCGACAAAGTATGTTCTCTCCCTGTCCTGTCCCACAGGGATCACTCCCACAGGGATCAAACACTGCTGCAGGGCCATGGCTGTGCACCATGGAAGGTACCTGGGTGGCCTCAGCCCAGTTCCTCAGTGGACACATGCACTTATCCCACAATGATCACACCAGCCCCAGCTGAGGGCCAGAGCAGGAGATTCCACCATTCACTCAGGAAGGACCTCGCTCACCCCAAGGGCAGAGGGGAAGCCCCTCATGCCCCAGCAGTTCCATGGTCCAGCAAACCAGCAGACTCAGCCCTGCTCTAGCACCCTGAACATCCCCATATGGCACAAACTCCTCGGGTTTCTCATTACATGACAGCTATCTCAAGCCTTTTTTTCCCAGTCAAATCTCACAGAGACTGTCCCAGGATCTCTGCCTTGACAGGGAACAGTGAAAAGAGACAGTGATACTCTTCTGTCTCTGGGAAATCTTTGGAGCTATAGTGTGCCCTTATCTTAGTGCTTATATTTACAAGCCACTCTTACATAAAAAGTCCTCATCTGCATTGACTTATTTAGCAACATGAAATAAAATAGCCTGAAGCTATTCATGTTGCTTAACATACTTTTTTTTTTAAAGTAGATGATGCTCTGTGCAAAGGAACATTCAAAGTGGAAAACTCTGTTTTGTTTGTAACACTTATTACTATCACTGAAGAAAATATGTTCTAACAAGTCTCCGAAGGGGGAAACACGTGTAATACCTTTAACAGCTCAGCTAATTCATCTTTTGCTGTCCAACTGCTGGCAAAATCTCAAATGGAAAGTCTCAGAATAGAAACGTGGAAAACCCCGTTTCTCGTGGTCCGAGACCAGTTCCCACTATACAATCTCTTTCCATCGGAGTGAGTCCTGTTTGTTTTCAGCACACAGCGGCTTTACTCGACAAAAAAAAAAGAGAGTTCAAGAGTTCAAGGCTACGTCTCCATTCAGGCGTACACCCACAATGTGAACCCGCTCTCCAGCCTGTGCTGGAGGCACTCCTCTCCCCTCCACCTACCCACAAAAGGGCCTTGTCTTAGGGAAATGAGAAATGAAGGAAGGGGCAGGATGCTAAGAATGGCAGGGAGGAGAAGAGCCCAGCCAGGTGCTGGAGCATCAAGGACCAAGGAGGGCTTGGATCAAGAAACAGGTTGGCAGTGAGGATGGAGGGTGGCTTTTGGAGTCATCAAGGGTCTGGGGAGCCTGGGGGACCCCCCTGCAAAACCCAAGTTCCAGACAATACTGAGCTCCACGGGGTCAGGCACAGGCACAGTCAGGATGGAAATGTGTGAGTGTTTCCATGAAGTCCCACAGGAAAGAGTTCATTGGGATGTGGGGTGGCTCTAGGACAGCTCTGCCTCCTCCCATCCCTCCATCCCTGCCTCTCCCTCGCTGCTCCTGCAGCATCGCTCACACGGAGTGGAAGAGGGAAGGAGGGAGGACTGGATAACAGGAATAAATAAGATTAAATCATTCTCCCCCCACTAACCTTTAGTCAGAGTATCCTCTGCAAGCACCAGGTTCGCCTAATCTACACATCCTTCTTCCAAGCCTTGCTGTAGCAGGGCAATTTTGGGATTTAACAACACTCAGGTTATTGACCTAAATTTATACATCTGGAGCCATAACGGCCCATTGTGTGCCCAGGCCTGCTCAGGACGCCTTAACACACAGATTATTGATGCAATGAACTGTGACGGCTCCTATAGAGCCGCCATGGTTTATTGTAGCAACACCTACTCGGGGTCCCTTTAATGCACAGCTCGGTGACACAATGGACAGAAACGGCCACGACTTTATCCCATGGATCACTGAGGTGACAGCCCGCAGTGGCTCCAGCCTCCTGCCTTCCTGCACCAAACACACAGAGTCCCCTGGTTCCCAAATCCTGGGCAAGCTGGGGGTGTGAGGCTGTGAGCTCCATGCAGGGACAGTGCCCCCCTACCCACCCAAACCTCGACGAGGTGCCATCTGCAGAAAGCAATTTGCTACTGAAAATAAGGATTTATAATGAAAGCCCTGGTGGGACCAAACTTTTAGCAAGAATAGCCACGGGCCTGCATTAGAGATCAAGGCTAAAATCCTGTATGAGGAATACATGGAAATTAGCCAGAAAAAAAAATAAATCACAGTCCAATTTTCAGCATTAAAAAAAAAAAAAAGGAAAGGAAAACATTTTATGTTCCAAGAGAATGTAGAGAAGCAAGCGCAATAGGAAAGTGCACAAATATCTCTATCTCTCCCTTCTTTTCCTCTTGAAGAACAAAAATAATCTTAGGAGGTTATGAGCTAAGAAAGTTGCTTTTGCAGGGAGACCTCGGGCTGGGAAGAGGAAAATGAAGACATTAGCACTAACCAAGAGTTCACACAAACAGCAGCGAGCCGTTCAAAAAGCTGCAGCTGGCTTTCCACTATCGCCTGCATCTTCCCCACCATTTACCAGCAGCTTTTTTTAACACCGGTGACACTTCACATTCAAAACTGCAGTTAAAAATAGATGGTCGGTCCTCCCCCTTTAACCCTGCGAATTCCCTCCCCTCCTTTCAGCCTCCCCGCACACCCACTGGGCTCTCCTGCTGCTCCTGCCCTGCCATCAGCCACGGGGTGATGGAGGGGTGAGGGGGCCTGCCCAGATGCAGGTCACACAATCATGGAATCACAGACTGGGGTGGCTTGGAAGGGACCTGAAACACTATCCTGTCCCACCCCCTGCCATGGGCAGAGACATCTTCCACTATCCCAGGGCTCCAATCCCCTTTCAGCCTGGCCTTGGATACTTCCAGGCTCCCCGCACTGCTCCCCAGGATGTCACCCAGCCCTGGGAGCATCCCTCTCTCATTTCATCCCAAAGGAACGAAGGCAATGGCTCTACTCTATATCTCGATTTCCCTTCCCACCTGTTTGCGTAAAGCTAAAAAAAAAAAAGCCCCAACAAACAAAACAAAACACCCAACACTCATGTTTTCTCTCTGGCCTTAAACCCTGCAATCAACAGCTCAACCGTGAGCACAGAGAAAGAAATTCCTTTGTTATCCCGTAGCTACTTAAACACTGAACCTTCAAAACCTCCTCAGGAAACAGGTCTGGTGAAGGGCTCTGCTGCTACAAGGAGCCCTGCACGAGAGAGACTCGAAAATCAATATCCTTCACCCAACTTATCAAATTTACCGAGGACATTTATACAGTATAATTAAATAGAAAAGAGATACAAATACAAAAGAGTATTTGCACGGCACTGAATAGCAATTGCATTATCTCTGGGACAGAGGACACTTTGACAAAAAGGAGGGAAAACGCCATCTATCAACCAAAGAAGCTGCAAGGAGCATGGGGAAGGTCTCTGCTCTCATAGCTCACAGGGGATGTTTAGCACTTGACTAAAGACAGCCACAAAATAAACAGCAGCACGTACACCTAAGGCATATCTGCAGGTCCTGGTCACTCAGGCAAAACGATACCATCAGAGTTACACTGGTGATGGAAAGGGTCCAAAACACCCCGGCACCTCTCAGGCTCCTGCAGGGTGTCCAACACATGTTGGGGCACTTCCCCCTCGCTTGTGTGCGAGCAGAGCAGACACTATTATGTTGCTTTTCAGCATATGAATGTACCAAGTAAAATTGATTTTGCCCAGTAATCCACTTGGTAAGTCAGTGATGCTTTCCACAACCAGCAGCCGCCTCTGCAGACTGGCAAGATAAAATCTTCTCTGCAAGGTTAAACCTGGGAAAGGCTGAGCGCCAGCGCAGGACAAACTAAAACACCGTGGAAAAGGCAAACTAGATTATGTGGCTATTTGTTAAACAATTCTTCTCACAAGGGTCGTGTTACCCGTGTGCTTTGTGAGCACTCCTCGCTCTCAGGTACGGCCAGAGGAGCTGGCTCCTCGCTCCCAGTCCCGACAGGCAGCAGGGAACACACACCCACTGCTGGGCAGGGGACAACCCCTGCCATGGTGACCTTCCCACTGGGAACAGCCCCCAGTGGTGCTGGGGAGAAGGCAGGTGTGTTTGCAAAGGCACCCAGCTGCGGGCTGGCCTCCACCTCAGGTTCCAAGGGTTGATCTCCAGGGCTGCCTACAACAATTAGGCATTGCCTAATTACACCGACTAATACAAACCAATACACAAGATGGGGAGGATCCCTTCCCTGCCAGGCCCCCGAGGGGAATCTCAGCCATGCACTTTGCAATATACTCCTGGGGAAGAGTGAGTATCAGGTTAAAGGCTTCTTTGTTGCCTCTCTTGTGTCTTCACTCCTTAATGTGATTCACACTCCACTCTATTTTGAGCAATCCTTTATTAAAAATGCCTGTGAGTCATTTTCTCTAAACTTGAAACTATAAAAATGGTAATGTTTGGGTAATAGGAATTTTTAAGATTTTGCATTCTTCTCTTTTTGATGGAACAGGGGAAAGGAGGGTAACCTGACTCATAGGAGAAGGTTTTTTTCCCCTTGTCCTGCACAGCCATGCTGCTCTTGGACAGAAATCACATCTCATGGAGAAAAGCTTCTGAACATCCTCCACCAAGTACATATGGGGAGTACTAAAAGACCAAACACAAATTATCTCTTTAGGGAAAAGCAAAAAAAAACCAACAAATGACAACCTGTGAATCCCTATCAATTTCTGTTCAGCAGGGTATTAAAAAGGAGCCTATAAAGGCAAATCCACGAAGTTTAAATTAACATAAATCCCTTTTCAGATGGCGTAATGAAATAACTGAAAGCCACACTGGTGATTATTCATATCTCAAACGTCCCACACCTGAAGGGTAAAGACAACCAAAAGGACTAGGAAGGAATTGCTGGCTGGGAGGGTGGGCAGGCCCTGGCACAGGGTGACCAGAGTGGCTGCCCCTGGATCCCTGGGAGTGTCCAAGACCAGGCTGGAAGGGGCTTGGAGCAACCTGGGCTGGTGCAAGGTGTCCCTGTCCAAGGCAGGGGGTTTGGACTAGATCTTTAAGTTCCCTTCCAACCCAAACCAGTCCAGGGTTCTAGGATTTGTCTCTAACCCAGGAACACAAGCACAGCACAGCAAATAAAGGGAGCCACAAGCACCACAGAGGGGCTTTTTTCATCTCGCACACAGACACACCTCACCCTCCCTGATGACATCAGAAGAGACACTACTGCCATGTCAACTTTGCAAAAAGCCTCTTCTCCAAGAAACTGATGGCAAGCAGACCTGTCAGCTCCATCCCCACACTGCAGGGCTCGTTCCCCTGGTCTCCAGGCAGGACTGCCAGAAGAACACAGGCTCTGCCCAGGAGACCCAGCACAGAAACCACCTTTAGCTGTCTCCTGGATGAACTTGGCATCTCTGATATTCCTGGACATGCAAGTTATGGCCAGCCTTGTAAGTCCCCGAGCAAACTGGAAGGTGGCAGGAATGAGGAAGCTTTACTGCTCATTCCAAACATTTGCTTCCCAAACTGTTTCAATTCCTGCAGAGATGTCCATGTAGCAGCATCCACAGGTAGTGGGGAAGGGAGGAAGACAGCATGGCAAAAAGGTGACAGCCACATAATCTCCAAGTGGAGCAGCCTGGGATGGAGCTGAGATCCTTCTGATTCCCCTGAGCAGGACCAAGATCCATGGGACAGAGAGAAGGAGGCACAAGCAGGTACCAGGATGGCTCCACACTGACAAAAGTCTCCGCTCCAGCACTGCCATCCTCTTACTTTTTGTGCTCGGAAGAGGTTCCAAGACCTCTCATCCTGCTCAACCACCATAAACAGGGACAAGAGTGATGGACTTACTGCTCCAGCCGTGCGGTTACAAGTCCAACCTGTGTGAGGACTGCTAGGGAAAATATTATAAAGGGAAACTCACTTCCCCCAGCTGCCTGATAGAGCCCATCAGAGGAAACATCTGCCATCCTCCACCGAGGACAAAAACGAGGAGGAAGTGGTTGGTCCATCCAGAGAGAAGAAGGTCCAAAACGTTAAAGGCACAGGGGTCCTGACCAGGGCAGGAGAGCCAGTCCTGCAGGCAGGTCTCAGCAGAACAGGTTAAAAGAGCAGCTTTACAGAGAGCTGAGCATGAAAACGGCAGCAGCTCACTTGGTGAGGTCAGGGACCACGGTGGCCCGCAGTACTTGCGAGAGAAAACATCTGTTGGTGTTAAAAGGTCAGCAGGAAATGAACGCTATTGACTTCATCCCTTCCACCGCTCCTCGAAAGAGAACCGCGCACGGCTCGGCGTCCCTGGGGCACCCAGCCCACCCTTGGGGCACCCGGGAACACCCCGGGCAGGAGGGGCAGGAGGGCCCTGCCCTCGGCAGACCCCAGGGACACTCCATCCCTGCCTCTGTCCCTCCTCGTGGGCCACCACCCCGCACGCTTCAGGGAGGGAAAAGTCCTTCGCGCCGGCTCAGGAACACGGCGTGAGAATAAATCCGTCAACATAAAAGCGAGAAAACAAGAAGTTTCTTCTGAAAAACAGGAAGCGTTAAGGTACAGAGCGGCTCAAAATAGCGCCGGCTCCCTTTGTGGACAAAACACGGCTCCCAAGGGTCGTGCCTCCCTGCCAGGTTTTGTTTTCCCTGCGCACAGCCGGGCTCACCTCCGAGGCTGCCCGGGCGCTCCATGCGTGGTGGCACCGCTTGGCACTGCCCGCCGGAATGGGATGAGGAGGGCGATGGCCACGGGCCTGGCCATGCTTCCTGTGAGCAGCACGGGGCTCCCACAGGAAACCCGGACACAACACCAGCCCGAGCGGGAATCAGGGCTCGCTCCCGTACGCAGAGGGAATATTTAAGGCTGGCACTCCCTCGTTAAAACTCAGTCTGAAGTTCTAAGTTGTACAGGAAACCAGTTTCAAACTTCCCCTCGCTGACCTGTCCCATGTAGGAAAGCTCAGTCAGTGTTGGCCAGGCAGGACAAGTCACCAACAACTAAGGATAAGCTTAAAATGGTAAGGCTCTGAGCCCTGCACCAACAAAAGGTTTACACTAAGAAATTACAGAATGGCATCTTCTGCAGAACAGAAGAAGGAGGAAATTTTACACTCCAGCTTTCTGTCAGGGCTGTGTGACCTTTTCCCATTGCTCAGTAACTCCCCAGGTCAGGCTCCGCCTCTCCTTCCCCTTCTACAACCATAGAATCAGAGTGGTTTGGGTTGGAAAGAACCTTAAAGTTCATCCAGTGCCACCCCCTGCCACGGGCAGGGACACCTTCCACTACCCCAGGCTGCTCCAAGCCCTGTCCAACCTGGCCTTGGACACTTCCAAGGGATGGGGCAGCCACAGCTTCTCTGGGCACCCTGTGCCAGGGCCTGCCCACCCTCACAAGAGAGAATTTCTTCCTATTATCCAACCCAATCCTGCCCCCAGGCAGTTTGAAGCCATTCCCACTTGTCCTTTTCACCATCTGCCTTGCCCTCCTCATTCACTCTGCAGAGGTGGAAAGCAGCACCAATTTTTGTGGCCTTAATTTAAAAAAAACCAGAATAACACTCTCAGATGAACTAACATAGACAAATATGACTGTACTGAAAAGCAGGATGAGCTATTACCCCTTTCCACACCCCCTGGCCTACAGACCAAGGCTGCCCCCGAGCCCTGCCTGCCTTCTCCTCACACACCACACCAGACACCAAGGGGCCCCTATCGTGAATAGCTAATTACTGGACCACATTAAATTATTACTCAAATTAAGATTTGTGGGTTTTCCTCTCGCCTAACAATACCCCTTTGAGAGCAGCACTGCAAATACACTGGAGCAGGAGCAGCAGTCTAGCTCCATGTGCAATTAGGCCAGCATGTGGATCTTATTGCTCCTAAGGACTCTTATTTGATTTCCCGCACCACCAACTGGTGAGAAGTTTTCAAGTCTATATACAGAAGAATTAGATCACTCTTTGGGGTGGTCGCATCTGGGGCTGGAAAACCAGATGGAGCGCGTTTTTCCGAGTGCTTTGTAATTGAAGCAGCCACCAAGTTGCTAAGGAGCAGGCAAATACAATCCCTGCTCTGGGGCACCCGCGGCAGCGCCTGCCAACGCTCACACACACCACCTCGAGTGCCAGCAGGGAGGAACGGCCACACGGGATGGGGCTTGGGGAATACCCTCGTCAGTGTGGACCCACTCCAAGCAAGAAGGAGCTCTGTGGCTCCTGAACATAAATATCTGCACCCACGGTCGTCATGTCACCCAAGGAATAAGGGAGATGCTCACAAGAGTAGGTTGGGAAATGGGGAATGAAGGGGGGAATGAAGGGGAGAGAAAGGGAGAGCAGGCGGGAGCAATATAGAAACTTCAGAATTTCAAAGCACATAAAACCTCCCAAATAAGAGGTGGCCACCATGTCTTGCAGGCTGATGGACCCTGTGATGGGATAAGCCATATCTGGAATGACCAGCAGGGCTTTGAGAGTGCCTTGTGCCAGCAACTCTGTCCTGGCTCTACACCAGCACCAGACGTACCCATGGATCATTCCCTCCCTGAATGGGGACTGAGCTATGAGTGCTGCCCTTCCTGGGCACCAGGAAGGTGCATCTCACGGAGCACAGGATGGTCACAACCCTTTCCTAATCAAAACACATTTTGTGGACTGAAGTGAAAGAGGGATGAAGTGGTTTTAATCAAAGCTTCGCCAGCAGCATTTCACATGGACACAGAGATCTACAGCCTAATCACAGAATCTCAGAAGGGTTTGGGTTGGGAGGGAACTTAAAGACCATCTCATTCCACTCCCTGCCATGGGCAGGGACACCTTCCACCAGCCCAGGTTGCTCCAAGCCCCGTCCAACCTGGCCTTGGACACTTCCAGGGATCCAGGGGCAGCCACAGCCTCTCTGGGCACCCTGTGCCAGGGCCTGCCCACCCTCCCAGGGAAGGATTTCTTCCTAATATCTAATCTTATCCTGCCCTGTCAGTCTGAAGTCATTCCCCATTGTCCTGTCGCTCCATGCCCTTATCCAATGTCCCTTTCCAGCTCTCTTGCAGACCCTTTAGTTACTAGAAGGGACTCCACAATCTCCTCAGAGCTTTCGCCCCTCCAGGCTGCACAACCCCAGCTCTCTCAGCCTTCTCCACAGCAAAGGTGCTCTAAATGGCATAGATTTTGCCAGGGAATTGCTTCTTTAGAGACAAAAAAGGGTTTCAAAACCTGTGGGTTTACAACCTCCTTATCAGCAGCTACCACGGAGCACGGCTCCCCAAGATGCAGGAAGCACACGGAAACCCCACTTTCCTTTCCTTTCCTGCCATTTATTTTCCTCCTTGGAACCCAGAACATAAAGTCACGAGTCAAACCATAAAAAAGAGGCAAAGAGAAATTTCTCCTTCAAATGCTGAGTTTGCAAGTGGAGGAGCAGCAGCAGCAACCAGCAGCTGCCCACGTGGCATCCCTGGGGCATGGGTGGCGAGGGAGGGACGTGCCTGCTCCTCCTCCCACCAAACATCCCCAGAGCACAGCCATTTGAGAATTAATCAGCAATTCCAGCCTGAGCAGCAACACCTTTCAATATTTGTTCGGCATTTTTTCAGAAGGAAGCAACAAGTACAAAAACAAATATATGTCCAGAGTCAGCACTTCAGCACTCAAAAGAATACATAAATGACTCATTCTCATGCACACGGCCTGCATAGAAACATTCACCTTGAAAATAATCCTGTGTGCAGCACTGAACCAGGAGAGCAGGGGGATGGTGGGGAGATCAGAGAGAAGGCAGAGGTAATGGCTGGGGAGGGAACTATCAGGGAAGGAGACCCTACAGAGAAATCCCCCCCTGAAAAGCACATGCAAACACCTGGCTCTGCTGTTCTATCAGTTTTTTGGTTTCAGGTTTTGTGCATGAAAATACAGAGTTCTGCAAATTATTGGCATTTTGAATTGGTGTATGAGGAGGACTCTGCTTCGTAAAGGGTATTGCTGTATAGGCATTTTAACAGTCTTAGAAACAGTAAGAGAGTATTTTCCTTTGAAGACACAAAACTGACACTTCAGTATCACATTTTTCACATCCAGTTCCACACTTTTCCTTCTCAAACCATTTCTAGCCTGGCCAGCCTTCCTTTCTGCTGCCTAAACATCTGGGGGTATAACACAGGTTACACCAGACCAACTCTTCCAGCTGTGACTGCAACAAACTCCTCCACAGCCCTGGAGCTTCTGGAGCCACTGGGATTTTTGAACTAACAAGATGAAATATCTGGGTGACTACACAGCCAACTTTCAGGAGCCAATGTGGAATTTCTGGCTGGTAGCGCACCAAGGGAGCGCAAGGTTCAAGTGCTGGCCATCACACCAAGTGTTTCACAATGAATTCCCGCTGCTTTTCAAACCCAGCTGCCTTGTTTAAAACCCAATGCAACCCTCTAAGGTATACAAATAATTAATTTCAACCCAAACTCTGAAGCAGCAGCAGCAGCTCCCAAACTTTCTTTCCTGGCTGCGACCTCATTTTACAGACCAGTAGCTCCGTGCAACCCCAAATAGCAGAATAAATATGGAACAAAATGACATTTCCATCAGGCTCACAGCCTTGTTCATGACTTCCTCGAACCTCATTTGGGAGCCATCACTCCACTTTGGGAACTGACACAGCTGTAACACAAATGATGCAGAAACACAGACCCACCTAAGGACACAAACCAATGGTGCCCATGGAGCCACCACCTGAAATTCAAGGCCCAGGATCTACAAGCACCTTTGGGGTCCTGGAATTCCCTGACAGACCCCTGACAGACCCCAGCAATGACAAGGAGGATGCCCCAAAAACAAGTATTCAAACCCAGGCTGGATGGGGCTTGGAGCAACCTGGGCTAGTGGAACGTCCTGCCCATGCAGGGGGTTGGAACTATAAAAGCTTTAAGGTCCCTTCCAACCCAAATCATTCCATGATTCCATGGTAAAACTCTTATTTGCCCCATGGTTCAATGACGCCTGTGGGGTTTTGCCCAGCAATGCCCCCAACTTCACCCCAAAATCCAAAATGTGGATGCTACTTAACAGCATCATAAATAAATCCCCTTCAAATTCCCTCCCTCGGTACTTTTTATTGCTACAACCAAATTTAAGCTTCTGGGGAACTCTGGTGCTTTGTGCACACTGCTGAGGATGCAGTCAGTGCCACAGATATAAATTATCATGTCAAATGACCTGCTCCACTTTGTGACTTGAGATTGGAACTGAGGCATGTTTGGTTCCCAGATCAGACCCTACACAATCACAGCTCTGCAGCCAGCAGTACAAACATGGTGTTTCTAGGTTGGATATCAGAAAAGGGAAAACAAACAACTGGAATCACCTGAGAAAATCTTGATGTCCTCCTCCCTTACTCCATGATTTTGGCATCATCCCTGATGGTGGTGACGTACACAATAAAAAAGGCAACCAGCAAGTTCATGCAGCAGAGAGGGGGTGAAGAAACACAGATCCTGGGGATGGATGTTTTTTGCCATGTGCCATCTTCCTGAGAGATATTTTGAAAGAGGAGAAAAACCCCAAACTGGTTTAACTGGAGGGTTGGGTTGTGAGCTGGAGCAGCCTGGAAAGCCACAGCACACACACTGTGTGCCAGGGCTGCAACCTCAATGGTAAATATGAGGATATTCCCACACATGTGCAGAAAACCAAGGATAAAAATTCAGTCCTTTGGCTCTCCATTGCTGTTAAAATTAATTGCCACATAAAATTGCTGATTCCTACCAAATGAAGCTACACAATTTATCAACTCAAGGATAGAGCAAACTCACTGGTGGTTTAAATGCGTTATCTGAGTTATTACAGAATCCTGCACCAGCGACAGTTTTATGGATAATGTAGGTTTTGTAAATTCATTAGTACCCGACCAACTTTCAAAGCAAACAAAGACATTAAACAAACATCACAATACTGTATTTACACACAGAAGAGATTTCCCTTCCCTTTCCAAAGCCATGCTGGGATACTTGGGAGGAAAAATGGGAAAGCAGGTCTGCAGTAACACTTCACGAAGGGAAAATGTGGCTGTTCACTCGGAGCTGAGTCAGGGAGAGCTGAGCTCAAACTTGCATTTCTTGACCTAATACATGAGAGGTCACTTATTGGCTTCTGATTCAGCCCCTGCAAGAAGCTGAAGAATCATTTCTATACCACAGAAGGAGACTGGACCTGCTCCAGAGCCCTTTGCAGTCCATGGGATATTCCCACTGATTTCAGCAGGCTTTAAATCAACGGCATGGTGTCACCTCATCAAAGGGACAATGTCATCTGGAATCTGCCCCACTTCAACCAAAGTTAAAAGCACTTTCAGACCTACCCCTGGCTGAATCCCACTGCCCTTTTCCTGCTGATTAAATGTTTTCCCTCCCAGCTCAGAGAGGAAAGAGCTGCCAAGCTGACACAGGACCTGAACACGTGGGAGAAGGAGAAAAACTGCATCTCTATGACTTGCTGTCAAACCAAAGGAGACACTGAAAAGAAAGAGGAAAAACATTTTCTGGACTTTCCTACAACAAGAGATGTTAAAAACAATATCAGAAGGAAGCACAAATTTTCAGCTGATACTGCTTCTCCTGTGAGAAATCTCATGATGGAAATTGTTTTAACCTATACTTGCTGGAAGAAGTGACTAACATTGCTATTAAAAAAAAAAGCTGTTTTTCTCCGCTTTTCCATTCTGTTTACTCTGTGCATTTATCACCAGCATGTGTAGAAGCAGCCTCACTCTTTCCCCTGTGCAGGCAGTGAGTTAGTCACACTTTCCCCTGTTGTGTAGCTCCTTTAGTCAGCAGCAGGGAAGTGATAAAGATGAAAAAAAAAACTAAACAAAAACAGGAAAACGCAATTGTGAAAAACACAGAAATTAACAGGAGGTCCTTGTAGGCAGATGCAATATTCAAATCGATTTTGCCTGCTTTAATTTAGGAGGCTGCAATCTGGAAAGGAGCTGTGTGTGCCTCTCCCCCGGAGGAAGTGCACGCAGGGTACAGGGGAGGGAGGGCAAGGACAGAGCCACAGGAACTCCTGGTGCAGAAATCCAGGACGTGGCAAAAACATTTCAGAGGCTGGGAGAGAAAACTGCTGCCAGAGAATAGGTGTAAAATAAGTCCCTGCACTCAGGCTCACCAGGTGTTAAATAATCAGCCTGAAGCAGGAACAGCCCAAGTTTTGTGACCAGTGTAATGTAATTATGCACCACTGACTCGTTCTTGGGGGTCTACTTATTTAAAATGCATTAAAGAAATAAATCACTGCTGACTGTGTTCGTCCCCCTTCCTTTTTAAGCTGGGCTGGGGCAGTAAATCTGTACAAAGAGTGAGTCCTGATTTAAATAAAACCAACAAAAGCAGTAACAATGGGAGGCTCCTAAACTTTATTTCCAGATTCACTGCCTCGCTTATTTTCCATTAAATTATTTGTTACAATAGGTACATGAAGTGGCAAGGATACCAAATCACCCTAATATACCTTTATAAAATCATCATCCTAAACCTTCTGGAATCACAGTTGAACAGTTTCCAGTCTCAGGACTACAAAGCCCATGGACTGGTCACAGGCAGAGCAGGGGGAGGCTGAGACTTTGCATTTATTAGGCACAAACCTGCACTGACCTGCTTTCACACAGTGGAAAGCCAAGGGAGGATCCTGCCCCAAAGACTTGGAGGTCCAAGTCCTGCAGACACCTGCTGTGCATGAGCAGACCTGGCTCCATCACTGCAGAGAGGGGCAGGGGATGGACATCAGCCAGTTCAGCCAAAACCCAGGGAGGAAAGGCTCATCTCCAAGTGTCATCAGCTGCACCCACTATCACAGTTTCATCAGTGTGTGTGTGTGTGGGCATCTACACCCACAGTCAGGCCTCCAAATGATGGGGTTCATGTTTCAAAGTGTCCAGGAGAGTGGGGAGGGAAGAGGGGACAAGGCTGTTCTGCCTTCACTGCACTGCAATGCTGGGGAGCAGCTCAGGGTGCAAGTCCCATGGCCCTGATCCAAGGCTGCCCACCCCATCCTTGTGTCCCATTTCAAAATTACTGCAAAGTATCCTCGTGGCTCCATGAGGGCAAGGATTTAGGACCAAATGGTATCACACTTCCACATAAAATCAACAAAAGCAGATCTGAGATGCTCCCAATGCAGAACCCAGTCAGCAGGGGCTGGGAAATGGCTGAGCTCACACAGAGCTGCACCTTCCCGACACCTCCCTGACCTGCCCCCTGGTCCAGTGGAAGGGGTCCCTTCCCATGGCAGGGGCTGGAACTGGATTGTCTTTAAGGTCCCTTCCAACCCAAGCCATTCTGTGATTCTGTGACATCCTTCTAGGAAAGCCCTAAGTCACCAGCAAGACAATCTGGAATCAAACCACTTAGAAGCTTGTAGGGAAAAACGTTTCTCAGATGTTTTTCCCTCTCTGGTGTTAGTCATCGACCTCCACAAGTGCAGAGACCACTGAGCTGAGCTTGGTCAGGCACTTCAGAGAAATGTTTAAAGAAAAAATTGCCAGCAAGAGGCTGTGCAATGTCATGGGAGCATTTCTGTCCCTGAAACAAATCTTAATTCTCTAAGGATCATCTCACATGCCAATGGGAAGCTCAGTAAGGGATGAGATATTTAATCTAATCTGCTTTCAAAATAATTTTGTTGGCATTGATTGTACTGAATTGTATCTATGGGAAAGAATTTAAAGTAAGAGCAAATACATACATATATGACCCAGACAAGTAAGTGTCTGTGCCATTACTGCTGGCTGATAACAACAAAGAACAATAACCTCAATATTAACCTAAGGTAAAACTACCTGGTCTGGGGAGCCAGCACACAGCTGTGTTTTTAAAAATTATTCCAACATATGCAACATTATAAAAATTTTCTCAAAAGCGGCCTCTATTTAAAATCCTTTTGCTTGATTCTACCCCTGTTCCCCCCAAAAAGCACCCCTAAAATCTCAGCTGTCTGTAAGCCCAGCTGTTTCCTGGCTTTTCTATGCAAATTGTTCTCCCTGGATTTTATTGTGTGCATGTATATGTCTCTTAAAAAGCACTCGAGTTTGAATTAGGGGCCCTACTTCCATCAAAGGGTATTCTTGTAAAATAAGCTTCCTTCTCCCAGTATCTGACACGGAATTATTATCCCATAACTCACGGGTGTCCAAGCAGTTCTGTATTAAACACAGCTCTGGAAAAGTCCCAGAGGGGAAAGCACATGAAGGGACATGGAAAGTCACTCGAATGTAAACCTGTAAAGCCAGGAATTTCACATCTGCCTGCCAAGCCACAGAGCCCACACCATGTGCTGGGTGAGGACGTGTCTCCTGTCTTACTGCTGCATTTCTACCTTTCAGGATTAACTAAACACTGATTACCTTATTGTGTAATTAGGTTAAATTAAAACTTAGCTTAAAGCAGGGAACACTTTCTTTTCAATTCCAATCAAAACCATTTACTTAATTCTCAGTTTGATATTGGCATCTCCCTCCAGCATGACAAATTTAAAATTATTACTGTAAGACAGCAGGAAAACCAGAAAGCCAGAGTTACTGTGGGAGCTGCTCCGACAGCTCACAATTACCAGAAAACGCGGAGATTTCTGCTGCTGCTTTTCAAGCACATTCCTTCCCCACTTTCCCACTGCCTTTCAGGCTTTTTTCATTGAACACAAAAAACCCCTCAAATGGTAAAAAATTACCAAATTATTCCCCCCACTTCAACTAAATCTGCTATTAAACTGCTTTTGCTGAATTCTGTACCATCCATGCTGGGGCTGGTTCCCAAACTGACCTTTGTTTGGAATTTGCTTGATTTTTGTTTTCAGTAGAAATCATAGAATCACAGAATGGCTTGGATTAGAAGGGGCCTTAAAGATGATCTAGTTCCAACCCCCCTGCCATGGGCAGGGATGTCACCCACCAGACCAGGTTGCTCAGAAAGGTAGGCACACTGCACAGCAAACATCTGCAGAAACTCAAAGCCTAGAAATACCCACAATACTTGGAGGTTTCTTTAAAACAACAAGGATTCTTTAACCCTCTGTACCTACTGAGCTCACCCTACAAACCAGCATCCTCTATCCACTCCTCTTTGGACAGCCAAGGCTGCAGAGTATTTCAAAGAAATAAATCAAAACTGTATCGTCAGCACTGAAATGGTCTAATTCATCTTATTTATCAAATTTCAGCCTCTGGCCAAAATAGTTTTATGGTCAAACTCAAAATGCCATTAGATTCATGACAACTGCTGCCCTAATGTGCACCATGATGGTGCCAGCCTGGAGTTTCCTTCTGTGGGTCTTGTTTATGTGCAGCCTTTGCAGTGTGTGACTCAAATCCTGTCCTTAGCCATGGAATTAACTCATGGGATATCCATGGAGTGACAAGTGTGGACACCATCTGAGAGCAGAATCTGTCCTGTGCTGTTTAGGAACTAAACTCTAGTCTGTGGTAATAAAATATTTATTATGCTCCTAAATGCTGCAACTGCCTGGCTGTACTTCCTCCCCTCTCCATCAGAGAACACTGGAGCCCTCTGCAACTTCTGCTCAAGAGTTCTCAGATTACACATCTTTATTTTTCTTACAGATTCTCCTATAGGATTGTGTCCCTGCAAGGAACCATTTGGCAGTTCAGGCACTTTACCCAGAAACCCAGAATACTGTTTGGTTTTTTCTCCTTGTTGCCTCAGTTTCTCTGGCAGAATGTCCAGAATCAATTTCCTAAATACAAATATAAACCCACAAAATACACCAAACAGAGTGAAAAGCCACATCATCCTTTGTTACCCAGCACTGTACCAGTCTCCAAAGGAATCCAGAGTACAGCAGGAGAGGAAAATAATGCAAGCCCTGTGTTAGCATTGCTTAATCCTGCTCCCAGTGCAGACCACCGACACATGATGTTGGGAAGGAATTGGTGGCTGGGAGGGTGGGCAGGCCCTGGCACAGGTTGGGCAGAGAAGCTGTGGCTGCCCCTGGATCCCTGGAAGTGTCCAAGGCCAGATTGGACGGGGCTTGGAGCAACCTGGGCTGGTGGAAGGTGCCCCTGCCCATGGCAGGGGGTGGAACAGAATGAGCTTTAAGGTCCCTTCCAACCCAAACAAGTCCATGATTCCATGATATTCCCGTTTTGGTGCTCTCAGAAACAGCTCCATGAGCCGGGAACCCCCTTGAAGCAGCCAAAATTGCTGCCAACACTGACAAGGCAAGGCCAGGCAACAGAGAGAGCACCAGGGAGATCCTCAGTGTGCTTTCCCAAAGGGATGCCCTCCCAGGCCATGCAGAACACCCACGTGGCACAGGGCGGATGGAGCTGCTGGGAGGGGCAGGATCACACCCTGCCCTCCCGCACTGGGTATGTTGCTGTTGGCACCAAAACAGAGAGACCTGCGGGGGATGTAAGGAACTGAAATGGAAAAACCAGGAAATAAAATGTAAAAAAGTGTATTGTGAGCAAGTGATTGAAGGAAGTAGCAGAGCCCTTAACAAATTGGTTATTTGTCTGGTTAGCTGATGCAGAAGTGGAACACGAAATTAATTCAATATGCCCCAGACTTCCATTCCACTATTATTTTCCGAGTTTTTTCTTCCCCCCCTTTTTTTTTCATATATAAACATAAACCAAAAAGTAAAGCATTTCTGGGCAAGCCAGTGTTTGATGCTGATGAGACTTCAATTAACAAGACCTAACCATTATCAGAGCTAGACTACAGACAGGCTTGGAAATAAAAGAATAAAACGAGACCAGTTCAGGAGAAAAGACCCTCTTCAGAACCCACCTGGCTGCCAGCAGTTCTTGATTTGTTGAAAAATGTCCCAAACCAGTAGGCAAGAGTCACACTCACATAAACCTTTATGAACAAGTGCCTCACAGGATATGGCAGCCTGCCAGTAATTTTGCTTTAAATATGAAAATGGATCTCAAATCCAACTTTCTAGATATAATAATGGCACGGGAGATTGATGGCATCACTGGGCTGCACAATGACTATTTCAAACACTTTTGGCTGCAGTTACAAAGACCCAGTGACCTCCAGAACTGCAGAAACTGTAGGCAGCGTTAGAAGGAAGTAAAATTAGTGATTGACAAGGAAGAAGTAAAGGAATTCAGTGCTTTTCCAAGAGGTACTGGCTGCAGTTCACTCCTCTGCAATGACACCAGCACAGAGTTGAGTTTAGAGAAGGAAGGAAGGAACAACCCAGATTTCCATAAATGAAATCCAGGGAATTCAAACAGAACAGAAATGGGTTTTGTGCTATCAGAAGACTCAAGTTCTCCCAAGCATTGAGGGGAACATCACTCGCCCACTACACGGTCACGGCACACGAGTGGGCAGGAAGAAGATGGCAAAAGCAGGAAAGAAAGACAAAAGGGAATGAAGCTGGAGGAAGAAAACAGGAGGAGAAATGAGGAGCTGAGACTAAAGCTGAAGGCAGCGTGGATGGAGCAAGAAATGCCAGAGAAAGACAACAGAGCAGAGGAGGCTCCCCCATCACACCTACTGCTGATTCACAGGTTTGGGGTTACTTTCATTATTTCCCTGTATTCCAGCAGCATCTGGCATCTGCTGCTGAGATCAGAGCCTCTTGTGCCAAGTGGGAATCAAGACCTTTCTGCTCATCAGCTGAAAATCCAAACAGGAAAAAGGGAAAACAAGAGAGAGGGACCTCCCCAGTCCTGCCAAGGGTGACTAGGAGCTACAGCAGCAACAGAACCCATCTGAACACCACCCTGGGAACACACAGAGAACACCTCTTTTTTTCTAAGCAAGAGCTGATTCTTTCAAGCTGTTTTTAGAAGCTCTCAGGATCCATCTGCCCCTCAGAAAGGATGGGTCAGGTGTTTGGTTTGTCAGGCACTGCCTACATCTGCTGTACAACCCACTTATGCTGCCATAAGGAACCAAGCAGGTCCTTCCAAGCATCCAGCCCAGTTCCCAGCTGACATCTAAACTCATCTGACACTCATCAGGCTACAATAATCCTGTGGCTGGAGCTCCCAGGCTCAGCCTTGGACTGCCTTGCACCCTCCAGGCTCTGTAGTTTCCATTAACTCCTGGCTTTAAAAAGTCAGGAGAGCATTCCTCTCGTATTGTGCCATAGAGCTCTGCAGAACTAATTATTGTGCAAATAGAGCTCTAAATCATTAACAAAAAAATGTTGATTGTAGCATCTGCAATCATTACTTGGCCCATTACTTAAAAAGCTGGATGCAATAAATAGGATGGGGAATAGCTGGCATGAGGCTTCCAGAGCTCAGGAATCTGGGATGTCAGAAAACCAGCCCTGCCCATAACACTTGGGCTCTGTGAGTACTTTGTAATCAGACCAATACAATAAGTCCTTCATCCCCAGGCACTTAAAAAAACCACCAGATATCATTAAAAGAATGAAAACACTGTGGTATTTTCTCCCAGGCCTTTTGTCTTTTCTTCCTCTTCTTTGGAACGCTCAAAAACTTACATTTTTACATTTCCCCATTAGATTTCTTAGATAAATATTTTAACTAAGTCAAAATACCACAAGTTGAAATGGGGATGGCTTTTCTGTATTAGCTTTCTTCCATGCTGGCTGCCAGCTCTGGGAGATGTCCCTTCCACCAGTGGCTGCCCCAGAACATGTGGTGGGAGCACAAGTGCAGAGGGTGGAACGGGATGGTCTTTAAGGTCCCTTCCAACACAAACCATTCTGTGATTCCAAGATCTCCAGTAGCAGCAGAGTGCAAAAGCACCTTCCAAGGAGAACCTCATTGTGCTGCCCACAGGACAACCAGGCAGAGCACTCCTGCTGCAGTTTTGCTGTTATCAGAACCAAGTGCCCAGATGCTCATCATTCATCCTGGAAAAACACAGGCATCTCTGAGGCTTTGGCAGGAACTTTGATCCCAAGCCTATCTGGAGCAGCCATGTGCTGCAGAACAGGCTACCCTGGCTGGCACACAATGGCCTGGGCAGTTTATCCCTGGCTACCTCCTGCATGGCCACAGGCTGGCTCTGCAGCACACACAGATGTGCTCCAGCGAGGCCAGCAGGGTGATCCAGAGCTCAGCACACAGACACTGGGTTACAGCTAAACCATTACAGAGGTCCCACTTCCCCAAGGCAAATCCCCAACAGGGGCCTCACCAATCGACCCCTTTGGGCCATGAAGTTCATGGAACTTTTCTACTCAGTTAATGTAAGTTTCATAAAAAATTCAGCCTTAATTTATCAGTGTTGTGGTCAGCAGCACAGGCAGCTCCCTGGTAGGGTCTCTCCATGGAGACATTCCTAACACCCCTCTCTGCCCAGTCCCACCTGACACACACAACCTTCCTTCATAACTTGCTAACCAACACCCTTTTTATTAAATATTCCTCATTTGCCTCAACCAATTGTCCCCTCAGAGTTCTCCTCCAGCCTCACATCCTTGCTGTGGCCACGTCATCCCTCCCCTTCTTGCCTGATCAGGGGTTCTGTGCTGGCTCCTCTCCAACTCTGCTCTTCAATGCAATCATTTCACTTAAGAGCCTGGCAAGCTGGTTTATTTTTCCCCTCCCCTGTCCCTTCTACACAGTTTCAAAGCAACGAGGAATACATTTCCAGTATGATGAATAACAATCTTAAGTTGCAGCAGCTCAGCTCATCCATAAACAGGGCACTTTTTTGAAATAATGACTAGAATAGCTGGTGTGGTAAAAGAGTGCACGACAGAGGTGGGTGGAAAGGACAGAGAATGCAAGCGCAGCTTCCTCAGCTGCCTCTCAAGAAAGGTGACCAATAAATCAAAACCAAGCAGAAAGAAGGAACTTTTCTGAACTTCTCTTTCCATTTCGATACAGAACCACAAATTAATTGAATCTCTCTGTTTTAAACCTTGATCTTCACTATGGAAAAAAGAAAGTGGAAGGCAGATGGAGCACAACACACAACTGGGAGCAGGCAGTGCTAACTGGAGCTGTGCTCTGCTAGTTGGGACACACTGGTCATCTCCAGGGACACATCCCCCAGCAAACAAAATAAAAGGGACAAAAGACAGAAAATGACCAGATTTCCCTTCAGTTGCAAAGCTCAGGCTGATCTCAGATGCACCACGGGTGCCACATGGTCCCTGTGGCCAAACCAGCCAGTGCCACCCCCCGCCCGGTGCCACCAGAGCCGAGCTGTGACTCAGCTCCCCCAGCAGCTCTTCTCTTCCTGCCGCTGGCGTAGCCACCAGAAAGGCTTTTTCCCTGCGGTTAGTTTATATGCTGCAGCTCATTAACATCTCCTAATACCAGAACTTGAGGCTAATTAGGCATGGCAATCCTGAGGAACATATTCTCCGTTCATCTTCCCAAAGCAGGATGCTCCTTGGCGGCCCAGCTGTAGCTCCACATGCTACCAGGAGGGTATCACCCTGGAAATAAAAATACTCCAGGATCCCACACATTACACAGCAGGGATCCCGTACTTGTTAGCTGATGGCACAATTTACAGGCTGTTTTGCTTAAAAATTGGAAGCATCTCTGTCATCAAGGCAGATTCCTGCTCAGCAGCCTCAGGGAATTTCCCCAATAGTTATCAATACACCAGGGCTTTCACAATTGAAACTACTGACTTGAAAATGAGGGGGCAAAGTGGTTAGAAAACTTCAGAGACTTAAATAAAAAGCATCTGACAGAACAACGCTAGTGGGAATTTTCTCCCCGTGGCTCTGAAAGCACAGGAGCAAAGAGGCTGCAGGGTCTGAGACAGGTTTCATGCACAGGAACTACTCCTAGGGGCAGGCTGTCCATCTGCACATCACCAGGGAGCAACACCCACTGCAGCAACAGGTACCCAAGGAACACCAGCAGATGCACAATGGGAACTGTGATCAACACCAGAGCTCCTAAAACCTGGTTTCCCACATGTCTGCTGCACCAAACACATGCTGACCAAAGGTTGTCCAGAACTGGGACATTTTAAAGCTTCCTCTGACCACTGGATGCCTATGTTGCAGGTTTTTTCTCCAATGCAAACATTTCTGCACTTGTTTTCTTCTGCCTGTTTTCAAAGATCATCCCTCCAACACCTTCACCCTGGGTCTGCTAAAAATGACTCTAAAGGTTTGCCAGTTGTGAATGAAGAAGGGACTGGCTAAGTCTGTCTGGTCTCCCCTTCAAATCCCATCATTTCCTTTCAACAGCTGCTTTTTATAACTAAAGGCAGCAAAACTTAAAAAGCATCTTTTAAATAACAGTAGAAGGTACACACAATCACAAAAGGTGCCCAAAAATGCACAGAGAAGCCTTCCCTTGGTCCTTTTCCCTTCAATCGCTGCAGAACAGGGACCTCTGAGGATTCAGAAAGCAAAAACAGAGAGCAGGAAGGACGGCTTCATGCCCTCCCCGTCTTGAAAAATGCCATGGCACCTCTACAGATGATAAGAGCCCTGTCCATGGGTGAGGACACGGCCACCACGAGCGGGGAGTGACCCAAGTGATGGAACAGCAGCCCTCCCCTCTGAATCACCTGCAGCAATTCTGAGGCGCTGGGTTTTTTCTCCTCCTTTTCAAATCCTTCCCCTGGGTGCTGAGGGAGCCTCAACACTGGAAATGAGAGCCAAATTCACTGGCTGAGGCAGCAGAGAGCTGCCTTCAGCTGCCCTCTGACTTTCGTTTTTGGAATGGATTCATTTCCAAGAGCTCTTACAAACCTGCTCCACAGATTACAAGCTGGAAACATGAAAAATTCCTGGACAGAGATGAAGCCTCCACCCAAACCCTAATGTGAAGGCAGCCTAAATGCAAACTTTGCCTCACCAGACACCTCAACACCAGCATGTTTATCCACTCTTCCTCTGGAGTTCTTTCACATCACCAGTGTGCTACTCCAGGCAACTACAGAGCTCCGTGTGGGGACAGCGTGCCGGAGGAAAAACAAAACAAGGATTTTCATTTTGGGCCAGCTCGATCCAAACTGAAATTTTGTTTGTTTTGAGCTGTCCAAGCCATTGACATGTTGGAGTCCAGCAAAGCATTAACCCGTTTGACTAAGCAAGCAACACATCCACACTCCGGGCACAAAAGCACTGGGGTTTGGCACCAAAGTGCAGGCTGGGGCTCTGAATTTTGGCTCTGCACACACACCGGGAGCTACGAGCGGGTCCCCACACCTCCACACGCTCCCAAGGAGCGGCAGCGCTTTCGAAGGAGCACAAAGCAGAGCAGGCTGGCATCTGCAGCGGTGCCAGGGTTTTGTTTACCTCCGAGCAAACCTGGCAGCGTGGCCAAGTCACACTTGTGCGCTCCGTGTCGTGGTGTCTGATCCTTGGCAAAGGGGCACGCCTGGAGCGCAAGCCATGGCACTCGGAGCGGGTGCTGTGCAGCGATGCGGGGCTGGTGCCGATTCCCGGTGCTGTTTTGTTCCCAGGCTCTCGCAGGGGATTAGCTGTTGGCAGAGCAGCGGTGCCGGCAGGAGATCCACCATGCGAGCTGCTTCCTGGCACTGGGCTGCTTTGGCTGGAGCTGCTCCTGCCTCTTTGCACAAGTAGGGGTTTTTAAAACATTCCTGAATCCTCGCAATGGTTTCCGCAATGGGCAGCAGCTCTTTGTGCCCCAAGAGCCCTCCAGCACCCACCCTGCTGGGCACAAGGCACGGAGCAGGACCCTGCACCATGGTGATGGCTCGTTAACATACAATTAGTGCCCAGCAGGATGGGGACCCTCCTTTTGACCTCCTGGCCAGATGTGCCCTCACTAGACCAGACTGCAGTAGGAGGTGACACACACACTGGGCCATGAGACGTGACCTACCTAGGATAACTCTCACTCTTGCTCCATCACCCATGTCCTGAATGAAGCCCATCAGGGAGCCCTCCTTCCACAGGATTTATACACACTACTTGACTTTAAGTAATATTCTATGGTGGCTGCCCCACCCTTGAAGTGTCTGATGCCTAAAAAATGTATACTTCTAAAACGCTAAAAATCTACAAAATACACACCAAACCTTTAGGCATCATGTCCAAGGCCAGGCTAGATGGGGCTTAGAGCAACCTGGGCTAGCAGAAGGTGCCATGGGCTGGAAGAACATGGGCTTTAAGGCCCATTCCACCCCAAACCAGTCCATAATTCCATGATTCTGAAACAGCCAGTGAAGCTGTCTCTGCAGAGCGAGCCACCCCTCAGCGACAGGGCTGCCTGCTGCCAACACCGTGCTCAGAGCTGGGGCAGCATTACCATGGCTTTAACTGAGCAGGGATTTCTCTCCATCTACACTTGAAACAATATTGTGCTGTTCCAGCATTGTACCAGTGAACTCACAGTGACCCTGTCAAATAAACATTCTTCCCGAGTAACACTATTTTAAATATATTCATTTAGTATCCTTATTTGAAAACACTGGACAAATTAAATGCCTGTAAAATTTGACTTTCCAGTATTTTGTGTTCAGATAAACTCCTACAGCACCCTCTTCCATGGCAGCCAGCCCATATTTCCAAGTAACTACAATTTAAAAAAGCCAACTATGCTTTTCAGTATCTATGCATTAATCATCCCTTCCAGTTTTTTTGAGTTCAAAGGAAAAAGCATGAGGAAGAGGAATGTGTGTGCCATATATTCCCCTCCAGAAAAGCTGCAACTCCTACCACATCCCCATCCTCAACCAGGGACCCCCACCCGCTCCCTGAGGTTTTCTTATCGCTTCCATCACGACTGGACTGCAAGAAGCATTTCTGTACGACAAAGGAATGGTGAAGCTGGTGAAAACACTGCTGAGAGGAGCCCTGTGCTCCCGAAGAAGTCACGTTAATTGAATGTGACTTCAAAATATTTCAGATTCTCAGCAAGGATTTGGTAGCAGAGGAGAACACGCTGTGACGACCCGTATTTCTGACACAGTATGAGAAGCAGCTTCAGTACACACTGCCAGAAAGTGTCAAATGGGCTAAAATATGCTTGTTGATAGAGAAGCAGATGACTCTTCCAAAGGCAGGAGCAGGGAGGAGGGGGCAGGTCAGCACTGGGCCAGCTGAGGTGGTGCAGGGCTGGCCAACATTCCCAGTGGGAAACACAGCCCTGCAGAGCACCCGATGCACGCTCCCAGATTTATTGGATTCTCCTTTGCTCTTGTATGTTGAGAAAGGTGGAATATGTCAAACATCAGTTTACAAACCCTCTCACACAAATCCTCTTACTCACATGATCTTTCTGAACAGCCCCAATCTCTTCGACTACGTAGACATGACTACAGGCTGTGATTATTCACAGAACGAGGGCAAATGTCCCACCTCAGAGGGTGGCTTTAGATGGGTTACTGGGAAGAAACTCATCCCAGTAAGAGTGGGCAGGCCCTGGCACAGGTTGCCCAGAGAAGCTGTGGCTGCCCCATCCCTGCAAGTGCCCAAGACCAGGTTGGACAGGGTTCAGAACAACCTGGGATCGTGGAAGGTGTTGGAATGAGATGGGCTTTAAGGTCCTTCCAACCCAAACCACTGTAGTACTCTATTTCTCTCCAAACTTTCCAAGCTGCAGGGATGAGGAGCACACTCCTCCCCACTCCCACATCAGGACATCATGGGCACAACAGCGTTATCCTATTTTCCATATTTTTTCACCCATTCTCCCCAAGGTCTAACATCCTGTTTGATCCTTTGGGGCTGCACCCTGAGCAGATCGCTCCAATGAGCTGTCCACAGACCCTCAGGTCTTTTTCCCCCAGTGGTTCCAGTTCGTTTAAAGCACAGCAAAGTGTGCAAGGAGCTGGGAATGCTCCTGCCCTGGCATCTAACCTTGGGTTTGGAAGAGGTGACTTTCATCTGACCACATGGTCCTCCTTAATTCCAGCTCTGCCTCCCACCAGTGATGCTGTGGCATCCCCCTCTGCCTCAGTGGAGCCACCTCCCTGTCCACCTCTTTCTTCCAGATTACTGATTAATACATTCAGACACACAGTCATGATGCAGACACTTAGAGCAATCCACTATCAACTTATTCTAGGAAAAAAAGCCGATGCTTTACTTATTTTCTGTTCTAATCCAGAGCGAGATACTTGCTTAAACACAGGGTCTTTGAAAATCACAGGCTGGATCTCCAAGATCCACCTCTCTGCTGATGTCCTGTTTAAAAACCAACCCCACATTTGTGATTTTTGTTTTTCTCTTATCTCATTTTGTCATGTAGGTATCTTTAACTGGGTTTTTTTTGGAAGAGTCAGTACTTAGCTGAAGCACACAACTGTCCTCCCCTCCTTTTTTCTATAAAAAACCTACAAGCAGGTGAATCTCGTGGAGTTACACACGTTGTGCAGAGCCAGGCAGGCAAAAACCCTGGTGAGTTGTGTGGATTGGAGGCAAAAAAAACAAGAAAAGGAGATGTCACAGAATCTCTGAATCACAGAATGGTTTGGGTTGGAATGGGACCTTGAAAATCATCTAGTTCCAACCCCCAGGTCAGCATGACCCTGAAACTCAGCAAAGGGGCTTCTCCAAAGGAACTCCTGAACATCCAAGTGTCCTGCTGTGTCCAGAGCAGGACCCACTTGGATGGGAAAGGACAGAGCCATACCACAGACACCCTGAGAGCACCTCCCACAGCCACAAAGTTAAAATCTACAGATTTCTTCCTTTCTTAAACTGCAGTACACTGTTTTAAAGATTTAGCACATTTCGGGATGGGTTTCTAGAGAAGGTTTTTGAACGTGCCGTGGCCTCCGCAGGTTTCTGTCCCCCAGCAGGAGGAGATGAGCGGTCAGGATGTGGGCAGCACACACCTGGAAGGAGCTGAGCTGGTCCAGGCATTAACTGGGTCTGGCCTTTGGAAAACACTGACACAAAACCTGCACATCTTGTCTCCCCCACGTCCAGCCTCACCCATGGCTGCTCTTAACCCCCTGAGTCCATCTGAGTGAACGTTCCTGACAGCTTTGCCTCTCATGGGTTTGCTTTCCTTCCTTTCCACAAATCCACCACATCCCTATCCTTCCAATTGCACAGCAGGTTTTACCAGCCCGCCTCCTGCCTTCACCTGAGCCAGTTTCCATTTTCTGGAGATTAAAGTGCTTGGTTTCACCAATTTTCAGCTGGTTTTACCTGCTCATGAGCAATTCCAACCTTCCCTCCCCGACACCTCCCAACCCATCCCGTTATGGCCAGCAAAGCAACCCTGAAGTCAAGCAAGAGCTGGAAACGCCCTGGTGTTAAGATCTACTTAATAAGTTGTCAGCTGGGTCCCGTGTGTCTATTCTTGGGGGCATAAAGATCTCTGTCATCAGTCAAAACATGGATTTACACCCCCAGCACAATTCCTAGCAGCATTTAAAGATTTTTAACGACCATCCCTTTGTCCCAGGGAGTTAAGCGCTGATCGAATGTCACAACGTGACACATGAATGCACAACACAACGGAGGGTTGACAGGCAGCAACATTGTAATATGATAATTCCTCTTTGTCCCTTAATCGCCTCTGTTTTTTGCAGACTTGATTCACTTACCAACATGTGATCAATCACTGCCTTTTTCAGCAAGATAATTTTTTGCCCTCTATCTAAATGGCTCCTGTCAAAGGGAATCCAGTACTAAATTAAAGCTGATATGCCTGTCTCTGCCCTTTTGTTTGTTGACTTCTTCTCGCACACAATTGATTTTAAATAGATTTTTTTATGGGTTCATCACCGTTTAAGTATATGTATTTTTAAAAATCTGGCTCCTTGAAATTAACATTAGATACGTACACATTTAAAAATAGTCTGGAGCATATAATTTAATGGAGAAGAATAAATACAAGGGTACGTGCTGGCACGTGTCTCAAGTCCCCACTAGATATGGAGTAAGTTGCCTCTTTGGATCTTCCCACGTGCTCTATTTAAAATGAGAAGACAACAATCAAGTCTTCAGATTTGTAACTATAACAAGAAGGTGATGGTGTGATTCAACACAAAAGGAAGCAACGCTGAGATCACGTCATTCTGAGTCCATAAGAAATCAGGATTCAGCTGAAGATCCCCCAGAACTTCTCAGATACACCTCAGTGGAGTTTGCCCACCCTGTGATGAGCATCTGCTAATGGCAGGTAAGAGGTCTTGAGCGGCACAAGCACCAGGGAAATGAGAATCTAACTTTGAGTATAAAGCAGAGGGGTGTTTTTGCAGCTCTCAGGTGACCATCAGACATGTCCCAAACCACTCTGTACTGCATGGGGCAGAGGCAAAGCCACAGCTGCATCAGCCCAAGCCCCTCCAAGCAGAGCCACACACGCAAATACCCCCCAAACCCCCTGCTTGCTGGCTCTCCCCTCAGTTCCCTCAAGCACATCCACACTGCATTTGAAACCTCAACATTCCACGTTGTGCCCTTTCCCTCCAGCCCCTCTTTTCCTCTCCAGCCTCTTCTCAGCTGGGACTTCCACACCTTGCCCTGATGCAAAACCTCAGGCTGGTGCTGAAGCCAATGGCACAACACCCATGGACCAGAACACAGTGGGAATCTGCTCTCTGGCTGCCGTGGCTGCTCTGCCCATGGCCATGGGGCAGGGAAGCTGCAGGAATCCCCAGGGGCACCCTCACCCCTCCCATGCCAACCTGAGCAGCACAGCCCAGCCCCAGCTGCCAGCCTTCCCCACCACTGCACACGTCATCTGTGCTAATGAAATGGGTGATTTCAAGGCCGGGTAAGACACCGATTGAATTCACCGACTGAATGGCAGCGGATTTTTGGCTGTGACGTGCATTATAAATTATTCTACATGGTTTCAGCACTCGTCCTGGTTAGGCACACAAGGCACTTAAGACTTTGCCAAGATATCTACTAGGCACATCATAAGCAGCCCTGTAATATAAAGAATCAGCTCTTTTAATATACATTTTTTTGTCTTTTCTGAGACAAACACCTCAACAAAACGCTGGACTTCCAGCTCTTTCAGAAGTGGGACAGTTTCCCTGAAGGAAAAAACCCATAAACTGACGTTTTCATCTTGTGGTTCTATCAGCTTTTTCCTTCCTTTCTCCGTGCAGAGGGAAAAGGGAAAGAAAACAGCTCTGCAATGGAGGCATCACCCCTGGGCTCGCGGCATTCCAGCGAGGACGCGTCCATCCACAAAGGGCAGCGGGAGCCAAGGCATGAAAAACACGCCGATAAATGAGGTAGGGGGAGGACTGGCTCGGGGGAAAAACAACAAAAAAAGAGCTCATTTTTCAAAACATGTTATTATCACACAAACCGTATTTTAGCGCATTTTCAGCGCGGCACCGAGTCCCCCCAGGATGCACTTTGTGTCTCTTGGCAGTCCAAGAATGCCAACGCGCCCCGTCCTCGGGGTGCCAGAACCAATCTGTTGCCAAGAGACACAAAACTGATAGCACGGGTGTATAAAGCCGTCTTTGGAAAGGCACGAAACAGCCAACGACCTCATGTTTGGGGTTTGACTTAGTCAGCAAGACGTCAAGGAAGAAAAATTAACCTTTTGTTACGAGGTTTGGAGCTGACCACTCAGATCCTCCTCCCGGGGAGGATCAGCCTTCCCGGAGCAGAAACGTGCCTGTGGCTGGTGCTGCACTGCACTCACACATCAGGGCTTTGGGCTTTTTGGGTGTTTCATTTTGTTTTGTGAGGAAAAAACACAAAAATCCTGAGAGTTGGGGCACTCCAGGGAGCAGAGAGGCTGTGGTTTGGGCTGGCTGGTGCATCTTCAGAGGAAACTCAAACACCGGAGCTGGACCTTCCCAAGAGCCCGCAATCACAGAATCACAGAACGCTTTGGGTTGGAAGGGACCTTAAAAAGCAGCCAGTTCCAACCCACTGCCACGGGCAAGGACACCTCCCACCAGACCAGGCTGCTCCAAGCCCCATCCAACCTGGTCCTGAACATTTCCAGGGACGCTCAGGTGGGAACACGATGAGATTACTACGTGAGAAGCATTTTAAGGCACCAACTGTAACAATCCAAAAGGTTTTTGCATTTAAAAATCCAGTCACCAGCAAGTTCTTCAAATATTTATGACTCCAACTGATGAGT
>JAWWTY010000158.1:32780555-32805701 GCA_035222235.1 Margarornis squamiger
GACACTCCCAGGGATCCAGGGGCAGCCACAGCTTCTCTGCCCAACCTGTGCCAGGGCCTGCCCACCCTCCCAGGGAACAACTTCTTCTGTACATCTAATCTAAATCTCCCCTCCTTCAGCTCAGGGCCATCACCCCTTGTCCTACCAGTACATACCCTCATGGAAAGTCCCTGATGACAGCATAAATGACTGAAAAATAACCCTGCAAACAAGAGAAAGAATATGCTTTCAGCACTGGCAGCTCCAGCTCCCAGGTGCAGATCCAAAGATCCCAGTTCCACCTCTGCACGTGATTACAGAGCCCTATTACTGGAAAGGCCCCCAAGCACACCCTCCTCCCAGCACAACCCTTGGAGACAGGAGCAGTAATTAGGAGCACTCAGGGAGTGCAGAAGCAGAGCCTGGGGTAAGATGCACACAGATGTTGCTTTCAATTAACATTTTCTAAGTGTTGTTGAAAGCAGACTGAAGAGGTGCTGAGCTGACCAAGTCACGGTCCCGTTCCAGCCAGATGAGCCAAAGTCTTCTGAAGTTGACTCCAGGCAGATGGGAACAGTGCCAAGATTGCAAAGATTTAGGTGAATTTACGATTCCTGACCATGAAGACTTTGAAGGAAGTTCAAGTTCCACGAGAGGTTCCACTAGGAGGAATTAGACCCCCACCATCTCACCCCACGTGGGATCAGCACCATGCAGGATGCACCCCACCTCTCCCATGGATTCACTGCCCACCAGTTTGCCAGGATGCCCCCTAACTTTCCCATATGACCCCTATACGTGGGCCCAGAACAGTTAAGGGCACTGGGAGTACATTCAGAGCCCAGTGCACCCTCCTTGGTCCAGCCACACATCACAGATAATGGGAGTGCCAGCAGCCTTTGGAGAGGGTCCAGGACCTGACACACTGCTCACTGCCCATGTCACTTTAAACATTTCAGAGGGACAGTAAAAATCGTTAACACACTGTCAGAGGAAAAAAAAAATACCAGGAGAAAGAGGAAACTCAAGCACAAGAAAATACCTGGAAGCCACCAAGGACTTTGGAATAAATCCACAGCTGATTCATAAGGACAAACCAGGATGCAGCCCAGATTTTTTCATTATTTACCTGACCAGCAGCCTCAAAAACAGCACTTCTGCAATGGCAGCACCCGAGGACATGATCTGATTTTTTGTGATCTGCAAGACCAGATGCTGTGGCTGTTTCTTCCTGAGAAATTCAAGGTCAGCCTGGACAGGGCTCAGAGCAACCTGATCCAATGGAAGGTGTCCCTGCTCCCAGCAGGGAGGTCAGACTACATGACATTTAAAGGTTCCTTCCAACCCAAACCACTCTGTGATTCTATGACTCCCTTCTCTGGTGCTGTGGATATCAGCGCATGAGGGTCCACCAGGGAACACCCCAGGACTGGTCCTGGCATGAGAACAGAACCAATGGCCAGGCAATGTTTGAGCTCCTCCTGGTCTCAACTAAACACTGCTTAATGCTACAGAACCAGCCACCTGGAGTACAAAGTTTGAAGAGGGGTTGGCACAAGGGAGCCTGGGGTGGGTGATGGAGGAGCAGGATGGACCACAACAGGCAACCAATGTGCCCACACCCACCCCAGGGGCTCACCAGCCCCAGCCTGTGCCCTCCAAACCACACAAAGGGGCACCCACCAGCCCATCACCCACCACCCTGTAAGGCTGCAAGGAAAAGAGGAGGCTCTGGGAAACCTTAGAGCCCTAAGAGGCTCCAAGAGAGATGGAGAGGGACTTGGGACAAGGGATGGAGGGACAGGACAAGGGGGAATGGCTTCCCACTGCCAGAGGGCACAGTTAGATGGGATATTGGGAAGGAATTCCTCCCTGTAAGGGTGGACAGGCCCTGGCACAGGGTGCCCAGAGAAGCTGTGGCTGCCCCATCCCTGGAAGTGTCCAAGGCAAGGTTGGAGGGGGCTTGGAGCAGCCTGAGCTGGTGGAAGGGCAGGGGGTTGTAAGTAGATTATTTTTAAGACCCCTTCTGGCCCAAACCCCGCTGTGATTCTGTGAAAGCTGCTGGTGCTCCCACCCTGGTCACAGTTCCAGCAGCAATAGCACAACAGCCTCCTCTGCAAAGCCCTTTAACAACATTACTGTCTGCCAGGCCAGGCTTTAAGTATTAACACACGGGGAAAAGTCAAATAACTTAATATTATTGTGTGTGCATCTGAAATAACACTCTGCAAGGCCTCTTATATCAAACATTAAACCTGCTTAAGAGAAGACATTTGAACAGAATCAATTATTTTGCAGTAATTCTTCATATTGAATGAGGCATTTTGAAATTGCAAAGTATATGTTGTCACAGCAGAGCTCTTTACATCTTTAAAAGCTCATTTTCCGTCAAAGTTAGTTACAAAAACAATAATATTAATGTGAAATTACCCTTTCTTCAGCAACAGGCTTGAAAATGAATTCTTCCCATATTTGCAGACAGCCATACTCACAACATTATACCAAAGGTCCTATCAACACTTCATTATAAACTTCTCCCCTTATATTCAGGGAATTAAAAAAATCACTGCCTAGAGGGGATTGTTTTCATAAACTCACTGCACAGGGGTCTCGGTACAGGCAGGAATGTTTATGGAAAATCTGAGATTAGAACATTTCAAACTGGCTGGTTTCAAGTTGCACACATGTAAATCTATAAATAGCCCAGGAAACGCGTGTATGAAAAGTGAAGAAATAACACATTGTGCAAAAAAACAAGTTTCTCATTACAATGGAAAATGAACAGGTTTTTCTATTTCACTAAAAATCTAATTTACTATGACGCTATTCCATTTTGCTGTTGGACTGCCACAAGTGTTATCTCCAGGAGCTTTGAATACCAGCTCATACCCAAAGCCCTGGGAGGGGCTCTCCAGGCAGGACTGTTTGGAGCAGGGTGGGTTTACCCTCCCGGTGACTTCCCCAGGAGCACAGCTGGGTCACTGCTCACTGTTTTGGGACAACACCTTGACACACAAACAGGAATTCAAGCACAGCCCAACAATTTCAAAGCACTTAAAAGGCAGTGAGATCCAGCTGTGCAGTGCCTGCAGGCACTGGGCAGGAACACGACAATGCTGGGCTCAATCCACCTCTTCCCAACATGATGGAACTGGGCAGTGGGAGGGGAGAACACTCCGGGGACATGCTCATAGGAGGAAACACACAGTGGGATGCACAGGAAGGAAAGAGCATTGAAAGCTTCCAAAACAATTCAGCTGGTGCAGCTCAGGGTCGTGTCCTGCCACCACCAGAACTTAAAGCTGAAGGATCAGACAGTGGCAGGACACACAGCACTTCCACTGGGGCAATGCAGCTTTACCTACCACTTACTCCCTGGGTACTCGCTCTTCTACTCCAGAATCTCCTTGGAAACAGCAGTGGGGATGCACAACCTCAGAGCTCCCACAGCACAGGCAGAGGGAGGGTTTGGCAGGGGCTCCCTGACCTCACAGGGTCAGCCAAATTTGCCCCAGGGACCATCCAAGCTGCCCCTTCAAAGAATCCCAGAAAGGTTTGGAAGGAAGAGACCTCAAAGATCATCCCATTCCGCCTCCTGTCATGGGCAGGGACACCTTCCAGTAGCCCGGGTCATCGTGTCCACTCTCCCCATCGTGCACTTCTTTGCTCTACCATACATTAGCACAAACATTTATTTCTGCATTTACTTTGTTGATTTGCACCAAGTATAGCAACTGCAGGCCATGTCCTGACAGGGGACAAAGACCACTGATAGAGGGCAGTGGGTGAGCAAGAGCTTTACAGACAGCAATTAGGTCTGATGGACAAAATACATAATGCAACATTAAAATGAAAATTAAATTAAAACTCAACTTCAAAATTATTTTAATTTGGCTGACTCAGTTGGGATAATCCGACACTCTACAACATTAGGGCTTTGGCCAGTGTGGCCCTGCAATCTCCTGAAATCTCATTAGCTCAGCCAACTGCACTTTGCCTCCACTTCCTTCTAATTTTAGCCCGAAACTCTCCGCAGCGGAGCACACGCAGGGCAAAACCAAATTTTAAACACCATGCTTTGCTGAAATGGAGTGCGAGTATATTTTCCTTTGGAAGAGGCAAGCTGGATTATTTTCCTTAGCAAATGAAGTTCCCAGGATGTTAATATTTCAGGGCAAGCTCTGCTTTCCCAGTTCAGAGGGAAGGGGACGAGCAGAGGCAGCGCCTGGCTGTCGGTTCCACAGGATTCCTCGGAAAATCCTGCTGACACAGCTTCCTCTTCATCTTTGTCTCATATCAAGTTAGTAGTCAATGTGTTATTTTAACAGCATGACAACAACTATACAGAATGTCAAATAGTTACCTTTTATCTGGAATTTTATTCCTGCCATATATTTCAGTGGAAATATACAACTTAATGTTGCAACATATTTCACACTGAAATGGGTAATAAAAAAACTATAGACTGTGCATTTCCCCTAAAACATAACGGAGGAATACACTGAAACAAATCTACTGTTTGCTACTCTTTGTCTTCCAAATTCTCCACACCAATCTATTGTGTCTGAACTATAAACATTGCTGGGAAAATTTTCAAGGCTTTTTTTTTTAATGAAACAAAATATAAATATAAAATATACTCTGAGTCCAGAACCTTCTGCCCAGCCTGAGTTCCTGTTCCAGCCTGATAAAAGGATGGAGGCAGAGGACAAACCCTTCTGACCACGCTTTGATCCCACCACAGGGGATCAGCCTCAAGAAAGGTGCTTCCAAGCCCCAAGGAAGAAGAAAGTCAGAATCTGGAATTCTTACATCAGCAGATGCAAAGTCCTCTATTACCTCCTCTACCATTCTGATACCACAGCAACAATGGACTCAGGAGCTCCTTCTGGGGTCTCTAAAATTCACAGAGAATCACAGAAGGGACATTTTAAAAGTCATCTCATTCCACCCCCTGCCATGGGCAGGGACACCTCCCACCAGCCCAGGTTGCTCCAAGGCCCATCCAACCTGGCCTTGGACACTTCCAGGGATGGGCTGCCAAATGTCTCCCTCTGTTTGTCAAATCCAAGGCTTTTAGCAAACTGCAAGTTCCTGTGTATCTTCAGAAGGATCTATTTCCCCTTCTAAGGAAACTACAAACCAGGGAAGAAATATTCCCTGTCCTTTAGCAGACAGATGACAGCTGGCTAATTAGTGAAATTATAGCTTTGTCAATATCCCTTCATTCACTCAACCCCTCTTGCTGTTCAAAAGAAAGAGCTGAAAGACCCAAACTCTTCTGATATTTGGGCTTACTCAAGAAAGGTCTCCAGGACTGCTCCAGGGTGGGGGTCTTTGCATCACTTAGACTTGGCCACCTCCTACACGAATAGTGACACACAAACACAGCTGCTAGGGACACGAAGGGGACAGAGGAGTTTTAGAAGACAGTGAGAACAAGAGCTACCTTAGATAAAGTACACCTGACATGTTTTCCTGCCAGAGGAAGGATTTACCCAAGGACCATCAGGTTTTGGGGTTTTCCTCCCCCTCATCCATGCTGACACTGCTTGCTCTGTGCTTTTTCCTAATGAATTTTACTAATTTAGTTCTTGCTGAGGTTAAAAAACATAGAAAAGGAGGTATCACTGGAGCTCTATAAACCAAGACAGTACTGCAAGGCCAGCACCTGAGCAAACTGCCCCACTGCCAGCTCAGGGCTTGGCACAGGAGGCTGCAGGTCCTGCTCTGACCTCCTCCAGATGTTTCCACTAACAGGACTCCCCTCTGTGCTGCCCCTTGGCTTTTAGAGCCTGCCCAACATCCTGCAGCCTGGTGGAGCTCACCCACAGGCTGCCTGGTCACCCTGAGACATGGGTGTAGGACCATGGGGCACCTCAAAGGTTTGCCCAGCCCAGCTCTATCCATGCCAGGGCAGGTATGACCCCACAGTTCTGACCTTCTGTGGGCCCAGCATGAGTTCAAGACCTGTATTTGCTCAGCAAAGCCATGCAGATCCCAGACATGACAACACAAACCAGGCAAAACTGCTGAATTCCCTGGGTTTGGTTTTTTTCTGACATTGATTTCTCTACCACTGCTTCCTCTCTCAGTGAGAAAGCCCAAGTCCCTGAATGCCCATCCATCTTCTGGAGACCTGCTGGGCTGCTTCCAATATCTGCCCTTGATGCAAACACCATGAAAGCTGGAGCAGAGAGCACCAAACCCAACAGCTTCTGCCCTCCCCTAGGACAGGTGTCATGGTTTTGGCCCAGCAGCTTCATCACAGTGACTTTGGTTCACCACAAGGTAAACATCCAAGAGGACACAAATCCAGCCCTCCAGCTCCTCCATGGGTTTGCTCCCTTCACCCCAGCAAGACCTGGCCAACCCCTTGGCTCTGTTAATGGGACCAGAGGGACAGCCCAAGGTGGAACACAAACATCTGGAAGTGGGAAGAGCCAACAACAAGCCAGTGGCTATTTTGGAAGGATCCGAGAGGTGATTTATTCAAGATATTCATCAGTTCACCAACTTTGCGAAGCTTCAGAGATGGTAAAAATGTAACAAGTGAGTCTCTTGCATGAATAAAAAATTACGTTTTACATAAATTAAATATATAATTTGATTAAACATGTTTATGTCTCTGCAGTGACATTTAGAATAGGAAGTATTCATTTTCTGTTTTGAAAGGAAAAAACTCTTTCAAATGTAATTTGAAGCTGTCAAACCAATCTTCTTTACAGATCTTTTAAATGTCACATACCTTCGAAAGGGGATGGCAGATTCCTTTTAAATATGCAATTGCAAACAGTCCAAGCAAAATCAAGAATTTATTAAAATATGCTACTGACATTTATACTGATTAAGTATAGCCCTTTCCTCACTCCCTTTCGATAGACTTCCCTACAAAAGATGTGTCACAACAGCTCCCATTAACTCTGAGCTCGCTCCAATTCCCCACCACACAACCAGCCCTTCCCAGCCAGCAAAATCCAGCTGTGGGAGAAGAACCTCTTGTTCTGTTTGGGGAATAATTTGAATTTGTGGTTCCTTCACGTGAAGAACTGTAATTTTTGATGATTTCTTACCAGCGTGCCTGAAATTTATAACCAAAAATATTAACTGCACTTACTTTAAATCAAGTGCAGTGCTGTACCTAATGGCTTTAAATGGAAGAGTGTGTTAATCACACACGGAAAGAAAACCCACTGCAACTCATTCCCGACAACTTTACGGGAGCAACCTGTATGTTTTGTTTTATAATCACAATATCTATCCTCAGATTATTATTTTCCCCACTTAGAGTGTATTTCTGGATTGTTTTTCCTTTCCCTTCTCTGCCAGTGAATGATCAAGTGCAGCAGCGATGGCAGCTCCCATTCTTAGCTGCTCCCCGCTGACAGACTGGACATTTTAGGGTCATTTTATTTTTTTAGAAGACAAAGAATTTAATGATTATTTCTCCTCCTCTGTCACCAGGTCACTGCAGTGCATGGGCATAACTCTCATTAGCATTAATGGAAATCCCCACTGTAAATTCTCCCCTGTGAAGCAACATTAAGAGCAAGGCCATTCTGAGCAAGCACACTCAAATTGGAAAATAAAATATACCTCCCATTCCTCGCCACCACCACAGGGAAAACGTAATGAAGTGCAGGAGATTAAGCTACAATTCCTCTATCAAATCCTTCTTGTACTTTCTAATTACTCAACACAATGTATACAATAGTTACTCCTTCATGATGAGAATTTGTTGTAGGTTATTGAAAGACTTTGTCCTAACGCTCTCAACTTTCTGGTGCATAACACAGCCAATTACAGCCCAGCTGTCGTGACATAAATCACGACCACCACCAAATCTGGCTTACTTAAAGCTTGCACTGAGTATTTAAAAATCACAGAATTACTAGAGGGACCCTCAGCATTGCAGAAAGCACATCAGTGCCAGGCACAGGGACCCAACACTGCCCACCGGCAGCACCACACCACACACGTGGAAAGCATCCAAACAAGCTTGCCCCAAAATAGCCAGAGCCACAGTCAGCATTTACTTGAAGGATTCATGCATGACATTCATCATCACGCCACAAGTGAATTTAATGTAGTTAAGGACAGAGACCAACTCTGCATTTGGCTTTGATGCCCGACCTCCCACCCCTGTCTGAGACAACCAATGCTCTTCCCATCTAATTCCTGCCCATCCACCACGGTGGGCTCAGCTTGTGGGGGGCAACAAAGTGATTGGCCCCCAGTGCTCTTCCTTCCCTTCACCAAGTGTAGCAAAGGGCATCCAACACTTCTGAGGGTTCCCAAAGACCCCCTTTAGAACAATAAATATCAGTAGGCAATGTCTCGGTGAGCAGCTGCTCTCCGTTTTATGGATCTGTCAATACCTTCTGCTGACATGACACTGATGATTGGTGTCATAAACATTGTTTAAATCCACCCACTGAAAGTTTAACACCGCAGGCAAGCACATCACTTTTCATGGGTTTCTTAAGTAGGTGCAGTAAGTCACCATTTGGCCACTCCGAGCTCCTCCCATCACTCCCCTCAATCACCTCCTCACTCACATGAGCTGGACCACAAAGAAGATCCTTCCTGATACCCATCCACCACACCTGGACAAACTCCCCCGCATGGGTAAGCTCATTTCTTCCTCCAGCCTCTTGGATGACACAGCAAACATCATCTTCCTAGGTGAGGGCGCTCCTCAGTGACAGCACAGCACCTCCTCTATGCCACCCAAACCACTTTTCCAGCTCCCACAAAAACAACCTCTTTATCCAGCAGAGGCACTGTTATTCCCATTCCTTACATTCGGAAAGTGTTCCTTCACCAGGATTCACCTGCAGTGTGGGGATAGCAAGGAATTTGTGTTCTGCCTCTGCTTCTCAGCTTACCCAGCTGCTCTTATACACGGTAACACACAAACACGAGCAACCACGCACTCAGCTTTGATTGTGTCCATCCCCAGTGATCTGTGGAGTCCCTCCAGACTGCTGGGGAGCACAAGAGTTAAGCTTTCCTAATGTTTAAATCAACTTCAGTCAGTCCACGGTACTTTCCAAACCTCTGTAAGGTCCTCTTACAGCTTTTATCCGCAAAAACAAGTGGTCTGGCCTTTGAGCAGGACTCCCTTCCCAAGGAAAGAGTGGAGGAACCAGCCACCAAACACTGTAGGTGCAGCACTTGCCAGCAGGCCATTCCCCCCGGAGAACACCTCTGATCCACGAAGGTTTACACTCACGAAATGCAGCCTTGGGAGATGTCAGTGCACTGATTTCTGCCTGACAATTTTTCCCCACCTGGAAGAGGCAGGAAATCTGCCTGATGGGCTTCCCAAAAGCGATCCACATCTGAGCTGTTCTGAAAGCCCATTTTGGACCACGTCACCAGCTGGTGTAAATCAGCATTGGTGAGGCAGCGCGACGGAGAGCGGAGCCTGGCCCCCGTCGCCGCTCCAAGGCGCAGAAGCATCCCTGATCTCCTCTGACAGAATCAGCGCACTCGTCACCAACGTTTTTCTGAGCCAGAGCAGGAGGTTTGCCTTTATTTCCACTTTACTGCACCCTGCTGACCCAGGACACGACTTAAAAACACTCAGTATGGAGTGACAAGATTTAATAGCCAAGTGATAACGCGTGCTCGGTGCTAAAAGCCTCCTCCGGAAGGCTCGGCCGTCGCGTGAGCAGCCCAGGCACACGGACACATCTCAGGAGACCAGCCCACGGATGGGCCATGCCAGCCTCATGTCCTCTACCACAGCAACTGCTGACTCCACTCGCTGGTTTCTGCAGAGTTTCCAGCATGAGCTTTCCAATGACAGCTGCCAAGTCCCCTCTGGAGGAGTCGGTTCTGTCCAAATCTGTCCCCACCTCCAAGTGGCCCCTTCACTTCTTGAGCGTTTCCTAACTCAGCAGACCCCTGTCCTCCTTCACCTCCATCTCACCAAAGAGCACCAGTAGCTCCCAACATCAGGTGTCCAGCACAGACCCCACTCCTCCCTCCTGGATCATCCTGCTTGATCTGTGGAAGCAGGAATAGAAGTGGCCATAGAAGGAATATTCCATCAAGATAGTTATGGAAAAATTACAGACCCACAACACAAACCCCATACAGAGCACGTGAGTACGCAGACATTTCTCCTGGATTACATAATTAATGCAGCGCACACTGGGATCGTGTTCTTCTTCCGATGCAACACAGGCATCATTTTTGTGGATAGGTCTGGTTGGGTTTTTGAAAGCCATCGCTTCCTGCATTCCACACAGAAACTTTACACCCACAAAACCTGGTACCATTTCGTTTTATTCTCCCTGTCTTTATTCTGTTTATTTATCCAGCCAGCCCACGTGAAAGGCCGTAAATCGCACCGCTACTTAAGTCACAGGGGGAATTCCTTTAAACGTAAGTAAAAACTCATAAATAACTTCCTGCAGTCAACAATGCACTCATTTTCTTCTCTGCTTTCCAAATAATCTTCCAGCTCACAAATCAAATCAAGTACCCAAATGTAATTATTCTGTTGTGATAATCAGCTCCTTATACTCAGAGCTTACCTTCACTTATTTCTTCTCAAATTAAAATTAGCAGAGAGGCTTGGGACGGTGGAAGGGAGAGCAGGAAAGGTTATGAGGGATTGATTAAGCCAAGGTACGACAAGGAAACTCTTCAACCCGACCAAAGTCCTGCATCTTGAGCAGAAGGTTTGCCTTTTCATGCTAGGTTGGTGAAAAAAAAGTGATGCCAAATCCAATTTGGACTCACTTTTTATTAGTATGACTCATAGTACAGTTTTCAAGGCAATGAAGTGCACGATGTAAAAAAAAAAAATAGATGATTTTAAACCCGGGACAATTCTCCCAAACTTGCTGGAAGCAATGCAGCTACAAACGGAGCCAGGAATCAATCTGTGACAAAGTCAGTGAAAAGGTGAGAAACACTTTGCATAACGCACCCACACGGGACAATGTGGGGCAAACACGTGACCCTCCACAAAATTTGCTGTTTGTCCTGTAATTAGCCCTCATCACTTCCCAACCCTCCTGGCTTGCCGCAGGCAGAGACAATGCCCAGTGGTCATTCCCACCAGCGTGGGCACCTCAGGGATGAGCGATGTAAATTCCCTGGAGGAATAATCCCACCCACAGACACGGACTCGCTGTGTCACACTGCTCCACACCACTGCTTTGTGAAGTGATGGTCAGAGCCAACAGCAGGGCCAGGAGCATCAGCCTAAAAATAAAACAACAGAAATAAACTCGTCGTGGCTTCCAGGCTCCTGAGGATCCAAAGGCACGGAGCTGGAGGGGAGCAACAACAGCCCTGCAGGCATCAGTGTGCACCCAGCACTTGGGCCTGGCAGCACAGCAAAGGGATGGTGTCGGGGGGCAAGGTAAGAGACTCCACTGGCACTGGAGAGTGGGCATGGAATGGCAGTGGAGAGTGGGGATGGAACCTCAGCAGGCTGAGTGGTCGCCTGCCCAAGAACATCCTCATCCTCCCCAGGGCACAGCTGGGAAAGGCAGAAGCTGGCACAATCCACACGGGAATGTGATGCTGCAAGCCAGGGTCTGGGAAACCAGAGATGGAGGGCACCTGGGAACCTGATTCTACACCACCCTGAGGGGTTTTTTTTAATTTCACTTCTTTATTTAGTCATCATCAACCAAAAGTCTCATGACAAGTTTTTCCAAGCAAACACCTCCTGCAAGCCTTTGAAAACATGCAGATTTGAAACAACAAACCATGGCAGGCACACTCAGATATTCCCCCTTGGAACACGAGCCCTTTATGACACACAGCTCATTCCAAAGGCTGCAGGTGTGTGAGCCCAGGGTGCCAAGCACAGCTCTGCTGGCACAGCCCTGGCAGTGCCATCCCTGTGTCTCACCAAGGCAGCCACACCTCTAAAACAAACACCTGGTGAGCCTGGGTCCCTTCTTCAGCTGACCTAGGGGACTGCTTGTGTATTAGAGAGTTCAGGAACAGATGGCAGAGCCCCTTGCAAAGTTTGCAAAGTGAGGGGTTTTTTCAATTAGCTGTTTTGGGAAAGACACACAGCACAGGAGACAATGCTCTGGCTGCTTAAACCCTTCAAATAACTGGGGATTTTACTGAAAACACTGATGAATCTTTCAATGAGGACTGTCATTAAATTATTTCCCTACCTAACACACACGTTACAACTGGAGGAAACATTTCCAAGCCCAGGCTGCAGCCATGTGTTGGTGCAGGGAGGCAGGAGGGAGCCAGATCCCAGAGCCAGGCACACCCCAGGGCTTACAGAGAGGAGGGACAGTCACAAGGCCACCAGCCACAACACAAGAAGTCCTCTACAGCACTTCCCTCCCAGCAGACCTTATCCTGAGTTTTCTGAGGGTTGCTTTTTTAACCAGTATATTTGACACATTGCAAGTGACATATTCCTAATTCTACATGACAGAAAGTGATTTTTAAAGTAATGTTTGAATTCCAGATAAAAACATACATGTAGTGATTTGGAGGAAAGAACCAAGAAGAGATCTCAGATGAGCAGAGGCTCCCAAGACCTGATGGGGAGCAAGAGCCACAGGGCTGCCCTCCCCCCCTTTCAGACACACAGCACAGAATCACAGAAGGGTTTGGGTTGGAAGAGACCCTGAAGATCATCCAGTTCCAACACCCTGACATGGTCAGAGACTCCTTTCACTAAACCAGGCTGCTCCAAGCCCCATCCATCCTGGCCAGCTCTTTTAACCTACTGATGCTCTGCAAAATGTTGTGAAATCCTCAAATAAAGACCCCACAGTATAATCAAAAAACCATTGTATTGCTTCTGTCACCAACCTAAACTCCCTAACACTCACCCTGCACTAAGTTTGCCTGTTTAGCAAATATCAGTACCTTGGCAACTTCCTAATGACTTTACAGAAGTCCCCAATTCCCAGGAAGCCCAGACTGGTCCTGTGTTGGATACCAGCATTTCTGGGTACACTTTCATGCAAATTGTTTCATGCAGGGTCTTGGCTTGTGGCACATAACACAGCATCACTCACCCAAGACAACACCTGCACAACTCCTCAGAGCAGGTCTGACTGCTGAGGGTATCTGAGATACCAAAGGATGGTCACTGAAATTACAGCAAATACCAGTTTGTGAGTGAAACGCTGACATTTCACACCCCCTGCACTGCAGTGCCATTGCTGCCAGTGAAGGTAAGAAATAGGAAGGCATGAATTGTTGGGAGAGGGTGATTGTGAGAGGTTTTAATCACAAACAAGGCTCAGCACAGTCCCACACCATCAGGTGGTGAGATACCATGGGGGGTGTGGGGTGGAAGGACAAACTGACTTGAGAGCAACAAGAGCAAAACTGCTTGGAAACAGAAGAAAACCAGCCCAAACCCAAAATGTGTTTCATAAAACCGCAGAACGACTTAGGTTGGAAAAGCCCTCTAAGACCTTTGAGTCCAACCATTCCCCCAGCACTGCCAAGGCCACCACTGACCCATGTCCCCAAGTGCCACATCCACACGTTCCAAATGCTCTTTTCCAGTGCACCAGCCAACAAAGCAGGGAAACACAAGATGTACCAGGGAAACTTCCAGAGGGCAGGGTTAGATGGGATATTGGCAAGGAATTCTCCTCTGGGAGGGTGGGCAGGCCCTGGCACAGACTGGGCAGAGAAGCTGTGGCTGCCCCTGGATCCCTGGGAGTGTCCAAGGGCAGGCTGGACGGGGCTTGGAGCAACCTGGGCTGGTGGAAGGTGTCCCTGCCCATGGCAGGGGATTGGAACAAGACAAGCTTTAAGGTCCTTTCCAACCCAATCATTCCATGGTTCTATGATGTTACAAAGCAGGAGTGACTCTGCAGTGCCATGAGCTGTGGGGTGGTCACCCCGGGCTCTGGGGGTGCACAGACCTGACCTAAGGGCGCCAGCTGGCATCCACACCTTGTCCTACTCGGGGCAGGGGGACCATGCAGGAGCTCAGCAGGAGTGCGGATGGAGAGCAGGACTCCTGAGCATCTCAGCTTCACATGGCACGCAGCGAGCCCAGTAAGCAATGTCTTTTTATGCCTTTTCCCCCCCCCCCATCTACTATTTCCCAGTACCAAAAAAGCTATAGGACACAGAGCATCATTATACACGTGGCAATCTGAACACAGCAGGAAATTTTAGAATTTCAGCTGCATGCACAACACCCTCTAACACATGTATATTTTATTTGATTTACGGCAATACTTTTCTTCCATCTCTTGAAAGTAATTTTTCTCTAAAGCGTAACTGCTTAATTGGCAAGTGTACAAAATATAATTACACTGCATACAAGTTACAATATTGCTTATGGGAATATCACTGTTGATGCATTCTGCTTTATTTTGTGTTTAATCTCTATTAAGAGATCTGTATGAAAATAGCAAGGTACTCTTGATCTTATAAACATGACATGTGGTTCAGTCATTTCTCTGCCTAACCAGAGCCCAAATAAATGCAATTGAAAGAGGACAGAAAATTCCTGGGCCAGCCTAAGATGTCCAAGTCAATGAAATTCTTACATTCTCCTGCAAAGAAAGTGCAGTCTGCAGGACACTTAACAAGGAAACATCCAACCTCTCCAGGCTAAGGTTTGTCACATCCATTACACCACCAGAGCTGTGGAAGGACATGGCACATCGGAATATATCGCTCTGAATGACAACTGTAGGGGGGTTATTACATTCCTCACAAGGACCTTTGCAATCCCATCATTTGTAGCGGAAGGACAGGGAAGCAAAGCAGAGATGTGGATGACTCGTGCCAGGATCACGAGCAGAGCCCGGCAGCAAAAAACTCACCCTTTGTGCCCCTGGCTCAGCCAGCCAGGCCAATGAAATTCCCAAATGGCATGGAGCTGTGCCAGGGCAGGGTTAGAGTGAGTATCAGGGAAAGGTTCTTCCCCCAGAGGGTGGTGGGCACTGACCAGGCTCCCCAGGGCAGTGGGCACAGCCCCAAGGCTGCCAGAGCCCCAGGAGGGTTTGGACAATGGGACAGGCACAGGGTGGTATTGCTGTGGTGTCTGTGCAGGGCCAGGAGTCAGACCCAGTGATCCCTGGGGGTCCCTTTGGACTCAGGAGCAGTTGTGGGTCCCTTCCACCATCCTGGGAGTGCTCACACAGGTGAGCAGGGTTACACCAGGAGCAGGTGTGCTGTGTGGAAATGGGCCCCGCTGCCCTGACAGTTCACCACCATCGGCAGGGTTTAAGTGCCTTAAAGGTTTATTTCATTTGCTTGAGTAATGAGATTAATGTGATATTTGTTTGGTTAAGCTAAATAATACAAAGCCAAACATCTAAATGTTCTTAATTCACAGCATTAGCCCCAGCGGTGTTACCATGTGAGTCCATCTTACTATCCTGCTTTTAATTGCACCAACAAATTCCTGGTTTGCTCCAGTTTCTCTCCCAGAGGTCAGACAGCACACAGACACTTCAACCACTAAACATCATTAGTTTGATGTTATCACATATTCCTTGTTTTCTTTGCTACTGGGTTCTTAACACATTCAACTTCTAGACCTAAAAAGCCAGTGTAAACCCAGGAGATACAGATCTATGTATATGTATTTTTACATGTATAGCTGTACAGCTCTGTGTGCAGCTGCAGAGGTAGATAAACAGTCTATAGGTGTATGTAAATATAGACAGATATACACACAAAGGGGATCTGAAACATAACAACTCCTGCACACTCGAGCACAACCTGGACCAGAGCCCAGTGATCCCACAAACCTCATCCAGAAATGATGGATGACACGGACAGACCAATCTGCAACCTCACCTCAAAGCAGAGGAAGTCTGCCAGCATCCAACTGTACCTTCTCACTTCAAACCATAAATAAACGTGCACATAAATGCATTTGTTTTGTCCCAGTGGCTACACCAGCAATGTACAATCCATGTTTAAATCTGGGTTTGACTGGGTTTGATCAGTTTTCACTTGTTTCCCACCAGGGTCAGAGTTGCCTGTGATGTTGCATGGCCACCAAGAGCTGGCTGGGAGTTTGAATAAATTCTGCATGATCAGATAAAGCACACAGCTATCAAAAAAAGGAATCCTCCCTCATTTCCTTCCTGCACCTGAATTAACTCACACCTGCCCCAGGCACCAGCCACCATATGCACTAACACAGCCCCTGCACACTTCTCACCCTGTGCCACGTACCTGGTGTTGACACTGGAAGTAACTCATCCCTGTGACAGGTACAAGGCAATTTTTAGGGACATGCTGAGAAATGTAGAACCTACAGGAGCTTTCCTGCGTGCTCAAGGTCCCATCCTGCAATCTCCACCTTCAGACACAGGTCCCCTCTCTGCAAGTAAGTCATCCTCTTGAAGAAAATCTGTCATGCTGGTGCTTGGGATCTGCCAAACACCTGGATACTCTCATTTAATGATGGGCTTTCATGGATTTTGAGGTCAGAAGAGACCACTGTGATTTTTTAACCTGACACACCACACACTAGCTTACCTAAATTAATCACTGTTTGAGCCTCTCAATGGAGAAACACCCCCAAATTCAGCATTTCCAAAGCTGGAGAAATCCCCAGCACCTTCAGCAGTCCCAAAGCCATGGACCTTGCCACTGTTCTTTCCCTGGCTTCACCTTCCAGCTCTCAGGTCTTGGTAAAACTCTGCCTGCCAGACCCAAGAGCTCTTTATTATTCAATTTATTTTCCCCATGACAACACTAACTCCCTTAATCAATTTACCTTCCAACACTCTCCTGGATAAGTCAAGCAGATGGAGGTCCTGGACCCTTCCCGTCCATCCCTTCCCAATTCCTTCGGCGTTCCCACAGCCCCCCACGGCCCCTCCTTGCCAGGCAGCAGGGACACGGTGGCTGCCACGTCCCTGCTGCAGCCTGGCAGCCACCTGCCAGCACAGACAAGGAGCACACAAGACCTTTGGCCATAATATCATATTAGCAGCGCTGGCTCGTGACTCCCCGCTCCCCCATAAAGACATGATTTCTCCAGACAGCATCCTGGAGCTACGGCCCGGGTTGTTTGCTCTCAGATAGAGAAATTTACAGTTGGCCATCTGAGAAATATTACCTGCTTGTATCCAAGCAATACAAATTGCTTTCACCAGCGGTCACTCCTGTTCGTTATTTACCACTCTCCCAATCCTTGTGACATTTCAAGCTTCAGCTGCGGTGACTCCCCGCCTTAGCAGGGCTTGCTCACGCATTAAGCAGCGTAAGGACAAAAAGGATTGTTCAGAGAGGCTGCTAGAAAGGGATGCTTGGGAATTATTCCTGATTTTACCACGGGATTGTGAGAGCTGACACTCTGCTGGGTCTCAGCCAGTTTTCTTTTGCCCATCCCCAGCCCAAACAGCGGTGCGGTACCAAGCTGCATTCATTGCTGAGTTTTAAGAAAGTAAAAACCCCCTCAGCCACCTTTATTAATTCCATCAATGAGCTCTTTAAATGAAAAAAGAAGAGTTAGTTTTCAAGGATGTGCTGCCCCTGAACTCAAGCCACTGGAAACCCAGTGCACAGCCAACCTGCCTCCCTCCTTAAATAAATCCCCACCAGGGACTCGGAGCGCCTGTCCAGGACTCACGTTGAGCTGACAGGTTTGTGATACTCGGCCTGGCCCATTTACTGCTTTTCTAGAATAATACAAGATAAGCATTGCCACGGTTCACAGGAACTCTCCAGTATTTCAAGGCACAGTAAAAATACACATTACTGGCTCAGTTTACTCTGTAAACCTCTCTGATGGGAGACACCGGGGCTGATGCACAAAGGTCTGACTAAATAACATTTACTTCTACCACAATCTTAACAGGGACTAAATATAACATTTTTCCCCCAAAAAAGTGCAATATTTTTGATGTTTCTATTAACCTCACCTAGTAACCAGGTTTTATTTCTAATATTTTACAGAACTGCTTGTTGTTCTCATAACTACCAGCCACAGGCTGTCTCTGCATGCCTTTCCCCAAGCTCTGACTTCTGTTCTCTGCTATTGATTCCCCTCTCAGGCACTTGGATGTGCAGATACTGACCATATAAGAGCTGAGCACCTTAATTTGGCATCCAGCACCTCAAACAGCCCAGAGCCCAGGCTGGAAGGGTGATGGCTGCAGGTGGAACAGACAAGTACAGACCCTTGGCCAGATTCTCCTCCTAACACATTATTCAACTGAATTTTTTTCAGAAACAACCACAGCAAAAATCAGTGGCTGTAACCTCGTTGCCTGTGGCTGGACCAGAGTGAGATTTCATACTCCAAGCAAGGCTGGAACCAGTATTTAGTGAAGCTGGGTGATCTCCAAGAAAGCACAAATTCAAGAATTACATTGAGCTTACAACTAGACAAAACTAAAGTCGCACTTTGTCTCCCCAAATCTATCTATGCTGCTTTTAACTCACAACTTTTGCTGCCCAGATACACAGATACAGACAGAAAAAATATGCCATCCTGGTGCTTCACCTAGGAATGATATTACAGCAGATAAAACAATCCTGGTTCCTTCTGGGAACAGAAAATAGGTAGAACAGGTATTTAATCTGAGAAACACTGTTGTTACTAGCAAAGGGCCAAGCTGAAGTTAGCACAGGTATTCCAGTACCAAACTCGGGGACACCCTGATTCCAGGCTCCAATGTTGCACTGTGCTATTTCTCTAAGAAAAGGGGGACCAGCTCACACAGGTGACAAATATAAAATCTACATGAGCTTGTGCTGTGGGATCATGAAACTTCAGACAACCAAAATCATGAAAGCTGATGAAAAGGGGATTTTTTTCCATATATTGAATTGGAATTGATTTAATCCACTATTAAGCACTGCAAAACTCAAGTCAACTTTTAAGTGTAACATCTAGTATTTAGCCTAATAACTTTGCTTAATTTACTGATTCCTTGCAACATCCTCTCTCATGGAAAACCAGGCTGAGGATCTGCAGGGCTCACCACACCTATCACAAAAGCATCCCCAAAAAATAAACCAGAATAGCATCATGGCAGTAGGACCTGCAGAGCTCATCACACCCCCCGGTGTGACATCCACTGCCTGCACAGGGCCCAGCTATGGGATTCATTGCTGGGCTTGCTTGTTTTCTACCCCAGCAATGATGTACCAGCTCCATTCCTGTGTCAGCTGTGTGACTAATGGATTTCCATCTCCTCCCTCTGCCTTTTTTGGGACTGATCCTGCAGTCCTCGTATACCTGTCGCTCTTCCAAAGCCTATCACCATTTCAGAGAGGCTCATCCACACTCCCAGCCAGGGCTGCTCATACCTTGCAGAGCCACACATTATAGTTATTACAGTAATAACCAAAATCCAGCCTAATTTTGGAATATCCTGCAATTTTGTGCCCACCTCCTCAGCACAAAAGCTCCTCTTTTTCCTAAGTGAATGGGTCACTAAAAAAGAAAAAAATATAGGCAGCGTCCATTACATATCTGTTATTTTTAGCAACAGAGAATCCATCTGCATTACTCCTGGTCTCATTAAAGACTTGGCTCCTTGTAAATATTATGTCTGTAATCCATACATTCTCCCTCCGCTGTGCTGCAGGGGGCTATTTCAGGAATAATTGGTGTGTGCCGTCGCAAAGAAACAGTGGCTGAGTGTCTGACAACACTGCGCGAGTTAATGGACACGGCAGAAACCACGGCTGCCCTGGTGTGAACATCAGTTCAGTGAGGTTCCACCAGCACCTCCTCACAAAACTCACAGCCCTGCACTCCATACCTGGGCCCAAACAATGCTGTGCTTTGGTCACCCTCCAGTTGGCCACTGTGGTGGCAAAGATCCTTCCCAATCCCACACTGCTCCCACTGCTGGTGGGGATTAGGGAGAGGACCCAAGAAATTCAACACCAAGCATATAAAACCTACTTCTGTCAGGAGGAATGGACAGGAGCAAGCAGGGCACTTGCTTTCAGCAGGACAACTGGTGTTTATTGGCTTAGAGGATGCAGGAAATTACTGCCAGGTAGGGCTGGAGGAGCAAGTCATTAATAATTAAAATCTACAACTGACACATTCAAGTAACTCAGGTTTTATTTGCATTTTACAGTAAAGTCCCAGAACAGATGGGACTTTATGGATGCCTATCAAGATGCCTACCCTGATCCACCTGGAATAGCATGTATTCCAGTGGCTGAATTATCCAGAGTAACCCTGCAACCCATGAGCACACAGCTCCCAGCTGTGGAGCAGAGGGACCCTGAAAGGTGATGGCATTGCAGGGGCTGTCCTCCCCTGGCAAAGTCACAGAGCAGAGCATCCAGAATCCCCAGAGCATGCTCTGCTCCCAGCTGGGATTTCAGGATGGGCTAAAACCCCCATGAGAACCCCCAAAGTTGGCAATCCCACCACACAGCAGCACTGAGGAGCTCCAAGAGGGGTTGAGGGGTGTACCAAAGTTGGTGCCAACAATGCTGAGCCCCCTCCCCAAGCTGCTGCACATCCACCTCCTGGGAGCTACACACCTTTCCCCACCAGACAACACACACGGCAAACCCCAAAACCACACCACCCATGGGAACGCAGGCAGGGATGTGTGCATCACTGCAGGGCATCCTCTGCAGCACCACAGCTTTGATGTTTGGGGAAAACACTGCCCTTGCTCCTCACCACTCTCCCCCTGACACAGGACCTGTAATTACAGACCTCAGACCAGCCAAAGCAAACTCCATCCTCCTCCTTCAGAGCATGCAGATGCAACTCTCTCCACCAGGCCACACTGGTTCCACCACATGCTTTTCCCATCCAACTATTCCAGCTGTATTTCTTTTTAATAATCCCATGGAAGTTCCAAATAATATAACCCAGGCACAACACATTCTGGGAAGTGTTGAAGGCCAGGCTGGATGGAGCTTTGAGCCGCCTGGTCTAGTGCAAGGTGTCAGTGCCCATAGCAGAGGGGCTGGAGTTGGATGAGCTTTAAGTTCCCTGCCAATCCAAACCATTCCATGACTCTATGATGACTATAACATCATTACAGAGCAAAAAAAATCCCATAAGCTTTGGCAGCAGGACCACTGCGACCTTCCCACGCAGCACCACCTCACCAGACCAAGTACAACAAACCTAACCAACCACAGCAACCTCCAAAGTCCCACCAGCATTACCACCTTAGGGAGGAGAAACAAAAACTAATTAAAAAGCTCCAGATGTTTGCTCCTGGTTCTTAAGAAATCACCAGGGCTCACAGTGCAAGAAACAGGAGTGCACACTTATAAAACCTCACTGTAGAGCTAAATAACTAACAACTGATTCTTCTGTGCTCTATCACCGAAACTCCTGCTGACTTCACACAGAATTTTATGTGGCGACTCCTTGGTAAAATTCCAAACATACCAGTCTCTTTACCATGATGGGGCTGAGCAAAAGGAGAAGATACATGGAATAACGAGAAGGTTTGGTTTCCATGCCCTCAATGGGTAAAAAATCCTCATGGGACTTTTCATCCTTTCACCTACATCTCACCTTGTTTTCTTCGGCAAAGGAGAAGGAGCGAAAAAACCAAGCCACAGGAACGTGGCAAAGGGAATGAGAGTTGGCCCAGACACACCTGAACACCACAAACCACCTTTTGAAATTACATCTTCCTACCTGGGCGTGATGAACTGTATTTCAGAACACCATCTTCCAGCACAATAAACAGCAGTAGAGAAAACACCATTCCAGGCTACAAGAATTGTCTTTTCTCAGAGAAGCCACCACAGCAAATCCAGCATCGACCGGCTAAAACCTCCCTCAGAGTTCCAGTGCTCCCTGCAAGAGGGCTCCACTAATGACCTTGATGAGCCACACCTGGGAGCCCTGATGACCTTTCTCCCGGCACAGCCTCTAATTTGAGCATCCTTACCAGCCGGGCTCAGGGGGCTGGACACCCCCCAGTGTCTAGGGCAGGTGTAAGCAATCAGCCCAGATTGAACTGCTGCTCAGCAGCAGCTCCTCTCGCCACTTCTTTAACTTACTACACCAGGAATATACAGCAAAGGCAGGAATACTCACTAGATTTGATGTGAGGAGTAAATGTGACAACCCAGCAGGTTTTATGAGACAGCATCATCCACCAGATCTTAACAAAACACTTGCAAATTGCCAGTGCTGTGTTCCCAGAAGCTTTTCCATTTCTTCCACTTAAAAATGAAGGCGCTTTCAATTCCCACAGCTAGTAAACAGCCCCAAAAAAACAGGCAAAATTAACCTACCTTTTCCAAATGGTTGGGCAAACCCAGATTCAGGGTGTTTTTTCATGAGAGTATTTCATTCTTGCCAGACTCAGCTGAACTGAAGAAGTTTTATTTGAACTGCAGCCAGCCTGACGGATAAATTAACTTTCCCAGCCAAGGGCTTCAGTACCCCACTTCCAGCTCGTGCCTGAGACCTCATACTTTGAGGGTGATGTTTTTCCTGAAACAAGGAATATTACCACAGACCCCGGTGACAAATCCCTGCGCTGAAATGCCAGCGTTCAAGATGACAGTCTGTGCTGCTGTTCCTACTATGGGGACATTGCTGTGAATCCAGGAAAAGGGCACAAGTTTGCCCTTGGAGAAGCAGGGGGGATGAGAGGGAGCTGTCAGCAAAGCGGGCTGTGGGGCAGCAGCTCCGCAGGGCATCCAGAGCCGCCCTGCCAGCCAAGCCCCAGCACCCCACATGGGCTGGGTGAGGAGAAAACTACCTTAAAAAGAGGGAAAGCTGACGGCAAGAAAACATCCCCTGTGGTTTGTACGCTACAAAGTCGACAATAAAGCTCTGGACCAAGGAAGCATCTCAGTCTGAAATTCCAGGAGGAAAAGGAAAAGTCAAACGCTCCTGCAATCCGCGTTCCAAAACACAGAAGTGTGCCACCGCTCTGACTACACCACCTTATTTTCTGTTCAGCTCCAGAAACACTTGGGGATGACTTTTAAAGGGAAAGACACTTGGAATGTCCATGCCTGGAAAGAGCTTGGATCAAGCGAGCAATGGCCAGAGCCCCCAGATGCGCCCAGGCTCGCTGAGGATGAAAGCCAACCTCTGTCCCTGCTAATGGTTAACAGGTGGGTTTCACAAACGCCTCCAAAAATAAAAAGCTCCTTTCTAAAAATACCACCCTTCATTCACAACGCCAGATTTTCCACAAAAATACTGACTGACGATAGCTGACGTTTCCCAAACAATCGCGCTTATGGGAACTTGGGGCTGCCCCTGCAGCAGAAAGTTTTGTGAGGCAAAGGACACAAATGGAGCCCTGTGGATGGACCCAGCCCCGGAGCTCGAGCACAACTCAGCTTCATGGAAATAACAGATTACAGAACAATCACTACAAATAATTTCTTTTTTTTTTTTTTTTTACTACAGGATGCGTAATTGAAATGTCTGCGATCCAACAATCACCTCTGAATTCATAAATACCTCATAGTATTCCGAACACACTCTCCTATAATGAGACCGTCTTCAATTTTCCTTGGTAAAGAGACCTTTAAAGAATGCTAAAGCAGGTCGGCGCCCTTATGCACTGATGGAAACGGGAACAAAAGCATTTTGTCACCAGGCATCTCGTCTATCATTATTTTCTTCACTCTGCTTAAACAAACTGAAAAGTACGTGCCTTCCCCCCCCCTCCTAAATATCTGCAATAACTGCAATTTCATCCCGTCGGAAAGCCACCATCTGTATGAAAACAAGGGACCATTATACCGAACCGTCACCGGCGATCGGTTTTTTCCTGCTTCACTAATGTTTTTTAAAACACGGGATTAAAATGTCATCCCATCCCTCCCGTTCTGGGGAGCCGTGTGTATTCCTCTCCTCCGGTCACGGTGTACTTAATCAAGTGTGAATGATTAAAGTACTTCAATTAGAGCTACGTACATTCATTGCAGGCAATTCAAAGGCAGCGGAGAAGTGTAGCTGAAAGAAGAAATTACTTCTACTACTTTGAGATCTCCATCTCCTACTTTCCTCCTCCCCAGCACAGCCAGAGCCCTGGGACCCGGCAAAGTACCAGGCGCTAAGCTCCAGCCAGGATTTACCTTGGGGGCACGTCCCTCGGCAGGACAAAAGGCTATTCTTTACCCTCCGCAAGTCCTGCAAGTTTGGATGGGGGGGGTCTATTATTTTTTGGGGGGAGTGAAAAGAACAATCTCGGCGCGTAAATCCACGCACCCCGTCTCATTTTCCATCCTAGTGATACCAGCGAAGGGTTTAAAATGTCCAGATCGAGGGGGGGAAATAACATAATAAATAAAGAGCGGGGAAATTATTTTGAGGTCTGAGGGGGGTAAAAGGAGGGGAAGGAGCGAGGCGGACACCTCCGCGGGTCGGAGCGCGCAGAGTTGCTAAGTGACTGAAGGGCGAAATACAATAATTAAAAAAAAAATTACAATTAAAAAAATTAAAAATTAAATTTTTTCCACCAAATAATCTTCAAAATCAGAGCGGGGAGGGGGGAAAAAAAGGCACTAAGTGCACACACTCCTCCCCCCCCCAAACCCACCCCAGCTGGAGGCAGCGCATCCCGCCCCGCGGGGTTCCCCTGCCCCAAACTTTGCCGCCGCCGCCGCCCCGCTAATCCCCCGGCAGATGTTGGCGGCGGCTCTCGCCACTAAGTAAACAATGCGGGGCCCGGCACAACAAAAGATTCCCCACTTCCCCCGCCGCTCCGCGCCCACCCGCGCAACTTGCGCGGCCGCCTCCCACCGCCGCACCGCCGCTCCCACCCGCCCTCCCCTCCTCGCCGCCGGATCGGCGGCTTGTCGGGGTGGCTTTTTATTATGTTTTCGCCTCCTCCATCCTCATCGCCGGCGAGCCCCGCGGAAGCAAAGATGTCCTCGCCGTGCCTTGTGGTGCTCCCCGGGAAGCGCCGCCGCTCCCTTACCTGCTCCCGGCCAGCGCCGCTCCTAGCGCCGCATCCCTGCCCGCAGCTCCGCTCGCCGCAGATCCACCTTAAAAACGCCACCCGCTCTCGCACACCGCACACACAAAAAAAAAAAAAAAGAAAAAAAGAAAAAAAAACTTAATCCTTCCCCCCCACCCCCCCTCTCGCCGCTCTCCTGCTCCGCCCGCCGCGCCGGGAGCGGACGGGGGCACCGCAGCCCCGCAGCAGCGCCGGGGAGGATGCTAATTGCAACTTGGGGGGGAGGGACGCGATTTTTTTTTCCCCTTCTTCTCTTTCCTCTTTTTTTTTTTTCTCCTCCTTT
>JAWWTY010000158.1:32805933-32910595 GCA_035222235.1 Margarornis squamiger
TGTTTTTTTTTTTTTTTTTTTTTTTTTTTGGGCAATAGGCGGGGTCTCTCCTTGCAAACCAATGACACAAACCCACATGGACCAGCCTCGCCCCCTATAGATACTCTTCACTACAAATAGGCTCTCTCGGGGGATTAGTGGATCAGCTAAAGTACAAACAGACGCAGCGAGGAAGGGGCGGGGGGGGCGGCGGGAGGCGCCGGGCTGGGGGGGAAGGACCGGCACCGGGACCGAGCGGGGCTGTGCGGGGTTTTGCGGGGCTTCTCGGTGCCTGTTGCGCTCGGTGTCGGCCCGGGAGGGGCAGGGGCGGCCCCCTTTGTTCGGCCACCCCCCCGGGGTGCCATCAGCCCCGGCAGGGCCACCGGGGCCGTGGGGACACCCCGCTCAGCCCCCCGCCCTTTGTATGGCCGTGCGGGGCTCGCATCCCGCCCGCCGGCCCCGCACGGCGCTGGGAGGGACGCGGGGCCGGGAATAAAGGGCAGCGGGGAATAAAGGCCGGCGGCGGTGCGGGGAGCGCGCTGGGGACACCCCCGGGGCGGAGCGGCTGGCCCGGGGTGATGTGACCGCGGTGCGATCGCGGCTGAGTGCGAGAGAAGGGACAGCGCGCTCCCATCGCATCTATCCGTGCTTGTGCCGCCTTACCCCCATGGATCGGGGAATTAATGTTTTGACAGACGTTCCTCATCTGCTTATCACAAGAATGTGGGCAGGTGGTGATCCCATCTTTTTGTTGTATAATCATCGAGCCTCCTGCATTATATATATCCCGTGCTTCTCAATCAGCCTGGGAAACAGCACATTCCTTTTCTACTCAAAACCCTCGAATGAGCTCAATTGTCCATCAAAATTAATAAGTGAGCTTCAGTTTTTGTGGGTCGAATTACACGGTGAAGGGCCTAAAGATCTTGATTCTTCTGGGCACGCTGCAGGTCCTCGCTGGATGTTTACACCGTGCCCATCATTTGTACCCGAGCACCTGCTCGGTGTGGGGCACAATGGGTGGAGTGATTTGGACCCAGGCTTTGCCTATGGCACTGCAGTGGGGAGTTTTTCAAACCACAACCCCCATCTCTTTACCCAATTTGCTTTCCTAAACGTTACGTACAGCATGTTTGGGGGTGCGGCGCAGGAACACAGTAATTGCTTCTAATAAAGAACCTCGAGTTCCTGATATAAACAAAGTCAGTGACATACGTGGCGGCCAAAGACACAAATACGTATTTCATTACCGGAGCAATTAGGTTACAGGTTGTAAAGGAGAAAGCTCTGAAGCCAAACATCTTTGAGTTTAGCAGGGGGCAATCCTCAGGCATGTGGATTTTTCTTCAAACTATTTGGATTGCAATCGAACATTCATCAAGTGTGAAATAGCCTTTGTAATGAGATGCTCGGAAAGAAGATACACAGTGGGTTCGGTGGGAGGCCTGAAACCACGGGGGTTTAACTTCAAATTGCAGCTTTTAAAACTTCCATTGAGCTGCTGCCCAACCTTGAAGGAGCTTCGGCTCCTCCAGCATCTCCCTGGTTTGTGCAAAATTCAGTGTGTGCTCGCAGAGTTCGGGAGCAGCAGTTTTGGGGCAAGGGAAAGAAGTCAGAGCCAAAGGAAGAGGATTGTTCTGCTGTGTGCAGGCACAGGCCAGACCTCTCTTTTGGCCTCTTTCCCCTGGATTGTTCCTGTATTTTACCCAATTCCTGGACAGATGTTTCAGGCTGTTACTGAAAAGCAAGCTTTCGCATCTCCTTCTCTAGCTCTGTTTTAAAACATTGAGGCACCCATCCTTATGGATTAATTGGGGGTAGTTGTGCAGATAATCCCTGCTAGAAGAAGAATAGTTCTGAAAAGTTAGTTGATGAGGGGTATCTGCAAAGAAAAACCAATCTGTTCCTCTCTCTCTCCTCTATTCATTTTAATCTATCAGTAGCTGCACTGAAAAGTTCCTGGCACCGACTAGGAACCAAGCCCTCCCAGCATCATTTTTTTGTGAAATTAAATGAACTTTAAAAAATGCACTTCCTATGAGTCCTTCCAGTATGGGAACAGGGTGTTTGGGGTGCAGGGTTTACACAATGCCCTTTTTCCCTACCATGGCCTCACCTCCCATGCTGGAGTAATGCTGCTCATCCAGTGCTGCACCTTAACCATGTACTAAAACACAAGGGAAAGCCTGTAGCCCCTGTGTTATATTTGATGAGTGGGTAATTATTTTTAGTAAGGGATTGCACGCTTCTCTTGTGGTGAATAACTCTGTGTTTTCTGTGAGCAGTGGGTTCAGGGAGACGGTGATGTTGAGACATTGTTCCCTGACCCACATGCTGGCTCCAAGCAGCTGAACACCCGTCACACGAGGCGCTCCATCAACCGGGAGCACAATCACACTTCCCCTCTACACTTCACCGACACGTCAGCCCGAGAGCAGCTCCTCCTGCTGCGCTGCTACGGCTCAAGGCCTTGCAAGCAGCTAAAAAGGAAAGAAAGAAATAAAATTTACAGCCTGGTTTTCATAAAGAGGTTGATCTGCAGATGCAAATGTGGGCCTCGGTCCTGCAAAAATGATGCTCCTGCGTGGCTTTAATGTAGCGCGAGGAGTCAGAGTGACTTCAGCTGGAGGACTCTCAGGGCATAAATTTCAGCGCCAGCATCTCCCTCTGCAGATTTAGAGTGAGTATCTGTTGTCTAGAACAGACCAGTTATTTTACTGCTCCAAGCGCTTGTGCAACTTAGTTACTTGGTGCTCTGCAGGAACAGGCAGACACCAATCCTGCCCAGATCCTCCTGAGCAACGTCGGATCATTAGAAATGAAATTTGGATGTGAGTAATGCCAAGTATCCAGCACCAACGTCAATACCCCATTTATTTTTTACCAGTTTTTAAAATATAACTGGTTTTTAACAGATAGGTTGGCTAGTTTCTCATGGATAATCATTAAAACAATCATCTGTATTTGAGAAGGCGTTCATGTCTTTTTTACAAGTGGGTGGCAGCAAACATTTGTTTTCTACCAGTTCTGTTCTAGAAACATAAGTCTAGAGTTTGGTTTACCTGTCTGTAATAGAAGTGGAACAAGCAGAAATATGAATACAGGACAGAATTTTCCTTAAAGGTTTTTGTGAGTGTAAATTTGGAGCCTGGAGAAAGGAACGTATTTCTTTTCCTGCGTATTCCTGGAGTACTAGTATTTAATATTAGTACTCCAGTTTAAATGCATTTAATATTAGTACTGTAATCTAACTCTAAAATGCATTAAGTAAAGTACATCCTTCATTCCACTGCTGTGATTGATGCAAGCCAGGGATGGCTTGGTCCAAAACATAATTGGTAAACTGTTGTCGACCTGAGCATTTAGAAGACAAGTAGTTTTTCTTATAGTTTTGATCTCCCACCAGGCAGACATGGGTATATAAGCACCACTGAGCACAATTACTTCCAGTGGGAAGCCAGAACTCCAACATTTGGTATCAATCCTGTAAAAGTAAGTTCATCAAGAGGGTGGTTCACATCACTTCTTCTATTATTTACTGTGAGAATGTCATCCAGCATGAAGGATTGCACTGGTAGAAATAAACTGCTACTAAAGACAGTGTATGATCTTAAATCAACAGCCTTCCCACCCCTTTAGAATCAGTTTTTAGAATTTAATCACTGCAATGTTGTTTTTTACACATCTAAAAGGTTTTCAACACAGACCTGGAGTTTCATGCCTTAATAGTAACTGAAGTAAAAGGGATTCAGTCATGCCACAAGCTCAGTGGGAACCCAGAGAAAGGAGGGTAGAGGCATTTGTCTTTTTGGTATTTTCCTTTTTTTTAAAACTCTTCTTCTGGTTTAAAAGCACAGTGAATCTTGTCATTGTGAAAAAGAAACCATCAAGGCAGGTCTCAGGTGTGGAGGTTGCCAGGAATAACACTTCTCAGCATTCCAAGGGAATGCCTCAAGTGGATTTCTCACTGGAGGGGACCCTCATTTGTTACCTTACACTGATGCTGCCTTAGTGTTTGAGGTGCTGGGTCCTCCAGGCTCTGATCCCACACTGATGTGGGTGGTCATGTGTGCTCTCTAAGGGCCCTGAGACCCCAAATCCTCTTCGCTGCTCCTGCCCTGCCTGCCCTCTGCCTCCAGGAGCAGGGCTTGCACATCCTGGGCAATGTCCTGCTGTGGGGTCATGTTGGACTTTGAGCTCCTGCTTGGAAACCTCTGAGTTACTCTCAGTCTGGGCAGAAACTCTCTCAGTCCTTCCTAATTTCAAAAGAAAACCAAACCTATTTAAAAAAATAGTTGCTTGTGCTCAGCTGCTGCCCAAGTGCCTGCAGGAGCAGTTGGCTCCTCTGGGCCACGGCCACGCGCTCCCAGCCCTCCCTGCTCCTCCCGCTGCCAGCACCAGCATTTGTGCAGCTGCAAGGTGAAGTGGATCAGGGAACGGATCCAGCTGAACACTAATCCTCTGGGGTTGGGGGTGGGGGGGCAGAAAAAAAGCTTATTTTCAGCTGGATCTGTTCCCCAGCGTGGTTGTGCCTGCAGCCCCACGGCCACGTGCGGGGCAGGGAGAGGCTGGGGCGGGTGGGAAGGGGCAGCCGGGGCAGGGAGGGCAGGGTTGGGTTTATGGCAGTGCTGACTTACACCGTCTTAAAAGCATTTGTCAGGCTACGACCTCGTGTTAATATATTACTGTGCCTGTGCTCTGCGCAGCCGAGGTTACGGCGCTGGGTGTTCACTCCCAGAACCGTGACGTTGCATTTTGCAGGGTCTGTGGCAGGAAAGGCTCCAGGGGTGTTGCAGTATTTGTCTCTTAAAAAGAGGGAGGTGGTTGTGTTGGGGAGACAAGCATGAGGCTGCAGAGGGGCTGCTGTCAAGGAACTGGGGACCCACACATGTTACCAGAATATATTAGTCCTCTACTGGCATCGACGGCAGCAACAAGTGGGCTGTAAGACCAGCAACACACAGGGGATCCTCTAATACAATATATAAAACAATTTAGTCCGAGAGTACATTGATCGTAACAGTAACAGCTGTGTTGTAACTGCGGTCTCGGTATCGCACTTTCATCACATTAAATTAAATATAGATTTGGACTGATTTTCACAAAGTCGCACAAATTCAGGGACTGGATAATATTTTACATAATATGTTGGTGTTATCCCTTCTTGGCAAATTTATTCCCGTTGAGAAAGAAAAAGAGTTCCATGCTGAGAACTCTTGAATTGAATCGATGATTAGAACGAGGCAATACATATTACTTCTGCCCTGCTACAGACACTGAATTCAAATCGGTGGGAAATTCTCAAATCCATTTCCCCTTGCAAACATGAGCAAAAGGATGCAAACATACAATAAAATTCTTTTTTTTTTATAATCCTGTTGGGGTTTTTTTTCCCCCTGCATGTGTGTGAAATCATTATGCAGAACTGTTGGGGTATTTTTATTCCCATTTTATTCAGGTTATATTCTTAAGAAAGGAGTTACAAGTCTGGAGAAAAGCCTCACAGAGTGCCTGCACATTTGTATACCCCTTCTATAAAACATCTTAATGTCACTGCCGCGTGAGCAGAATTGTTCTGCTGATAGAACACATGGCTGATGTTTAATCTTTCCAGGAAAGTTTAATGAAAGGTTCTTGAATCAATCTGTCTGGTTTAAAGTTTGAAGGGCATTTGGATGCACTAATTTGATGTATGTGCCAGGTGTTTCTAAACAAACAGTTATCAGATAAAGACACTTGAGCCCTTCCTGCTCCCTCCCCCTTATCTGCCGTGGGCTTCCTCCACCTTCACCTTCCAGCTTGTTTCAATGGCCTGTGCTTCAATGTACTGTAGTATTTATTAATACTCATTGTTTTGTAAGCCAGTTATTGGGAGATTCAACATTATAACGTCCACAGAAAAGAGTTTAGTGACAAAATGAAAGGGCAAGCTGGACCTTCCAGGCAATGTGCCATCTGCTGGGACACTGGGAATTGCCCTGCTTGGGCATTGCTGGTGTTTGGAGTGAAACGTGTGTTTGTGCTCCTCAGACCCGACTCGCGGTGCCTTATTCTAGCTGTCACTCGCTGTTTGAATTACAGTCATGCCTGGGGCATCATCCGAGATCTGGCTGGAAAAGATCTGGCCAAAGGGGGTATGACAGATGTCTGTAAAGCCCTCCAGGGTGTGGGAGAGGGAATAGGGAATGAGGATGCACAAATTCTTATAACACAAGAATGTATCCAATCACCATTAGGCATCAAATTTTAAATGTGACAGTCCTTTCTAGTAGTACAAAATTAAACAGCGCAACATCCTGGCACCAAAATACTGCAAAGCCAAATTCTATCACAGGCTAAACAGGGCTGAAATAAACTCCTGGGACACAGGTCCATCAGCGGTTACTGCATGTGCCATCTAGATCTGGGCTCTGGGCTCAGAGAGTCCTTGTGCTGCTGGCTGTTGGAAGCTGGCGGGGATATTTCTGCCTCTCAGAGTTTGCCCTGGGGCATCCATCGTGACCATGTTAGAGACAAGGGCTGGCCCAGCCAGCAGCTCTGACCTTGTCCTCCTTGGGAAGATCATCCCAGCCCCAAAGCACGTGTGGTCAGTGAGACAGAGGAGATACCAGGGGAAAGGGATGCAAGGACTCATGCTGGGTCCCTCAGCAGGTCTGGAGAAGCTGCTTGCTGCAGTCCCCAGCCAGCTCAGCAGAGCACTGGGCTTCAGCCCCCTGTGCTAATTAGGAAGTTACTGGCATCAAACTGAAGCAGTGCAGCCCTGCACGAGGCCCTCCAAGGATTTCAGTGCCTGGAAGGCATAAGTTGCATTTCATTGATAGTACAATTGTGTCTTAAATCTCTCTGGTCGCCAGAGATGTAGCAGCAGTGGTGTGAGCACGAGAGCGGGCGAGGTAAATGCAGATAAGGCAGCGCCCGTGGATTGCCCGGCATCCATACGGTGTCGGTGCAGTACAAAGGGGCCTGAGCTGGGTGAGCCTTGTACCTGCCACTGCCATCTAAATAACCCAGAGCCACCCAACACAGGCTCCTGCGACAGGCACAGGCACCAGGTGACACTGCCACCATCCCAAGTAGGGAATTTAAAGAAGGAACATCATCTCAGAGGTCAGTCAGGCCTTTGGGAGCGATTCCAGCCATGCACGAGCAGCAAAGCTGCTGCACTTACCCTTCCTCTTCTTTGCTCTGAAGGAAGGGTTTCCTATAGGAAAGCAAGGCCCTGTAGCCAAATCTCAGCCAACCCTGCCAAAAGCTGCTCATTGCCAGAGTGCAGGAGTCGAAGCAAAGGACATATACCTGCAGACAGGACTAGTGTTAGAGCAGCGACAGCTCCACACAGGATTGCTGGGTTTGTAAACTGAACCAGTTACACACTGAAACACCTACTCTGATGTAATTCTACTGCTGTAAACATGGCCTGTGTCATCTTGCTTGCTTTGCTTTCCAAACTGGAACAAGCTGCACTGGGGTCTGCATTTCCTTTAATGATTGAATTGTGTCCCCATGAAGAGTTTGCTGCTGGAACAGAAATGGTGTCAAAGCAACAGACCTTTGTGATGAAGACCAGTCCTTAGTTTCTAAGGAAGCATTTTTACCTTTTTGTTGGCAGTAAATAAGCTGTAGGAACTCAGAAAAGATAAAAGGCAAGGAAGTCTGGTCTCTTACACTCCTGTTTCATGAGCAGACTTCAGAAAAGGGCAGTCAGAGAAATCATGCAATCATTACAGTTGGAAAAGACCTCTGAGATGTCTTCAGTCTTTGCCATTAAATCCCCAGGAAACCCCAACGTCCAGGATCTGGGGACAGAAAATAATAAATCCCCCAGAAGACAGAGACAGGATGGATGCTCCTGTTTGTTCCAGCATCTTCCCAAAGACACGTGATGCAATCAGCCTTCAGCTGGGTCCTGCATTTTAGTACCTAAGGAACCTTCAGCTGGGTCCTGCATTTTAGTACCTAAGGTCTTCTCCCATGGCTTTAGGGAGGTGCCACCATATCCACAAACAGGCAGCAATAGGGACAGGGGCTCTCCTTGGGAAAGCACGAGGAAGTTTTCACTAGCCAGGCTCAAAAAACCTGAAATACTTTGACAAGGGAAGAGGATTTTTTCAATTGCCATTAGTGCTGTTTCCTAAAGAAATTTTCATTCATGTAATGCCCCATCTTATTAAAAAGTCAGGCCCCTAAAGCTGTAGGGGCTGAGCCCGGGGTGGTTCTTGCCAAGGAAGCTGGTGAGCAGCAGCAATGCACCTGAGCTGCGCTGGCTCTCAGCTGCAGGAGCAGGCAGGAGTCTTAAAAACCACAAATGCAATGACATATTTCCAGATTAACTTTCCTCTGTGCCTCTGAGAAGCCTGTTGGATATTGATACTGAGCCAAGCAGTTGCTGGTTACTGGAATTAACTCATCCTGCCTTTAGTTCTGGGCCTTAGCGAGCAAGAGAATGACTCCTGTGAATAACTCAGCCTAAACTAAAATCCTGGGAAATTGTTTTGGGTAGGGCTGAGGTTTTATTTAAACAGATAAACAAAAAGCACAAAAAGGAAAGACCTACTCAGAGCCAACCCCAAAGGGATTGTGTCGTGCAAACCAGAGTTTGCATTCATTCTCTGCAGGTTTTTATCTAATTTAGATAAATATCTAAATCAAATTTCATTTGCAAAACAAAAAGAGGCACTTAATCTCGAAAATATCAAATTGGGAAACTGGGAAACTTTTTCATTTGGGGCTTTTCTTCTACATGAGGCTATTTCCTGAAATCATGATGAATTTGCAAATAGTTTCAGCTGTCCCAAAATTACACTTTTCAGCAAACAGCTACTTGTCTGATGAAAATCACTCAGCTGTTACCAAGGTCTTGGCTAGCTCTGGCTGTTACATTTCCAATGGGATTTTTCCACAACAGTTAAGCAGGAGCAGCCTGGGAGTTTAAATATGGATAATTCCCTCCATCCTGTTGCAACTTCTGCAGCTTCAGCTTTTCCCTGGCTCTGCGTGCTGCAGGCTGGGAGTGTGCACAGGGATGAAGGAGGAAACAGAGACAAGATGCAGCATTTGGGATAAAGTCTAAAGGAGATAGAAAGTGTAACTGGGGATGGAGGGCTTGATGGAGAGCCCACGGTGGAGCTGGGGAGGGTTGGAGGATCTCTGTGGGAAGAGCAGCATCCTGGCAGCTCCTGTCTGCGAGTTATCAAATATAAATGTTATCTAGCAAGAGGAGCTGGGGGGGAAAAAAGCCTTTAAAATCCAGTTTTACACACATTGTGTTTTGAGTAAATATTATTTTAGCTATCTAAAGTATTCAAACTAATCACGGCAGTTTCCTTTAATGCCTGCCATTCCAGACACAAGGTTTATTTACTGTAATGTAATACATCTTGAGGGAATGTCGTATGCAGATATTAGCAATTAACTCATTAATCTAAAAATCACAATTCTCGCAATTAATAGAGCACTGCACAGTCACTCTAATTACAAACTCTGCACAAAAGGCCAGTCTCACAGGGAACATGTAGCCTCCTAATTAGCCAAGATTTCAAAGGCAGACAGAAAATTGAGATGTTGAGGGTCAGGGAGGGAAAGATGTGAATACAGTGCACTGTGGGCATGTGTGACAGCGGGGCTGAGGAACGGTGCAGAAGGAGTTTCCCTGGGTGCAGTGTGGGGGCAGCACTCACCCACCCAGGACAGGTGTGTCTGCCCACAGCACTGGGAGATGCAACCAGCATCTGGTGATGGAGCTTTATCTGCTGGGACACCCAGGGCCACCTCTGGGCTCGGGGATGGGGAGAAGCCCCTCGGCAGCGTTTTCCCCCCAGATCCTGCAGGATGCTGAGCCCCCTGGCTCTGGTCCAGCGAAGCACTTCTGGATGTGTTTAACTTTAAGGACAGGAGTAATCCTGCTGATTTTATCAGGACTACTCACATGCTTAAGAACTTGGACTTGGAAAAAGAGTGCTCAGCATGCAGCAGGACCAAGGCCACCATGGCTGGCCATGGCCCTGCAGCCTTTCAGCATCTCCATTTTTCCAGCTATAAATGGGAGCAACAAGACCTGTTTCCCTCTGTGCCCCTGTGGTGGCAGAGCCCTGCAGACAGCACATGGAGTCACCCACCTGCCTCTGGACAGGCTCTGCCCTTCCCCGAGCCCACAGAGCTGCTGTTCTGGCTGCTTGGCCATTGCAAAGCCCAGCAGGAACTCTGGCCCTGGGCACTGCAGGCATGCCTGCCAGGGCTCCGGAAAACATCCCGAGGGATGCTGTGGGAAGCGTTTCCTTACCCAGGCCTCCACCCAGATGCTATTGTAATCTTTATCTTCAAGCAAGAGACAGGGAGTCTGCCAGCACATGGCTGGTGTTGGTGGAAACCGTTGTCATGAGCTGCCTGATGGTGGAAAAGGCTGTGAGACAATGAGACAACGCCTGTTTGACTTACGGGGTAGAATCACAATTGCAGCACTGATTGCCCTTCCCTTGGGTTGTGTCCCTGGGCTACAGCCTCCTGAGGAGTTTAGAAGCTTTTGGGTTTGGTCCTGAAGAGAGTACGTTTTTCATCATGGATTTTTTACAGATTGTGTTCCAGAGACCTGTGTGGGCAGCAATGTTTTTAGGTGGCACTGAATTTTTTAGGGGGCATGTCTTGTTATCCTTGCCTGCTGAAAGAACCCTTTCTGTTCAGAACAAACCATCCCTGGGGGAGCAGCTCCTTGTCCAGGAGCTCTGGAGGAAATCATGAAGGTGCAAACATCTCTGAGGGTGGTGGAGGGGACAGATTGTAGAAGTGAAGCCCCTGAGTGTTTAGATGGTGGTAAAGAGAGAGATGATCTTGGAAAAAGGCAGAGGGACAGCAGCTGAAGCAGGTCTAATGGCTCTAGCATTTGACAGGGTGTCTGTTCCCAGGTGGGGACAGGTCTTCTCAGAGGTGGACTTCTTTGTGCAGACCTTCTTGCTTGTAGACTAAACCTGCTGGTGCTTGAAAGACAAATGTTGGCAGATCCCCAGGCTCACAGCACACTGACCCCACCACTTGGGCTCACTCAGCACAGCTGAGGTTGTGGATGTAAAGTCACTCACTACAGTGAAATTCCTGAAAGTCCCAGAATCCAAAAAATCTGAGATCTTTTAGAAAATACACTTAAAATGTGTTTGGAAGAGAACTGAGATTGGTGAAAATGCTACAAGAAATCCTCCTGAGGCAAAACACTGTCTTCCTACCACCGATAGGACAGAACTCCAGAGAGGGGTGCGGTCTTGGAGACTGGGCAGGGGAGAAGAACCCTGTCACAGGGACTGCTCAGTGGCTGCTGCCCTTCCAGCCCAGTGATGAGCTGGTTATCTCCCATCAACTAGACAAAGACTGAGAATAAAAGTTGATAAATTCCAGCTGGATTGGGATCCCTGAATCCCGCAGTGCCCAATCTGTGCTCACACATTTTTTTGTCCTTTATTGGGCCATGCCAGTAGCTGCTGGTGCTCTCTGAGACAGGGACTGGGCACCCCAGTCATCCCTGGAGAGCACTTGTCAGGTGGTTAATGTGAGAAGAAATGTTCAGTTCTCTGGAAAGGTGGAGAAAATGCTTAAAGGAAAAACAAGTTTCGGTAAAATTGCAGCCTCTGCATTATTGTTTGCTGGGAACAGAGTATGGGATTCTGATGTATTTTGTAATAACGACGATCCCCAGACGTGGGAGTAAACAAGAGTTATTAATATATCCGTGTGAGGATGACCTGGCTGGGAGAGGAGCCCAGGGTGAAGAGCACAGATCTCTGGGGCTCTTGTTTTGTCTCTGCCCTTTCCCTCCCTGTCTTAACCTGATTGTGCCCCACCTGCTTCTGCTGCAGCCAGGACGCTCCGACCTGACCCACGGGCTGTGGGGAAACACTGAGTCATTAATGGCTGTAAAGCTCTTCTGGCTCTTTGCAGGAAGGGCACAGTGGCTACATAAAGTCCTGGCAAGGAGTTGCAATGATGTTTTTGTACAGATAAAAGTCAAGTTTTCTTTCTTAAAACGTTCTTTTTTTTTTTGCATATGAATTTCACAGATGGAATTGCCATTGCAGAGGGTTTTGTTGCAACCTAAAGACAGTTATTCAAGGGGCAGAAAATCAATGTAAATCTCAAACCCTCTCCACTGCTGTCATGTAATTAATTTCATGTTTTACCAAGATTATCTCCCCAAATGAATTATGAGAATAATATGTTTTCAATACTGTTCATTCACTAATTAATCATTGCAGGGAAGAAACTTCATTTCAAGTGCTAGTAAAGTATATGTAAATTATTAATTGGAGTGTTGAGCTAACAACAGATCACTGGATGCCATCCAGGACGGATGAGATGAGACCACTTGCATGCACGTCTTAAGAGCAGGAATTTTACCCAGCCATTTCAAAACTCCTAGGGAAGCCAGTAGGTTACAGATATGCTGAGGGAAGTCATGCTCAGATTTAAGATTACATTTTTCTATGCATTGTAGACAAGAAATGAAGAAAAATAAAATGTAAAATATTCCTGAAAGTTCAAATGCAGCGGTCTATCTTGAAAGACAAAACAGATGATAAAAAAAGAATTGAAAAGTCCAAGCTGGCAGTTATTAGAATAGCAAAAACATAGTGCTTATGTACATAATGGTTGAACTTAGATTAAAAACCATAACTTATCTGAAAATACTCTTTTTAGTACTTCGGAGGTTAAATATGGTTCAGAGCAGCTCTCTCAATTAAATTGTTTCTCCCTCGCTCCAATAAAGTATATTAAAAATCATTTCCTGAAAAGTAACAAAAGATCATTATTTTGTTTGCAAACCCACACCGTGTTATTCCTTCCAAGAGAAGGCACGGTCAGCACTGGGATTGCACCCCGAGCCAGGCACAGAGAACAGCCCTGCCCTGTCCATTCCACAGAGCCACGGAATCCTTCAGATTGGAAAACACCTGAAAGATGGTCCAGCTCAACTGCCCCCCAGCACTGCCAAGGCCACCACTGACCATGTCCCCAAGTGCCACATCCACAGGGCTTTGAAATCCCTCCAGGGATGGGGACTCCACTCCTGCCCTGGGCAGCTGTGCCAGGGACGGACAAGCCTTTTTGTGGAAAAATGTTCCTTTATCTCCGGTCTAAACCATTCCTGTCCCAGCCTAAGGTCGTTCCCTCTCCTCCTGTCCCTGTTCCCTGGGAGCAGAGCCTGAGCCACCCGGGCTCCTCCTCCTGGCAGGGAGTTGCAGAGCCAGAAGGTCTCCCCTGAGCAGGACCTGGGCTGTGGTTCCACTGGCACCAAAGGGGCTGATTTACCCTGGCAGCTGCATCCTTTTGCTCCCTGCAGCCCATGCAGGGCTCACCCCACATCCCTGCCCAGCACCCCAGGAGCTGCTCCAGGGAGCTGGGCTGCACACACTGCAGAGAGGAGCTTGTCCCAACCCTCTCTGCATTGTGCCAGGGGATGTTTCTGCAGCATTGCTTTGCTTACACAGTAGATTTTACTTGTTCGTGATCGGTGGGAAAGTCTGAGGTTTACAGTCACCTCTTCCTTCGGGCTGTTTGTGTTTCATATGGGGTAACATTAAAGACATTTCCAAGGATAAGAGTAACTACAATACCCAATCCCAAAATGACTGGCAGACTCATGTGCTGGCCATGAGAGCAGCTACAAATGTACTATTAGCCATAAGACTCATGTTTACATCTAGGAAAGTGCCTGGGCTTGTCTCCAGCAGGAAGGTGGGTTCCCTCAGGCCACATGCTGCAACTCATTGGATTGTCCCCCCCCTCTTTGTCACCCACACTCTCCCCGTTCCCAGGATTTCTGGTGATTACCCACCACAGCAGGTAAGGATGATGTTCTGCTTCTCCTGGAAGGTCTGGGCTCTCCCCCACTCCTGCCCTGACACAGCCACTGGTTTCTGAGACACATCCTGGCATGGTGCATCCCACAAGGACACTGACAGCATTCTGTGGGATGCAGGCACACGCAGGGTGGCCCTAGGCATCACCAGGAATTCCCATTTCATTCCCCTGCACTGGGAGCTGGGTGGCTCCATCGTGGAGGTGATGAGGTTAAAAAAGATGGGGACAAATGGGAATATTCCTACAGGCTTCACTGTGGATGCAAAGGGCCCTCAAGGGATTGAAATATGAAGATGGAAACTGTCATCTATTTTTGGAAATGTTTTCCTCTCAGGGACAAACTCCAAGGCTATTAATCAGCATAACAAGAAGAGGAAGAGACTCTCAAAGATCAATTGCTCCTCGCTGGAGAAGTAGTTCAAAATAATTGTATATGTGTTGGGGCTCTTTTTGGTGTAATTGAATGGTACCAAAAGAGTCAAGTATATTTAAGGGATAATCTCTCCTGTGCTGTAGTGAACAAAGCAATAAACGCCTGTTGAGATTGATTAATCACTGAGGAGGTGCCAAGGAGTTTAATCCATCCCAGAAGTCTTTTATGACAAGGCTCCTGCAAAGTGGTGGGGATTATTATTATGTAAGGAAACTGATAGAAAACAAAAATTCCTTGTCTTTGAAATGTGCAAATATTATGTTTCTGCCTCCACCTGCAGGAAACCTCTACCCCAGAGGCTGGGATAAGGATCTGCTGGTAAAACCGCCTGTGGACAAGAAAGGTTCATGCAGAGGAATTCCTAGAAAGCTGTTTCCTCCCTCATTCCCCCTTACTGGTGGAGATAAAGGGTGGAAAAGCATGAAATAAAGTTCTTCTGGTAGAAGAAGAAGCTTCAACAAACAGACCTTTCAGACAGTACAAAACAGAAAGAGAAACACAGTGATTCAGGCACACAGAGGTCTGCACAGTGCTGCTCCATAAAACAAAACATACAGGTGACCAGAATAAAAACCTAGACAAAGGCAGAAGGGAGAAGAAGTCTGGATGTCCAGAGCTCCCAGCTTTGTCCCTTCCTATGGAAAGCACAGCCTGTCATCCTTGGGATGGGAGAACTGCATGTTGTGCTGAGAAGCCCTGGCACACCTCTGGCACCACTGGACCTGTGGGCAGTCGGTGGGATGAGGCTGCTGAAGGCTCCAGGCAGGTCTGCACTCAGCAGCAATGCTGTGCACACTTTCTGGGATAGAAAACCAGCTGGAATTTGACTACAGCCACACTGGGGGGATGAACGAAGGAGGCATCGTCACCAAGGAGATCTTCACCTTGTTCTTGTGCAAGAAAAGAGTGCAAACACAAGAGGTCCAGAGAAGGCAGAGCTAGAGCTTCACTGCCTGGTCAAGAAACTTTGGGAATCTCTACATCCACACTCCATACAGGAGCACATCATAGCTGCTTCCACTTGTTTTTCTCTTTTCCCCTCTCAGCAATGCTGAGTACACAAAAGAAAAATATTTTAAATATCACAGCTGACAAATCAAATGCAAACACAAGAACATAATTTGCTTCATCTTCCTAACATGAAGACAGGATTCCTACCATGGAAGTGCACGGAACAAAAAACAGCTGATTTGCTTGCAAGGCCCTTTTGCAAAAAAGAGGACGTGGCCTTTCATCATCGTGGTCTCTGCTGTATGAACCTCTGGCTCCCCATGCACACTGCCCATTTTGGTTTGTGACTTTTAAGAACACACCCCAGCTGGTATCAGGAGAGGCTCCATAGGGTCTGTGACTTCCAGCCGTCCTGGATTTGCTCACCTCTGGAATCAGCTGCTGGCTCAACAGGCTGGGTCAGGGTTACCAGATGGGCACAAAAGGTCCAATTCAACCCATGCTGAGCTCTAAATTCAAATGAAAGGCAAAACTTACAGCCCCGGTTCAGGAAATCAGGAAAGCCCTTTAGGATGTGTGGGATGTCTTTCCTGATTCGGGGTCTGACGTTGCTCAGAAGGGACAAGCAGCTGAGCATTCCACACTGTGTGAGTGAAATCCCTTTCCACACAGAGCAGCACACAGCGTGTTAACTGCTTTCTTTTCACTATCCATGCTGTTCTACTATTTTATGCCCTTTTCTTTATTTGGATTTCAAAATGAAAAAGTAAATTCTATTACTTTTTTCAGCCTAGTCCTTGTTGCTCTGGGTTTTCTGTGTGTCAGAGTCCCCACTCCAAGGGCCACTTGCTTCCAGTCACCTCCTCACACTGATGTTTTTCAAACAATGGAGCAGTCATATTAATTCTAGTTCTAATAAAATGATCATTTCTGGTGCAAATATAAGACAAAAGGAAGGCACTAAGTCATCCTGCCCTTTGCTTCCATGCATCTCGGTATCCTAAGAACCCCAGGCTGTGGCCGGTGGGGTTTTTCATTCCATCATTCACATGAATATAAAGTTTTTAATGTAATTAATTATCTACTCACTGCAGCAAAATTGTTCAGCTTCTGGATGGGGTTTATCTGATCAGTGGTGACTACACCCAAATTAAGAATCTGTGGTCTGCCACCAGATTAACTCCCAAATGCAAACTGCAAGTGCATTAACTCCAGAGTCCGTGGCTGCAATGCAGTGAATGCAAACTCCTCTGCTGTACCTGCACTGAACCAGAAAAGCTTCCCCAGGATGGCTCTGGCTGCACCTCCATCACATACCACCCAGTGGCACAGCCAGGAACTGTCCCATCTATCTGGGAATACTTTGTGCATGCAGTAATATATCCCTAAGCTATGTTTTGGGAAGGACTTCCTTTCACCTTCCCCATTCAGCTCAGAATTATTCCACTAACTCTAATGTGCTTTATGATAAACAGTAGCTCAAGGGCAGCCTTTATGAATTGCCATAAAATCTCAGAGTGAAAGCCAGTGTTTCTCCTCATGGAAAGGTAAAGGTGCCCTGGTCAGGCACAGAGGAGAGGCTACAAACACAGCTGGATGTGGCCATCACTGGGTTCAAATCCACAAAGGGCTGTGTGCTAGGAACACCTTTTCACTGTGCAAAGTTAAATGAGAGACATAACTAGCATGAAGGCACCTCAGGGCTTGACTGTTGGCCCTTCAATTCAGAGGGACTTTCACCATCAACTTTAAAAAGTGCAGAATTAGACCCCAAAGGAGACCCACAGCCTGCTGTTACCTCAGCAGGGGCTGCTGCAGGCTCCAGTCCATGCAAAGACTCTGCTTGCACAGGATGTGGCAGGAGTGTTTTCTGGTTAAGGGACTGGATGGGACCCAAGAGATCTGATTTTGGGTTTGGCTCCTGCCATAGACTTCCTGTGAGACCTTGGGAAAGTCACTTAGCCGTGGGTGTCTGTCCCCAGCCATGCACCGCCACCACCACCACTTTGTTTCTGGTCCCAAACTGGGCTTCTGGTGGAGGAGGATGGAGGACATCTGGCACAACGTGGCCCCAGTGTTGGCTGACACCTCCATGATACAAAAGCACTGGAATTTTGGAGCGGAAAACATTTTTCACATGGGATGAAATGATAGGATAGAGCTCTGAGCTGCACCTACTCAGGAGTGAACTGTCCCTAACTCTTATGAGAACACTTCAGTCTTGATTAATCTTGATTAATCTAATATGAACAATAAATATTAGTATGAGAAAAGTCTGAAAATTGCTCTTTATCATTACTTGTACATAATAGATGGGTTTAAAATAAAATTCATATTCCCTTCGCCTTCTCCTGAGCAGTAGCTGGTATTTGATATCAAGAGATTTTTCCTATTAAATTAATCAGAAGTCGTCAAGTTCTAGGTAACGTCAAGGGTTGGGGTTTTTTTTTAGGCTAACTTCAGAATGAATACCAGTGAGTTTGAAAAGGGTATACATTTTTCATTATGTCAGATGAAAAGAACATCCTTCCTATTTGTATGATAGTGCAATAAAAGACATCACCAGTGACTTCAGCTCCTGGGTAATTTTTTACTTGTCTATCTGGTTCATTTTTCTTTGATCAAACAAAGACTAAAAATACTGTGGCATTTTACTCCTTCAAAACTCAGACATACATAGACTTTATCTTTCCAAGGGAATATTGGAAACCACTGAATATTTGAATTGCCTGAACTCTGTGGTTTTTGGATAAGGACCAATTTCACCAAGCGCAGCAGAGCTGCAGCCTCGCCTCTCACAGGGCTGACTGCACTCCCACCCCACCAGCACAAGTGGGGCTGAATCAAGCAGGAACAAACTGGGGGTATTTGCAATGCCCCACTTTTATTACCCATATATTTGAAAATCATCCTAGCTTCTTTTTTCTCCCACCAGAGGGGAAAAATGACAATGTCAGAAGTGGCTCAGGCTCCCTGGTTGCTTCACCGTCCCCTCCAGTTGCCTGACCCTGATTGATTCTCCCCCTGTGCTGCCTGCTCGCCTTTGTCTTTTGCTTTCTACCTTCTTGCTATGCTTATCTTTGAGCACTTCCCCTAATCCCACTCACTTCTCTATCATTTATTTTCCTCCGTTGTCCCCAGAATCAATGGCACAGTTCTTAACTCTTGCTGCCTGAACTTCCTTTCCTTTATCTCGCTTCCTCTCCTCTCTGCAGTGCTGTGTTCCTACTTCTCCTCTCTCCACCACACATTCAATCAGCAGTACCTGCAGTGACTCCTTGTCTTTCCTTTTCTTCCCTTCTCCATTGCTGGCTCTGCACCTTTCCCTCATCTCCCCTCGGTCCAGCACCTTTCCCAGATCACTGGGCTCTCCAGCCCTCTGTCATCCTTTCCACTGAGCCTGCTGCTCAGTGACAGCCCACGTCCTGAAGGTCCTTCCCTCCACATCTGCCCCTCCAGGCCTTTCCAGCTGTGGAGCCTCCACAGTTTTCTCATCAGTCACTCCACCAGCATTGCCGCCTGCTCCCAAAGTGTGCCCACATCTGTACCTGCCTCTTCAAAACACTTTTGCCTTAATCTTCAACTCTTCTGTCCTCGCCTTACAACCACCTCGATTTCCATGATGAAGCTTTCCCTTTTCCCAAAGCCTTCCGTGTAACCCATCCTCGTTCTTCTCACCATTAATAATCCCTGCTCTCTCCCTCATCTAAACTGCTCTCTGTCTCTTGCCTTTTTTAGCCCGTAAGTGCCTTGGGACAGGGAACATGGATCATCTATGTTTATAAAGTGACTGGTAAATTTTGTGACACTGTATAAATATTTCCTTAATTAATTACAGTCTCCAGCATGAGACCTTTCTTCAAAAAAGGTTTGCAGAAAGGAAATACATATTTTGGCAGGCTCTCATTGAGTATGTTGACCTCGGTGTATGATCTCCCCCCGTCACAGGAAAGCACATACCACGGCGATCGCTATCGCTGCGGCAGACACGCAGCCCTTCCTCCGCATGCACGAGATAAAGACCTATCTGTTAACCTCCTGTTTGTCTCCACATCATCGCAGAGCGATTACCTGATAAGGTTGGAAGCGAGGGTGACATTTCCTACACCTCAGCTCCTACAATTAGATGTGAGTGTCAGAGAACATCATGTCGGCGCAGGTAAGGAGAAGGGAGGCATTAATCTTCCCTGGCGGCACCGGTGCCAACTGTTTGTCAGGGTTGGAGTTACATTTCACTTCATTCCTTCACTTGATGTGAGGCTTTCATGGTGCTCAAACCTTCCCTGTCAGTGGTGCCGGCTGAGGAGCTCACGATGTGGATGTTTCCTCACCTGGACAACTGACTTGTGTGCCTCTCACTCATACAGTGCTACAGGCCTACTGGGTTTGAGAAAAACCCATTTGGGGTAAAAAGGTGTCTCTGGACTCTCCTTGAAACAAAACACATTTCTCCTCTGAGTGTCCAGGAGAAGGTGCTGCCACCAGCCCCTTCAGCAGACACTGCCTGCCATGGAGAGCTCTTGTGACACACCCGGCCCGTGCTCCTGCTTTTTATCTCTCCCAGCTGGCTCTGCATTTGGGTTTCTATCTACTTTTTGGCAACTTGCATTTGTCTGAAAAGCTGTTGTTGCTTCAGTTGTCCCACCCTGGACGAGCACAGCAGTGGGAGCCCTGTGTGTCAGCTGGAGGGGAGCTGGTGGCCAGTGCCCGGGATGAGTGTGGAGCACAGATGGCCCTTGGTAAGTGTGGGTCCCATGGTGTGGATTAGCTGTGTGTGGTACAGAGGGCAGAGACTGAGTGGAAGGGAAAATCCAGGTAGGAAATATATTCCTGTGCCAAAAATACTATAAATAAACCCTGCCACAGGCAGCACAGCCTGCTCTCGATATTGCCCAGGCTCTTCTGTCAAGCTTTCCCCCTGCTCTGTACAGCTCATCCACACAGAAACACAACAGCAGTGTCTTTACAGTGACATGTTTGCGATCACTTTTTAATTTTTTAGGGAAGCAGACTAAATTTTGTCCATAAAAGACAGCTTTTATTGTTATGACTTACCCTGCCTTAGGAATTGTACCAGTTATAACTACACCAAGTAGCTAAATCTATTTTGAATAATCAGCTGCCTTACCCAAAGAAATGAATATGAAATGTGTGGAGACTTCTCTCTAGTCCTTCATCAACTCTCTTGTAAATGAGTTTTAATGAAATATTGACTTAGTGCTGGCACTGTTTCAAGAGATTGCTTGCACCTTACCCTAACCAGTGTGATATCAAAAGCCTAATCAAAGCATAAATCATCACAAACAAACAAACAATCAAACAAACATGTTTGATTGCTTTGCAATACGAGAGTTTAACAAGGCTCTCCCAACTGGGATCCTGGAAGCAAGGTAAGCCCAAATTGACAGCTGCTCAGCTGGAAACTGTAATGATCCGGACCCAGCATGAGGAAAGGATGTACGAACTGCATTTTTAAAGAGCTGCTGATGCCTCAGTGAAAACTCTCGTGTTGGAGTGATTGTTCATCCTGAATAGCTATTGAGCCCATCAATACCTGTGCTCTAGTGCAGAAGGAACGCACAGACTAATTCGACCCCTGCGTTTTATTCACCTCCTTTTACAAGTTTCCTCCAGAACACAGATGAATAATGGACTGGTGATACAAAATGGTGCAGAAGTCAAAGGCAAAGTGGTCAAAGAGCTGTGGAGGGTCTTGTGGTGCCAACTGACTCTGTGGCAAAACAGCAGATTGAATTAAATTCTGCTAAGCTCAAAGGAAACCCCCGGCCTTCACTCTGTGTACTCACTGATGAGCTCCTCTTCAGCTCTCACCACTTAGAGAAGAGATCTGAGAGCCACTGCTGACAGTTTGAAGAAACATCAGTCAAAGCTCATAGGCAGCCAAAAAGGCAACTGGAATATATAGGCATGTGTGCCTGAGAGCTCATTTAATTCTTCCAGCTGCATAGTTGGTGCAATAAAAGGTGTTACATCTGTCTGTGAACACTGTTCCATCTGTATCCTCCGACCATCACAACTGCAGCAAAACACCACTAAACCAGACAACATCATTAAGCCACGAGATAAATCCATGTGTGCTCACCTCTGGAATATTGTGTGTCATTCTCCTGTATCCCCCTCAGCCTGGAAAGCAAGATGATTGAAGGGGAAATATGATGGAGGTCTGTAATAGCCTGAGTGGCGTGGAGGAGGTGTAATGGGAGCAATTATGTGGCACTCAATTTGAGAATAAGTGTTTGCCACGTGAAACTTCTGAGCAGTTAAAGCAAAGAGCAGGAACCTTTTTTATTTCTTTCCCCCACATAAAACTGACTTAAATTGTGGAATTCATTTGCCTTGGTGTGTCAACTCCATTAAAAAAAGAGAGTGGATTTTAAAGGGATAAGACAAATTTACATAGGAAAGGTCCAAAGGATGGATTGTGCCTCTTCCTCCCTCTTCCTACTCCTCTGTTTGTACTGCACTGAGCTGTACTGACTTGTCCCTCCTTCAGTGGTCTCACACCTCCTTCAGTGTCCACACCTGCTCCTTAATTACTGTACAGCTTCTGCTTTACGTGGCTTCCTGCTGGTTGCTAAAAATATGATCAAATATGGAGAATATAGCACAGTATGGCCTTAGCAAGCCTTTGGCTTCACAATCACAGTCCTCCCATAACTACACAGAATCATGGAATCATTTAGGATGGAGAAGACCTCCAAGATCATCAAGTCCAACCTGTGACTGATCACCACCTTGTCAACCAGCCCAGAGCACTGAGTGCCACATCCAGTTGTTCCTTGAACACCTCCAAGGATGGGGACTCCACCATCTCCCTGAAAGGAAAGTCACCACCTCTTTGTGGGTACAAGGACTAAGATACAGCCAGAACCATCGCTACCAGGGAAACAATATTTGCCTATTTCTATCTAATGGCTTCACACTGACATTCAATGATCCTGTGATTACATTTGTATTTATTAACTTCCCTGCCCAGCAAAGCTTTGCCCTGTGTTGGTCTCATTCATCTGTTGAGCCTCGATGCCCGGAGGCTGCTGGTGCTGGAAGTGCTGGGTCAGGGCCTGGCAATGCCCTGCTCACAGGTCAGCAATGGCCTTAGTGAGAACAAACCTGTGCCTGTGCAGCTGCTGTAGTTTCAGGTGAGAAGGAGTGAGCACAGATCAGGGGGAGCACGGCCCCTGAGGGCAGCCTCTCCAGAGCTGCTCCCCTCATCAGTGCCATTGGGGTTAAGGTTTTGCAGGGGGTGGAACAAGCAGCTTTAAATCATCTGCAGGACACCACAAACAGGGAGTGTTAAAATCAGGATTAGGACTTGGGTCTTCTTGGCTTCACTCTTGTCCTTTTGTAGTCCATGGTAGAGAGGACAGAAATGCTGACTTTGGCCTAGGATTTAGTCCAGCATCTCTTCCAAAATTACTCCTCCTTAGCCTTCAAAGTTATCTGGAATATTTTCCTGTCCACTGGTGCCTGTTGACAGTCAGTTCAGAGGGCACACACACACACCCACACACCCTGACCAGCCTCCTTCCCTCCCAGAACAGATTTTCCTCTTTTGGGGTTCCCCTGCACAACTCCTGTTCCTGCCAGTGGGAGTTGTGTGTGTGTCTAAGAAGAGAATTTGGCTGCAGAACAGTATTTTAACTACTATATTTAACATATTGTATTATGACATTTACAATATTTCCCCCAAAGCTCTTCTCAGATTGAGGAGAAGCGTCTCTCTGCGTTGTGCTGGCCCTTTTTCCTTGCTGATTGACAGGGAAATTAAATCAGTTCATTGCTTGTGTGTTGTACACGACTAATTCTGCTCAGCATGGTTGAGCAATAGCTTATCCCATGGACTTCTCCAGGTGCTCTCACTGCAAGGGAGGGCTCCTCCTGAACGAGGCTGGGGATCTGCCTCTGCATCTCGATGAAGATCTTTGTCACCAGAGAAAGTTTGGGCTCTGGGGGTTTGTTTCATTCTGGGGAAAGTTGTCCAGGTTCCTCTGGGTGTGCTCATTCATTTGAATGTAGTTCCATAATGCTGCATTGGAATAACATTTACAGCAAAATCTGATTCGTTTGATGTTAATTATTGAATATAAATTCAGTTATTATGCCATACCCCAGTAGCACACCATAAACAGATGAGCTCAGCCATAAACAGATGAAAGACTACTTCAGGGGCAAACCCCGAATGTCTGGAGACATGAGTCAGACAGAGGGGTCTTGGAGAAGAGGAGGAGGAATCTACATCCAAGAGTAACTGAACACAGCCCTTTGAATCTAGAAATAGGACTGTAAATTCCAGGAGATAAATTAGTCTCCTGAAATGCTTGGTTCTGTGGGCCTCAGAAGAGTAAAGCAGCATGCACAATTTTGTAGGGAAGAAATAGTTCATTGAGACAAGAAAAGAAAAATTAACTTCAAAACAAAAGCACGGGAGTTCATTAATTTCCCTGGAGTCCTTTGGAACAGTTTGGATTGTTTCTTGTGTTATTCATACAGCCTTTTAGAGCAAACTATTACAAGAGGAAACTTCCCTCCATCCAAAGCCCAAGTTGTGTCTTAAGTGTCCAACTAGAGACAGATCAAAATTCAGCAAAGAGCTCTCCAGGGCCTTCAGACAGACATGTGATGGTCAGAAATTCTGTGTCTGAAAGCTGCTTCTGTTGGAAATATGGACTCTGAATCTATACCATTCCTGCTGATCTAGTCAGCTTGGGCTGGATTTGAGGACTGCACCTCAGATTCACGTTGCTTTGGACCTGGAGGAGGAAACTTCCCCCGTCCCTGCTGCAACAGCCTCTGGATCTGCAGAAAATCCAGACTCAGTGTGGTGTGCAATGATGGATCCCTTGATAGGGTAATACCTAATGGTACTGTCTCTAGGGCCCATGAGGTACTTGGGGATCTACCTCTGAGGATTCTGAGCATCTCCTGCTGAACCTGAGCATGGATGGAGCATTAGGAACCTCTCCCAAGCACAAAGCTGTGTATCACTGTGTCAATACACGCTCCAAGTCCATTTTCCAGAAGTAGCTGGTGATTTAGAGAGCTAAGGGCCATTCTGGAAGGTAATTTAAGCTCTTCAGAGTGTAAACCCGATTGAAAGTCAGTGACATTGAAGGTGCAATTCATCTTGTCTCCCTTAGCTGTCCAAAAGTTGGACTAAGCTTCCTGGGATTCCTCCACAGGCAGAGGAGAGCAAAGCTCCTGAGGCTGGTGACGGATGTAGGTGACATGGCCTGTCCTGTGTGGGCACTGAGCTTTCTGCACTGGCACAGGGAGAGCCCAGACATCCAGCTGGGACCAGGGAATGAACTCGTAGGCAATTAGAGGTACATCAAGTAGGGGTTTAGTATTCTAAATTGTACTGTAGGGGACAGATACTGAAACAAAGGTGTTAGATGGTGCATAACTCCCTGCTGATGTGACTCCAGACTTTCCAGAGTCCAAGAAAAACTCTTTCAAAGGTCTCCTCTATGCCTAAAGCTCAGATTTCCATTATATTGAGATGCCACTGCTGTGATAACAGCAGGGGGGTAAGGATACACTAAAGGATACCCCCTGCAGAATTAGGAACCCGAGGAACTCCAGGAGCTTAGCACCCAAGTCACATTTGAAATGGCACAGAGTTGGATTTTTTAATAGCTTCCCCTCTGTGGCTTGTTGTCCCACCTGCAGAACAGCTCATCCTCCAGAGGTTTAAGGCTAATATAGCATGTTTTAGGGACAACAGAGACTTTGAGAGCACTGGGACATGTACCCCGTGGCAATGGAGACCAGAGAGGTCTTCAAGGTAGATGCAGCCTTTGACCAAGCCTTTTTGGGAGCTGCCAACCCCAAAGCCCAGCAGACACCTGAGGCCCCAGGGAAGCTGTAGGAACTCTTTTAATGCCTGTCCCTGTAGTTGTAACGTCTGTCATTGCAGTTCACGAGAGACAACTAATCAATAACTGTGGAACCAAATAGGCAAATAAAAATAAAATCCATTAAGATGGCAGAGGTATTTACTTGTTGTATTTACACCACGGAGAGCTGCACTGTCAGTCAGTGCTTCCCCTTCGCAAGATAGAAGCAATTTGTGCAGACTGATCCCAGTTTTCTCATTAATATGTAAATGAGGCATGCCAGTTGTTAGGTTAGAAGAAAGCTGTCATGTTTATTGTGACAGATTTAATGGATGTGTTTGGATTGTGCATTCAATGTGTTTTCAAGAGCATGTCTTATCTTTGTTTAGGCAGTAAATCAAACATGTAAACAACAATTCATTAGCATCTGTCAGAAGCTCAAAGCTACATTGTTATAGTTGAAAATCTCCCCAGAGGTGAAGAAAAGTATATCTGACTTATTCCAGATTAGTTGGAATATTTTCTTTCTGTTTGCCAACTTGTAAGTAATAATTGAACCGCCGCAAAGGTGCACTCGGGCAGCACTAGGGGTCAGACAGAAACCAACCAAACACCAGGAATCCCGAACCCACTGGCCACAGAGGGGACTGCAGCCACCCACCTCTGTCACCACTGCCATGCCCAGGTCTGGAGTGGTGGCTCTAGGACACTACTGCATGCCTTGGAAGGAGACACCTCCACCTGGGCTGTGCAGCCACACCCCACAGCTCAGCACCAGCAGCAAAAGCCCAAAGTCACCAAGTGGGAAATTTTGGTGATGAGTGGACAGGCTACATGAGAAAAATAACTTGGGTTTAGAGATGTGGCTGCAAGTGGCCTCACAGAGTGTCAAGACTCTGGATTTGCTGGAGTGGAGAAGAACTGGACCTCAAAACTCCCAGGTGGTTCACCCCCCAGGAACAGCTCCATCTCCATCTCTGTCCTGCGGGAGTACCCACATCCTGCTCCTTGGAACAGGCTGAAGGTGAACACGCTGCTCAGGATGGAGACATCTCTGTCAGAGATCTCAGTGTGCTTTGCAAACATCAGCCAAACCTTATCACAGAGCCACAACAGAGGAGCTGTTGTATCCATTTCACTGATGGCTATGAACAAGGACAGAGATTAAATAATTTGCCCAAAGACACGATGATGATGCAGCAGGTAAAGGGGAGCATAAAATCACAGCAGGATTCCAGCCCTGATTCTCATGAGAGTTACTGTTTTTTGCTTCTACTAGTTCATGGAATTATAGAACGGTCTGGGTTGGAGGTGACCTTTAAGATCATCTCTTCCAACCTCATTCTGCTTTTTGCAGTGGTTTGTGAGACAGGTAGGTGGGAAGAAACAAAACACAAGTTCACTAACAACTTTCCACAAGCCCAGGTCTGCAGTGATGAAGTGTTTCTGAATTAACTCACTCTTCCATCCTAAGTTTCTATGCATTTAATAGAAATAATAATAATTTGGAAAGTGATACTTAAGAACTAGTAATTACAGTGCATCAAATATTTATGATTTGCAATCAGCCTGGAAATGTTCTTATCTACATGGCAAAGTGTGATCTCTTCCAGTGAAGACACACATTATCTTTCTTAAAGATGCAATGGGCTTCATGTGTCAGCAGGTTCCTTGAGATGGTCCAGCTTCACCCCCAGCTTGGGGTTTGACTACTCTGTTGCAGCTGAAACAACCAATAACCCTTCAACATGAGTGATGAGTCTGACTTGGCCATGGTAGTTGAGCAGATCCACCAAGTCCTAGAATAGCAGAGTCACAGGATGGTTGGGGCTGGCTGGCACCTTTAAGGGTCATCTAGTCCAATGTCCCTGCAATGAGCATGGGTCAGGTGCTCTCACCACTGTTCAGTCAGAGGAGCTGTGAAAATCTGGTTGTACGACAGTCGTGGGAAGTTTTAGACCTTGAACAAGGTCAGGATTGGGGGCAGAAGTGGAGCAGTTTGGCATGGCAGCAGGGAGAGACCTGCACCAAGAGAGCTGGGTAAGGTGCCCCTGGCTGGAGGTTTTCCTTTCCCATGTGTGGAGAAGGATGAGGAGAAGGTGAGGAGCAAACTCCTCAGGGCAAAGGCTGTCTCTGTTTGTGGACACAGAGCCCGAGGTGGTCTCACCCATGGGCACGTTCTGCGCTCCAGTGACGGATGCTCACCAGCCACGCAAGTGATTCAGCATGGCTTTAAACCCATGGCTTTAAACCCAATTGGGCTATTAAACACAAACCTTCCTGACCTGCCCTCTCCCATCAGGTTCATGATGCATCTGATCTGCAGAGACCTCAGGCTGAGGGGGCAGAAGAAACCTGTGAGCCACTGTTGACCCCTTTGCCCCCGTGAGCACATTGAAGCCTTCTGAGCCAGACTCTCATTTATCCAACTTCCTTCCTCCAAAGGAACTTACAATTTAATCAGAACTTCTTAATAGTACATGAATTCTAAATTGCAGTCATTTGTTGCCACTAGCCGCAGGCTTTTCTGTCTGTTAGAAATATCTATGTTATTTCTTTCTTTTAGAGTTTACGTAAATAAAATAAAATAAACTTTTACAAATAATGTTTGCCACTTAATGATCTCAGCCAAAGTATCTATATGAGAAAATAGAAATCCTTCCTTACAATTCATCTTAAGGATGTAGTTTCAGTTTCTTATAAAGTAATAATGAATGTACCACAGATAATGTTCCAATAGTGCAAATGAGAGGAGCACATAATCAAAATGATAATAGCGGGTATTGTACGGCTGGTGTAATAAAATCTATCCCACTATGAAAATCATATCTCAAGGCAACGTTCTGTCTGATTTTTGTAATAATTGTACAAGTGAGAAGAGGCACCAGGCAGCCACGGAAACAAAGGTGCCATGGTGGTTCATTAACCAGGCGCTGCCCCGCCAGCCCCTCCTGCCCCGCCAAGGGTCTCTGCTGGCCTTCAAGAGAGGAATCAGCCCCTGAAAATAGACTAAAAACCCATGCTAGAGCCAGTGCACCCCTCAGGCACACTGAGGAGGCAGCTCAAGCCAGACAGAGGGTGCAGTTGTGTGCTGAACAGCTCCCTGCCCACACAGACAGCCCCGCTGGGTGGAGGGCACGGCCTTTCCTCTGCCAGAGGCGACCTGCCCTTGCAGAGACATGGAACCATGGAATAGGTTGGGTTGGGAGGGGCCTTAAAGCCCATCTCGTTCCACCCCCTGCCATGGCAGGGACACCTTCCACTAGGCGCCCTGTAAAGCTCTGTGTGGGTCTTGTTCTTGCATCACAACCAGACTGAGGTTGCTCTTCTGGATGTTTCTCTGCACCCAGGTGAACCTCACATTCCTCCCTCATTTACTGAATTTCAGCATTTGCTGTGCAGTGCTCGGGGATGGTGGCCCATGTTCCCAACTGTTTGGGGCCCATTAGAAACATTTGTGTACATCCATAATTACTGAATTTTAAACCACAGCCGGCTGCCTTTGGGGCCAACAGGCACAGCAGATTCAATCTGTCATGTCAACTCCCATTCACTTCATGGTTATTTCTTTCTTAAAGGAAATCACTATGCCAACACTACGCTCGGGGTACCAACAGCATCCAAGCCACCTCTGCAGCCAGCAAAATCAATTCCACAGGAGAGGCAGTGCTCTGGGCAGAGTGTCCGGAGCCAGACTTTTTTTCCCCCCTGGTCTACTTAGCTTTTCATTATTTGTCATCCTCTTATGCATTATGCATTATGCTTGGGTCCTGCCTGGCACTGTGGTGTTCCCAGCATGCTGCTCCATCCCATGGGAATGGGACACAGGGCACAGGATGGAGCTGGTCCATACCCACCACATGGAGGACATCATGTGACTGTCAGATTTCAGCAGCCTGAAGTTATTTGCAAGGTTAGGATCTTAATCTGGAAAGTGGATCCAATCTAGCCTTCTGTATTACTTCCACCCGTGGCTGCCGTGCCCCAGCAATAGTGTTTGTGTTTGGGTTTAAGTGTCACGGCTTAGCCAAGTGCCACGTACGTGTATTTACATGTGTGTGCCCTTAAGTGAGGAATCATTTTCATTCTGTTCTCTACATGCTTTTCTCCTCTGTTAAACACGTACTCCTGTTCTCATTACACTCCAGGGTTTGATTGCTGAGCTGTGTTAAAGCATCATTACAATACTTCCCAGTGCTCAGATGGGAAGCATCATTAGCACCTGCTTATGGCACTCTGCACATGCATGTCCACCTTTCCCAAGCCCTTGGGGCTGGGCTGGAAGGAATTCCCATGGAAGGGAGAGCTGGGACAGCAGTCCACGTGCAGGGTTTCCCTGAGGCAGCTACAGCATGGCCATGGACACAGCACTAGGCAGGAGCATCCAACCCGACATTCCAGCTGCCCTGGGACTGGCTGAGTCAGGAGGCCCCTGAAGGCTTTGTTTGTAACACATGAACTGGAAATAAAATGCCAACTTCAAAAACTAACATGCCACTTCACTGAAAAGGAAGTGCCACTGGGTAGGAAGGGCAGCGATAGGGAGTAATATCCTGACACAAAGGAAATTGAGTGTGGCACTAAAAGGAGAGTGGAAATGTGATATTATGGCTGGAACTCTGTGCAAACCTTGTTGCATTAGTTGTACACATGGAGAGGGGCATCCCATGCACATACAGGGACAAAAACCAGCATCTGGGCTCACCCATTTTCTCACAAAAAGGCAGAAGAGTGTGGAAAAAGCCATCAGAGCTTATGAAAAGTTCTCACACAGCAAAGTGGCTCATGGAAACCCATTTCAACATTGCATTTGTACATTAGGTCCATGAGAAAGACTGGTTTTGCAGTCCAGGAAACAACTGTGGGCTAAATCTGTGGGGTGTAAGAGTTTTGTCAGAATAAAAATAACTCGTAAAGGGGCTTGCTCAAGTACCTCTTTCTATATGATGGAAAATCCTAATCCCCCAATAAGGCCTTGCTGACTTAAAGAAAATGAAGATGTTTCCAAAGCTAAAAGAACATGTATAAACACCACAGAAGTCAAACATAAATCAGAAAGTTATAGGTGCCAAGTAAAGTGAAGTAAAAGTTAAAAAAGGTACCAAAAAATAAAAGATGGCCAGTAAAGAAAATGGTAATTCCCTTAAAGCATATTCCTAATACATTCCTAACAATGGTATTTACCTTGCTAAAGGCAAACACTCACCTGTTGGAAGGTAAAGATTACATTGCAATTTATGTTATTAACCATGAAACCCCCAGCAATGATGCAGAAAGTGCAAAGCTTTGAATAGATGTTTCATGCCTGTACTTGGAGTACCACCCAGATGATGAGCTCGTAGGACAGCACTTGGATGAAACTTTTCCTTCCAACAGCACTCCAGGACAATATTGAACACTCCAATAGAGAGTGGCAGGTTAAATCTGAGGGTTTGCAGTTTAAAACCGCCAGGTAAGGTGTATTCTAGAACATGATTTGTTCCCCTGTCAGCTCTTGCCACCTGAGTTCCTTGAACCTCTGTTACAGGAATCCCTGTTTTCCTGCATGTGTTTTCTTTCCCATATGTGGTGCTGCTCCATGAGCTCACACAGAGCCATCCTTCCCAGGGCAGCACGTCTGCACTCACACACCTCACAGCTTGTCTGCCTTCTTAACTTCAGACTTATTCAGAAACAAAAGCTGAATTAGAGTGGGTAAAAAGATGACAAGCAAATGCTGGCAGCAAAAGCCACAAAATCAGAAATATAAAGGGAGAATTAGGTTGTTAATCAGATTGAATCATTTCAAAAAGAGTGGAGAGAATTTTCCAATGAAAAAGATGACTCCAGCATATAAATTAATCTTTTGTATAGGAAGAAATGAAAGTCATTAAATGTCATTGTCTTATTTTAAAAGCAGCAATATCCTGTCTGATTGCAAGTACTTAAAGTGGGATGATTAAACAGAAATCTTATCTGCAGTGTTCTAAGAAGAAAATTGGAGAGAAGTTATCCAATTATGGATAGTAAAGAACAGGGAAAAATCAGAGCAGAGGGGAACTTGGTTAGGTGAGTTATGGAGGAACACTCGGCCATCAATCCCACCCAACATCCCAGGCACAAACAAAGGGGATCTATCCCCCAACACACCGAATTTCACAGCTCTGAGGAGCCTTTGAACTGCACACTTGCTTCTGATTTTCCATTTTTGTAAGCCCTCTTCAGACCTGTATAAAACAATAGCCTGAGGCACTTGTAAATACTAATATTCTGTTAAAACATCTGGTTACTGTAAAATGGGATTGTCTTTATTTCCAAACAGGAGTTTACAAGCAGATTATCAGCTGCTGGCTGGCTGTTACTTTATACTCTCCAGCAATCCTCTGTGCGCAGGCATCTTTGCTCTGCCTGAGTGGCATTTTTCTAGATTGCCAGTGAAATTTTAAGTAGAAACAGTAGTTCACATGGCAGGGGGAATGCTGTGATCGGGCTCGTCTCTTCCTGCTGCAGATATCCATATATCCATAAGCTCTGGGTGCCTCATGGCTTTAGTGCCATTATTCCTGCAGTGCCTGTGTGAGCTGGCACAGACAACTGTCCCCATTCCCTGCACAGAGGGAATGTGAACAGGGACAATATAAAACAACCTCTCACAATGTACCACAAACAGTCGAGGTTCAGATCTTTGGCCAAGAATGAAGCTTTGCATTCCTAATTCAAGGGAAAGGTTTCCTTTGCTCTGCCAAGGGAAAGAGCCCTTTGTCTGGGCGGGACCTCCTGCTGCTGTTAGAACAAGGGGGAAGGAAGGAAGAAGCTCTGGCAGGTTTGCAAGCAGAGAGTGGAAAACTATCACAAATCAAAATTCATTTTCAGGTGGTCTTGATGTTTCTGGGGAACATGTTTAGGGTGAGAGGATGTACTGCTGCCTACCAAGGGTCTGGTGTCAGAGCCTGTGCAGTGACTGGCTCTGGGTCCTTACAGACAGCAACACAAAACCTTCACACCTTTCTTAATTTAACCTTTAAAAGATGTGATTTCTACTCTTACTCTTTTCTCTCCTTTCACTGCTTTCACAGCACCAGGGGAGCCCCTGGGGACAGAGACCAGCCCCAGCACACCCCAATGCCACATCCCCTTTTCCACCTACTCCCCACGGTTCCACAGCCTGTGCACAACCACCAGCTGGGAAAAAGAGGAAGGTTAATTTGTGTATTTTTATACTCGGTCTCAGGCTCTGTGTCTGATGCATTTGGCGAGTAAATAACTAGACCTGAAAGTGGAACAATGTACCTGTCAGGGGGGTTGGTGTCTGTGGGAAACTTGCTTTTCAGTTTATAAAGGGAAAATTACTCATAATGAATGCAAAGATGCTTCAAAACAACCCCCTAAAAAAAGAAATCAGTCTTTAAAGTGCACTTAGTTATGTATAATTGATGTCATTAAAGGGATCTTTTGCAGAATTGTTATTTATGTAAAGGAATTACCAGTGGTGGGACTCGGCATTTCTACCTTTTGAGGCAGCAATCGGGTAAAAAGTACTTTCAGAATTTCAACTTGGAGTCAGAGGCAACCTGAAGCTTAGCTCTGGCAGCCTGACTGTCTGGAGATACTCTGGCTGAGTAGAGAGGATAACACTTCATAATCTGGTATGACTTAAATCTCCTCCATGCCAGATAAGATAGCGAAGGGAGAAAATCAAATCAGGTTTCAGAGAGAGTTATCACACTTCTTTGTACAAATTTGTATCTAAATCTGCAAACTGAGGAGCGTGTCTGAAACCTCTTAAGGAGGATGTGTGGGAGGCAAGCTGCCTCTCCTCCCCTGTGCCCCACATCAGCCTGACTGCTCAGAACCCACGATGCCACATCAGCCACGGAGCCCCAGTGGGGCTGGCTGCCCACAGCCTCCCATTCCCGTGCCATTCCCTTCCACAGCCACATGCTCCCCTTGGTGGGATGCAAACTGACAGCAGCACAGTGAAAGGGGAGAGCTTCTCCCACCCTTCTCTTCCCAACAGCCCCTTTCAGCACGAGAAACCCCTTTTGTTTCCTTTTTGTCCCCAATGGATATGATACACTCGCAGATCTTTGGACATCTGTTCTCTAGCCTGCCTTTCCCACTAGAAGGATATGATTTGATGCTGGAAGTGTCTCCAGTTTCATTTGCTGGCTGTCATGCTGCAGTGGTGCTGGGGTATTTGCCTTGATTTTTACGATGGAGCGGAAATATTGGACAGGATAGTGGATGTATTCCTTCCCCCAACAGCTGAAGTGCAAGCTTTCATCTTGAGCTGTCCTTCTCCTCTTCCGGACCCTCATCCGAGACAGTCGCTGCTCAGCTCAAGAACAAACAGATGTTTCTCTTGCTACACAGTATGTTGTTTAATCCCACGTCAGGGAACAGTCTGGTGCATTCCCGTGCAACTGTCAGCTTTGGAAGGTATTTTGCCCTGGATATGTAAAGAAATGCAGCTGATAATAATCTTAGGTTTTACAGCGACTCTAAGTTAATGGCCTTTGGGGTTGGGTTCTGAAATGTCCCAGAGGAAAAGAAAAATATAGTGCCTGGATTTTAAATATACAGCCAGGAAAGACTAGGAGGTTACCAGGTTATGGTTTCAGATGTGTAAATCACCCCATCTATTCCTTATGGTGACCTGTGCATGGAACAACTCTGAGTTGGACACTGAAGAATTCAGGACAACTCCCACATCTCTGGCTCAGGTGAGGAAGGCTCAGCTGTTCCCTGTGTTGTCTCGGGAGAAGGAGCTGCCCGGAGCTGTCCTCAGGCACAACCAGCCTCAGTGACCACTGTGGCCCTAATCAAACACCAGCACAGGGAAGGACTGTCATTGGTTCCACACTCAGACACAGGGGAGACAGTGAAGGTCTGCCTGAACACCGTATCACCACAATAATTTGCTTTTCCTTGAATTTCCCAAAGCAAATTAACATATGTAACAAACGCAGAGCTAGATCTTGACAGGAAATGAACCCCAGCTCTGTACAACGTGAGGCACAAGGATGGTCTCTGCCCAGGGTTTGTGACCCTCCTGCAGCAAAACAAACAGGGTGTTTCTTGATGGAATGGAAGGATCCCTGTGGAGCTCCCAGGGGGTGGGCAGGGGCTGGTGAGGCACCTGGTGCCCTCAGCCTGGCTGGTGCCACTGCCTGAGCAAGGCTTCCCCCAGCCAACATTCTCCACCTGTGGCCCCTTCCAGTCTGCCCACCACGACCCTTCCCCTTCCACCCAACTGGGTCATTTAAAACACCATCTCTTCTCCCTGCTGTCGTTGCCTGTTTGGGATGGGAGTTAGGATTTAATGATGCAGAGCTGCCTCTCCCTCCTTCCCATCCCTGGGTGTTGCTTTGGAAACCCCCTTGCTCCCTGCCAACCCTCTGAATGGCAGCCCATAACCCAGAGCCCGACTGCTCTCTCCTAGCAGCAGGGCCATTAGTATCACACAGACCATTATCAGTAGCCCTACACACTGGTCCCACTAAAATCAATTTATCGCCTGGAGTATTTGGCTCATAAAAAGGATAGTTTCCTTTTTTCCCTTTTACCTTCATAACCAAGGTTATCTGCTCAAGAATGTACCGAGTAAATGAGGTGGTTTGGCTTATGGATACAAATAGATCTTGCTTTTTTGACTTGCAAAATGAATTCCACTGTGACTTCGATAAAACTTAAGTATGCTAATGTTCAGTCAACCAGTTGTCTATTTATTTCTGTTTATGCCAGCATACCCATTAGCAACTTTTTCTTGTTTTCTTTTAGAATATTAAATGGTTCAAACATATTCTAAAAATTAGTTGATTAGCTTGTTAGGGCACATTTCCACTGCTAGTTCCTTCTGTAGCAAAAGAGAAAATGAAGGTAATTTTGTTTGCAAGGAACGTATGATTGGAAGCTGACTGTTGAAAGATGTGCCATGTCAATGTAATGAGGGAGTGTAATATCTTAGTTTGCATCAATATGGAAATAACTGTGCAGTTTGACAGACCTGATGCTAAAGGCAGCACCAGAGCACTCATTATGCATTCAGCCTCTGATTATGAAAAATAGTGTGTTTTCCTTTAAAGAGGAATACACATTATCAATCAAAACCATGCCAATTATTTCCAAAAGGAATCACAGCTAAACAGGCGTCGGGTCTCTTCAAATATAACTGCACCTGAGAAAACAGACAGATATCAAAGTACATGATAGTTTAATTTCCTGACAGTTGAATTAATTAGGCAATATAAATCCTGCTTTCTGATTGGCCCAAGCTTTGCTAGGCAGGCACCGTGAGTTGCAATGACTTTCTCCACTAAGTAACATCCCTAGTGAGGAGTTTGGTGTCACCTGGATCTGCTCAGGGAATCAAAATCCAAAATGGAAATCCTCATCCCTGCGTGTGACCCACCCTTGCCTTCCTGCTGAGGATTGGGATCTGCCAGGGAGGAGCTTTGCCCTCTCTAATGGCAGAGGGGCTCACAGGAAAGGTTATGCCCCAGAGGGTGGTGGGCACTGACCAGGCTCCCCAGGGCAGTGGGCACAGCCCCAAGGCTGCCAGAGCTCCAGGAATGTTTGGACAATGCTCTGAGGGACAGGGTGGGATTGTTAGGGTGTCTGTGAAAGGCCAGGAGTGGACTGGATGATCCTGGTGTGTCCTTTCCAACTCAGCATGTTCTGAGTTGCCACGATTCTCCTGATGGCCCAGTCCCTGCCCCACAGCCCTGGCAGATGCTGCCTGGGCTCTCAGGAAGCTGCTTGTGTTTGTTCTGATGCAGGTACGGGCTGGCTGACTGCGTGGGCAGCCCACAGCCACAGCTGGGAGGGGTTAATAAACCCCAGCAAACATATAAGAAATGGAAAAAAAATGGGCAGTGTAGCCATTAAAATGTTTCCTGTATTTTTGACTTGCTCTCTGTTTGCTGGGCTCAGTAGGAACTGAGGTCACTCTTTGGGGCACGAGCACACTTCACTTATTCTGGCACAATTTTTTACTTATTAACCCTTTTTCTCCCATGCTGTTTGAAGAAGTGTTTGGTCTTTTGATCTTTCATTTTGATATTTTTACTCCACAGGCAGTTCAAGTTATTGCTCCAGCCCTTTTGCCATCACCCAATGCCATGGCCCCCTACACACACACACCACTCTGCACTTGGGCTCTTCAGTTTCTCTCAGAGCCCAAAGCATTATTTTGCCCCCTGGCCTGCAGGTGGTTCCTGGTCAAGCTGTGATCCCTCTTGTCTTACTTTCAGCAAATGATTTCTTTAAAATGCTGAATGAAGCTGCATTCAACCACCTTGACAGAAGGGGCACAGGGCTGTTATTACACGTCAAAAGAAAGATAAGAGGATAATTGCAAAGTCACCAAACAACATATATGAACACAGACAATTATCTGGAACAAACAGTAGGAACAAGGACTGGGAGGGCTACTAAGGCCTGTTCTTATGTAAATGGTTGGCTCTCTGTGCTTTGTGCAGGGGGAGTTCAGAGGGCAGAGCTCAAGGATTTGCCAATAACACTTCCCTGTGGATTCCTGCACGGGAGAGGCACAGCCAGACTACAGAGGGTTCAGCGTGGAGCAAGCACTACCACACAAATCACAAAGTTCCCCGGCTTTTCTCCCCATTCCATTTCCATTCCATCAATTTGTCCCCGAAGAGACGTCTAAATGAAAGCTGTGTTGTTGTAAATAGGGAAAGTCACTTGATCGTGTAGGATTTCAGCCTGCTTTTGCATTCAAAGGTCTCTAATGTCAAGTTGTCTGTAATTTGTACTGAACCAGAAGCAAAATACTGCTGTGCTGTCACTGGAGTGTCAATGACTTCTCTGCAAAACTGAATCTCTGTGACATTTACACATCCTAAGGACCTGTCTGAGCTTTGCATTCCACTGAGATGATGCAGGAATAACAGTTTCTCCAGGCTTCAAATTGAAGCTCTTCTGGCATTTTGCTGCTATAGCACGGGGGAAAAAAATGGTAAGTTGTAACTGACCTTCTGTTCTGTTTCTTGGGAACAGCACACGCTTCAGAGGGATGTGTGGCACTTCAAGGACTGCAGACCTACTGGAGGTGTAGAACTTGCTGCATAAAGCCTAACTGGTCTTGGGGGATGTATTTTCACCAGTCATTTGAAGAGAACATGGGTGCAGAAATGCTAAAGAGGCAAAGCTCAGGGCTAGTTTTCTCAGCCACAGGAAACCGAGCAGATGTATTATTTCTTCACTAGCAAGGTACAAATAAACACAAACTTAAGAAATCAGGAATGTAAACCCCGACTCTCCATAGGAAATTTCACCAAGAAATCCCAGTAAAATTAGTTCAGAACTGGACTACACAGATTTGCTTAAAGAAAACAAAGAGCCTCCTGGTTTATATTTCTTACAGGAAAGAATACACAAAATAAACAAAAAGGTTCAATAAATACCATTCTCTGATTTTGCTGGCGTGAAAATGAATGTTGTAATTTTTTTTTTTTTGTTGAGAGACTGAACAACTCTCCTCATCATCAGTTGTTGTCCATAGATACACCTGGTTTGAGTGTTCCCCCAGCACAGTCCATCTTGATCCCTTGCCATTCTACCAAGTTGCAGTCATTTAGAGTACTTACGTATTGCAATAGTTTCTATGACAACAGATGATGATGATGTTAAGAGTAAAGAATTTTAAGTTGGGTCTATGAATAGGGAGATAAAGGCACTGAATTGCAGAGGGAAAGCTTTGCTTCCATTTAGCTTAAATATCTCCACTATTAATATTTACTGGCAAATAATGACAACTGTATGAAAAGCAAATACACTCAGACTTGAAGTTTTAGGGAAGCAAATATTTCCTAAAACCCCTTACTCTGTGGATTTGATTCATTCCCGTTGTCTGTGCCTGAGCAGAACAGGTTCTTGTGGAACCAGATTCACCCCGGCAGCAACTGGCCCTTTGCATTCCATTGAGAGGAAGGTGTGAACGCTAAAATCCTACAACAGCTCACCCTGCGTGGGACTGAGCAGCTGAGTATGGCTGCCAAACCCTCTCAAACACAAAAATACTACACTGCTTAGTGATGATGGCTCCAAAACCTGGGACTAGAACTCCTTCACTTGCAGAAAAACTTCACCTGGGATGACAACACTTCTATTCCAGTTCTCCTGCCAAACCCACTTGCTCCACGGTTTTAATACCTACACTGCTGCCATTAATTCAGTGTGTCTCCTGCCTGTTACCTCTCACACAAAGCTGCGCTGCAGCTTGCCTGGGGTTGGGACAGGCTCTTCAACTGTGGCCGGTGCTGAACAGAAAGGAGCTCTGCCCATCAGCTGGGGGCCAGTGTCTGACCATACAACACAAAGAACTCACCAGGAAAAGTCTTCCCCAGTGGTTCGTAAATGTCAGGATTGCAATTGGATCTCTGCTGCACCAGTTGAGGTTGCATAATTAAGTCAGTATTATTTGGACATCGATAATAAAACCTGCTTACCTACAGTGCTCCAAAAAGGCCATTAGGAACCCACAGTTAAGAAAGCTTAAAGTTCCTGCCAATCCCAATGGCAGCTACACGGAGAGAGCGAGGAGCAGATCCTGTTTTTGTGGCCAAACTTGCTGTAATCAGTAACCGGCAGCAGCACCTCCTGCCAGGGCTAATGGACTGCCCGGGAGGGCTCAGCTCCCTCGGCCCCAATCCTGCTGGGAGCAGAGGCTGTGCCGAGCTAATGCACTGCCCTGGGGGCAGCACAGCATCCTGGGCAGGGGACATGGGCTGGGGACAACGGGATGGCACAGGGGAGAGGGGACTGTGCTCAGCTCCTTGCCTTGAGATGTGCTCTCCCTTGGTGCAGCACCATGGAGCCACTGCAGACTGAGCCACCGAATTTACAGCTGTGGCCATCAACCTCTTTGATCAATTGTGGACTGTGCATGACGGAGTAAATCCAATCCCTTATTTCCAGCAGCTGTCAAGTACCATTGCTGCTCTGCCTCCTCCTCTGCTCACAAGCAGGACAGAATTTACTGACAGAAGGATTTCTTTGAAAGTAAAACCAGACAAGTCCAGTTCTGTTACGGGCTAATCTGGGCAAAAGCATGTGCCAGCCCTTGTAACCTTCTCATGCCTTGCACTTTGTTTTCCACTAAATGTCAGCTCTGATAGACTGGCCTGCTCATCTGAAAGGGCAGGTTTTTGCTTCAATAAAAACAAACCTAGTTAAAAAGATAGACAGTACCTCAATAAAAAAATACCATGGACTCATGAAATGTTCAGGCTTAATTGGTATGGCTGTACTGCACCGTTTCCTTGCTGGCATATGCTAGCAGAGAATATTTGTTGTCAGGGGATTTTCAAGGTTATAAAGCATCTTAAAGGTGTTGGGGAGTGTGTAAATTAAGCTGCTACAGGTAGGTAATGTTCCCATGATGTCAGGACTAAATATGCTGGTGCCTCCAGGTAAGAATTTACCACGGTCTGGAGTACACGCTGGGGGCCTGATCCTCAGTGAACGTAAATCCTGTTGGCTCCACTGGCTTTACTACATCGATTTGCACTCACTGCATTTTGGATGCAGAGATCCAGCCTTGCAATCTAATGTCTAGAGACCTCTAAAGCACAGGGAGGTGAGAAATTAAAAGCGCCACCCTCAGTAGCTGAGCCTTTTGGCTGGGACACGGTGTCTCAGCGGGTGCCAGCTCATTTCCTTGGAGCTGGGGAGAGAGGGATTTTGGCAGGACACGCTGCCCCAGCACAGCCCCACCTGGGAGCCAGGCAGCCAAATTAACAGCGTTCCTCTCGCAATAAATTGTCATCAAGGGGGAGGCGGATGTTCAGTGGCACATTATTTACTGGAGCGGGGAATGAGGAAGCTGCAGGAAAGAGGAGCCTTATTCACTCATTTTGAAAAGGATGAATGAAATGGCAGGAGCCTTTAATTTTTTCACTGGAGATGTAAAGGAAGCAAAATGCTTGCAGCTCCACACTGCAAGGGTGACACTTGCCCAAGCTCTTTGTCTCGCTGGTGAAGTCTCAAGCATCTGTCTGCTCCCCATCCATGAGCTGATCTGTCACTGCCCGCTTGGATCAGCACAACTGTGCCTCCCACTGCCCCAGAGCAGCCTGTGCATCCCCACAGCCCCCCACCCACCCACACGTGCAGGCCACTGGGTCCAACAAGGCTCTCACTGGGAAGGACACGTGCAGGGTTAGTGCTCCTGACTCCAGCTCACTTATTCCCTCGGGACTCTCTCCGTAAGAACTGCTTCCGGAAAAGTATTTAGGGAAATCTTGTAAGCATTAGCAGCATGATGGAGCTCTGCAGCCTCCGTGTAAATGTTATTCTGGGTTAAAAGCTTTGGATGAGTATGTTATAAACATAAGTACGTCTGTGGGGATTGTTAACTCTGCCTGTGCCAAAGTAACATCCCTTACTCCTGAGCGAGGGAAAGGAAGTACAGCCATGCAGGTGTATTGGGACTTGCTGCACTCGGGATGTAATTCAAACCATGAGTGGTACAGCAGAGAGGACTTGGCCATGTATGTGCTCCTTCCCAACTAAGCAGTGGGTGTCACAGCATGGGGTTAGCCCCAACAGCAACCCTAGGGAATTCCTGGGGCAGCAGCATCCTGGTGTAGATGTCAGTGCCTGCCAGGATGCATCCAAACCACCCCAGACAGCCCCTCCAAACCCTACTGCTGCCCAGTCCCTCATGGATCATGCCATGCTTCCCATCAATGGCCACCCAGTCTCCACTGCGGGGGGACCAGGAACTGAGCATCCTCCCTCGTGGGGAAACACTGACCCTGGGGCTCTGGGCCAGGAACAGTGAGGCAAACCAAGGTTTGGCTGTAAGCAGCATCAGATCTCACCACAACAGAGTACACTGGCATTGGAGAGCCAGGCTGGGCACTGCCCTCCTGGCACACAGGCTGAGAGAACTGGAGGGGCTCACCTGGAGAAGAAAAGGCTCCAGGGAGACCTGAGAGCCCCTTCTGGTGCGTAAAGGGGCTCCAGGAGAGCTGGAGAAGGACTTGGGACAAAGGCATGGATTGACAGAACAAGGGGAATGGCTTCCCACTGCCAGAGGGCAGGGATGGGTGGATGGATGGATGGATGGATTATTGGGATGGAATTGTTGGCTGTGAGGGTGGGCAGGCCCTGGTACAGGTTGCCCAGAGAAGCTGTGGCTGCCCCTGGATCCCTGGAAGTGTCCAAGGCCAGGTTGGAGGGGCTTGGAGCAACCTGGGCTAGTGGAAGGTGTCCCTGCCCATGGCAGGGGGTGGAACTGCATGATCTTTAAGGGCCTTTCCAACCCAGACCATTCTATGATATACTATGATACACATCTGTAAATACCAACCCAGAGAGGAAATCCTTTAGGAAATATAAATACCAACAAAGTAGAAGATCATCCAAAACCCCTCCAGCTCATACCTGGCTTCTATTCATGCCCTTTAGGAGGCCTTTTCCTACAGGAAATTTGGCTCTGAAAGCTGTCCATGTCCAGGTGCAAGGCAAGCAGCATTGACTGCGTGGACTGACCCGAGGCAGGAGGGGATGCAACCCCCTGGCTTTCCTTAGGGATGGGGGTTCCTGTGGGACTGGATCACTCGTTCCTCTCTGGAGATTTGGAAGGTACTGAGAAGTGTGGATATGAGTCTTGCTCTGGTGTGGCAGCCCTGGGGAGCCTGGTGTCAGGGAGGAAGGTCACCAGCTTCTGCCAGGAGAGCAACCCACGGTGGGGACAGCAGGGACAGCAGGGACAGTGGCCCCTGGGGGAGGTGCCACGGCTCACGTGCTGCCACCACATCTTCTTCCCGCTCGGGGGAACAAATTACCCTCACACTTCTAACATTAGCAGCCATTTCCATAAGCAATTAACCTCTGCGTTATACCATCAAGCATCTGAAAAAGGTGTTGTGACACAGTTATTAAAGGATGGAAGGGCTTGTTGGCTGGCATGCATAATAAAGGGCGGCCTCGCTTGCTGATTGGGATTTCTGGGCAGGGGCAGAATTAAGTGAAAACCTTACAAAACAGAAATATTTCCCACTGATTCAGGGAGGATTTGTTCTAGGTTTGTAATTTAAATTTTGGGGGTTATTCATTTGCTTTCAAAGAAACAATTAATTTTCCAGCAAAGCAAATGACTACAGAAATTGTTTTCCTCATTTGCCACATTATTTTAAAGATATTCTCCTTGTCTTGGGGTGGGGTTTTTTACCTTTTTTAGAAAGTTTTATTTTCCCCTCCTGAAACTGATGAGTCCTGGTTCAGGACCACACAGCCCTAACCATCAGTCTGGATTTGCTGTTGTCCCTTCTCCCCTCCCTCCCAGGAGCTGTGATGGATGGTGAACTTCATTCCTGCAGGGACAGGGGCAGGCAGAGGGAGGTGCTGGGTCCCTCCCCACCATCGATGTGTGAACCTCACTAAGATTATCAGCCTTGCTAAAACCTTCCTTGGCTATTCTGCCCTCACAAGGCCTCACAGTGGTGGCATAATGCAGGGGAGGTTTAAAGGAAGGCTTTAGGTTAATCACTCTCCTGGTAATATGAGCAAGACGAGACTATTCAGCTGGAAAACAGAAAAAAAATGGCAATTTCTTTGTACAGGACTGTGCAGCTTTCCTTTATACACTGCTTTTTGTTCTCAGCCAAGAGGCTCCAGCCCTGCTGGCCTGGGGAGAGCCAGTGAAATCCTCAAACTGTACCACTTTGTCACGTGCAAAAAGTGTCCATCGATGTATCTTTTTATAAGGCATATTTTTACAATGCTTAAACATGCTACAGATTCCACATGCAGTTGGAATCACAGACTGGTTTGGGTTGGAAGGGACCATAAAACCCATCCTCATGGGCAGGGACACCTTTCACCAACCCAGGTTGCTCCAAGCCCCGTCCAACCTGGGCTTGGACACGTCCAGGGATGGGGCAGGATTTGTGTGCCTACTCTAGAGCTGCCAGGGAATTTGATTTTGGTACAGTTTGCTCTCTCAAATCTTCTGAGCCTTATCCGTGCATCCATGTATCCATATATCCATGCACACAGGCAAGCAAGTTTAGTTTTAAATCCCTGTCAAGCAGAAACACCTAGGCTGCCTCCATCCAGGCTGCCAAGGAGAGTGGAATTGTGCTGCTCTTACAGCACCACTGGGACAGGCTCTATGTGAATCAAAATATTTCACCAATATCTGGTTTTATGGCAAAAAACCATTAGAAATACTCAGTTGGAGTGAATGGTGGAAGAGGGAGCATTTTCCAAATAGCTCTACAAGGTTTTTTTTCCTTCTTAATTTTCCCTTTTATACTCCAGTGACACAATCTGTATGGTTTTATGTCCCATTTTTGCAGTGAGGGGGACTTGACAAGGAAGGGCATACAACAGGCCAACAACAGCCATACCTTTTTTTTTATTTAGGAAATAACACTGACACTTTTATTTAAAGATCAAAGCAAGGCAAACACCAGGATTCCAAGCCTCTTCCCTTTCTTTTATCCATAAAAGAATGCCATGGAGTTTACTTGTGGTGCTACTAATGAGGTAACTTCAGCCCCAATTTCACATTATTAGCACTCTATCTGGGAGAAGCTGATGATCTTTGGCCACTGTAAAACATGATTCCCAGGCCAGGTGTTGGGCCCTCAGCCAAAATGCTGTGTTTTTCCCAACACTGCACTACAAAGGGCCTCAATGATGATAGGAAAGATATACTTCCTTTAGGGATCAGAGATAATTAACTCTTTATAGTTGCTCTTTTATTATTACTGAACTCATGCCAAACTTTTGCATTGCTTTACCTAATAAAAGTACCTCCTGCACTGCTGGTAGTATCCAAATTACTTTTTTCATTTGTTAACAGTCAGGCCTTTAACTGCTTTTTGAACTTCATTGTTGTAAAAAACTCTCCAAATTAGTCATTCCTGAGCATTTACACTGCAAGCTTCTCTTCAGTTTCCAAACTTTGTAACATAATTGTTCTTACCAAAGGGGAAGAATTTAGAAAATATCCCAAAAAGTCAAATTAACAACAGCATATGTTCCATCCAGCCACCTAAGAACCATACTTAAGGTACTGTGTGCTATTACGCTGCCACATGTTGAATTAACAGATTTACAGATTCATTAATAATAATATCACTGGTCATTTGCAAATCTCCAAGAGCAGTATGGGGCAGGGCAGCACCACCCTCATCCCAGCTCTGCAGATGGGGAAATGAGAGAGAGAAAATGACTGTCCTGGTGCTGAGAGAGCACTGGAAGGGGCTGCCCAGGGAGGTGTGGAGTGCCCAGCCCTGGAGGTGTCCAAGGAAGGACTGGCTGTGGCGCTCAGCGCTCTGGGCTGAGGGACAAGGTGGGCATCAGGCACAGGCTGGGCTCGATGGTCCTGAAGGTCTTTTCCAGCCTGGAAGGATCCTGTGATTCTGTGAATTTACTCATCTGACTGTGCCTCAGAGCCAAGCTATGGCCAAGACCTGCCTGCTCCACTTGCACAATATTGCTGAGGACATTGAAATGGCTGCCACCTCTTTCCTCACCCCATGACAGGGCCATTTGGAGTTGGGATATGTAAGGAGAAACATGCATAAGATGTCAATTAGCCTGTGAGAGTTCCTGGGGTCCCTGGTGCTGAGATGCACTGGAATAACCATCACCTGGACAACCCCATGGCAACGGGGCTGGAGTGCTGGTTTTCCTCCAGCCTTGCAAAGGCAGCACAATTCCCTCACCCCTGCACTGCCTGTGCTGGAGCATCTGCCACCAGGACAGCATTCCTGCTGTTGGAAAGACCTGCTCTCCACAGAAAAAGAAAGAAATGTGTTCTGAGAAACACTGTGTGTTGGATCAATACCCATTCTGCTCCTCAGGTTGGTATTTCCAGGGGGTTATTTATCTACAGCCGCTGAGTTTTCAAGTGAAGAGCAGATTGCTCAGTTTATACCCCACAAGCAGGTGGAATAAAGATTTGCCACTCAATCTGACTACACAAGGCAATGAAGAGAGAGAAAAAAAGATCAGTAATATTCACTGTGTTTGGGATTTGCCTTCCTTTTGAAGCTGCATCTGAACACAGACTAAAAACATAATCTTCCCAGATCCAGGCTCCAGGATTTTAATCTGGATTCCTGGCTGATAGCAATTAAAAGCTGACAGCACAAAAGTATTTTATTTAAAAGAATGATTGGCCTAATGATATTCCACTGAAGCATGGCCTCCAGACTGGAGCTGGGCACACGTATAAAGTGTGGGGAATAGCTTAGTTACACAAGATCACAAAGGGAGTTAATAGAACCAGGATCCACACTGAATGTCTTTTTCATTATCGGCTCTTTGTTCTACCCATTAGTATACACTGACTCCCTTTGGTAAGAGCCTTTGTATTTCCAACTTATCAGGGTCTCATAAATGAAAGTCATGTGCTTTTATCTGCTCATTCCCTTTAATAAGTGTCACAAACATTCTGTGTGATTGATTAACTGGTAACAAGAAAGAGACAAAGTAGGAATATGCATATTAGCATATTTTTCTTTGCTCACCGAAATGCATTTTATACGTACGTGGCACTTACAATATATCAAGCTGTCAAAAGTTTTAAACAAAGGAGGAACTGAATTACAGTACAAAACACAGTCACAAGGCCAAATTTATCCTTGGTGTAACTCAGTGATGTCAGCAGAGTGAAAGCAGAGATGAAATAGTCTCCCCACGTGTACATGAAGCAGCCCAGTAAGCACAGAGGGATAACCAGAGCTTTGCAGCCAGAAGGGACTGTTAGGATCGGATCATCTGACTGCCTGCATAAACAGGGTGAGGACATCTCCCCCATCTCCCCCTTACACACAGATGGTCCACTGAGAGGTTTTGCTCCTTCCTTGTTGGCAGGGGAGTTGCTTTGGAGCTGCTGTGGGAGATGCTGTCTGCCCCTCCGAGGTGCTGAGCAGTGGGAGGCTTTGCTCGGGCAGTTCATGCTGCATTTGCCGCTGCAGGGGCTGGAGGGAGAGCAGGAAAGGCCTCATTGCATCCAGCCTGTGAGCTCTTCCACTGGCAGGGTTTCTGCCCATGACACAGACAGGCTGCTCCCCTCTGCACTGAGGGGAGCACGGGCTGGGCCGGGAAGCACTGAGAGTCATGCTCGGATGTGGAGGATGAATTCAGCTGCTCTAGGCTGGGAAGACTCATGAAAAGGTAGGTGAGGGACCTGGCAGTGACTAGCATTGCCATCCTAGGAAAGACTTGATCCTAAAAATAATAACTATATGGCAGCCAGGGCACAAGTGTGTGTTTCCTAAGACAGCAGTAACAGGATGGCCAGGCCAGGCACAATTCACCAGGGAGAAAGCTCACACCTCCCAAAGACACGAGCCCTCTGCCCCTCTCCCAGTTCTGAGGGAACACGCACTATCAGTTTTAATTTACCCAAAGGTGTACCCAGACTTGCTGATGGGAAGCTGGGGATAAGATGAAGCTCAAAACTCCCACTTCTCTTGGCATCATCTGAGAATTAACCACGAGTGCTGACACTCAGGTCTGTGTGAGATTCACTGCACCAGTGCTCTGTGTGCCAGCTCTGGGGTAGGAAATCAAAAGTGAAATGCACTTTTTTATTTGTTGTATGCAGGAAGGAATAAACTCTATTTGACTGCATTTACTGAAATGCCTCCTCTGCACATCCTTGTACGTGCCAGTCTCAAACTGAACCTCCACATTTCTCTAGCATTTTGCCAGCTGTATAACTCCCTCAGTGTGTTAGGTGCCTTACCCTGACCATTAAGGGAGCTCTCTGCTCTCCAGACAACCTCTCCACCACAGCAGTGATGTGATTTCCTCACTGTGATGCCCAGTTAGTGCATTCCTACAGATCCTTTCCTACAAGGACCTCACATTTCATATTTATTGACCAAGAGCTAGAACCTCATCTTGTATCTCTGAAGACTCTGTTTGAACCGCAGGATGTGTCTCCTTCCCATACAGTATTGCCCTGGATGATTTCCCACTCTGCTGCTTAAATGCAGCTGAAGAACAAGGCAGTCTTTTCCCTTATGCTGTAGTTTATCTTTGCAAAGTACTGCACAAATCCATTAGGATTTATACCATCTATATATTCCCTGACATATCCTTGTATCCTGAGCTGTGATCCTGAACTCCTGGCTGTGCTAAGCCTGAGAAGATCTCCAGAACAGTCCTGCTATGCACACCCAGGTCTGGCATCTTCTCCCACAGCCACTCATTCGGAGGGACATGCACATTTGCAAGATTATCTTTGGCTTGTGGCAGCAGAAATCAGAACCAGATTATCTGAAACAAGGAGCGCCGACCACTTCAGCTCCAGGCCAGGTGGACATGGATGACCTAGAAGGATATATTTAGCCATGAACACTCCAGACCTCAGTGCATATGTGTATCCAGTTACTGACTGTTAATCATGTCTCCTTCCCCTAAATTGGCCAACCGAAAGGACACCTGGCAATTCTGGAACATTCCTGTTAGATTACTAATATCAATATTAAGTGAAAGAGCTTGAGGAATGTCACATTAGTTGCTGATGGCTCCCTTCCGCCATACTTCTGGCCAGCAGGCTTTGGCAGATGTGGCTCCATTCTGTCCAAATGCAATTCAGGGTTTAAGAATGTGCTCACTTTCCTGGGACCATCTGTTTGCTTTTCTGCTGAAGGAACTCCAGCCTCTTTGGCAACCTCAATGTATTGTACTCAATAAATCCTGACATGTAGCAAATTTTTTTTGGCAGATCTTGAATCTGAATGTCATCCAAATTGTTCATTATTGATATTAAAACCGATTTGTGCATCACCAACCATTAAAGGAATGCACTAAATATCTCCATGAATGAGAAACCGAGGAGTCCATCAGAATACATTTATCAGCAGTCATGTTAAAATGGAAGAAAGCCCACATCTAAGAGCAGCTGCAGGACGCAAAATGTGCAAAGAGCCTACAGACAAGATAAAAAGTCAAAAGCAAGGTGTCTGTCCAAGGACTGCCTCGTATGGTCCAACACGTTGTCTGGAGTGGGGAGGTAAAACCTTGCATCCATTCCCAATTCAACCACGAATCCACTGTCTGACCACAGCAAGGTCTCTTCGACCCACTTGGGTTTGACATCCTCTCCAAGCAGTTGTAGGATCTGTAGGATCTTCAAGGCATCACCAGGTGTGTAAAATGGGGAATGTGAGTTTTCAGCCCTCTCACTGCTGTACCCTGATGGCCCAGCATGGGTGTCCATAGCATGACAAAGGATGATGAAGCTTTCAATGATGTGTACTTTCTGTATGTGTAGAGGGTATACATTATCTGTCATTAAAAATTAAGAACTTTCTAGATAAGGAAACTGGTGTAAAATTAAGTTTACCAGATTTATTTTTAAGGACTGATTTCCACTGGAGTTTTGCATAAGTACTGTGGGATTATTGGGCTCTGCCATTTCAGTTGTCAGCATTCAGACTCCATATTTCACAAAAAACTTGCAGAAGCCTTGGAAACATCTTAACACTTGATCTTCCATAAAGAAATGGACCTCATTTCTTGCTAAAAATAAAATCTATACTTAGCCAACTTAACAATCTATTCTGACAGACCACATTGAGCACAAGGATTCTGTTGATGTTTCTTCATCTTTCCTTACTTCTTTATGCTATAATAACTTAAAATTCTGATGTGAAGCTTTTGCCCTTTATAGAATGCTGGACATGAATGTCAAAATATGGAGATCAGGCACGTGTTGCAATGGCACTTAAATTGCACAGTCTCACAGAAGTAGCTGGACCCAAAAACAAGGGTTGGCTTCAGAAGGAGCATCATCATTTTGCTTCCTTTACCTTTTTTCCTTTGCAACAGCTGGGTCAGGAAGGTCTTGTTTCTAAAGAAGTTTTCTCCATGAATTTGGTGGGTTGTAGCAAGGTGGGGATCAGTCTCTTGTCCCAGATAACAAGTGGTAGGATGAGAGGAAACAGCCTCAGTTGGTGCCAGGGGAGGTTTAGGTTGGATATTAGCAAAAAATTCTTCACAGAAAGGGCTGTCCAGCCCTGGCACAGCTGCCCAAGGTAGTGGTGGAGTCATCAACCCTAGAGGTATTTAAAAGCCGTGGAGATGTGGCACTTGGGGACATGGGCTAGTGGTGGCCTTGGCAGTGCTGGGTTAACAGTAAGACTCAATGATCTTAGAGGGCTTTCCCAACCTCAACAATTCCCTGATTCCCCCTGGCTATGCAGTGAACATGCAGCCCCGACAGCACACTCAACTTTTGAACTTTTTCTATATATTCTCCAGACCCCCTCACAGATCCTTCCCCAGTTAATTTAATGCTGGTGAAGGACTGCAGATTGATAGCTCAGGAGAGCGAGGCCTGTTGTTACAAGCAGGTAATTATTCAGGAGGATAAATGCTTCCTTCCCACCGCCCCATCACGGTGACTCCAGCCCCAGAGCAGCTGGCTGAGGGCTGGGATGGGAGCACTGACACTGCAGCAGCTCCCAAACCGGTCTCCTTGTCCAGCTCAGAGCCATCCACAGAGCCAGCATGGATTTTAGGATGTAGCTATCTCTCCAGGAGAAAATGGAGGGAGGCTGCCAACACTTATAGATCTCTCTATTAACACGCTGGCTCCGGTACAAGCGGCACGCTGCAGCTTCAGCAAGGAGCCTTCCAGCCTCAAGTCAGTGCACAAGGGCTTAAGGAAATGTGTTAACAACATCACCCCGTGTGACATGGGAGCTGTACTTTTAATCAGCTCTGCTCCTCCAGGACATCGCTCTCTCCCATTCCCACTCTTCCCTGTGCAGGCTGTGCAGCAGAGGAGGGGAAGGCACTTCACTGGCTTTGAAGTTTTTTATTTCCTTATCAAGGCTGGTGTTTTTTATCATTGCTGTTCTTCTGGTTTGTCTCACTTTCATCAAACTGCTGGGCCTGTTAAATGAACAGAGGATCACTCCATATATTTCAGTTGGGATTAAAAAACCCCTTCTGATATCCTGCCTTCTGCTGTTACAACCTCTCCTCTCCACTTGGCAACATCACGCTGTAGAAGCTGACACTTAGTCAACAGTTCCTGCTTTTCCTCTGCATACAAGAGCAGAATCTTCTTGTAGCTTGTGTACTTCTTGCAATGGGAATCCATATGAATCAGTGCAGTGGGAACATAGCTGGCAATTGGAATTGTCAGTTCATAACTGAGGAGATAAATGTCTGCCCTTAAGGTGAGGGTCTGCTACTGGTCATTCATTACTGCTTGCCATCTCCAGGCTTCACTGGGGTAGGAATTGTTCAGGGTGGGACAAAGGGAGCTGGGTACTCCTTTACATATTTATGGGAATCTTCTGTATGAACTGGCAACTTTGCTATCCATCCTATTCTGTCACTGTCTCCATTAAATGCTCATTATAACCCAGGGTCATGTAACTGGCTGAGAGGACAACTGGCAAACCTGTATTTTATTTCCCATATGATGTTGGATAATGGATTTTCCATGGCTTTGGATATCCATATGTAAATCTGGGATACTAATTCCTAACCTGTTCCTGGAATTTACAAAGCTTAATGGATGCGAATTTATACCTAATTAAGCAGAAGGGATTGGTATGGAAGGAGATAAGAGGCTGGCCCTGATTTGTGACCTGGTGTTCGGACATGATCTTTACCGCAACTATTTCTGCTAAAACACCAATGGTTCCAGCATGGCTGATAACACCTCCAGTCCCAGGTACAATATCCTTGCAAGTCACTACATAATGGTGTGGCAGATAATTCTGACAGCCAGCTCCCACAGGAAATAACAGCAATCAGAAACCCAAACACCTTCCAGTGGAAGTACAAGATGTACTCCTGAACTTGCCTTCTCAGTCATCAAGGCTCAGCAGCTTGTACATTAGGAACAGAAACAAACCCTTTCCAAATAAAACACCACACTGCTTACACAAGGGAGGGCAGGAGAAGGAAAGCATCCGAAAGATGTTAGTCATCTCTTTTCATCCTCTGCTCTGCAGTGCATCAGTACACGGTGGTGGGAATGGTATGGGAAATGGCACAGCCTCACGAGTGCAAGCAGGGCTCGGGGCAAATGCTGATGGCTGGATGTGCTCCATGTCTTTGGAAAAATGGAATCAATAAACACTTGGTGCCCTGCAAAGGCTGCAACTCTCATTTCTTAGAAGCAAAGCTGTGGCTACAACGTGCACAGGCCGGTAGGAAAAGCATTGCAGTTCAATAGCACCTTCTATCTGCAAGACTGCTAAAATAATAACTCTGCTCTCTCTAGTGGAACTTAATAATGAAATGGAAAACACATGGGGTTTTTGGCCTATAGGACATGAAAGTAATTGATTTAGGGCTATAATTTCTAATAGTAGGACTGTGGAAGTCCCTAAAACTCCCTAGGAGCTGGGAGCACATTCCAGTGGAAAGATGACTTAGTGTTGCTCGTTCTTATTCTACTTTTTCACCAAACATGCTCTGGTGGCCACTGTTACAGAGCAGACATGAGGGTATGGGGCTACAGGAATCTTTGGTCTGAAGTGACATGACAAGTCCTACAACTTTATGGTGTAACTCACACTGGGTACATCAGGAAACTGATGTGTTGGGAGTAGAATAAGCAGCAGCCTTATCGTGTAAATGCCCATGACAAACACAGGAACTACGTCTAAATGGCATTTTCAGGAGGCCTCTCCTCTCTGCAGGAAGTGTTTCAGTGTACCAGGTGAAAGTGCTTGGAAGGGTAAAACCATCCTCATGGTCAGGCCTGGCCACTCCTGCTCTTTTGTTTCTAGTGTTCGCACGTTCTTTCCTCCTGCTCTATTGAATTTATAAATATTTGTAGTGGTTCAGATGTTGAAGTGGAAAAGATGATCTGACTTCAGAAGTGTTGACTGTATTTCCTCACAAAACAATTGTCACTCTGTGACAACAACACGCAGCCTTTTGATGGTTGCAATAACAACTGGAACTGAATAATCTTTAAGGTCCCTTCCAACCCAAACCATCCTGTGATGATTCTGTGTCTTGGACACGTTCACTGAAGTCACACACCTCTACCTCAACACTCACTTTAGATGAACAAGTCTTATAAGGCTGGTTATTGACCTTAAACCACCACAAACTATTTTCACTATAGACATACTACAAGTGGAAGATTATTTGATCAAACCTAAAATGAGTTTTAATTAATTCAACAAATATTGAATCCGCTAGCAACTGTTGCTTAGAGAGTAAATTCCACAGGGCAGGAAGAGATGGTGGTGGGTGTCACACAGGACATACTGACCACATCAACAGCAAACAGGGATTGAGAATGTCAGCTAGCAAACAGAGAGAATTCAGCAATTCCTTTTTATCTGAGCAGAAAGCTCCCACTGTACCAGCTGATTTTGACAGAACCGCTCGCCTGCTCAAATCAAATCAAGGATTTTGGAAATAAATTCTGAAATGGTTAAAAGTGAGGCCTGAGAACTGAGCTGTAGCTGAGTGATCCCACTCAGATGATCTGGAGAGGAGAAATTTTGATTAGTGTGGCAGTTGAATGGTTTACAAGATAGAGCTCGCAGGTGATGGCAGGGCACAAACCCAACTCTATTGGAGCAGGAAAAGTCCATGGAGGATTTGAGTATATCCAAAGTGCTCTGTAAATTCAACATGTTAATAATATTGCTATGTGTTAATTTTATCCCAGGAATCAGAATCACAGAATGGCCTGGGTTGGAAGGGACATTAAAAATCATCGTGTTCCACCCCCTGCCACGGGCAGGGACACCTTTCACTAGCCCAGGTTGCTCCAAGCCCTGTCCAGCCTGGCCTTGGACACTTCCAGGGATGGGGCAGCCACAACAAATATTTACAAACTGAATATAAAGTCAAACATAAATGGGAGTGACTCCTGATGAATGCTTAAAATACAGAGCTAGTCTCCCATGGTTTCTTCCTTTTACTTTTATTAATGCTGAAAAATTAATTACTGCAAATGATTTGGTTAGTCAAAATAGAGGAATCAGATTATAAATAGATTTTTTTTCCTTAAACAAGTTACATGAAATCATGATACAAAAGTTCACAGTAATTAGCCCCCTACGAATAGTTAAGTAGAAATTAGAGTAAGCCTGCTTTGCTGCTTTTTTTTTTTTTAATCAAATGATCTAATTCTCAGATTTCTATCACACTAGACTGCTGAGCTATATGTAAAGTACTACTAAAAAATAAAACATCACAAAATACTGACGTTTTGGGAGCAGAGGCGGAAGAGGGATTTCTACATTTCAACATGAATCACATTCTTCACTGTTATGAAGAAAGTCCAATTCTTATTAATAATTGAAAGGCAGGCTGGTGCAGGAATACTCTCCAGGTGCAGGAATACTCCTTGCCTGTGGGAATACTCTCTGGGTCACGAATACTCTTTGCCTGTAGGAATACTCTCTGGGTCAGGAATACTCTTTCCCTGCAGGAATGCTCTGTGGGTCAGGAATACTCTTTCCCTGCAGGAATACTCTGTGGGTCAGGAATACTCTTTCCCTGCAGGAATGCTCTGTGGGTCAGGAACACCCTTTGCCTGCGAGAATACTCTCTGGGACAGGAGCACTCTTTCCCTGCAAGCACCGTGGCACAGCACCCTGTGTGTGGATGCAGCTACACCTGGAAGGTTCTCCTGCCCTGTCCCACCCAAACCACCCCCTGTACAGCAGCACCTGCCCAGTTCAGGAGTTCTGGCCGCATTGCTGGCACTGCTGCATCCGTCAGGGATAGCACAGCTTGAATTGCGTGACCTATCTTTCCTTAAAAAGCTAGTGGGAAGTAACGCTGAGGTCTGGGAATGCTGACCACAGGATTGCTGTTACACAAAGCTGCTGTCTCTGTGCTCCCAGGAGTTTTTACAGCACAGGAAAACCACAGGTTTCTTCTGAACTCAAACAGTCCATCACCATTTTACATGTACCGTTTGATAGTTGATTGACACTGGGGGAGGGATGCTGTAAAACCTTCTGGATTAATGGGAGAAGGGGTTTGCAAGACAGAGGAGGTTTTTACACCAGAAGAAATCCTGCTAATACACCGATTCTGCAGGAATCAGTGTGTTTGTGGAGTGGGGGGAAGGTGACAGGGAGCTCTCCTTGCTGTCGTGAGCAGAGGGTCCAACAACTGCATGCAAGCACTGTGCCCCCTTTCAGATGCTAACCCTCTGTCTCACTCTCCTTGCCCTTCACATTAAGCAAAGTGTCCTTTCAGAGTCTCCCAAAGCCCCTTTCCCTCTCCTGAAAGCTCCATGAGCCCCCAGAACCCACCCCCATGTCCTCCCTTCAGCCAGGAGACCCAGCCCTGGGCAACACGATCCACGTGAGCTCAGTGAAACTCAAACTGAAATTCGAGGTGACAAACTCCTGGGAGCATCATTTCTTTTGAACAGCCCTCCAGGTGCAGGTGGGAGAGGGAAGAGCATCTCTGAGGAGCTCTGCTTTATGGTGAGCACCCACATTATCCAGGAGGAGAGCTCCTGACAGGGCTGCAGCGCTATCGCTCTGTGCAGGAAATAGCTTAATCCTATCATAATCTCCCTGCAATTTTCCTCTGTATTTTGATGTATATTGTTCCAAAGATACAATTTTATTTGAAATAGAGTTTATTTCAGACTCTGAAGTGTCAAATTTAATTTCAAGAGTTTTTATTGTAGAAGAATATATGTCTATTTTTTTTTTTTTTAGCGAGAGATGAGAACTGTAGTAAATAACCAGCCCTGAGTTTCTGCCCTGCAAATTTAACTGTTTCCAAGGCAGATACAGATCAAGAATTGACATTTATTCCCTCACTGTTACCTACACTTCAGATTCTTTCAAATGTTTTTACTCACTATCGCCTCTGGACAAGAAACATCAAACCATTATGTTTGGAAAGATCATTCCTGTGGGGACTCTGCACTGTGGGAGTGCAGCTTGTCAGAATGCCTGTATCGGTTTTGGATGGGAATCTCTGCACTCTCACTTCAGAGAACTCAGTCCAGCAGGTGGTTTATGATGCCGAGAAAGCTGTGCTGGAAAAAAATGAACATTGGGTTTTGTTAGGAGGAACAAAGTTTAGTGTGGATCCGTGCCAAGGAAGATGAGGTTTATGAGCACAATACTCCTGGTGCACATGAGACATTATATCAGTGGTGAGAAATTTATTGCAATCATCTTCCCATTTCCATTTCTGCCTTCTTTTTGGTGACATAATAGTGTAAAGAGGAAAGGTCACACCTTGATGCCAAGATGATTCATAACTTTAATACCAGAAGGAACAATTGACCTAAACAATCTTTGGCTAAAGTGTATTTCCAGCAGTGCTTTCAGTCTCGGTCCAAAGCCGAACAAATAGAGAAGTTTCCAGCACAAGGTTACTGTGAGACATTCAGAACCACCTGCCTGAGAAAAGAGGTTGATATCCAGTGGAAAGTCTCTGAGAAGCCAAGACAGAGCTCACCAAGCCCTGCATGGAATTGTCTTTCAGTGGAGGTGGCCCCACTCTTTCTCTGCTGTTGCTCTTGTTGCACACACCAAAAGTGGTCTGGAAGTGACGTTATGATGGTTTTTCTGATGTATTGACAAAAGGGATATGCAAAAGGGATGAAAACAAAACCAAGGACAGCACAAGGGCATTTGCTGCTTGGGGAGCACTGCTGGTGTGCAGCCCCTCGATGAACATCCTTCAGAGCTTTGCCTGCTCTGTTGGGCTGTGCAGGAAGGGAGGAGTGTGAGATGGGAATGAGAGAGCAGATACAATGTGGGGATGGAGAAATCTGGGCCACCATTTCTGTGTCTGAGCTGCAGACTGGGCTCTGAGAAGACACTGAGAGTAGGACTGTGCCACAGCCCCAGCCCCAGGCTCACCCGGACCCCGGTGTCTTGGAAGTATTTGTGGCTCCATAGGAAGTTCTACCTACAGCAAATTAATATTATCCAGAGGACATTGAGCCAAGCTGTCAGAGAAACTACTGCTTTAAAAACTGGGCACTGTGTCACAGCACGACAAACATATGCACAGATTGATTCTGGCTACAAACCAATAAATCCCTACAACCCAGCTTCGAGCTGGAACCAATGCGACACAATTACAATACAACCCACTACTGCAACACTCAGGCTGCAAAGGAAAAGCCAATGGCTCTGGAAATACTTCTGCTTGGAGCAAATTTTGGTGCCCAGTATGACTAGAAAGATGTAAACCAGAAAATGGAAGCACATGATGATGTGAGCTGTGTGCTCTGTAAAACAGGCTTGGGTGGGAATAAATCAGTGAGAAATCCAAAAGGAAGATGGGGATCTTGAAACAGATGACTAACAAAAGGATAGATCAAGGTTCAGAAGTTTTTATTGTGTCCAGGAGATCCCATCTTAAGAGGCAGATTGTCTCACACTCTGTGTCACCACTTAAATCCAATTACATCTGGTAGAAAGAAAAGCTGACAGACACAGCAGGTGTTACCCATGTGATTTTTGGTGAGCAGCCATCCATACACAGAGCACCACAAGGACCCAATGGGCACCTTTGGCAACCTCAGCAAAGAACCTGGGAATTGACTTGGAAAGTGTTTGCCTAGCCCAGAAGGGAGAGGCTTGCTGAAGGAGATGGAGCATGGAGCCAGGTATTCCAGAGCTGCTACTCCCGCTCCCTGAGCGACCAGGAACACCTTACACCATTTAACATCTTCCCATCAATGCCTCTCCAACTTGTTTTTCCTCCCCAAACCCCCAAGCCAGTTTCTCTCTTCCTTTCATTTTCTTCTCACACAGGAGCTAAATAAAATCCTGTGCAAGTTTTGAGAAGAGGTAATAAAGATAACATCCTGTGTTTAGATTAGAGAGGGAAGAGGGATGGAGGGGATGCATATTCAACCTTTGGGACAGAAACTGCTGAAACAGCCTTGGAGTGAAAATTTAGTTTGGATGGAGTTTGCTGTTCATTGACACTTGAGCAGGTTCTTGTACCTTCCTTGGGAGCATTTGGCAGTAACCTCTGCTCCAAGGGAAATACTGCAGTTTGGGGCTCAGTGTATCTGCATGGTTTGGGCACAACTACCTTTTCTGGTTTGCACTCCAAGTACCCATACTCCACATTCTGCAGTGATGGGTCATCATGTCACCAGCCCCAACTTCATTGTGGGTTTTCTTTTTCACTTAAGGATTTTTTTTCGTAATTCACAGCCCCTGGTAGCTTCATGCAGACAGCAGTGCAACTAATACACACAAAGCTCCCAAGCTCCCCGTTCATGGCCCCAAAATACAGTTGTCACATTACAAACATCAAAGATTTCAAATTATTTTATGTTGAATTGCATCAATTCCCACTTGCAGCTCTCCTAACTGTGTCCTTTTTAATGTTTCCCTTTGTTTCCCTGGCCCAGAGACGACAGAGCACCCACTGCACACAGGGTCCAGTTCATGGACAGGGAAAGACCACACAGTGAAATTCCTAACTTAGTCCCAGTCCTGAGGGAATTCTGCACCTCAGCAAGGAAGTGAAACCTCTAAAACCAAGTCCTAACTACCAGACTGGCCTCTTTTCCTCCCAGTAAGTTATTAAGCCCCTGCAAAGTCTTGAACCTCTATCACAATGGCATTTGCAAAAGAGGATTTTAATGTTTAAACAGTGCTTGAGTTAAAAATATATTGAACATTCCATTTACATTTCGGACAAAGTATATTGAATTTACCATGAAAATATTCCTATAGAGGCAAGATAAAATAAATGAAAAGACAGCTCTCCTTGTATTTAATATTTTTTTCTGTAGAACTAATATAGGATTAAAGAGGAAAACCTGGTAGCTGCAGGAACAAGTTTGAGCAATCACTTGTCACTTGCAGTTAGCAGAAAAATGTATTATAACAAGATATTACTTGTAGAATTTCCACTATAAATCTTTTATTCATTCCTAGGAATCCCAGTCCAGGCATTTGCCATACTGCATTGTCAAAAATAATGCCCAGCATAAACGGTGTGCAAGAGACCATGAACATCAGAGATAACAAGAGTACTAACACCTTATGGGCCTTAAAAACCCAGCAGTGGTATTTCTGCTCTCTCATTAAAAGTGAAATAAAAATATTGTTTAAGAATGACTTTTATGCTTAACTATTAAATGCAGCATTGATTCTTTGCTTATGGTTTCCCCCACTTTTCTTCTTATAAATTGCTGAGAGGATGTAAACAAGAAAGTAAATTTTTATGGCCCCATTCTGTTGCTGGGCAGGAGAATAACCCAAAGCTGAAAGAACCTGGCAACCTAAATGAGCACGAGGAGCAAGAGAACACCTGTAAAATACCACCCAGCCCTGAGAGAAGGAAGCGAGGGAGCCGTGGTGTAAAGCATCGTGTTTCCATGGAGATCAGGAGATTTGGGGCCATTTCCACGGGTGAAGGAGATGCAGGCTCTGACCTGATAATTGCATCTGCATTGAGCTTCTTTCTTGTGCTGGGCCAGCCAGGAGCTGCGGGTTCCCTCAGCACCAGTTCCCCAAAGTGGTTTGCAGCTCAGACTTTCCCAGGTAAGAGAGTTGTCCCTCAGAGCCACTTCCCTCTGGTGCTTGTGGCAGGCTGGCAGGGTGAGGGAGGTGCCCTGTGCTGGCCTGGGAAGCCCGGGGGTCACCCTTGGGATGGACCTGGAGATGCCCAGTGCAGCTGAGGGCAGGGCTGGGGCTGTGCCAGAGCAGCAGGGCTTTGGACCCTCAGCATTCATCCTGGCTGAACACCGACACCTTCCCAAATGTGCTGCACCCCCTTGACTTTTTCTGAAGATCACCCAGAAAACACGATTTGACAGCTGCTACTTGATACTGAGGATACTTTGCTGAGTCTTTCCTTTCTCACATTTCCATATTCAAATCCTGATTTTTATTTTTATTTTATTTTTTATATCAGAGTTTCTTCTGCTTTAGTTCCTTCTCTGCATCATCTTTCTACTCTGCCTGTCCTCCTGCTGAACTCTTCTCCTTCATTTTTCCCACTGGACTCTCTTAGCTGCATTTTCTTCCAGATTCAGCTAATTTGGGAGTGTGAAGGTGTGTGATAACAGTGGGAAAGGTGAGGAGGTAGCTGTGTCAGTGGGGTGACTGCAGCGAGATCAAGCCAGCCCCTAACCAGGCAAGTTTATAAAGTGACTTCTGCCCAAACTCCCAGCACATTTTTATCTCACACAGGTAAGAAACTGAGAATTCAGCTCCTTCTTGGAGAGGTTCTTCTACTTTCTTTCCACCCTGCTTTAATCTTTCCCCCAATTCTTTCTTCTCTTCTAATTCAGCCCTCAGCCTTTTGTTTCTTCCATTTCTCTCCTCCTTTGACCTCCACAGGCCACGAGGGTAAGGAAAAGCTTTTCTCTCAGCTCACTTACCAGAGGTAAATGAAAAAAAAGAGACAGATTTCCCAGATAGGTTTCCAGTTTCTTTACCACATCCTTACATGGCACGTTTCCTTCAGCTGTAGAAAATGGAGAGCAAATTAGGGGAGAGGACACACCAGATGGAAGCTGACCTCCACACTTTGTTCTCTGCTGCTCTAGAAGGTGCAGACTGAACCAGTCTCTCTGCCTCAATGAGGCCTAAGGTGGGAAAGCCAAGGATGACAACATGCCCTTAATTTTCATCAGAAAATGTGGCATTAGAATTTTCTCAGCACGAAATTTGGAACTGCTGCAATAACTCATGCAAGTTCAAATGCCTGAGAGCCACACAACATCACCATATGTCCTGTGTGCAACAAAAAAAATCAAAAATTAATTTGCAAATGTTTGAAAGAATATTTCTAATTAGAAAGGATTGTAATACCCCGCTTGGAAAGGGTGTTGCTGTGCCTCCAAGAGTTACTGTCTTAGCTATGGAGCTCACAAGAAAAGGAAAATTATAGCCATAAAGGGAAAATTATAACTGATCAAATTTTAAAGAAACCTCTAAAAATAGCTTGTCTAAAGCCCATAATGTCATAATGATAAAGTCTAAGATCTCAGGTCCTCCAAGAGCTTAGAGCAAGATATGGGCCATTAGGAAGTTTGGGCTTTGCCATTAATTTCTCCCCAGGATACAGACGTTGTTTCTCACTACAAAGGCTTGCACGGCGACAGAGCTGGAGCATCTCTCCAGTGCAAATCGAACCATCCCTAAACTCCCGTGCAGCAGTGCCTGGGAAACCAGATCGAGTGCTAAGCAGATATTTGTCTCCCCTAAGATGTGGGTGCAGCCCTGCTTCCCGTTATAGAAAACCAGGAATTCAGAGCTGTTCACAACAGTGGGTGGGCTGGAGAGAGTGCTGGCAATGATGGATTTTCAGACAACACTGGGGATTTGGTTAGAAGTGTGAGATAATTATGGTTTGTTATCCTGCACTTCAGTTATCGCAGCAGCAGTAAACCATCCATTCAGGGGCTATTTTGGATGTAAGATGACCTCTAAAGTTAAGCAAACATCACTAATAACCACTTTCTTGGCCATTAACGTAATGAACCACTGGTGACAGTGACCTCATCTTTTGGAGTGAAGTCCTACAGTGTTCACTGAAAGATCAACAAAAAAAATGCCTCTTGATAGCCAGGGTAAGTTTTGCTTGGGCACAGTTTCTTCCAGTTACAAGGTATTTATCAGCAGCAGAAACACAATTTGTATTATACAGCCCAAGCTCACTGTTAAAATTTATACCAATCAGCAGAGTCATTAAGTCCTACATTTGCCTTCCCCTAATCCACTGTTAGATTAAATGGTTCAATTAATAATAAATATTAGCGGTTTATTAGATGAATAGTTACACCACTACATTAGTGTACGTGGTTGCAGTGAGAGAGAAATGAAGCACCAGTTTCCCAGTAAATCATTTTTAGCCCAGCATTGTACCATATGTTGTTCTGCTGCACTCATCCCTTCTTTACAAAAAACAAAGCCAAAACCTTCGGCTTCACCTGCCACTTCCAGTTATTCAGCCACGGCCCAAGGATCTCGATGGAAATGAGGAACCAGGCTGTGCTCTGAGCAAAGCCATTGAACTCAGCAGGCTGCAGGAGGGAAGCCAGCACAGGCTTTGACCCATTTATTTGAGAAAATTACCCCTGGACAACGAGCTAATCCTCCCCAATAAGCCTGGCTATGGGCAGGAGGGAGCACGGGATTAGTGAGTTTGGTTCTGCTGAAGGGACTGATCCTCAGCAGCTGGAGAGGCTGTGCTATCTCACGCTGAAAACACTGGTGTGATAACCTGCCAAATTGTTGCATCTGTACAGGATCTGTTTCCATCTACAAAACAGATTGCAAAATGTTCTAATTTTATAAGGCAGGGGAAGGATCAGATGAGGGGAAAGTTGGTTACGTTGTCCGGGAAACTACTGTTAATGTTAATTTGCTATTTGCCAAATATTCTTATGGTTATAAATACAAGGATCATTTTCCAAGCATTTGGCCTAGCTGGTGGGAGAGTGGGGAGATGACAGTCAGGATGCTGGACTCTGTTCCCACCCTCATTCCTAGCTGGGCACTTGATTTCTTTCAGCTCTCTCAGCCATGACTAGTTAAGCTTCTCCTCTCTGTAAATCCATCCTTTCCAGACCCAACCTTTCCTTATAAACTTCTTTTTCCCCCTCCCTGGGTAAATCCCACCCTGCTTTGTGCCTCAGTTTCCCTCATAAAAATAGGATGGGGATACATTTCATGAAGTGTCTTTTGATGCAAAGCATTGTCAGGGATTGTTAAAGATACTGCTGGGGAGTGACAACTATGTTGGACCATATTCAGCTTGGGGATATTTGTGGAGGGCTCACAAATGTGTTTTCATGGTCTTCACTTCTCCTGTTTGATGGATAACAGCAAATGTGTAAGAAAAGAGAGGAGCTCTGCAAACCTGCATGAAATCCCCAATCAAGTCAAGCAGCTCTACTTGGACTGGCATTGCCCATGGGGAGAAGTTTCCACCCTCTCCTGAAGTTTGCTACGTGTTTGATTTACACAGAGGGAGCAGGACAGAAGGCCTCACCACCCTGGCATGACACTGGTTGAAGAGATCATAATTTCTCTGCTCTTCTGAGTGCAAAGAGACAGTAAAAATGATTTAAGTTAGGAAATGCACACTGGGTATATTCCTAACTCCCATGGATGTGAATAGCTGGGGGTGCATGACTACAGTCCCACGCATGGAGATGGGATAATTACAGTTGTACAGCAGTGGAGGCATTGCCAATATCCCATAATTAATTTACAGACAGAGTATTTCCGCCTCCTTTCCCCCCATTAAGTGTAGAGAAAATAAATGTTCTTAGGAGTTGGCAGTTCCTCTTTAGTTTGCATATTCCTCCTAAATATGAACATTATGTTGTTTACTCATCTGTTAATGACAGCTGATTATCAAACCATAAATATACATGTATCTAATGGTTTGTGAACATTAAACATGGGGATGTAATAAATGTGGCTGCATGCAGGGACCCAGCACCCAACAATTCCTGTTCACCACTCCAGCCTCTGTTGTGGTGTCTCAGTCTGGGCGCTGTCACTTCCCATGGATAAGAAGAGAATTGAATTTCCCAGCTCCTGTTAAGATATTTGTTCCTTTTCACATGTGAACAGATTGGGGTTTGTTTTGCTTGAGCCGCTTCTCCTGCTTAATCCATGGTGTTTCTGCTTTGTGCTGCCTCCGGGGTGTCTGAGAGGGAAACTGGACAAGGCACACACCTTTCCTTTGAGTTTTAAGCATTATCTCTCTTTCTGTCCTTGCTCTTGGTCACCAGGTGAAATAAAATGAAACGAATCAGGCACTGCTTCAGTGTGAACACCCTTGAGAAGTCAGAGTTTAATGCTAATGGGTCCAAGGCCTCTCTCAGTGTTGCACAAATTATTCCTTCTTTCCCCTGTCATCTCCAGCTCTCTCCCTCAGCTCCCTTTTCCTCCTAAATGTCTCACTGTTACCTCAGATTTGGCTTCTCTGGCACAAAGGGGTTTTCCTCCCTCCTAACACTTTCTCTGTCAGAGCTGACAACTTCACTAAACTTTCCATGTCACAGACTTGTAACTTTGGTGCTGTCTTAGTCCTGACCCTTCTCCCTCTGCACTGAGGCTCTCCCACTAGGTTGGGGTTTTCCCCCTCCTTCTAATGCTAAATCAATCCTCTTCCCTTACCCTCTGGAGACCAAAGGCCATGAACTGCCTTTCTCCTCTTTACTTTCCATCTATTCCTCTTCTGAAATCTTGCTTAAATTCTCCTGCTGAAGTTGGTTCCTCCAGTTATTCTGATCACATGAACATCCACTTCCTTGGAGTCCTTCCTGATGTGTCTCTCCTTGCAGAGGTAACTTAATTTCCTTTTGTGTCCCCTCTCTTTCAGCTCCATATTTACTCTTCTTTCCTAATTGTCCTCCTAATTATTTCTCTTTCTCTTTTCCCACAACTCACTGCCTACTCTTGACTAGCAAAGCTCTCTAAAAACTAGGGCTGGGCCAGAGACAAAGATTTTTTTCTGAATTCCAGAAAAACCCAAAGAAATAGGAAACTTATCCCTTAGGGCCAACCTGCGAAATGCTGTGCACTCCCCCTCGGTACCAACTGCCCTCAGTTTTGGCAGACTTGTGTTTGAGGCAGGACTAACCCAGAGATGGGTGGATTCCCCATCCCTGGAAGTGCCCAAGGCCAGGTTGGACAGGACTTGGAGCAACCTGGGCTGGTGGAAGGTGTCCCTGCCCATGGCTGGGGGTTGGAACGGGATGATCTTTAAGGTCCCTTCCAACCCACACCATTCTGACTCTATGAGTGATGGCACCTTCCCACACCAAAGCCCCACAGAACTGGAGTATCTGTGATACTGTGGATCTTAGGATAGGGGATAAAACTGACAGGCCTGTGCTCGGTCTTGTCGATGCATCTGAACGGTCTTTTTATTTTTTCCCAAAGGTTTCAATCTGGCAGTCTCAGCGAAGGAGAATTTGCATCACACCAGCATGTTCCCAACTGCACTGAGCATTTTGCCATTGCTTTGCATGGAATCGGAATAGCTTGGTCAACTATATTTGGACAACTTGTAAGGAATGTGGTGAGCATTTCTTGTCTCACAAGTAGCTTTTGGAATTCCTCAAGATAGGATGAGGCATATGTGTAATTTTCAAGCCTGCAATTTTTATGCTGCTCCAAGTTACAGAAAACATTTAGCAATTTTGATCAAACAAAAGCACTGCTGTGATATAATTCCAGAATCAACGTACGAAAAATTTCACTTGTCTCTTTAGCAATTATTGATGAAGGGAATAAAGCTGCAGGTGAACACAAAGGGCTGGCTGTTTGCATTCCCGCACTGCCAGCACGCCAGATTGGATAGCAAGAAAGTCATTTTGCCTGGAACTAACCCAGTGGAGTGCTGACAGATAGGTGTTTGTGCAGTGCAGGCTCGGCAAGGAAAATAAGCTGTTACTGCTCACGCTGGCCTGGCTATTGGATTACAATATGACACCTTTCTTCTCAAACTAAATCAGGAGGGTTTATTGGGGTGGGGTTGGTTCAATGCTCAGCGATGCTGAGCACCACGGGAGCTCAGGTGCCCTGAGACACGTTTGTGGGGCTGCCTCCTGGGGAGGTGTTGGACATCCTCTCCCATCTCGTTTTATGGTGCGAGTGAAGAGAATTAAATACCAGTAGCTGGGGGTTTTAAAAGGGCCGTAGAGTTTTATGAACAGTTAATAACACAGGTGCCTTTAGAGGTTAAGAACAGCCATAGCTCACAATTCCCTGGATTGCTGCCATTGGCATGGGCAGGGGCAGAGCCCACAGCACGAGGAGATTGATCCCAGGGATCCAGCACCGCCTGGATCAGGAGGGGCCTGCACAGCACACCAGCCTGACAGCAAGGGGCAGATCTGGTTTGAGCTTGGGGGAGTTTGATCTTTACAGGAGGTCATGGAGTCTCCCTCTCCTGAGACATTCCAAACCCATCCAGACGTGTTCCTGTGTCACCTGCTGTAGGTGGCTATACCTTGAAAGGGGGTTGGACTGGATGATCTCCAGAGGTCCCTTCCAACCCCACCTATTCTGGGATTCTGTGGTTCTGTGTCTCTGTGGTTCTGTAAGTCTTTGTCTCATCTACCAGCTGAAGCTGCATCTGAAGATGATCCTGTAAGGGTCTTTGCCACCCCAGGCCAGTGGAATCAGCGCAGAGTCACTAGCGATTTGCTGTGAAATGGCTTCTTTTTGGCTGGTTTATTAACATAAAACCAAGGCCTGACAAATATTGACACATCTAAACCATTCTGTTTTCAGAATTTTCTCCCAGAAATAAACAGGAAAGTTTTCTGTTTTCTCCAGAAAGGAGTGAAGACAAATGTTGAAATCTTTCAGATATAGGATTTCTACCTTGCATTCAGGTCAACAGGAGATTACATTTCATTTGGCTTCAGGTAGAGGCCAATTTGCTAATTAAATGGCAGACCTGCTTTACTAGAGATAAAAATAAAGCAAGCGCTAGTGAGAAAAGGGGAATGGGGACCAAAGAAAAGGGAAGGATAGGAAAGGGATGAAGTCAATACCAGATAAATCCCAGTCCCAACACAAGTACTAGAAAGACAATACTCTGCAGTGTACTGAGAAGCTGAGGTTTATTAGCAGTTGATTAAGTCTTGCGAGGAGCAGAAAGATAGTTGAGGAGAATGAAGCAAAATACAAGCAATTGCTTCTATTTTCTTGGCAAATTTGATCTTCTCTATTAGGATTATCAGAGAGCTTATTCCCTGGATGTGGGCAGCGAGGCAGATTTCCAATGCCTTTCAATTGCTTTTCTGGCTGAGGCTGGCTATTCTAATGCAACGTGACGGGTAGCCACAAACATAATCCGGAGGACCCAGTGGTGCTCAAATGCAGATGCGACTCGCAGAGTCAAAAGGGAAGAGCAATCCTCCAAGTTTCCTCAAATTGGGACACTCTTAGAGCTGGATTTTATGCAACACAGTAGCTCAAAGCTGGGCGTTGCTGCATTCACACCTTTGGTTACAGGCAGGACATTCGGGCATTTAAAAAACAATCTGTTTGCAAATTGCAAAAGATTACATATTCTTTTTTCCTCAGCTGATTTTGCTTCCCAGTGTGGGGATTTAGGAATCCCCATATTGGATCAGACTGCGGGCTAATTCAATCTGATATACCTATTCTGGCTGCAGCTAATAGATGATGCTTCAGAGGAAGAAAACAGAGAGAAAACAAACCCACCACAATCCATCTAGTTAATTGAACAGTTCTGTACATGGGGAGAAAAATTCCTTCCTGATGTCCACAGGTGATGAGCGTATGCCCTGAAGCATGAGATACGATTACTCTTATCATTATCTTAGCTTGCATAGCAACAAATGTAATTAGCGGTCATAAAACTATCCTGCTGTTTGGGATTATCTATTTTTTTAAAGCAACAGAGCCAAGTGTGTCTCTGAGGTAACTTCATTGGAATAGGATGAATTTGGCCAGTGAAGTCTAAAATGTATCCTTAGGTTAAAAGCATTAGGAAATAGAAAAGGCAAGAATTGAAAATCCTTGGCTGTGTCCTTCTGTGACTGCTATTTCTCACTGTTTCTTGAGAGGTTTTATTCAAACTTCATGTTGGCAAGATAAGAGGAGAAACAAACTGCTGGGAGTAATGACAGTAAGCAAGAGAAGAATAAGATTTCAAGCCAAAATGAAATAAATACCATGAAGCAACATGTTGTGGCAATTGAAAGGGAGTTCATTCCCACCTCTCGCAGCAGCTCAGGAGCTCTGCGGGGAAGGACCAGTCACATGAAGTGCATCAGCAAGACAGACGTGTGGCCAGAGAAGTGTAAGGACTGCTGGGTCAAGCCAAAATTCAACAGTTGGTCAAAAATTGAGCTAACAACCTGAGTCACCCACTGTGTCCGTTCAGCACACAGAGATCCCCCACCAGAAACCAGAGTGAGAGGACCTGAGCTGGATGACTTTGAAGGTCCCTTCCTACCCAAACCATTCTGTTGGTGGCTCTGATGGTTCACCTCGTGGACAGTGGCTTTCCAGGGCGGCCCGTTTTGGTGATCATGCCTGTAAGGGCTGCTGTCCTCAGCTGCAGCTGTCCCAGTAAAGGGGAAAAAGCTCAGCATTATGAACCTGTGGGGAGATATCCAGGTGATCCCCACTGGGCAGTAAACAGAGGAGGCTCCTGGAAGCTGCCACTAACCCTTGTCTTAGGGCAATGCCCTTCCTGCTGAGGGCTCTGGTCTCTGACAGCTGGCAGTGCCTGCTGCCTGCTCTGGGCATCCTGGGTTCAGTGCCAGTCCCCATTCCTGCCTGGCACCCCAGATTTCACCTGCAGCCACCAGGAGCTCCTCTCCTGCTGTAGCAGAGGTGCCACGGCTGTAATTCTACCAGCAAACAAACAGCATGTAAAACTTTATAAGCCACTTGGCCTCGCCACTGCAAGTACTGTAAGAATTGATAGAGCATCCAAGCGACAGCCCGATGGACATAAACTAGGTGAGCACTTTTATGGCTCCTTAGGGGATTCATACTTATTTGTCAAGGTTAACTGCATCTTTGAGGCAAGGCATTTTTGTTGTCATTAAATATCTTTCACTGCTGTGTCCTTCTGCTTAACGAAGATGCCCTCGAAGGACGGTAGGTAATTTATGCTCCGAGTTGCTTGCTCTCATCATTTTGCTGTGAGTCCCGTGGTGGGCTCTTTAAAAGCCTCAACTCCCAGCCAAGCAAGTACAGGAGAACCTCAGCATTTGTTTTAACAACGATGAAGCGACCAGTGATCACAGCTAGGGATAAACCCATGAGATGTGACCTGGGTGCACCCTAAATGGCTTGAAAAACAAAAGGTGAGGAAGTGCAAGTGCCTGCATTTACAACTGTCTCATTTTCAGACCAGGTTTGGGAGCCCTGATTTCAGATTTGGGAGCATGTGGGATATGCAAATCATTGGGTTTTGTCTATAAGGCACTTGGCTGCCCACGCTGGGCTGGATTTACTGGTGTGAAGAAGCACTTGGCACCCAAGGGAGCCCTGCAATGTGTCCAGGGTGCCAAAACCGTGAACGCCCGGATTGGCTCTTCTGCCCGCTGTGGGTTAGAGCCAGTCAGTGTCTTGCCTGTCCCCTCTGTGCCTCCCTCTGAGGAGGACAGTCCTGCTGGCACGTGGCCTGACTCTCTGTATCTTGCCCAGAGTAAAGAGCAGGACTTGGACTGCCCTGCCCTCCCACTCCCTGTGTGCCCAAGCGCCCTCACTGTCCTCGCCGCTGGCCAACACCAGGGAACAGAACATGCCTTTTAATGCCACCTGCCTCGGGTGTGACGGGGACACTGCAAATCTCCACACAAAATGCTACATTTCAAAGCCAGAGCCTTCTAACTGAGCAACAAATGCTTGTTGCACAAACTGTACCGACAATTTTTGATGGATAGAAAATACAATATTTAGTCAGACTGCTGTAAGTTAAAACACAGCAGACAGTAAAAGGATGAAATTATACCCCAACAGACTTTTAAATGAGAAAATAGTCTGTGTTAGGGAACATTATTCATTTAAATAGCAGAAAGCTTATAATTTCAACGAGGCCACAATTTCCATAAAAAGCCTACATTTGGGATTTTTTTTCCCCCTTTTCCCTCTTGCAGATTGCAGTTAAAATGAATGAACCTTTCTGCTTACAGAGTAATTCATTTTTATTTTACTTTGCCTTTTTCATGTCAATTACAGAACACTTTGTTAAAATGATTACATAATTTTCACAGAAGCTTGGTATTGCAGGCTGGAGGAGATAAACCCACTTAAATGTGACCAATGTACTCTCAAATTCCTGCCCTGAGCAGTTTCTCATCTAGACATCACTCACACCATCTTCCAAAGCCCCTGCACGGAATCAGTGTAAATGTCAGCCACAAAAAAGCATCTTTCTCTGCTGAGGGACGCACCACGTGAACTCTGTTTTTAGGCAGCGAGTCAGAGGTCACTTGCTGCTAAAAACTCTGTATCCTCAGTCCTCATCTCCTCACTGGGTTCCTGTCTCGTGATAAGGTGACACTGAATGGTGCTGGCATCCTTCAAGGTTACTGTTCCAGAAAATATTTGCAAATAATTTGACGTGCTGTCAGCTAGCAGGCAGCACTGAACTCATATAATTCAACATACTAATGTGGGTTTTCACGCCTAAAGCTATAAATAAGCTTGATATTCCAAAGTTTCTGTAATGTTTATTTAATAGCAATATTTTATAAATAAATCTTGATTATTCCACTGCACTCCAGTGGAGATCTTATTCCAATATAACAGTTGTTTCTAACCCCTGGCCTCTTTTTCTGACCCCTCCCTGCCACCCACATCTCCACTAAAGAAATAAAACACTTCCTTCTCAAATCCTTTATCAGGCACTGGGGAATTATGGTCAGGGCAGCTCCTGCTTTACCTCCTCCTCCCTTCCCCTCTCCTTTGCCCGGATGGCTGCGCACTCCCCTGAAGACTTTGCCTGATTTATGGTTACAGGGATACCTGCGGGGACTCTCAGAAGCCCAGCTAGAGAAAACACTGCAAGTTGGGCGTATCCCACGTGAAATCACTGACGGGGGGTGCCTGAGGTCTGAAGGGAACGTTGACAGCTCCACTTGGAGCAGGGGCTTTGGGTCCTACCAGCCAGACCTACCTCAGGTGTGCTTGGCGCTCCACAGTTGCTTTGTAGGCTGCCCTCCCTCCTCTCATGCCAAGAAGCACCACAGAGCAGATGATGCTGGAGCTCAGCTGCTTTTCACAAGCCCTGTTCCTGCGTGGTTCTCCCTGGATCACTCACTGTCTCCCACCTCTGTGGCTAAGAAGCAACGCAAAGCCCACCAAAGCTCTTTTGAAAGGTGTTAAAGACACAGCATTGAGAACTGGGGAAAGCTGACCCTTTCCCATACAGTGGCTGCTGGAGATTTTCCCCTTTCCTTAAAAAAATCCCAATTAATCAGAAGCTTTCCAATTCAAATGAAGCCTCTAATTGCAAAAGTGCTCTCATGTTGCTGCATGTAGTTTGGATCATGGCACTGCTGTGACACGGGGCTAATAACACCAAGGTCCTGTGCTCAATCCCTGTATGGACTATTCACTTAAAAGCTGAACTCCATGATCCTTGTGGGTCCCTTCCAACTCAGAATAGTCTGTGATTCTGTGATTTTGTTTTTTAAAAGGTGGTGATTTCCAGCACACTGTCTACAAGTCAGTAAAATAATCCTCCCTCTGGGGAACCCAGCAGTGCCTGACAGCAAATCACTAGAGCCGAGCAGGACCCAACACATAGATGCAGTGTATCATGGAATCATAGAACGTCCTGAGCTGGGTGGGACCCATAAGGATCATGGAGTCTGACTTCTGGCCCTGCGCAGAACAGTCCCAATGATCCCACCCTGTCCCTCAGCGTGTTGTCCAAACACTCTGGAGCTCTGGCAGCCTTGGGGCTGTGCCCACTGCCCTGGGGAGCCTGGTCAGTGCCCACCACCCTCTGGGGGAAGGACCTTTCCCTGAGATCCAACCTGACCCTGCCCTGACACAACTTCATGCTGTTCCCTTGGGTCCTGTCACTGGTCACCAGGGAGAAGAAATACTTTTGGAAGGGCACAGCTTCTCAGGCAGCTGGTTCTTTATACAGATGGCACACTACCTTGGTGAGGGAGTCAGAAAGGATTTCTCTGCCCCATATTGCTAAAGAGAAACTCACTTCCAAAGATGCCATATATAATATGGAAGAATCTAAGCATCTCCCCACATCTGGGCTTGGATTTTGGAAAGAAAGCAGAAGCATCTGTAGCTAAGGAATGTTTGATGGTCCTGCACAGGGTCATGGACCCACTCACAAGATTCTGGTTGCCAGACTGGAGTTCTGGGAGAAGTTCACTGTATTTCAAGTGCCAAGGAAATCAATGACCAAAAAAACTGGTGTGACATCAATATTTCACAGCAACACCACCAGTGCGGTTCAGAGGCTTCTGTGCTGTGCAGGACTGGACCCCAAATGAGCAAAGCCCATTTTCCTCCGACAGCGGAATGGGAAGTGAGAACTCTCATCAATGAAACAACTTCTTTGTGCTGCACTCTGTGCAAATATTTGGATTACTAAAACAAATTTATGAAGCAATTACTTTTAATGCTATATGAGGAAATTAAGTACTCATTGATTCGTGATTTATAATCTAAAGCTAAAAGATCATGAAAAAGTAAATATAACTTAATTAAATGTCCCTTGGCTTTGCTACTATTGCAGATCTAACTCATAAAGTAAGTAAAACAAACCATTTTTAGAACATAAATGAGTATTGGTTCTTCTAGTTCAGAAGACAAATAATTTACTGGTTAAATATATTCAGCAAAGTTTAGCCATGTGAAAGATTTTTCCAGTGGCCTCTGGGTCTTGAAGGAAGGATAAAAACTGACTGGTACAGATTCAAGGAATTCATTGTGCTGCGAATGACAGAAGCATTTGCTATGAAAAGAGGAAAACAAAAGGCTATTTCCGTTCTTTTCATACTGGGAAAAATATTTTAATATATTCATGGAGTAGAATATATTGTGAAAGGAACGTGCCTTTATGGTCTCTCCATTGGCAACGCACTTGTGATTATTCACTCCTGACACTGAGCCCATTAACCTGGGGAAATTTAATCTAATGCTATAGTAATGTTGCTATTTTTCCACTCTGAAGTGTAAATAATTTGAAAAAAAAACCCACCCAGGTTTTTAGAATTAAACATCCCAAGTGATGTATTCAGTTGGTTAAGTAGTCAGTTTGACTCTTCCTTTGTACTGCCGAAGCAAGGGGGTTGAGCTTAGAAAAAGAACGGCAAACAAACCATTATAAATAAATCACGGAAGAATATCTGTGGTAACTACACATTTCAGCAAGAGAAACTGTTGCCAAAGTACTGGATTGGATGTGTGTGCCTTTCAGTCTGGGAGCGGGTGTTGCATGTGCATCCTGAAGGACAACATTCCAGACAACCTGGATGCCCCTTGAACTTCGTGTGCTTTGAGTGAAGGATGAGGACGAGGTGTTTGGATGTCTCTGCTCTCCTTGAGGACTCTTCCAGTGTCCTCTGACCCCAGAAGCAGCACAACACATTTAGAGGGTGTTATTTCTCCCAAGGAGGGGTGGCAGGTGGGGAAACCCAACCACCATAGAACATCAGGAACAAGTGCAATCTGATTTCCACTTCGTGAAATGAAGGTGGGAAAGGAGAGGGGCACAAAGCACATCCCCTTCCCTGCCCCAGCCCTCTCGAGCTCAGCTACACTGAGGACACCTGCAGAGCCTCATTCCGTCCATCAGGTTTCATGGGTCCATCATCTTTGTCATCCCCACCTTCACTGATGAAGGTGGGGCCATCACTGTCCATCTGCCCAGGTGGTGGGTCAGCAGAGGGGCCATCCCCTGGGTGAGGGAGGTCTGATGAATGTGGCTGTCTCCGGACACTCCAAACACACACCAAGGGAACAGCAAATGACCTGGACATGTCAACAAGGTGTCTTTCCAAGGGAATTAGCTCTGTAGGTGTATTGCTGCCAGGATTCAAGCCAGGAACTTGGCATCCCATGGATCTCAGCACAGAATTACACTGGGGCCTTCGTAGAGGACGAGAGTGAAGGTGACTCCAGCCTTGGACCCCCAAACCCAAAGGATAAGTGTTTTCTAAACCCTGGGGTGGGGATGTTGCTGAGTATTGAGATGTACACAGAACATCTAAACCCAAGGCTGATGCCTCGTGTCACAACAGTCCAGAGACCAACCACATATGTCAGCGGTTGGGGTGCTGAAGCCTGTCCTGCCATGAGGACACAACAGCCACCTGCCCTTCAACAGCAGCATGCCTCGTGTGTCAACTGAACACGCAAAGCTATAAAAGCAGTACAATGCTCAGAATCCCCAGAAATGGATTCCTCCCCCAAAAAGCATCAGAGAACTAATTCATAAATGAAAGGGTGACTCTGTGCACTGGCCACACACAGTCAAGTGTCGCTGAGACCTGGCGAGCACTGATAATAACTTGCTGGAACACATCAGCTCCGCTGAGAAAAGAGACATCAGAAACACACAACATTTCCAAGAGACCTTGGAGCAGAGGAAGCATCTGTCTTTTTAAAACCTCATTACTGTGGAGTACAAGGGCTCCAGCTCACAAACCACAAATGACATCAGGTGAGTAAGTTACCATACATCAGCTGGGCTGTGTGCACAGCAAACACACATCAGTCTGGCTGACCTCACCCTCTCTGGTTCTACACTCACCCACAGCAACATGCTGCCCTGCAAAGGGCAGAGATCCAGAGAGCCTGCACACACAGAGGCACCCCAACTCGGCCATGGGCAGGAATGAGCCAGAGAAAAAGTCGCTTTGCCCTTACTCTGAGCCATCCTCAGGCTGGTGGTGCAGACTGCAGATACCTTAGAGAGGTACCTTGGCTAAGGAGCCTACATGTCCACAGGTTCTCTCTGTCTTTGATGGAGAAAGGCTGGGGAGTCCACTGATTTCCCAATTTAGGCAACTCCAGAAGAAATATTAAGGCTATTCCACCATGTTATAGAAAATAAGGCAATTAGTCTCCTAATTTAGATGGAACATGAACAGCTGCATTTTTCAAGCAATGCGATTTTTAAACATCTATGGTTTTAAAAGAGTAAACGAATTTCCAACTTAAAAAGCAAAACTGAAGTGAACCCAGGAAAGCCTCTTGCACCTTAGCTTAATACGTAAAGCATCCACCACAGGAATATAACCTGGTTGCAACAATAGCTGTGAAGTCACTGTGAAGTGGCTGCACTGGCAGTGACTGTATTTACCTGGCACTTTTTAACAGAGATTCTCTACATGTGGCTCTGTTGGGTGTCTGACATGTTTTGCTTCACAACTAGTAGCTTCCAGGGATCCAGGGGCAGCCACAGCTTCTCTGCCCAACCTGTGCCAGGGCCTGCCCACCTGCACAGGGGAGAATTCTTTCCTATTGTAGAATAATAATCTATTTCCTCTTAGCACAGAATAATTATCTATTCCCCCTTGTCTTCTCACTACATGCCCTTGTAAACAGTCACTCTCCAGTTCTCTTGTAAATAGTCTCTTTCCAAACAGTTCTCCAAGAGTTAGATCAAAAGGTGATGGAAGGTTCTGGGAGCATTCTCACAGGTTTTGGTGTCTCTAAGTACCCACGGTAGCAATCTTGAAATTCATTCCTTTCCTTCTCCTGTCTGGAAGCAAATCAAGCTTGCCATACATACAGTCTGCACTGTACATTCAATATATTTTAATCCACCTTCCTTGATCTCAGTGAATTCATATTTTCTTTAAAAAAAATAAAATCCTAAGAGAATGGCACCACCTCTGGTACAGTGAAAAGGGACTCCAAACTGCATTTGCATTAAATGTGGAAAATATATAACCTCTTTCCTGCATCTTGACCAAAACATTTAGCTAATCTGAGCTATTTGTTTCTGTTTGTTCTCATTTTGACAAAAATCTAATATTAAATTATTTGATAATTACTTAAACTAATATAGTGTTTCCTGTACCTTGGTCACCAAACCAGAAAAATCCAATATTCGAAGGCTCTGTTCCCCGTTTGTTTTCCATGTTGCCATCCTACATCAGTCATTCTTCTCCACCAACACATAGAACCTCTCACTTCTCAAGCCTTTTTCTATTGTCTCTACTTCACACCTTCCTGCTGCACCATTTCCATTACAGCAACTCCTTAGCTCGGTGTGAGTGGTCCGGGGATGCTGCAGTGCCACGTTCATTTGCATTGTGCTGTGAGAAAAGTGGTTACTGGGAGAATTATCATGTCATAAATGGGAAGAGTGTGGCTCAAGGTGAACAAGATACAGCAGAAGTGGATGTGTTCTTGGAGCCTCTCTCTTTATTAAGGTTGAAAGGTCACACACAAAAGCATGGAATGTGTGGAACAGAGAGGTGAAGTGCACCACATCTTAAAGTGACCCTAAACAGCAAGAAGATAATGCTATTTGTATAATGAAACAATCATAATATCTTAAAGTCCTCCAGAGATAAATGTTGGCTATTTCCTTTATCTGAGCGTTGCACACAAAAACAAAAGCCACAAGAAAGATTCATGATAGAACAGATTGACAACCTGTTGGAGAGTGTATGGAGAGATAACCACGAGTGGGACTGAGCACAGGCAGCCAGGACAAAGAAACAAATCATACCAAATGAGCAGAGGGGACAGAGTCACAACAGGGGAATATCCTGGTATGCCATTGATCTCTTTGGACTTGGGAAACCAGAACTCACTGGCACCGTGAGTGAGGTCTGAGCCCTGCCCCCTGGGACATTCCATGGGTACTCTGAGGAACTTCAGTCCTTGTTTTTCAGAAGCAGTTTCCTTGATGCCAGAACCTACTCCCTGCAGGAAAGAACTAGAGCTCCAGAGAAACCTGAGGGTAAGTCCTCGATAAGCAGCAGTCTGTTGTGGACATCTTTCACCAGTGCTAAAGCTGAGTGGGATTTAATTCCACAGGAAGCTCAGGTTGCAACTGAATTTGTGTCAGCCATCCTAAGGAAGCTATTAGGACCTGTGACCTTGAGCTCAGTCTAGAGGGCTCTTTGTGGGACCGCTTTGCCTGCGGGCAGTACGATAAAAGTGTTCAGCCAGCTTGTCTGCAGAGGGAATGTGACAGAGCAATCAGTGCTGGAGAGATTGATTTCGAGTGAAATAGCAGTGAAGGACACTTGTGTTAATAAAGCAAGGCTGGAAGGGTAGGGAGACATCACGTGCAGCACTGGATGGGCTGTTTGCCTCTGAAACTTTCAGGCGGTCTCTCACCCATCAACATATGGAGTTGGGCATAGAGCTATATATGAACCCAACTTCATGGCTAGGAGCAAGGGAGGGAAGTCCATGGAGGGGACACTGCTTGGAATATTGGGGAGGTGCACTCTGCTGTGAGCAGGAAATGTGGGAGTATCCTGAGTCAACAAGCAGTTGGGAAGTTCTCTCAGTGCCAGCAATTCCACTGCAGCACAGCTGAGGGAAAAGGGATGGAGCACGGAGAAGAGGAGACTGAGAGGAGACTTCATCTCAGTCTACAACTTCCTCACAAGGGGCAGCACCAATCTCTGCTCTGTGGGGACCAGGAACAGCACCCAGGGAATGGCTGGAGTTGTGTCAGGGCAGGGTTAGGGTGGATCTCAGGAGAAGGCTCTTCTCCCAGAGGGTGGTGGGCACTGACCAGGCTCCCCAGGGCAGTGGGCACAGCCCCAAGGCTGCCAGAGCTCAGGGAGTTTGGACAACACTCTCAGGCATGGGGTGGGATTCCTGGGACTGTCCTGTGCAGGGCCAGGAGTCAGACTCCATGATCCTCATGGGTCCCTTCCAGCTCAGGATGTTCTGTGATTCCGTGGCTGACTGCATCCACCTGCATGTTTGATGTGTGGCAGGAGTGGGGACAGGGTGCTGTTTGTGTGGAAGGAGCCAAAGCAGATGAGATGAAGTTCATACTGGTTTTCTGCCAACTTTATTGCAGCAGTGGGAGTACAGACAACCCCTGACTCAGCAAAAAGCCATATGCTATAATCTATCAAAAATTTTCAAATAAATGTGAACTGTGAGAGCAGGTTTGTACTGAATCAGCACTTTGCCTCACTTGCCTGTGGCATTTTGGATCCAATACCAAGAGTCTTAGTGCCAGATTTACTGTATTGATGAGCCACAACCTCAGTTTCTGTCCAACAGGGCAAACGCAAGAGGGAAAAGCTTTATTTCAAGCATCTACAGACTATTTAGAGACAAGAAAGAACATTTGGTTAGGAGGGAAGAACAAAAAGAAGGAAGGAAGCTGATGGCACCTTCTAAAGCATCCAGGTACTACCAAGGGTGAGATTCCTGAGTAATTCAGTGCAGTAGTGACCAGCAACAGTGCTACAGCTCCAAAGCCAAAACAACACGATTTCATTACACCCTAGGAACATGTAGTCTTTAGGCTGCAGTATTCATCAGATCAATACTTGTATTTCTATCAGGACATTGTACATTTGTTTTGTTACCCCTCTAGTATATCCAGAGAGTTTGTTTTTTTACACAAATAGAGTCACCCCAGTGACTCTGTTATTATAATGAATTTTTCTGAAAGAGACATACAGCACTCAGAAAACTGCAAACTGCACTTTTAGCCAGCATGGTTTCTAGCACTTTTAATAAATGTTTTTAAAAAACAAACCACCCTAACAGCAAATGATTGTGTTTGTCCCCTGCCTGCAAGGATCTTCCTGCTCTTCAGATAACCAATTTCTTTGAATTGCTAATAACAGTTTTAAGAATAAGCAAAGCCCCCAGTACCTGCAATTCAACAGTTGGAAATCAGCTATAATTTGCATTAAAAATAAAGCCAGTGGTGCCCTATAGCTTGGACATTGCAAGCTGCAAAATAAGATACACTGACTACCCAGGCTTATGGCACAGTGCTCCCGTGGCAGCCAGCACTCCAATTAAAAGTGTGTCAGCACTTCTTGTATAAAACTCTGTTTCTGAGGGTTTTCTGTCAGCTGCTTAACTTCTTGTAGCATAAATGTTCACAGTCCAGCAGCAAAGATATTATGTGCAAATTGCCCCTGCTGCGTAGAAAATAAGCCTGGAAAACCAAAAACTGCAAAATGCAGTAAAATGTGCAATGCCTGTGTTATTGATACACCTCTGGTCCCATCTCCACATCCTGCAGCAAGTTTTCAGTGATGAGGAGCATGTAGGGGCCTCAGAGAATAATGTGGGCTGAGCAGATGCTGGATCATAGAATCCCAGAATCCCAGAGTGGTTTGGGTTGGAAGGGACCTCAAACCTCATCTCATCCCACTCCCTGCCATGGGCAGGGACACCTTCCACTGTCCCAGGCTGCTCCAAGCCCTGTCCAACCCGGCCTTGGACACTTCCAGGGATGGGGAATAAATGATGTAGCACAAATGGCCCTGCGCCCTTCAGCAATGGGACAGCAGCAGCAGCTGGGACTCCCAAACCCTCAGAGGTTTTAGAGGGAGCTGAAATTCCTGCTTGCTTTCTCCCTGAAGTACCACAGACAGGAAAACCCTGTGTAAGGATCCAGGTAAACTTCATACCAAGACATATCTCCGATAGGTTTTGGGTTGTGGCACATCAGCCCATTTAAGAGGCAGATGAAGAATATTTTTGTCTTTGGGCTGTTTTATCTAATCAGAAAAAGTGGACCCTAAATAAAAAAAATCAGTAAAAATAGTTTGCAACACTGCAAAAGAAAAAAAAAAGATTAAACTTTAAACCAAAGCAGAATGAAACAAATAATTTAGGTCCAAAATGCAACCTACTGTGTAAGTCTTCATATTTCATGTGACGGTCAGTGCGCTCATTATTCAAACAGATTTCCTTTTTCATTTTGCTATTCTCTTTGAGCCTGATGAATTTCACTCAAACCAAAACATTGCCTACTGGTTCAAAAAGAAAACATGATTTAAACATTTTTTCTTTGCTCTGTCACAGCAGTGACTGAACCCACAAAACACCGGTGGGATCACACATGGTGCAGATGCTCTGCAAAGTTAAAACACTGTCAAGAACATTAATCTGAGCAGCTCCAATAATCTGAGTTCCATTTTGTTTGGTAATCAACAGCAAGATGGGAAAACTGTTCTCCCTCTCGTGCCACGTGCTGTGACTTTGCCAAGCTGAGCCAAAGCCAAAGCACATCCCTGTGTGCCAGCTGAACACAGGCAAGAGGAATGTGGGGTTTGCACCCAGTGAGCGTGTGGACAGCAGGACCCCTGAAGGTGGAAGGTATTTCTTACCAGGAGTAGGTGAGAATCCACAGTTAAACTGCCTTTTTCCACCCCAGGAAAACTATAAGTCACTGGTGATGGTGTGGCAGTAGCACTCAGTCCCCTCTCTGCCTAAATCTCTTCTCCTAAAGTAGCTTCAGATGTGTTGAGGAATAACACTCTAATCCTTTCCTACAAAATTATTATTCACTCTATGAATAATAACTGCAGTCTGTGGCTGTCCCTCAGAATCCTGGAAGTATCAAATTATTCATAAAGACAGGTTTAAAATGGTTCTCACTGCACTGTGGCAGAGAAGCACAGGGGAGAAAGCACTTGCTGCTCTGTGCATGGAGATGACCCATCCCATGCCCTTTACAGCCTGACTGCTTTCACCTGTTGTGTCTCACTGCTGCCATGGCTGATTTCCCCCCAAAAGCACCCAATTTTACTAAAATGGGAGTCAGCACGAGCTCCTGGCTCAGGGCTGGCAATGGGAACGCCTGGTTTCTAGGGCTGTATCTGTCACTGCCCTGTGGGTTCCTGGGACAGTCCCTTCCTTCCAGCTACACCAACTAGAAGATTTGGGAGGAGAGTCCTCCTGCAAAGGACCTGGGAAGATGAACACGCTGGCTGCTCCACTGATGTTGTTCTGCCAGTCAGCTGCAATTAGGAGTGATTAGTTCTGCCTAGTGCAAATGACTCTGGAACAGGAGAGCACTGATGTACATCAAACACCCCAACTCAGAGCCTTTATCATCCACAGGAATCTTGTCCCAGACATCAGAGGACATGCCCACTCACATTCAGACTCCTCGTCTTTGTGCAGATGTACATATTTTATCACTTAAAACTAGGAACAGTTAAATGTTTATTTAAGGCACAAAAGAGATCTCATTATCACTCTGTTTTATAACACAGTATCTATAATGCTTCTTTTTATGGCTCATTCCCTGGAATGAACTGGTTTGCAAATGAGAAACAGACATTCAGGGTTTTGGGGCATAAATGACAATCCTGACTCATTGATTCTGAGCTGAGCTCGAGCCTTTCCCGTGGGTTTTGTAGAGCTGTGCAGAAATGGATTAAAACCTTTTTACCAGAAAAGTGCAGCTGATGGTCACTCCGACTTCAGCTGTCAAAGGGTCACCGTGGCATTTGGGTCCTTAAGAGCCTTCCCAGCCCCATTACATGTAAAATCAGACCCATTTCAGAGGGGCACTGTAGCCCAAAAGTGCAGTCCCGGTCATGCAGTTAGAGGACACAGCTCTTGATTTCCAATATTTCGTTGGAAACTGCAATTGGTGCAAAAATAAGGCTTCTCCCACCATAACCTTTTGGCAAAGCTGTTGACACTTATTTATTAAATCTGATGCTTTCCTGCTACTGAAGCCCAGAGTTTTCAGCTGAAGTCTAAAAACTCCTAAATTCTCTGTATGCTAATTTATTTATATGAGCTGTGTAGGCATTAGCTCTGCAATGAGACTATTAGTAACACACCAACTAGGCTATCTCTATTTTGAATGTTTAAATATGCAGCTCCAAATGATGCTCCAAGATTTAAAGCTCCAAACATATTCGGTGCTTTTCATCATAAAACTCTTTTGCACTGATGATTTTACAGAGCTTTGCTTGTGTGCAGGCACTTAGTGGAAGACCAATTGCACAACCTTTTTCCCCTTACAAGCATTCCCGAGGCTAAATAAGACTTTACCAGCAACAACAACACCCATCAGTTATCTGTGCTGTAGTGTAAACAATGAAATTCTTATTATGTACTCAGAATTCACAGAGCCATTTCCATGGTAACTCTGTTTTCATGTCATATCTTTAATGAATAGGTAATGAAAGAAATGCTGCATTTACAACTTCATTACTAGTAAAAAAAAATACAGCAGTAAATTTGAATTATAGTAGCTGTCATTTTTAGAACATGCTGAAGATCATGCAGGAATTTCAAGCCTGTCATTCTGAAGTGACAAAGTAAACACAAGCAGAAAAATATACCAGGCACTCTTGTTTTTAATTCCACTCTTTGGTTTGTTCTGCTATTCATAATTTTCTGATACAGAGGAAAAGCTTAAGTAATAAAGCAAGGTCATGGTGGGATGATGGGGCAGGCACAGTTGGAGACAAGTTGTGTACTTGTGAACACGTGTACCCGCGCTGGTGAATTTTAATGACCCGATCCATCATATTTTAATTACATAAATCACTGAAGTGCTGACTTCTATAGGTATTACTTTCTGGAGAGATACAAAATGCATCACGGGCCGGAGATGATGTTTACCTGTGGGAAAGGACCGGGAAGCGATTTGGACTGGTCGGATAGACAGGGAAGGAGCTATGAGAGGCAGCCAGGAGGAGTCAGGGAGAGGAAGGTTGAGCAGAACCCCCCTTATTGCAACCACTCCACGGAGTTACAACCTGGAGTAAATCAATGAGCCAATCCACTGGGAGCTGCCAGCTCCACAGGCTTGTGGCAACGGGGGAATATTTGAATGCAAGACATGGAGCCGAGCAACTTTCTGTGTTTAAAATTTCTGCAGGCTTATGGACTAAACCTTTCCACTGCCCCTCCTCAGCACCGGCAGAACTGCAGCATGCTTGAGAAAGATGCTGAAACCTTCCCTCTCTGAGCATGCAAATGATGCTGCAGGGCAGGAGCGAGTGCCAGGACACAGCCAAGCTGCACAAACATCCTCCCATCGCAGGTTCCAGAGGAGCAACCCAGTGTCACAACCCCGCCACAAACCCCTCACATATCCCTACTAAATCTCACATTTCTTATCTCACATGTGAATACACAGCAATCTGTGTCCATGGAAAGGTTCAGAGCCTGCAGAGCAAACAAGAACCTCCAGAGAGTGCCTGAATCTGGTATGGAACTCACTGGCCTCGATTGACTCCTGAGTGGTTGGGCTGGGAAAAATACTCACAGAATCACAGAATTGTGAAGGTTGGAAAAGCTCTCCAAGCTCATCGAGTCCACCCTGTGCCCAGTGTTCACCTTGTCCCCCAGCCCAGATCACTGAGTGCCATGGCCAGTCCTTCCTTGGGCATCTCCAGGGTTGGGGACTCCAAACCTCCCTGGGCAGCCCCTTCCAAGGCCTGACCACCCTTTCCAACATTCCTTAACTGCAAGGAGCCCATGCTCTTACTTGGGCAACTCCTCCTCAAAACCATACTGAAATGGAGCAAAACCACAGGGAAGTGGGGCAAAACCACACAAAACCCCCAAAATGGGATTATGGAACAAGAGTCCTGAGAGAAGCCCAAAAGCATGAGCAGGTAGTCAGGTGAATTGGTGCTCTAAAACTAAAAGTTTTCATTTATTCAAATCCAGATAATTTCGAATTAAATCTTTCCAGTGGGGACAGAATAACCAAGTGCAGTAAACACTGCTGGTGTTTGGGAGCTGCTTGGCAGGAGGGGTGTGTGCTTGGGATGTATGTTTGTTTGCAATGAAGATTTGTTGGTTCTTGGAAGCAGTGATTTGGGAGAAAGTAGCACTGGTACAAAGTCATTATAGATGGAGGCCAGAGATGTTGCAGAGATTAAACTTGTTACAGGAATATTTTATAGCCCACCTGACCAAAACTGAACAACTGGACTGTGAAATGATTGAGCAAATAAAAAAAAGCAGTAAAAACGCTGCAGTGATAGTAATGGAAGATTTTTAACTACCAGAGCAGAGGCTGGAGTCCATTAAACGCATAAAATAAGGCTGGAGGTATGTGAGAATGTGTGACTCTCAGTGGGTTGGGTTTTTTTTAAGAACTCATTAAATGCCCCAACAGTTGTTACCTGGGTATTAAATAACAGGGCATAAATACATCTGCCCCAGCACTACTAAACTGGATATTATTGAGTTGGATGTAAAGGACTGTACACATGAACCGCATGAAAAAAAACACTATCCTGAGCACATATCCCCCAGAAACATTTCTGGGCACCATCTCCAGGTCCCTTCTCCATAACTTTTGGAACACATGGAGCAGCATCCCTTCTGGCATCTTCCTGCCAGGGCTGCTGGGAGCTGGTGCCCTGGGATAGGCTCCAACACGGGATGGAGATAGAGGACATCGTTAAGAGTTGGGAAGACAACTAAGAAAATGGGAAGGAAATTATTCATTTAATTGTTTTTGAATCCTTTTCACTACTTGCATAAACATCTCACACCCACTGAGATGTTCCTCATCTCGGGATTTACCAGAAAAAAAGATGAAGTTCCATATGGAGATACTGGCTTTGTTTGGAGGTAACAGTGGGGAATGGTGACTTAAGGACTGAGGAGCTGTTTCTGCAAGACTGATGCTGACAAACTGGTCCCAGTGTGTGACCAGTCTTCCACCTCTAATACTCTGGAAAACCTTTCCCAGGTAAATTTTTAGTTTTGCATAGAAAACAACTGCTTTTCTATGCTTGAATTCCTGGTGACTCATCACTACAGATTTGTGGAACTTGAGAAAAATGTTGATGCTTCACCTTTAGAAAATTATCCTCCCTGTTTTCCTTAGCCCATTTGTAAATCAAAATTTACTTGATGTAAACTGGCACTCCCATTTAAACCCCTAATCCCTCCTGAGATCTAGTGAGTTGTGTACTGTTGTTCCCTGGAAGGCAGGGGAATGTTTAGAGTTATTGGAGGTGGAGTTAAAAATCTGTGAGATACACAAGGCTCTCAGCACATGCTGCTGCTCCCTGTGACATCTGGCAAAATTTGCAGGAATGGCTGCATCTCCAGCAGTGCAGCCCTGGGAATGCTCTGGATGTAGGAGGTAATTCTGGGGTTGAGGAAAAGCCCTGGAAGGTAGATGTTCCCTATGCCATCCTAATGTAGTATAGTGTTGAAATCTCTCTGTTTTGGGGACTGAATGACCAGTCCTGTAATCAGGCACCTCTTGACAGTCACCTCCGGCTGATATTTCTGAGACTGGGAATGTTCCTACCCAGTCCCTACTCCTGCAGCACCTCCGGCAAGTGATGGGTTTTCCCACCATGGAAAGGAGTCAAGATCCACCACTCAAAGAGTAATGGGAACTCTGGAATGAGAGGAAACCATTGTCTCTTCTTAGCACCAAATAACCTGATAAAGTGATGTCTTATAAACCATTATATTTCCCCCTCCTACTTTTCTTGCTGAAAGATCCATCGGGTCTCTAAGGGCTGAGAATCCACCTGGGATGAGAAAATTTATTAATACTCACTTTCTATCCATTTGTTTTTCTGTCAGCATTGTCCATTAGCCCTTTCCCCCTCACTTGTGTGTGTTCCCTTGGCATTTATCAGCAAACGATCAGATCATTTATTGTGCAGGCCTAAATGATCCAGGCTTTTGTATCCTCTCCTGAAATCTCAGCTCCCAGTGCCCAGTGGGGTCAGAGCCACACGTGGCAGCTCAGCAGAAGCAGCAGGATGGCCACAGACAGGAATATATCACTAACACTACTTGAAATACTGTCACGGCATCACATCACAGCTCTGAATCCTCTGGGATTGCCGTGTACAGCTCGGTTGTTCTTCCACCTCCACGCCCTGACCCGTGAGCTTCAGCTTATCCCAGAAATCATCACTGTTTGTCCCTAAGGGCACACGCTCCATCTTATCCTTTTCTGCTATTCTGGTCCCAAATTCCGTGTATACAACATAGCAAGTTCTCGTCCTGCTGATGTTTTTCATTTGGCGCTATCTCCAAACTCAGTTAGCACAGTCCTCCTCCCCAAGGCCATGGCCAGGAATATTGCACAAGATACTGTCAAGGCCAGTCTTTGGGGAATGCTCTGGGTAACCTCTTTCTAAGGGGATGTCTTCCCTGTTAATGCAATCTGTTTCCATTTCCACCTGTGGCTTGTTCCTTATCAACCTTTCGGGTTTTCTGCTAATCTCCACCGCCTCCCTTTTCCCTGATAATTTCCCATGTGGTGTTATATCAAATGCTTCACTGAAGTCCATGAAGATGAGACCTATTGCATTTTCTTTGTCAAGAAAATCAGTTAAACTATCAGAGAAAGAGATCAGGCTAGCTTGGCATGTGCTGACATCAGACAGGGAAAAAATGGCACATTATTCTATTGTCCATTTATATCCTCTTTTGCAAATTATTTAATTAATTTAATTAAAGCCTTTACTGGCTGGTTTCCCTCCAAATATCACCTGAAGCCTTGTACACTGTTGAGATCAGACAGCTGGACATTGCCCATGGCCCCATCCCCCCCTCCCAGGGCAGGTGCTGTGTGTGCTGCTCTCCCACCAGACACTGCTGCCTCATGCACAGATTATTAACCCTTCCCAATCTGAGCATGCTGAGCACCTTGACTTTGCTTCTACTTGAGACCAGCTACATTCTTACAGCTTTATTCCCGTAGCCATCCAGCCTCTGCCACACACTTTTCTTCACAACAAAGACACAGACACTCATTTTCAGGTCCTACTTTCATTATTTCTACACAATCCACTCTTTACAATCATAATTCCTTGTTCTGTCTCCTTACCCCTGGAAAACCTTGGTATCTCTTAATTTTCCTTGCAAAGTCTATTTCGGCTGAGGTTTCCCTCACTTACTTTATCCTTACACTTCCTGAATTCCTTCAAGCTCCTAACTATACCTTTAGGACCTCAGAGTTTATGAAAACAACTTATGCATCCTCTGCCTGTGCACCTGTTCCCATCCCTAAAGCAACTGAGTCTATTCATTTCTAAAGCCACCTGCCTCACCTGCTAAGCCCCTGCCAGGTACCTGGGAGAGTGGGGTTGGTGCCTGGCACTGTGGAACTGACCCAGGATAAGGGGTGCAGGAACAGCACCACAGCCTAAGAGAAGTTCTGCTGCTTGCTCAAGGTGTCAGCTTTAGTACCATTTTCGAGCTGGCCCACAAAGCCAGGCAATAATTCGCTTGGCTTTTATGCAAGTTTCGAACAGCTCCTCCTGAAATCCATCGTATTGATGGAACTCTCAGGCTGCTTGGTTAAAAAAATATTAAAAAAAGCAGCAGTATTTGCACTTCAAGTTTCAGTACTGGGATGAAGCAGCATTAGGAAAAGAAAAGCAAGGAAAAAAATTAGCTCATCCACCCAAACAACTGTAATAGTATAGCAAACACTGATCTGTCACTGCTGAGAACAGAATAATGAAGAGTAGCCAGGATTGCACAACTACAAAAGATTTCATTCTCTAATTGTCAAAAAGCATTAAAGATCAACTATTTACTGTGTAGGAGAGGAAGGGAGAACAGACTTCAGTGCCTCCCTTCACCAGAGGTTGTCCCTAATTGTCATGCATGGATTGCAACCAGAGGTTACTGAGCGAAATTTGTTTGCATTTATTAATCAAAAGGAGTCAAAGGCACACAAAGATATCATCAAGGCTCCCTTGTGCTTGGGGAGGCTGACAACTAAAATTCTTGATGAAGTGTTTGCAGAATGTTTGCAATCTGTTCACAGCCTTTTTACTTTGCAGGTGCAAACCTTTCTATCTGTTACATCAAAGAAACAATTGAAAATTAAACATAGTAAACATCTCCGTACAGGTTTTAATCTCCCATTTCTACAGGACAAAGGGAGTGGTATAATTAATTTCAAAGCAATGTTTGAGTTCTTTCAATATTCATTTGGGCACATTAGCATGTCATTAGCTATGTTTTAAACACTGATCCTTATTTCCTTCTCCCACACACCTTTCTTTTAGCCCTTTTGTTAAAAAAAAAATTAAAAAATAATAAACAGTAAAGTTGTACATCCTGGGAGATGTCTTTAATGCTAAAGCATCCATGCATAGATAATTATCTTGCTCAATGAAATGGATTGGGGGAATAATGTATGGCTTTTGAGGTAAAGCAGAGGCAGCAGAAAATAGATGAAGAGAAATAATTCTTTTCAGTGATGTTAAGAACGTGCAGGGGCAAAGACACTCTCACTGAGTTTTGCTATCATGCCTCGTGAATAATGTATTTTATTATATCCATTGTGGTTATCTTTTAATATGTTAATAACACTTCTAACACTCTTCCCCCCCTTGTTCTTTTATGTAGTTTTAAAACTCTTGCTTTTATTAAGATGTAACAAATGGAGATGCAATCAATAGATACTTATTCTGTTGGTGACTAACTAGTAAAAGGATTTTCTTGTAAGTTTAATTTTAAACACAGATCTGTTTGAACAATGTCTACAGGGTAATTTCAGCCATCTATCTGCAGCATTTCCTGTAGCATTTCCGAGCTAACTCCTAATAACATCCTCCCCCTTAGGTATATTAATTTTATACATCCTGAACAGGAGATTGAACAGTCCTTAAACAGCCATGCAAGGTCACTGACACTCACAAAAATAGAACCTTTCATTGTGCTTTTATCAAGTCACGCTGGCGTTTATATTACCCTGTGTGGGCCTGAACAGCACGGATATTTGCTGGAGTTTAATATACAATTGTTTTCAAGAACCATTCAGCTCAATTTGTATTGAAAATATTACTTGGGAAACAATGAGCCTTTCAGAGGTTTTGGCTGTCTGTCAGTTAGAGCAGTCATTTCGGTGTTGTAGTGAGGTATGAAAAGGGCCATAAATGTCCCCAGGCTGCCAATCACAGGGGAAGGGCAGCAAAGCCCAAGCTGTCCAGTCCACCAAGGAGCACTGCTGTCCTTCTGCTGCACCTCCTATCCCTGGGCAACACCACTCTAAAGCACCTCAGCTGAGGATTCACTGATGATCCATCCAGCCCTGATGGGCAATGGATCACCCTACACAAAGCCTGGTACAAGGGCCACCTTTCCTCTGTTACTGAAGTGGCAGTGCCCCTGGGGGACATGGGCTCATGCCAAGCTGGGCAGGCAACACTCCCACACCTCACCAACCTCCCTGTCCCGGGACCAGCCTGGCCTTTGAACCTCCCCAGAATCATGTAATGGCTTGGGTTGAAAGGGAACTTCTAAAGGCCGTGTAGTTCAGTACAACCCCTCTGCCACGGGCAGGGACACCTTCCACCAGACCAGGTTGCTCCAAGCCCCGTCCAACCTGGCCTTGGACACTTCCAGGGATGGGCTGTCCACCACCTCTCTGGGCAACTTGTGCCATTGTTTTACCACCCTCATTGTAGAAGAACTTCTTCCTTTTGTCTAATCTAAATTGACTCTCCTTCTGTTTAAAACCACCACCTCTTGTCCTACTGCTAAAAAGTCTGTTCCCATCTCCCTTATAGATCCCCTTCCGGTACTGAAAGGTTTCAAGCTGTGGCTGCCCCTGGATCCCTGGAAGTGTCCAAGGCCAGGTTGGATGGGGCTTGGAGCAACCTGGGCTGGTGGAAGGTGTCCCTGCCCATGGCACGGGTGGGACTGGATGGGCTTTAAGGTCCTTTCCAACCCAAACCATTCTATGATTCTCTTCTCCAGGTGATTAGAACTGGGCATGGCACACACCAAGAGCCCTTAGAATGGGGCCATCCTACAAAGTCTCCAGAAAGCAGATCCATCTGCTGCCCTCCTGCCTGCACTGAGCACACACCTTCCTTCCACCCTCTCCAGAAGTTACCAGGAGAACATCACCAGGAATGGACCTCACACGGCAGAAAGGACAATCTTTGGTCTTTATTTGTAAATTGATTCCCAGCATGAAGAGTTTGTCCATGCCCCATCAGAGACCCCCTCAGGAGCAGGGATGTTGGTGATGCCTATCAAAGCAACACTGACCCCGCAGCCTGAGTGCAGCTCACGGGCATGTGACACAGGTGACAGTGAAGGTGACAGCGCAGGCAGGGGCAGGAAGGGTTAGCGAGTTGGCAAATTTCCCTGGGCCACTCAAAGGAAGAGGTGGGTATTTCATAATTACTTAATTACCTCAACATCTTCACTCTCATCTCAGGCTTTTGAGCAAGAACAAGGAAATGCACATGAAAATGCTAATTAAGGCTGGCTGGAACAAGAGGAGGGATTCAGTTGTCATCTCAGCTATTAGAATATTGAACTCTTCCTGTGTGGCTCACAGGGAGGAAGGAGGGAATAAGTGTTTAACAAGACAAAAATACCTTACTGACTATCTCTGAGTTTTGTTAAATACTCTTAAGTATTCCCATCCTTACTGACACACATGTAGGATAATTAAATGAGTGAATGGTCCCCTAACAGCCATCTTCCTATTCACCAACAGCAGCAAGAATTTTACCTCAAATATATCTATTCATAAGTGTGATGAGGATGAGCTGACTGAATAGCAGGGGCACCCCCATACACAGGCTGATCTGAAGTTTTGCTACAGTGAATTTTTCAGTCTTTCTCTGTTTCTACTCCAGCTTTGCTGAGTATGCTCATCTTCAGGAACGTGCAAAATCAAGGCCAACAGACCACGCAGGCAAAGCTTTGAGTTGGCTCCCATTTTTATCTGAATTGTTGTGCCCAGCCCCCTGAGCAGGGTCCCCCATGTGCTCAGAGCACCCTCAGGAGCCCACAGACCTGGGCTGCCCTTCCATAATCCCATACAGCTGTGCACAAAGGAGGGCACAATTTGCCCCCAGGTCCCTTTTCTCCTGCCAGCAGCCCACTGTTCCCTCACTGTGCTTAAGACTCCACGTCATCAAACAGCAGTTTGCTCCAAACGTTGTTCCTGCTGACAACACGAGGATGACCCATCTGAGGGGCTTCTTCTCCATGCAAATATCATCTCCAAAGCCCAGGTCTGTGTGGGGCTCCTTGGCAGATGTGCTTGTGAAGGCCAATATTCAGCAGAAAACACACAGAAGGGTGTGAGTCTGGAGTTATGTAAAGATACACAAACACCTGTATTTGTGTGCACACATTGTCTGACAGAACCGAGCTTTTCCACTCAGGGCCAGCACACATTTCACAGACATACTTGTTTCTCCTGATGTTATAGAAGTTAATTACAAAACCTCAATTTTCATACATCCTATTCATTTTCATACAGACTGGAAGCAAATGAAATTGTCTTTTTTCTTTTATTTTTTACACTCAACAGTGTTGCTGTGATGGAATGAAATTAAATATGACACATTTCTGAGAGAAACACTTAGTGCCTTCAAAACAAAAAGACTGCTCTAGGTCAATGTTTTAATTGTGTGGGTATGCTCAAAGCCACCTTAACAAGTGTTTCACGTGGCCATGCTGACCCTTAACTATGAAGCTGTGATAAGAATCTTCCATTTTAATTTACAAAGAGAGAGGAAGAACAAACAAACCCAACTCCAGGTCTCTTTCTGCAAAGCCAATCCCTGAAGCAGGAAGCACTTCTGGAGGGCCCTCAAGCAATGCCCTCCCCTGCCCATCAATGGGGCAGCACCCACTGTTGCTGCTGCTTGCCCAGATTGGTTTTGGAGCTGGGATCAAGATCACAGTTTTATTGTCAGTTCTGGCGCTGTGTTTTCCTGAAAAACTGAGTGCAACTTGCAGTGTGAGGCTTTTGAGGTAATTCATGCTCTTTTCCTACAATCTATTGCAAAGGTCACGTTCATCTTGCTCCCCCTTTTCCTTCCTAATGCAGCAAATTGTCAAGGCTCAGGATGGGAAGCCACGAGCAGCAGAAGCAGGACCAGACAAGCCAGAAAGCTGTGGCCATACCTGGTTTTCACCTTCGCTGTCATCCCTGCTGACACCTGGCCCTGCCTCCAGGTGTGGCTGCACACTCACATTCAAAGCCAGTTCCCCCAAAGAGCAGTCACATCCCTCTTCCCATTTGCCTCCTGGATAACAATGCAGGGAGCAGTTCCTGCTACTTTCCAGAAGGCCCTTGTAACACATCCCTCAGCTGAGCCTCCTTCCCCAGTTCTGAAATTTCCCACCTCTTTGGAACTTTCTTCTCCTTCCTTCCTTTTCCTGGTTTCCCACTAGACACACATGAACCAGGCTGTCTCTGTTATACTTTACACCACCACGGTGTCCAAGTTCCACAAACCTTCCCCAGCATCCCTGTTCCTGGCAGCTCCTCCCACCAAACTGCCAAATTTGGATAATGCAGCCAATCACCAGCTGCTTTGTTCTCTCCCCAAAGGCTCCATTTCAGCATGTTATTCCATTCTGATTCACCTACCAAAGACTTTGATTACTCATCTGAGGAACAATAAAATAGCTTCTTATCAAGGCTTTAAAAAATACTATACCTTGAAATGGTTACTTAAGACTGAAAAGTTGGGGGGGCAGAAATAATTACTTTCAAAAGCAAGAGAGTGAAGTCTCTCACTACACAGGCACAAGAGAAACATGAGCTACTCCAGAAGGAAAATATCATTGAGACCAAGTCTATAGGGACTACAGGTTTGTAACTGTAATTAAAATAAAAAAAAACCCCTATTTAATAATAACTAAACTCAGAGACACTGCACAGCAATTAAACACAATCTACTGAGAGGTGAGTCTATGGAAGTGCAATAACATGGTACAAAACTGTATAAGATGGGACATTGACCTAATTAATCCAGACAACCCAGTCTTGAAGGCAAAACATTCCCAGTTGCTAGTTCCTTGGTCCCAGAACCATTCCCAGAGCCCAAAGCACTGGGGAGGAAACTCCTGGGATGTTGTGGCACATCTGTGGCAATAGGAAGGCAAATGACAGAGACCTTGAAGCCAATTTGCTTCTGGTGTTAACACAAAGCAGGGTCAACGTCTCTGAAGGCATCTGTGTGTAAAAACCATTCTTAAAGTAGAGAATTTCTTCCTAACATCAAACCTAGACAAAATACACTCTTTCAGCTTAAAGCCATTCCCTCTTGTCCCACCACTCCATGTCCTTGTCAAAAGTCTCTCTCCAGCTTTCATGTTTTGGTCATTTTGTTCCTTTTTGGGAAAATAACCTATTGAATTCTGGGGAAGAAGCTGAAACCAGAAAAAGTTTGTAAACAATACCTACCACTTAGATAAATATTTTCAAAAGACAAACAAATCATTAAGTGCCTTATTTATAAGCACAGAGTTAAATTTTGGAGCTCACAGAGATAACTCCTGGGGCCATCAGCCCCAGAGGAGATGGTTCCTCGCTCCAAAGTGTGTCCATCAGTTTTCCCAAGGAGCTGCTGAGCCCAGGGGCTGGTTATGATGGGCTGTTATTTACAGCAGAGCAGTCGCCACATAAACCCCATGGTGGGACGGCATTGTTTGTTTGTTAAGTGTGTCTTTGTTAAGTGCTCCGACATGCAGCGTGAGGAAGGACGTGAATAAATGACAATACAATGCCTATGGAAGGGGGGCACACTGGAAAGAGTTTGCACTTTATTTCTGTGAGTCAATAACTATTCTTTTGGCTGTAATTTTTAGTCTTTATTATTCCAAGATACAGTTATTTGTAAGTGGGTGAGTGAGGAAGGGCTTCACGTACCATAATGCAATGATGCTGCCACATTGTTGTGGTATTAATCAGAGGATCTAATTTTATGTGCAGTCCAAACACCAACAAATCTTTTTTAAAGGTATCGACTCTATTGATTTTAAGACATATTGTAGCTCTTGGGGCAAAGACAGAGGAAAGTTCTACACAGCCCTTGTGCAGCAGAGAAATAGATGTAATTACTACCACCTTGTGTTTACAATGCACGTTGGCTGTGCTGAAGCTCCATGGGAAGCCAGGAGTTCTCCCATTGAATTCCACACAAGCTGATTACAGCTGGCTAAAGGCAACATTCAAGAAATACTCATTATTCTACCTGTTAAAGAAAAAAACCAGCAAGCATGGAACACTTAAATGTGGTGACTTGAAGCAATGACTTGGTTACTGGGATTACCACAGAGTCCAGGAAGAACACAGGACCTGTTGTCCAGTGTGGGTCGGAATTCCCACATGTGACCATGTGGAATAAATGGCTTTCTTTTTCTTTTTCCCTGTAATTTTTATACCATTAGCTTTTTCAGACAAGGACTTTCTCTTGCTACTTGACCGTAAGATGTCTCACACTGGGACTCCAGCCTATCTGGTGTGTCCAGGAATTATTGTAAACGACAGCTAAAATATAACAAACTGATGTTTCCTTAAAGTTGGATTTCAATAGCTTCCCTCTTAAATATATGCAAAAATAATCTGTGCCTAAATGGATAGGTCAGGACAAAGGGTATTCCCTACTTTTCTGCAGAAGGTGCAGCAAAGCCAAAGAACAGAATTATTTCATAAAGTCCATAAATTGAGGGCCATTGTAAAAAGCCTCAAAGTCTCTCTGTTTCTGCAGATTGATCCTTCCCTCTGAGCTCAGGCACCCTGGGTGGGAGGGCTGACAGTAGAAGGGATGAGGGGAGAGCAGACTGTCTGTGACATCTTCTCTGTTAACATAATTAATTTTTATGTACTTGCACAGACAGGCCATTTCTCCTGGGCAAACATGGCATCATGCCACAAAGCCACCCGCACTTTCTCCATGTATTTTCTACAGCGTGGAACCCCACAGGATGGACTATCCAACCCAGAGATGCTCCAGAGCTTTCCTGTGAGGACACTGACCCCAGAGCGGTGAGCTGAAATCTCTGAATTCTGAAGAAAAACCCCTCACCTGGAGGTCTTTGGATGATCCACTTCCTGCCAGAGGGGAACTTCCATCAAAGACTGCTGGGTTAAAGGAAAACACTCCTACTGTTCCTTGAAATCTCCTCTCTGATTCTGGCAGTTGTCTTGCATTGAATTCAGATATTTCATTTATCAGTTAACTACTTCCAGTTCTGACCCAAAAAGTATTTCAAAGTGCTTTGGTTTTTATATTGTTGAGAAAATGTTTTCAGTTCAGACTGGAAAGGATCATTACCAGAAGTTACCTGCATTTTGATTCATTTGCTGAACTGGCAAACACATTTTTCACACTGTTCCCCTGTGGTGCTGCCAGCGGGACACACCAGCACTCTGCTGTGCCCCACCACTGCCTCCCCAGAAAAACAGGCTTTTCCCCCTCTACACCTGAGGCCAAAACTCTCTTATCTCATAAATATTAGGAAGACTCCATGGAACTATGAGTGAGGATGATAACAGAATGAACTTCAGGAGGAACACGATGAGTATTACAGAGAGAAATCTCCTTAACTTTATTAAAGGAAATCACTTGCAATAGATTTTAAGCATAATCCTTCTTGCTGTTTTTTAATATTGGTAGGAACCACTGAATACATCTTTTAGTTCCCATGAAGACTTTCAGGGACTTCCTTTGCCTACAGAGCCCCAAAACAGTTCCTGCTGTGGATCCCCTGTGGTCTCTCCAAGCAAACTGCTCCACTCTGACCATGCTGCTACAAGGTACCACGAGATGGTAAATCACAGGAGCAACTTACAAGTTTTTTTGAATTAATTAAAAATTACCCAGAATTAAATGCACTCAAAAGTGTCAAAGCTTCTCAGGATTCACTTAGAAAGAGCATATCTGTCTGGGAGACTTTAAGGACTGTTCTAGCTCATAGTCGTGGCACTTGGTGACAGGACAAGGGGAATGTCTTCAAACTGACAGAGTGCAGGAGTAGATGAGATTTTAGGAAGGAATTCTTCCCTGTGAGGGTGGGCAGGCCCTGGCACAGGTTTCCCAGAGAAGCTGTGGCTGTCCCATCCCTGGGAGTGTCCAAGGCCAGGCTGGACAGGGCTTGGAGCAACCTGGGCTGGTGGAAGGTGTCCCTGCCCATGGCAGGCGGTGGGATCCAGATGATCTTTAAGGTCCCTTCCTCTTCAAACCATTTTATGATTATGTGATGATACAAATGGCATCTTTCCCATCTCCTTACACTTCCTCATAGACTACCAGGCTTTCAAGACTCATTCCACTTTCACCTTACTCACACAGACCTCATCTTTCCTAACATATCGGAATCTTCTTCATGTTCCCTCTTATTCCCTCACACCGAGGACAGAAAGGGAGTGTGGGGCACGACGGAGTTCCCTGCTGCCTGTCTGGGAAAGCACTGCCACCACAAAGACTTCCCTTACACCTTCCCTGTCACTCAGGTCTCCAGATAACACACTCCATGGAGGGCTTTGTGAGGTCTATGGTGTTTGTGCACCCAAAGCCAGGGACCATTTCTCACTCGTTATGGTGGCACAGGAGTTTCTGCAGCAGATCTGTGGTGTTTTGGAGGAACTCCCAGAAAGGGCTGTCTTGGGGCTGTACAGTGAGTGGGATGAAAGGCAGGCACAGAATCACAGAGGCAGGCGCTGTGCATAACCTGCCTGGCAAAGCCATAGAACAACTGGGATATAATAAGATTATTACAGTGCAAAGTTATTCTGTTGAGATAAGGAAGAATTTTAATGACTTTTGTAGAAGGTATCAAGCCATCGTGAGCCAATCAGCCCCACTTCCCGAGCCGGCCGGTTTTGCATACGTGGGATTGCTTTGCTTAGAGGCTCCCGGACAGCTCCATGACACCCTGGGACTGAAAGGGGAGATAAATCTCTCAATCTCTTTTTTTTTAATTTCAATACAATTGCCTTATTACAGCGTTATGTGAGGAATATGCATGGCACTTCCCAAGGGTTTTGCTGCTCCCAATAGCAAATGTCTCACTCAGTGTTTGGGCAGAGCGGTTCTCTGCTAAATTGCTCACAATGCAGGCTATTACAGAATAGAGGGACCCTGTGGGTATGATTGAAATTTATATGCACGGAACAATCAAGAATGCCAAGTGCACTGGATAAACTGTAGGTAGGTGGCAGAAGGCAGATAAGCAGCCTAGGAGGTTTAAGTTACAGGATCTTAAGCCGTAGAAAGATTCATTCTATAATTTACATTACAACCAGTTTCATTTGTAGAATGAATAATGGAAAGCTCCTACAGATAAGTATTTGAGGTCCAATCCTGGGAGGTGTTGAGCACTCAGCTCCCACTGAAGTCAGTGTTCCAGCCAGGCTCTGTAAAACGTGTCTCTGCAGCTCGGGGGAGGTAACTGGTTGTTAACACTGCTGTGGATCCTCGGGCACGGAAACAGGGCTCTCACAGCTCCCGCTCTCCCCCTCTAACACATCGCCCTCTTGGAAAGAACTCTGCATTTGAAAGTTATAAATCACTTCAAGAGAAAGTACAGAGTGAATGATTTATTTACTCTAAAAACACCAATCAAAACATTTAAGTGTTGCTACAGGAAACTATCCATTTTCCTTTTGCTGAGTAGTCAGCCAAAGATTAATGCATATTTGGATTCATACATAAATACCACTGTTCAAGTCTAACTAACTGCAAGCCAGTAAATCTCCGGCCTTCCCTCCTTGCCACGATCTTAGACCTTCACAGAACAGCAGCAGTGAAAAAATGAGGCACCACAGGCAATATCAGACTGTGACCTGCCCCCGTGCCATGCCCAGGCCAGTGTGGATGGGCTCACAGGCAGCACTGCCCCACGTGTCAGTGGGGCTCTGGGCTGGGCATGGCATGAGGTCCTACCTCCTTAAAATTATTCTGATTTATTGCACTTGTGTTTTCAGGAAGTTAAACTGATAAACCCCTGTTTTCACACAGCTTCAATATTTTCCTAATGACTGAACTGTCCCAAAAGCATGTCCAGATAAAAGAAAGTATCCAAAATTGTTACCTAATAAAGATGAAAGAAAGTGAGCACTGAGTTGTAAGAATCTCCTCGAGGTACAATAATTTTATTTAGAGTTTATGCAAGCCACCACTTTTGAGGAAATGGGTTCGCAGTTTGCAGCTACGGGTTTGATTTTGACCCATATGTTTTTAAACAAAGCTGAGAAATACCCATAAGCAAGGGATGAGAAATTTAATGTGCTCTTAATAAATAATTATTAATGTAATGATGTCTTGAACGAAACACTGGTGTTTCTTCCCGGAGTGCATTAGCATAATAAAAACCGCTCGCGAGGTACCAAAGCTCCCGCAGCACAGCGCATTGTACATTCTGTGCTTAACGCTCACCCTGTGAAACACGGCGGCATTTGGGGAACAAACCCCTTCTGCTCAGATAGCAGGGATATTTGGGAGCTGAAACCCCACTGCCCCGTATGGGAGCTCCAGCAGCCCCTGTGCAGGGGCAGCCCAGGCTCTCTGCAGGGTGGGGGGCAGAAGGGACCAGCTCCACTTGTGCTGGGCAGAACAAAGGCGGCAGCAGCCGCAGCGCTGCGAGAGCGCCAGCACAGTCCATAAAGCCACAATGAATGGTAATGACAGGCAATAAAATACCCTTTTAAAAATCCAGTAAAGGATAAAGACTGGGGGCTGCAGCATTGACTGGCAATGCTGTGGCTGCAAAACATCAGCAGATTAGCATAAAGCATGGCAAGAAAGTACAACTAAAAATTATTCAGTCATACCAAATGCTTGCAGGGAATCTAGGCCAAGCAAGCAATCAAAATCAAACAGAAACAAGGTATATGTAATCCCACAGTAAAAAGATGGAGCAACTGTACATTGCCAAGACATTTTAATACTCCTTTAGCCCACAGTTTTTGAAAACCATTAATAGAGCTATAAAAAGTGTGGAAAGCTGCACAATGCAGTTCAGACCAACACGGGGGTGTAATTCTACACCGACGCAGTACCAGTGTTAATATAATCTCTCTCATGTTACACAAGAAGCCCAGCAAGAGCATCATAAAATGCAATATGTGTTTTCTCTACAAGCTTAAGTGTCTTTTAGCATAATTATTCCTGATGCTTCAGTTATGGGAAGGAACGCTACCAATCTAAGCAGCAAGAAGGTATTTATTTGCCCTTAAGGTGCAATTACATTCTGGAAAATGGCTCTTTTTTAATTCAGTGATCTACTGCTTTTGCTTGCTAAGGGTCAAACACTGCTAAGACCACAGTCCTTGGAATTATGTGTCTGCTCCTTAAAAAGCTTGAGTTCTCTACACTGAGGTTTGTTTGTTTAACCCTCCTGCTTTTTCTCTGGGTTGTTTTTTTTTCAGCTCCTGCAGCTCTTGGGAGAGTGAGCGATATCTGTTGTGGCACATGGAAAATCATCAAATCATAATTTAAAATTCCAAACACTAAATCTTTGTGCTGAGGATGCTCAAGGCAAAAAGGCCACTGAGTGGCTTTCTCTGTTCAATTCACAGAGCTACCAGTTAAGGTAAAAAAAAACCAAAACCAAAACCCCAAACAAACCTTTTATTTAAATTTTAATGTCAGCAGATTTGCAGGCGTCAAGATTCATCCCAGAGAATCTTTCCAAGGAGAGACAAATCCTGCTGTGCAGGATGTGCAGTGAGCCTGGTTCCCTTGGGACACAGCTCCTGCCAGCCGGGCACACCACTGCTCAGTGGTGACAGTACTCCCTCCATGGGAACAGCCACCAGTCTTACCAAGGCTAAAGCAGCAAGTTTTAGTGAAAAACTCTCTTCTGCACAGCTGGGAGCCTTGGGAGTGAAGCCCCAGCCTGCACAGACAGGGAGAGGGAAGGAGCCCCTTCATCTGATCCCTCCCCTTGGTGTTGACTTGCTCAGTGGAGGAGTCTGGGGTGACCACACGCTCCAGGAGTGTCAGCATTGCATGGCCCAAGTGTAAAATTCTACTAATACACGGTAAGAAATACTAAAAATGAGCATTTTTTTACTTTTTGACATTATAATGGCATTGCAAAGCAACCACTTATCACCCCAAACCATAAAGTCTAAAACAGGCCACAGAAGCTGTGCCTGAAGAAAAGATCACTTAATGCACTAACCTGCCAAAGGTGAAAATACTGAGTGGAAACTGCAGTCTCTGTGCACATCTCTCTGTGGGTTTGTACATGAGACAGAGGTGTTTGGTACCAGATACAAACAGAAACTTACTGAGTGAACAAAGATCCCTCCAGAAGACCCTGCACAAGTTTTGGTAGTTATTAAACATTTCTGACTCAGGTGTGTATGGCCCCACTTCCCCTCACCTTAAACCACATTTTCCACTCAAACACAATTTCTATCCAACACAATGATGGAGTGAGAATTCCCTGGCATTGAGGCCAACTCCTCGCCCAGGGAGCCCCAAGCCCCACAGATAAAGAAGGTGAAGATTTTTAAGGAGTAAGCATGTTTTAGTGAAGCTGGAAAGAGCTAGGACTTTCCCCTTCTGGATCAAGTTCTTTGTGTACCACAGAGATCCTCTGGCATGTAAAATCCATGACTATAACAAATATATGGCAAGAGCTGCTTTTATTAAATGATTAAATGTTTCAGCTTCTCCCCTGAAACTGTGTGCTTCAGCAAGAGGATTTTGGAGGAACATATGCAAATGGAAATAATATTAAAATAATTCCTTAGTCTCCTGCAATCACCTGTAGTGATTTAATACTATTAAATAGCAAACCTTTTTTTCATTTCAATATTTATCTTCAGTTTTTCTCCAGGAAAAAAAAAAATCAAAAGGCCGCCTGTACTCGATTCTCTGATTTTATACAACTGGGTAAAAATCATTGTGCACTAAGCAAAGAAACTTGTAGCTCCCAGCTAAAGCCAAAGCCTTTGCAGAACAGATGGATCTGGTCCAAGGAGCTGTGGGGAGGGAAAGATGGAGGCAGAGTTCTCTTGGTGGGTCTCCAACAGCCCCATGGCTTGGCCTTGTAGAAAAGGCACACACATTTTGGGATTGCCTGAGCTCTGGGAAGCGCAAAGGGCACTTCACCAGCTTGCTGAAGGGTTGGAAAGGGCCTTCAGCAGCTCTTGCTGCTCATTCCTTGAGTCTGAGCACAAGCTGGGATGAGCCCAAAGCTCAGCCTGCCCCACCAGGCTGACACACAAGGAGCAAGCCCAGCACTTGTGGTTGGTGCCTCCCCACAGCTGGCTCTCCTTGCCAGCCATGGCAGCTCCAGGCACCCCAAAACGCCTCCCCTCTGCCTTGCAGGGTCAGTTGGGATAAACGTGGGCACAGCAAAAAAATACACGTGCTCCTTAACCCAGTTTCGAGGAGCAACTCGGCACCGCCTTCAAAAAACCTCCAGTTGGCAGCCACAGCTATTCCCAAACTTTGGGGAATGGGCAGGAGAAAAGAGTTTTTCCCAGCAAACCGGGAGGAAGGGCGGTCAAAAGGAGGTGTCCAGGCTGCTAGGCTTGAATAGCACGTGGATAATGGGCAGGAGGGCGAGCGGAGAGCTCGGTGTCCTGCCCTGACACCGCCTGTGCACGTCTGGGCAGCACTTGAGCGATGCACTTAGTTCATGCCTTACTTTAAAGTTTGAAAGGAGAGGAAACGTGCAGCAGCTTTCATGCCCTGCTGTGGGACTGTGGGCAAAGGCAGCCTTTGAAATGGCAGTCCCTGAAAGCAAGGAATGTTGGGTTTGTATGGAAAGGCTTTCTGGCACAGTACAGATGATTAGTGAGGGAAGAACAGAGAAGTAAAAGAGGGAACTAAGTCTCTCCTGACAAACACCTTCCTACTCTTACCTCTTGCAATATGGACACGTAAATGTGTCTAGAAATGAAATCTGGGACGGGGGATGTTGGTTACAAAAGGAAGTTTTAGTAACACAGGCCCTGGACACAAGATAAAAACTTGTGATTTCGATGGGGTTTGCATGCACATGGAGCTGTGGCCATGGTTATGAACACATTTACACAATTTCCAAGAAAACAAAGAAGTTGGGAACTGAAAAAAGAACCCGCTCCTTTTGACCATTCAAGGTCTATGAATGAAGTTGGGAATTTGCACTCTACCTTATTCATTAAAATAGAAACTGCCATCACTTTAATGAGCAGCCTGAGGGTGGACAAAGTGCCTTGAATAGCTACGTACCATAGAGAGCTTGGCATCCTCGCTGAAACATAATGTGGGATTGCAATTGTGGGATTTTTCCAGTGAATACGAAGTGATCAAAGATAACACTGCCCCAAAAAGAATTAAAACAGTGCAACATTGCATCAAGTTACAGCCAATGTCAATCATTACATGCCTGAGTGCACGGGATCTTTTAAATAATGTTATAGACATGCTGTGGCATTCAAAATATTCACTGAATTTCAAATTAAAATGCAAAAGCATGTTCCCCGCTCATCTGACCAGAATAGTGAACTCCAGGCACATCTCTCCAAATATTGCTCTAATGCCACATCATTTACCGTCAGCTGGAGGACAGGCTCATTTTATGCAGGGCTGGATGATGGGAGGACTGTCACATTAAATGGATCCCATAAAGTTACCTTCAGCTTTGGTGCTGGGAGATGAGAAACCAACAAAGATGGAGCAACAAAAGATTGGGGAAGGAGAGGACTAATTGCAGACTGATCACCTTTCCTACTGTGAAAGAAAAAACCTCTCGCACAATGCAGAACTTGAACTCATCATTGTGTAGAGGAGAGTTTCTGGCATGGAATTCCAGCCTGAGCTGCTTGATGAAAAAAGTGTTGCTTTATTTACATGCTAAAGGAACCACCTCCTCGCTTTGGGCTGCTGATAAGCTGCCGTGGTGCGGAAGGAAAAGAAAGGGAACAGTACACCATTCTGGAAAAGAAGAGGGTGGGAGGGAATGGAGTAAAGACACACATCAAAGGAAATATTTATAATATGCCACTGCAGAAGGGGAGAATGCAGAAGTCTTCGGCAAACATAACAGGGAGCTCAAAGTAATTTCAATTTCTAAAAAGGTCAATGAGGAAACAGCAGAAAAAACTTTACTCCAAACCCAGAAATAGCAATAGAAATATTGGAGCGTTTAACCTCAGAACCTCTATGAAATCAACATGAAATTCAGTCCTTGGGTGGAAAGAAAAAAGCACCCTTAGTACAGTCTGGAGAAAAAAACTGAGAACGAGATGATATAGGGAGTGTACAATTGCAATTAAGTGGAGGATGGAGCGAGCAAATTTAGATCCAACAAAAACATGATCAACAGAAGTGAAGGGAACAAGTACACATCACATCACCCACTACCATGTTCGTTCTGCACAAACTGATCTCGTTTGGCTCTCATTGCCAACACTGCAAGCTCATGGATTTGCACAAAGTGCAGATTAGCCCAGGGTCTGGCTCAGAAGCTGACAGAAATTATCTAAATCTTGAATACCCCCATGGCAGTTAAAGCCAGGCTCTCCTGCGGCTGCCCTCAGCAAGCTGTGATGGCCAGGAGCCATCCCGGGGATCCCACCCCCTGACTCCGAGAACCTTCCACCACCTCCTGAGCATGGGATCATCACCTTTTCTCTCCAACACCCAAACTGCTTTCAAATCCATGAGTAATATGCAGCCTACTTTTGCTAAATGAATTGTAATTACAGTCATTCACGCCTATAGCTCGTACCCATTTGTAGGAGGTTTTTGCTGTCAGAGCCATTTTTATCATCCCTGTAGATCTAAGGTCTGAGAACTGATCTCATGGAGCTCTGATAGATCAGCTCTTATGTGAAAGCCCTGTTTGGGTATAGTTTTTAATTATTTAATTTCATAACTTATTTTTCTGTGAATACAATAGCATTTCATTGCAAAGGTTGACAGCTCAATGCCTAGAACGTGTCTGAATTTGCTCTTTAATTGTTTATATGACAAGGTTTATTTCATAATATTTCATGGAATGAAAAGTATATCACAGACTTACAGGATTTAATTTAAGGCAAATGCTTAATTTAACATTCTTATAAATAAAAAATGGAGCAATAAGAACAAAAGGGTTTTAAATGAGCAAACAGTAGAAGTGGTTTTTGAAGTGGCACTGAAGTGTTGTCTAATGAGCTGAGCACCGGACTGGGAGCCAGAATCCTTCAAGATCTATTCCACATGAGACACTGCCTGGGCCTGTTGTCTCAAACAAACTATCAAACTCATCTGAGGTTGTCCAGTCCTCTGCCTGAAATGCTTAAAAGACCAAAATTTGCTTTGTGCTTTGATCATTTCATCAACTTTATGCCCCATTTCACATCAACGCTATTTTCAGCCTCAGAAGAACAGAAAATTTAATGGGTTGGATCTTCAGCTGCCACTTTCACTCAAGCACAGCCTAAGCATTACTCGGTCCTCCTGTTGCCATGTCTGGGACCATCCTGCTCATACACCCACTAAGGAACACCAAGCCTCATGGACAGAAGACCTACCTTATGTAGGGTCCATGCAGGGCTGGTTTTGGAGCTTCATGGGGCCAGGTCTATATCCTGCACCAAGGCTTGCCACTCACAGACAGTCATTTAGAGATAAGAATCCCAAAAAAGCCCTAAATGCTTTGAAGAGTGAACATTATCTTCTTCCCAGTGACCACTGGAAATCTCAGCTGGACAGTGTATGCGTATGTATGTGAAGAACCATGGAGAAATATCAAAATACAGAGAGGAGGAGCACAGCAAGCAGAGCTGGACACGTGAAAGCACAGCAGGAAAAGATTTCTGGACCCTAAAGCTTTTCCTTTTGCTCTTCCTTTGAGAGAGTACACACAGACCATATGCAGTCAAAGGTTATTTTTAAATTTTCTTCATCTATATTAAGAAGAATAAACTAAATTCTGCAAACAAAGCAACACGAGTTCTTTTATTCCCAAAAAACAATGGGCTTTATACTTAAGTATGTATATGACTACTACACCTCAGGTTACAATTTAATCTCTCTTTAATTTAATGCCCAATTTAATCTCAATACGACAGCTAACAATTAAGGGAATGCATGTGGAGCCACTTACTGTTTGATTGTATTGGTCATGTATCGATGTCGGATACAGGACTGTTTTCCTGTAGATCATAAAACTTCAGAGCAAAAGATTGCACAGTTCAGAGAAATGTCTCCTGTTCTCAGCAGCTTTCAGGATTAGGACTTTAATGAGCCATGACCCATGCACGTGTTGCAAAACCCCTATAGTTTTAATAACCTACTTAATTAGCTAAATGTTCCACAGTGGACATTTTCAATGCAGTACCTCAGGTCTGACACGCTCTTTTCTATATTGAAATCTCTGTCCAAAAAAACAGTCTGGAACAAAACCTTTATACTTACTGATCCTGCACAAGCTTTCTATTTTTAAGCCATACTCTTAACGTGGGGCAGAGGTCCCAAACATCAGTGAGCACCACCCAAGCCTTGGCAGAACATGGGAACAGCCCTGGCACAGGTTGGGCAGAGAAGCTGTGGCTGCCCCTGGATCCCTGGGAGTGTCCAAGGCCAGGTTGGACAGGGCTTGGAGCACCCTGGGCTGGTGGAAGGTGTCCCTGCCCATGGCAGGGGGTGGAATGGGATGATCTTTAAGTTCCCTCCCAACCCAAACCATCCTGTGATTCTGTGAAATCCACCATTTTCAACAGTGTAGATGAGGAAAAGCCTCTCCCCCAGGTCATGCATTGTAGAGGTGGGAAAGCCACACTTTACAAAGCTCTGCTCTGCCTTAGCCATGTTCACAGATTTCTATCTGTTTAAGTGTTGTATATATTTAAATCCATGCATTTGACTTATACAACCCAACTGCTGCAGGATTATTTTGAACACACAACTCTTCCTAGACCTTATTTGTCATGTTCCAGCATTCCTCGGTACAAACCTTAAAACTAAAATAAAATTACATTGCCTTTTAAAAAAATCACACCCCAAGTGATTTTATATAGTAAACTATTTATTTTAAAACAAGATTAAATATTGTGCCTCACTGAAATATTTTCTCTTAGCAGAGAGCACTCAGATGGAAAATTTCATACATTTCAACTGATTTTTTGCCTGAATGGTTTTCACATATTTTTCGAAAACCTAGTTGTGTCAAATGATTTATTCTCCTCTAACAATACGGTACAAGTAGCTCGGAAGATGCAAGTGCTGAAATGGTTGACGGCAGTTGGCCAATTAAGTGCTCTACAGTATTCCCATTTTTTTTGTGCTTGCACATACTAATCCTTTTCTTAATGTATTGAGGTTCCATCCAGCAGAAAGAATGAGCTAACTGCAAGGCATGCCACATGAGGAGTTTGGAAATGTACAGCGACACACTCGTATCCAGGGGAGGTTTAGCCAAGTGTGAAGTAGAAAACACATCTGAGAAGAAGCAAAAGCTGAGGGGAGGGGAGGGGAGGGGAGGGGAGGGGAAGGGAAGGGAAGGGAAGGGAAGGGAAGGGAAGGGAAGGGAAGGGA
>JAWWTY010000158.1:32910933-32969798 GCA_035222235.1 Margarornis squamiger
AGGGAAGGGAAGGGAAGGGAAGGGAAGGGAAGGGAAGGGAAGGGAAGGGAAGGGAAGGGAAGGGAAGGGAAGGGGTGGCCCACGGGAGGTCTCAGCACATCATTAGAGCAGGATAACGGAGCTGCCACGGCTGCAGGCAGAGCCAGGCAGCTTCACCTGGCACAGCTGGGCCTGTTCCAGGAGCTCTGCTGGAGCTGCTGCTGCTGCTGCCTCATTTATCTCGGCTCATGAGCTGTTGGGCAGAGGGAACACACAAACCTCTTCTCCAGAAACATTGCTGTGTCCCAAGCACAATTTTTTCTCCCATGGGAAAAAAGAAAGGCACTCTAAAATGTAGTGAGCTGCTCTTATCTGTACTGAAGTGGTCTCTTCTATTAAAAAGTGGTAAGAAAGATGATGTGCGGTTTCAAATATTGCTCAGAAGTTGTAAGAAGAAACACAAACTTACAATATATGAGCAGTGATAGCTGCAGAATTTTGTACACGCTTTGCTAAAAGAAAATTTAGTTTTATATGGGATTTTTTCAAAACCTTAAATGTGTTTAATTAAAATAAAATCAACTTCACAAGTTTTCAGAAAGCTCTCCATTGAATCACACTCTGCTTTCCCTGCAGCCTTTTCCTCAGCATTACTGATTATCAAGTAGCCCCCAAAACATTTGTCAGGTTTCTGGGAAGGGAAAATAAACCCCTAAAATGTGGATTATAAAAGCCTAAACTCATATTTCAGGACCTTCCCAACTGCTGTCCTACTCAAATCATTCATTAGGGGAGAAACACAAACACTTGCCGAGTACAGTGAAGAAACCAAATTTCTGAAGGCAAGTGAAGAAGACAAAATGCCATGAAAAATAGTGAAGTGATTTACAACCCAGACCAAATTTATTTATTGCAGACTATTTTATCTAATCCCTCTCCTGGTGAAGTTATCTCTGCCTTCAGCATCGGATGTCGATGACAGAAGTATTACCACTACACATCAAAACATTGCTATAATTTCTCTCACAGATCTATACCAGTCACAACAGGTTGCTGTGATTTCTGCAGATAAAAAAAAAACTGCAAGAAAACTGTTTTTTTCTTGTTAGCCAGCTGGAGTAAAAACAAGTGACAGCCAGAATGAGCAGACACTCCCGGCAATTTCAATGAGAGGCTCTTAATTACAAGTCACAAGAGCAGGGGTCATCTCCTCTGAGGCCAGTACATTCAAATGCCTCCCTCTGGGCTTCAAGAAAATGTATTTGTATATTTAGAGCTTCCGAAAAATAAATAGAGTCAGCAAACAGGGACCCCAGGTTTTTTAAGGTATAAAATTTTGCAAGTTCCAACTGCAGCACTGACATTTTAGAAGTCTGGATTGCAGCTAGTCTGTGTAGAAATGAAGAGATACTTCTGAGCATGTAAGGGCCACACCTGGAAGAGCTGCGTGTGAAATAACGTCACCGTGTCACTCTGCTGTTGGCAGGAGTGCTCCTGCTCCTACAGGGAAATGGCCTGCTGGCCTTGGCCATGCCAGAGGTCCCCTCCTCCCCAGGAGAGCTGTAGGGTGGGCTGAGAGAGCCTGGCTTGTCACAGAGGGATCAGGAGGACCATGAGCTCCACCTTTGCCACGTGACTCCGGCATAAGCCAACAGGCAAGGGAAGGTGGACTGAAGGAATGGACAATATGACACTCCCTTCATGATAACCACACTGTCCCATCACACAGCACTGTCCCCACTCAGGCTGTGGGGATTCTCTCCTGCCACAAGCCCACCACGTTCCCAGAGAGAAGCAATGTTCCCAGCATTGCTGAGGGACTTGGAGCACAGGTGCTTCACCGGCTCGACCCTTCTCTGAGGAGTAACTGTTAAATTGGGGTTGTTCAACCTAGAGAAGAGAAGAGAAGGTTCTAGGGAGACCTTATTGCAGCCTTTCAGTACTTGAAGGTGTCTGTAAGAAAGACGGGGACAAACTTTTTGGCAGGGCCTGCTGTGACAGGCCAAGGGGTGATCATTTTAAACTAAAAGAGGGTTGATTTAGATTAGATATAAGGAAGAAGTTTTTTACAACAAAAGTGGTAAACCACTGGGACAGGCTGCCCAGAGAAGCTGTGGCTGCCCCATCCCTGGAAGTGTCCAAGGCCAGGTTGGATGGGGCTTCATGCGAGGTGTCCCTGCTTATTACAGGGGGATTGGAACAGATGAGCTTTAAAGGTCCTTTCCAACTGGAACCATTCTGTGATTCCATGAAAAATGGGAGCAGCCATTCCAGCACTGGGGTTGAATGGCAGTCTGAGGAAGGGCAGCTGTGGGAGAAAGTCAGGAAATCTTTACTGAGAGAGGACACTCCCAAGAGCAAGGAGGACAAACTTTGTGCTCAGGGGTCCAAATGAGAGCTGGGTATGAAGTTCAAGAACACAGATTTTCAATACGTTCTGCTCATTTTCACCACTGTCACCTCAAGTGTATTCCTCACTCGATTCGTAACTGCCTTGCCAGACCAACACAGTTTCCTGTTTCTGGGCACAGATTTATTAGGATTCCAACTTTGCCTAAGCAGCATGATATATGCTGCTAAATAAAGGAGAGATTACAAATACAGGCTTTGTATATCAACCATCATACTGCTCTCCTGTTTGAAAACAATTCAGCCAAAATTACTTATATGGAAAAAAAGCAGAGTTACTCAGGATGATTTATTAATTGTACGTAATATGCCTGGAGGCAGACTGGGAATGGAATTCAGATGGATGGACACAGAGGAGGATTAAGCCGACAATGACAATGCACGGTGCAACTTCTTAGTCACAAACACCCTCATCACATGAAATTATTTTCACAGATGATGTTTATACTATAGAAGGAACTGCCCCATAGTTCCTCTCTCAAGCATTACAGAAACTGAAATGATGGTGGGATAAAACTTCCTGCAAGTCTCTTTCATATCAAAATTTGACAACTAAGCACCTTATTGCTAAGTCTGGTCATAGAGATGCTCAAGTGATTTGATTGGGAAACTTGCTCCTTGCTTAAGCTCTGCCACATCAGGCCTAGGTCAGCCCCTTTCCATATTAAAATGGAAAACAAAAAAGGAGCTAGGGAAGTGTGGAAAACTCCACAAAAGACCACTCTTGTTACCTGAAAATAAATGTCTGATTTGGGTTTTTTTTTGAAAGAGATTTAAAACTTTCTGTCATAGGGCTTAACTTAGCACATGATTAAATGAGTGCTGGGACGAAGTGTTCTGGACTGGTCTGGCTTATCCATTAACTGGCTGTGTTGATCCTGCATTTTCTCTGCATTGGCCGTTCCAGAGATAGGCTGCTGGAATAAACAGGTCACACTCTGGGCCATCAAGGCAAGTCTTGTGTTTGCTCAAGGACAAGAAAATCCTCTCACTTAGCGGGGAAGGACAAAGCAGAGGAGCAAGGATTGGCATGGGAGCCACAAATGGCTTGGAAAGGATTTTTAATCTGTAAATAGCAGGACAGCCCAATCACATTCCCAAATGTACAAGCAACTCTGGAAGTCCTACATGAAAGGCCCTCACCCCTCTCAGCTGGGGCAGCGCCGACCTACGAGCCTGGGAAGGGTCGTTGAAGCACAGCCAACTCCAACCTTCCTTCCCAGAGGAGTAAGGAGGAATTTCACATCAGTAATTAAACCTGTGAGGAAATCTCCACTCCTTCATCCTCCCAGGTCCACGTGCTGGACAGTTTCCTTGCAATGTCCCTGTTCTGGAGAGACAGAGGTGGGAGGAAGGCTACAGATGCTGTTAGACAAAAAGCTGGTCCCCGTTACTGTTGCAGATGGTGGAAGCAGAATCCTCTTTCTTTTCACACTATCAATTAAGCAATGTTGCCAAACCCACATCAGCTTCTCAGTCAAACATTTCATTTCTCAGCAGTCTGTGTGAAGTTTGAAAGCTACAGTATGTTCTGCCAGCGGCCTCCAGAAAGCTGCTTTGCATTGTTTTGCTTAAATGGCTACAAAAGTGCTGTCAAAGAGACACTGTCAACTGCAGCTTTTGTGTTTATGTCTTTTTACTCAGGAAAAAAAAATAAAAAAAAAAGGAAAAAAAAGGAAAAAAAAAAAAGAAAAAAGGAACAAAACCTTTTGGAGTTGAAAGAACTGATTTCTGCTTGTTTTATCAGTCCTTTTTACATTCCTTTGGCAGACATTGGATTTTCCTCTGTGCTATTCACAGTGCAAGCATATTCAATATTGAATAGACCTTTTTGACAGTTTTGAACCTGTTCCATAAGATTCCAAATGCACTGATTCATGGGCACTTGCAAAGATCCTACAACATAAAAAAAAAAAAAGAGCCTACCCCGACTCAAGAATTGTTTTGCATCAGGGTAATTTAAAACTTCTGCTCCTTCATCTGTATGATTTCTCAGAGCCAGCAAGAACACTTTCATAACTGATTTGTCTGCCTTATGCACCAGGAGGGATACAACAGCAAACACTCCCTGTCTAGAAGTCAAGAAAATCTAATTATCTAATATTATAAAGGCTCTTCTTTTGTCTTTCAACACCAAAATGGGGGCAAAATGCTGGTCTTGGAAAGAATAAAATATGATTCTCGTATTTTAATGAGTGTCAGTGAGAAGCCACCACTGAACACATCCAAACACAGATGCTGCCTTTCTGTACTATGGCTGCAGATTTTTTATTCACTACACACTCTCATATTTTGAGTTTCCCAGCAGTCTGGGAATATTTTCTTCCTTGAGTAACCCCTCCACTCCCCTAATACTGCTTCCCTGAAAACCAACACCACAGCAGCAATATTTCTTTTGGTTTAAAATTGCTCCTGTTTTCCTATTTCAGGGGTAATTCCAAGCCTCATCTTCACCTTGGAGAGGCAGATGTGAATCTGTGTAAATTAATAAATGACAATGGTGACAATGACACTAATGCGTTACGAGTCTAAATGTGGAAGCAGCTTTCTCAGCTGCTTCCCAACACACAGAGTAATAGTCACATTTTCTATCCCATGGCCAGCATAAAGGAAATAAATAAAGCAGAGTTCCCAATTTGCTGTCCCCAGATCCACTGGAGTCTGCTGCCTTCTAATTCCCATGTAAAGCAGGGAAACCTACGGTCACTGAGCTTGGATTCAATACACAAGAGCCCACATGTTCTAGTGGTAATTTTTTTTGGTAGCCCATAAACAAAAAAGGGATGAAACCTAGTGAATGCTAAAGCACATACAAATAGAGCATTAGATCTCTCACATATGTCCTCCCAGGGAAAAACTCCCACAGAAAGCACTAGGAATTAAATCTATAGAAATGTAATACAGCTCCATGGAATTTCCTCTGAAGGCCTATAGAATTTAGTACAGCAGGGAGTCCTTTTCAGAGCTCCTTTTTTCAGACAACTTGCAGGAGGATATAATTCTAATGAATGGGTTATTTTAAAAAAGTAATAGATTGTCAATAATCTGCTATTAAATTATTTTCCATAGGGGTATTGACAGCAATAGCTATTAACATTATTTTATAAAACTGGAGGGATATATCGATCAGTGGATCCATTCTGTCCTGACACGGAGAACTCAGGCAATTTATGTTGCTATTCATTGTCACGCCAAGGGTTTTGTTCTTCTTTTTTTCTTTTAAACATCTGGAGTCCCATGAATAATTACTTTAATTAAAATTGAAGACTATTTTATGTGCTCTTCTTGACAAGAACTTTGCCTTCATGCTCTCTCACAAATCCACTCTTGCTGCTGTGTGAATACAGCAACACTTCCTGGTCATTTGATATTTTCCATGGGTTTGCTGTGATTTAAGATGCGATGTCCCGTGGGGATTCCCAGCTCTGGGACTTTGTCTGAGCCTCCCCAGGTCACACAGAAAGGAGCAGCTGGAACAGCAGGGCTGGTGATGAACAAGGGAAAGGACAGCACAGCAAATTGCAGTGAGTGGGGCAGAGACAGCCAAACTGAAGGAGAGGGGATCACAGAATCATTTGGATTGGAGAAGTCCTCTCAGACCATCAAGTCTAACTATCCCCAAGCACTGCCAAGACCACCACTACCCCATGTCCCCAAGAGCCACATCCACATGGCTTTTAAATCCCTACAGAGATGGGGACTGGGCAGCTGTGTCAGGGCTGGACAATCCTTTCCAGGAAGGAATTTTCTCCATATCCAACCTGACCCTGCCCTGGCAGAGCTTGAAGTTGTTTCTTCCTACGCTCTCTCCTGTTCCCTGGGAGCAGAGACTGAGCCCCACCTGGCTCCCCTCCCGTCAGGTTTCCTTGCCTTCAGGGGTGGGTGACAATGGCACTGGGAAGAAGAGATGAGGATCCACCAGGAACCCCTCCTGCCACAGCCTTCTCCCCTTCCAGTTATGGAGCATGGTGGAGAATCGTAATGAAAACAACTCTTCATGCCTTGTAGTGCAGGGGTTTGTGAACTGATGAAAATATCCTGTAGAAAACACTGAGTCTATTTGGGTTTAACTATTTTCTCTAGATCCTCAACAGTTTTACCCTTCTCATCATCTCTAATCCTTCCCACAGTGAGGTGGCAGAGTCAGTTTTGTAAGGATCTATCAGAGCAAGCAAAAACCCAGGGAAGGAAAGCTGTTTCTCCCTTTGGTAATGCAAATGTATCTGGAAAGAATTCTCTTTTTATTTTATTTCTTCTTGTCTGTTCAAGTGTCCTTCATTTTGCCTTCTTTTCCCTCACTTACCTAAATATTGGCTTAGTGCAAGGAAGGAAAATACTGAATTCCACCAAGCTGGGGAAATCGACCTCACCGGAGCCTGATTTTTTTTTTTTTAATTTTTTTTTTTATGAAGAACATCTGTGCTCTCCATGCTAAATTCACAGAAGTCGGTGGTGAAATTCCCAGTGCCTTCCTTCCCTGGGAGCAGGATTCGGCCTGGCAGGGATGGACAGTAGCTAAGCTGCCCCCTCCCATCCCTGGAGATCTTCCCAGGGCGGCAGTAATCAAAATAATTCATTTGCAGTTCTAAGCCTTTGATGCATGACTGCTGAGAAAGAAGATTTGCAAAAGCTGTGACAAACTTACACCTCAGCTTTCAGAAAAGGAGAAAAAAAATCTGTTACTGGAAAATTTGCCAATTTTTTCCCTCTAGCCCTTAATGCACAGCAATCCATTTGACCGTATAATTATTACTTAAAGGAAAGGAGTTGGTAAAAGAAGCGCAATTTATGCGGATGAACAAGGAAACAGATGAGAAATACAGAAGAAATATTGGAAGAAAAACACAAAATAGCATGGAAACATTGCTGTGTACTGCTGCCAGACCTAAATCAAAGTCATAAAGGAGCACAGATTATGCCACCATCAGTTTTTGTTGGAGGAGGAAGAATCTTGGCAATCAAGATTATCTGATAATTACCTTTCTTAATGCATTAAATTCACTCAGCTTCACCTTCAGGCATTTAGCTGAAGAAAATAATGACACACATCCTCATGTTTAATGGTTAAACGCTATTTCCAAGAAATCTATTACATGTGGAGTCACCTAGAAACCCACACAATAAAGCATCTTTAAAAGAAGCACTGATAGAAAAGGATGGGTTTTGGAAACACAAATAGCAGTTGTTTGCATCAAAATATTTTAACATACAGGTTTTATCGATACTAATGAAAGTTTGATTGTCTTTGTTAATTAGCTCCCCACCCTCCTTTGTCAGGATCAGCTGCAGAACAAACCTTCTCCTGCCAGCATCTCAGGATGCATTAGACCTCATTAAACATCATTTTTAAATGAACATTTCATTTAAAAGAGATTAATTTTTAAAGTATGCCAGTACTTGAAAATGAATCTATAAAATTATACAGCTGCTGAAGAAATACCTCCACCTCCTAATTCCCCGGTATTTATGGACAGAGAAGTGCACGTGCTGCTGCTAATGAGGCTTGGAGAGTCTGTGTGATAGTCTACTGGCTCACAAAGGGACTTGGCCAAGTGGCCAACCCCTTTCCCATAGGATGTGCAAACTAGCCTTGGGCAGTAGAATACACGTCATCTTCCCAGTCATATAAACCCTGAAAACACCCAAATTTAACCTGAATCTGCTTTCAATCCCTTCCTACAGATGAGGACACATCCCTCACAGGCAGCACCTCCAAGACAAAGCCCTGGTGGTTTGACCAGGATGCACAAACCAGCACATTGCCTCTGGTGGAGACTCCTCCAGAGCACACTGCTTCCCCAGACCCTGTCCACTGCTATTTCCAAAGGACTCATGGAGTTTCACCTTCAAACACTTCACAGGGAGTTGTTGGAGTATTCTGGGTGTCTGAATTAATCACAGGAACCAGAACTCAGCCCCACTGTCAGGGAGTCAGCATGGGAGGAGGGAAATGGCCCACAGCTGCTTTGTAAATACAGGCTGAAACAGCCTTTTTAGGCAAAGTTTGGGTTGGTCTTACAGAAACTGACTGATTTTTTAAAGAAAAAATTGCTACAGAAGAAATGGTCATTTCTACTTGAGAACAAGTGAGGTTCCTGTCTTCAGCAGGCACAAATTCACCTGCTTCAGGAAAACCTAGGAGGATTGCTCTTCCCACCTGGATGCCCAGGGTTCCCCTACAGGGTAGATTGGAGTTTCTGAACCCAAAAGACCCAGAAATTTAAGGTAATTCTTCTCAGACAAAGGGGCTGTGGACTCTGTCATGTCTCCAGCTACTGAAACACAGAGATGGACACCTATCAGTCACATCGTGTGAAGAACTGCTTTAATAGCACATAGTGAAATGGGGCTTCTTACGGGATTTGGGGAAAGAAATTAGAGATTACTAGGACAGCTGATTTCCTCCTGTGCTAATGTATAACTGGTGACTCCCACGGGACTCCTGCCTGTCATGGACCTTGATTTGAGTCAACTTTTCTGCAAAGTCTGGGACTACATATGGAAATTTTTGTAACTGCTGAAGTCTCAGTGGAGTTGGTGAGATTTGGGCATTATCTTTGGGACAACAAATACTAAAATGGAAGCTGAATTTGCTTTCACTTGTTATCATTTGAAAGTGTTCCTGTTATTTTTTTCCCAGTGTGGATTGCTTAATTAGAAACACAGGTGCTGTATTTTGCTGCTCAACCTAAAAAGCCATTTTTAAACTGCTGATACAAAGCAAAACAAATACTTGCTGTTTAATTGGCTCTACTAAGAGTAATTTTAAATTAGTAATTTTTAAAATTAATTTTAATTGTACAATACAAATATTTATCTGTTAAGCAAGCACCCATAAAATTAATAGGGGAAAGGAATAAAGGAATTATCAGTTATTGAACGTTACTAAAAGCGTCAAATGGACAGTCTCTGTGTCAGTTACTAATTATAAATAAGATTTTCCTTCTCTTAGAAGATATTATTTTGGATATTTGTATACAGCCTAACAATTAAAATACTTTATCTGTGACTCAGAGTAATTCTACCGTACCAAAGTCAGGACCCCAGTGCACTTTTCCAGGTCAACCCCTACACGGTTACAAATGCCCTGCAAAGTGGAGCTGAGCAGTGCTGGCAGGCACATGTCACAAACACTCTGTGCTCCACTTGGGACAGCCCAGCCTGGCCTAAGAGAGCCTCTTTATCAGCACTTGGGAACCAGCTCTGCCAGTGCCCCCAGAGCTTTCCAGGAGCTCTTGTGGGTTGTGCTGGAGAACAGAACTCATTTTTATCGTGCAGTTGATGATCATACATTATTTGCATTATCCCTCTCCTGTGCAGGATGCCTGGAGAATGTTGTTAAGTTGGTCCTTCAGCTCTCTCAGGTGGAGCAGCCACGTTTAAATCCTGATTCTGTGCACACCAGTTACTTCAGCAGATTCCCTGGAATTTACTGCAGGAGAAAGGCAACCCAGATTTGGTCATTACATTTACATCCTTCTCGCTCATCTTATTTACACAGTCAAAAAGGGTATTTGCATCATTTTTCTTTTCAATGGATGGAATAAAATTAGCTGCATAACAAGTGTCCTTGATCATGAACAGTATAAACCAATGCATGTATTTGGAACTCCAAATACACAAAAGGAGAGAGATGGTGAAGAAGAAAATAAACCTGCCAAAAAAAGAAAATGTCCAATTTTCCACGCATAGTACAGACCACACTCCTAAAATGGTTGGAGCAGTCTGAAAATATTATTCTAAGGGACATACCCTGACAGTCCCTCTGCCAGATGTATCTTAGTCATTGGCTGGCTGAGGTTTTAGGTACCTGCGCAGGGGGCAGTGAGCAGGTTCATCTCCTGTGGCTGCTTAACCTTTAATGGAAACCCTGCAGAGCCACAGAGAGCATCCAGACTGTCTGATGGCTGCGCTCCCCTCTTCCCAACAGCTACAGACAAAATTTAACCTGTAGACAGCAATCCAATCCTTAAACAGAAGGATGGTCATACTTGAGACCAGAGGTCCATCTCAGGCAGAATCCTCTCTTCTGGAGTGGCCAGACCAGTGCTCCTTTCACTATTGCAAATGAAGGATTTTTTGAGCAGAGGTAACATTTATGGGTTTACTAATCCCTCACTGGGCTTCCTTTAGGTGAGAAGATGCACTTCTGCCTCTTGGAGGCTACAGGAAACAATATGAATGTTCAGGTGTCATTCTTCATGTTGGGTCCAGGTTTTAGAATCAGAGAATCATTAAGGCTGGAAAACACCTTTAGGACCATCAAGTCCAACAGTCAACCCAGCACTACCACCGTGGTCACGACTAAACTATGTCCTTGAGAGCCATATCCACAGGTTTTTTGAACAATTCCAGGGATGGCAACTCCATCACTTCCTCTTCCAAGTGTTCTAGGTCTCTTCATCTCTGAGAGTGGCCATCAATCAGAGTAGCAGCAGTGGGTCTCTAATTTGCAGACAAGTCTAGGGACAAAGGTGGTGGCCCTGTGCTCTTGGCACTGTGGGCAATGGGATCAACAACAAGATGTTCTCTCCAGGAGACACTCAGCTTGGCAGGACTCTGTCTTTCCTCCCAACACTGTAGGTGGGCATCCACAGCTCACGAGCTCAGACATCTCCCTCCCACTGAATGCCTGGCACCAGCTGGGCAGGGGAAACCCTCATATTTTGGTGGCTGTGCCCTACAAGACATGCCTGTTTTATATGACACCACCAATGGCTACCAAAAAAGCCAAATGCAAAACAATGGACCTGGTCCTGGCTCTGTGTTTAAGAGCCCAGAGCAATTTCAAATGATGAAGGGAATTACCAAATGAATTTAGGTGTCTACCAGGTCAGGCAGGCCTGGGCAGCTGACTGGGCTGCAGTCTGAGACCCTGGGCAGAATGGATTCCAGCCAATATTAATAATTGCTTTACTAGTGGTTAATTGAGGTTCTTTGTTTAGTATCTACAGATTATAATTTAGGGTCTGAGGCATCTGTCACTCCCTTCCACAAAAAATTAAAGCACCTGGATGACAGTATTGCTATTTTTTGGCTCTTGTTGAGACATTCCAGTTTTGAGACCTCAGGGTTTGTAACGTGCTTATTTCGCGTAGTTCAGTGTTCTCCTTGTTTTCTTTGGTCCTTTGGAAATGACTGGAATCACAGATAGCCTCTGGGTGACCACCTTTCACCAGGGGAATCATTCAGCAGCGATACAACCAATTTTGTGTACGTTAAAAAGGAGAATGAGAACTCTACTCCACCGTTTTTCCACCTTATTTGTGCAATAATGTAAAAGCCCAAACCAACTCAGAATTATGCAAAATACCAGGACACGAAGCATCTAATTACATTCTGACTTTACTGCTTTCTAACACCCTAAGTCAAAATAGGTGAACTATGAAGAACATGAAATAATTGCAATCATTATCACATAAAATGCACTGTGCATGAATTTAGAGTGGTTTTGGGCTAAATCTATCTTTAGCTTAGCCCCATGGTATAAAGTCCCATTTATGCTAATAATTCCAAACCCCAGTTCAGGGCAGTGCAGCAGAGCTTGATGAAAGCCAAATTTGGGGGTGTGGCTGGAGTATTTAATTCCTATGGTGCATAAGAAACTTCTCTGCCTAAGAAATAGTGGACATTATTCTGTTGATGTTACCTCTGGCAGAGCCTCCTGGAAGACAGGGGTAAAAACTGACTTGACCTCTCAAGATCTAGGCCTTGCATTACTGAATTGTCATGACTGTATATCAAGATAGAGAACTTTAATTGCTTAAATCTATACAAAATTTTATGAGATCTGCTACAATCCCTGCAGTTCAATCCATTTGCTCTTCAAATCACCTTCTGCAGTAAATTTTTAAGAAAACCCTCCGCTCAGCTCTAGTCTTTTATCCTTTATTTATGCTTTGTTTAAAATTATCGGAGTTGATAAGACTGAGCGGGGCTGCTTTGCACCTCTCAGAAGATGTGTGCACATTAAACATATTGGCAATATTTATTTATTCTGCCATCTGTCCCACCAGCTCCACATTCTCAACAGTTTGGCCTAGAGAGGGCCAAAAATCACCTGAGCATCATAAAGCGAGTGGCCGGCTGTCAGCAGAACACATTGAGCCCCCAGCTGCCGCCCTGCTGCCTGATTTAATGAGGTTCCCAAAGTCTGGGGAGGAGGATTGGGGCTCTCGGTTGCCATGGCGATGGGAGCAGGCACAGGGAGCGGGTGCCAGCGGCATCCTGATCAATACGGATCTGCTCACGGCCCAGCAGCCCTGCCCTACGGACACGCCGCAGTGGGACAGCTGGGACAGCAGCTCTGCCCCAGGCTGGGCTCAGGACACGGGACCTGTCCAAGGGGCAGGACTCTGCCCTGAGAGAAACACTTATTGTGGCTCATTGCTCTGTCTCACTGTTCTCCCATTATTTGCAAACCAAGTGTTTTGGATCCTCCGAACTCGATCACTTTGCTCAGGTACCAGGAGAAACTTGGAATCATAGACTTATGGAATATGCTGAGTTGGAAGGGTCCCACAAGGATCACTGAGTCCAATTCCTGGCTGTGCACAGGACACCCCAATAATCCCACCATGTGCAATGGTTTGGAGTGCTGTCCAAACTTGGTCAGTACTACATTCCCCAGGGGAAAAGGATCCTTCCATGGCTGACTCAAACATCATGGCAGCCTACAGGGTGGGACAGAGGAGGGGCAGGCACTGCTCTCTGCTCTGTGGGGACCAGGGACAGCACCCAGGGCATGGCTGGAGCTGTGTCAGGGCTGGGTTAGGTGGGATCTCAGGGAAAGGTCCTTCCCCCAGAGGGTGGTGGGTACGGACCAGGCTCCCCAGGGCAGTGGGCACAGCCCCGAGGCTGCCAGAGCTCCAGGAGCGTTTGGATGATGCTCTGGGGCACAGGGGGTGACCCTTGGGGATGGTCCTGAGCAGGGCTGAGTGCTGGACTGGATGATCCTTGTGGGTCCCTTCCAACTCGGCATGTTCTGTGATTCTGTGATTCTGTGATTCTGTGATCTCTGAATGTCCCACCACTTTTCACAACAGGTTACTAAAGCAGCATCTACCTTTCTGAGACCAAAAGCTTTTTTATTGAGTCAATTCACCTGCTTTCAGAAGAAAAACATTCATGTGCAATCTGTGATTCACGTAGAAGTTTCCTCACCCAGAATGAACTGAAAACCAGAGTAGCAATCCAGGGACAAGGAGAAAACATGTCATGCCAAATAATTTAGGTCGGATTCCCACACATTTCCACCACAGCAGACAGGGTCAGATTTTTTTTTCCACACATTTTAAAAGCTAGAATGTTTTAAGTGTCTTTTTCCTCCTGTGCAGATGCATGAAAGGTTTAATTTAGCTATTTAGGTATATCCAGAGCACTCAAACCTGAATGAAAGGTTGACTCAGACAATTATTGCTCCCAAAAAAACCCAACACTTAAACATGTTTTAATGATTAGTCCAAATCTCAATTTACCACCTCATAGTCTTGCAAGGTTATTCTTCAGATCCAAAGGAAGTGGCTTTTTGCCCCTTTCCCACCCCTTCAGACAGGAGCATTCAGACACGATCTTCCAGCCCGGAATATTAAAGCCCAAACAGCACCATATCAGAGGGATTAGTCACACATGTTTACATTGCATTGGCGATTCAACCTCGCTTGTCCTCAGATGGATCTTAACAATACAGCAAACAGCTCCACTGTGTAACAACCAAAGTGGGTAATCAAGGCCTCGGAACAAAGACAGAGAGGGAATTAAAGGGTTTGCAGTTTCTGTGAAAGCAGCCAAAGATGTCATCAAAGTTGGTACCAACTGACAATTAAGAAAGTATCACGTCAAGTCTCAAAGAAATGGTATAAATATCTTGCAGGAGTACATGAAAAAGCACAAGAGCATGATGACAAAAATTTCATCCCTCTGGGATTACCTTGGAAAACAGGATCCTCATTTCAAGCAAAGAAATTCCCCAAATAACCCACTCCTCCCCATATGAAAAAGCATCAATAGTGAGACCTGTTCTTGACAGGGCATTTTGTCACTCATCAAATCCTCTGCATCCAGACAGGGAAAACAAATTCCAGAGGAATTCACCTGGGAAGAAGGCCTTTCCTTCTGTAAAAACTACCACCATTGTTTTTGCTGCAGTTGTGAGCAGATGTCCCAGCTTAAGCTGCTCTCCCCAAGGAAGCCCTCAGGACCTGAGCAGCACGGACAGCACAGTCCATGTCACTCTGTGGGGTGTCACTCATCCAGCTTGGGACTGGTGCAAACAAACACAGCCCACACACTTTCATTTACAGCTGGGGATTTATTTTATGCCATTTACCACAGTGACAGGTTTCATCAGGGATTTCTCACAGACTGGATTTCCTCATCAAAATGGTACCATCTTCAAAGACAGTGTTTTTTTCTAAAAATTCCATGCCCAATTTTCCTCTCCTAAGTAGAGTGGCCAATGGATGTCTACACTGAGAGCATTGCTTCAGTTAAAGGAATTTGTGACTTGGAGCCAGACCAAAACATGCTGCTCTACAGAACAAAATCCTGGTCAGCCCTTCCAGCTGTAGGAAGAGGAGATTGAGGGCAAAGGCACATCTGAAGTCTCTCCAGTGAGGAGTGAAGCATTTCAGCCCTGTGCCACAATGATGCATCTCATCCTGGCAAACCTGTTCTTGGCAAGAGGCTATTTCTGGCACAACATTTCTTCTAGCACTTGTCAATCAAATTGGGTTTTATGGCATCTTTGTGACACCTTTGGCTTCCTTTGAGTCATTGGAGTGGATTAAGTTAGAAAAAAGAGTCTTCAGTTCACTTGGAAACAGTGCTGAGGGCTGGTAACATCTTACTCTCTGACCACGTGGGCTTCAGCAGGTGGTCATTCTACAGTTCATACCAAACATCAGCCCACTCTTTGCAGAGGGCCTGGCCCCACCAAGCAAGTCAAGACCAGAGGATCAACAGCACCCTCTCCACCTAACCAGATATTCATACTACTTCAATTGCCCAACCTAACAGAACTGTGTTTGCTCTACCTGACAGCTGTGCAGTACTTTCATGATGGCCAATCCTCATTTAAACAAGAAATCAAACTAATGGCACTGAGCTTGCCATTGTAAAGGCAAAAGGGTCTGTTACTGAACGCAGAGGAACTTGGTTCAGAGTTCAGAGCACACCTGAAGGAAAAGGTAGCACTAACAACGATGGGCTCAGCTGCCCAAGGGCAGGCAAAGGAAGTGTTGTCTGAGACATTCAGTTTACTACAGGAGCAGATGGATGGGTGAAAAAGCACCGGCTGATCTTCTCACTGCTTTTCCATACTGCACTGTGAGCCTTTCCTTCCACCAGGAGCCTCTTACCCTGGTTGAACTTCTCAAACAGACCTCTGGGATGGCAGAAGAAACTTCCTGTAATGGGGCACTGGGATGAATGAGTTAATCAAAGCCATCCCTGAAAACCCAAGGCTGGTGTCTCCACTGACACCACCAGATAACCTGATAGTGTAATCCTACTCAGCTATTTCTGCACTGCTTATTTCCACACAAAGCATTTCTCTAAAGCTGAGAGGTCCAGAGAACTCTGGCTTGAGATTACTTTTTTCCTTTCTATTTTATGAAATGCACATAAACTTGAAAAAAAGTTTGAAGTGTTTCAGATTGAAGTTGTTCTTACAATATACAGACTCTGGATTTGTTGTAGTAACTGAGAGCTCTGTTCCATCTCCTGCACAAAGACACAATTCTGACTTCTCTCCCAGCTTGGATATTAAAAGTTAACTTCAAATCCCTTCATGAAATGGATGTTTATTCTGGGGTTTTTTAATGTGCAGCTTTTGGCATAGTGTGATTTGGTTTATATTTACTTTCCCCCACCATAGCTATAATCTCCTCTTTCAGGATAGTGAAGTGTTCTCTAATTGGCTTTTATTTTGCTTCATACACTCTTTGCACCTCATAACAGGGCTTTGAAGAGCTCCCATTCTGCTGAAGAAGCTCCTATGGAGGCTGTACTTGCTGTGAAATATGATGAAATCAGTCAAGCGAGATGATTCTCCAAACACACATCACCAACATCAGTCTCCATGAGTCCGTATTACAGGGAAGCATCGGTCCGTAATAAGTCCATATACAACAGGGAGTGATGCAATCAGAGCCTGTCCTACTGAAACACTTGTTCTTATGAAGTCCATGAATATTGCTTTTAAGTGTAAAAAAAGTAATCTATTCTAGAAAGACACTTATGAACAGAAAGGGGGAAAGAATACTCTCTGATCTCTTGAGCCGAGCTCTCAAGACATCAATGACTATGCACTCATTTATAATCTCCACTAATTTACTGGCTGCCCTAGAGACACACTTTGATCTTTGGGAAGATCTACTGTATCTCTCTGCTTTGCAACAGGCAATAAAAACTGTAACCCCTTCTAATAAAGTGGTCTAAATAATGTAGTCCTAGCATCTAGCCCCCAATTCATCAAGGAAGATGCCACCTTCCACCCTCCATCCATGCCATAAATATTCATCACCAGCTTGGGAAGGCTTGGCTGTGTACAGCAAGTTTTGTGGTAGATGTCCTTTCTCTGCAAGTACATGTGCTGTGTGAAAGTCTATATAATTAATGTCAAGGATCACTGCTACAAAAAACAAGTCCAGAAAAGTCGAATAAAACTCAGAAAAAAAGCAAGGCCACAGAGCTGACAAACATTTTTTAATGTTTTGGCCTAAATAATGAACAAGGCTCCCAAACAAACACTCTTAGGATTAGCCAAGATTATGAATGTTTCAAGACTGTAAAACAATAAAAATCAAAGCCAAATTTAACAGCATTATTTAGCATATGGTACAGATAGAGGAAGGATAATAAAGTAATTTGAAGAGCTAAAAGTCACCCATTATAGCTTCTGAATCTGTACATCCTTTGTACAGTTCCATCATAGCAGCAAAAAGGAAATCCAACTATTGGGGCTGCAGGAAATCCCACGGGAAGCATTTTTCTTAATTGTGTGTCTAAATTTCATTTTGCTGGAATAAAATGGATTAAATATTTTCTGCAGTTACAGGGATGAGGCATAAAGCACCACCAAGAACCCCAGATTTCCCCTGCCTTCCCTTTCTGCTACCCAGGATCACTATGGAAGAGAGACCCAACACAGCAGGATTAATAACAGCACAGTTATGAGCTTGGATCACATCAGGATCAGCTTCCCATCCTGCTGTACCTGTCTGGGAATCATTTGCTGCACAAAAAGCACAGTTTGCTTCCAGCCACGTTTGGGGCTGGAACACAGAGCAAACTGTCCCCTTGCAAGCCAGTCAATATTGAAGGAAAAACCAGATTTGCATCTGACTTTGCAGAGGTCCCTTTGTAACAGCACAGGTGTCACACAGGAGTTGGTTTGTTTCTTATGAGCAAGCCCTTCTTCAGTGTCAGCAATGAAATAACAGCACCATATGCCTCTGTACCTGTCCACACTTGTTGATCCATGGATGTGAGAGACAGCACATGCACAGCATGGGCAATGACAGAATACACATCTGGATGCCAAAAAGCATTTACTGCAGCAGTTGTTCTGGGAACTGTCTTTCCCACTGAGTAGCCAGATACACGAGGCTGAAATATTACCATAGGGGAGGAGACCCAGCAGCAGATTAAAAGGTACCAAAAAGGGAAGAAACAAAGCAGTATAAAGAGAATTAGAAACACAAACATACCTCCTGTCCCGGAACAGATCCAAGTCCTTGAGGGACTGAAACAGAAGGAACTGTTTTCACAGGCAACGAAAGCAAAGAGGAGACAACACGGACAGGGATCTCAGCATGGACACACTGCTCACCTGGGAAGGAATTCCCCACTCATGTCAGTGCAGAGTTACTTGGCAGCAGAGGAGGAATCCACTGAGATCTAGACATGCTTTATACACACATGCACCAAACCCAATTGTATAGGGTCACATAGCTAGGATCTATGCATATGAAACCTCTTTCCATGTATGGAATAACTCCCATAGTCACAAAGGAGAGGAAACAGGAATATCTTTTGTGGTGGAAAGGGCAGATGCAAAGACCTGGTGTGATTTCTCCACAGACCTCCTGCTTTCCTCTAAGTGCCTGTGACCAACATTAATGACCAAACAGGCAAAGCTAATCACTCACAGTGGTTTCAATAAGTGAGCTATTCATGCCCAGGACAGATTGTACCTCACATTTATTCTGAACCTTTCACCCTAAGAATATGTGTTCTGCAAATAAGAATATGCAAAACTGCAATTCAGAAATGGGATCCAAACCACTAGCTTCATTAGAATGAATGATGAATCCTAACCAGAAGCCAGCCCTAGACCAAACACCAGTGCATGCAGTCATTTTCTCAGACAGGAACAGAGATGCTCTGTAATGTCTCTTCCCAGCAATAAACTGGAGGGAAGAAGAAACCCACAGTGATCAGGTAACAAGGAGGGAATATGTGGGGAGGTGACATTTAGTTTTCACTACAGGAGGAATGTGTATAAGCTCCAGGAGAGACTCTGGAGATATTACTCTGTGGATAAGGGCCATGGCCATTTCACTTCCCGTTCAGTCTCCTGCTCCAGGCAACCAGCTCATTTGCCCGAGCCTGGAGGGGAACCTGGCTCCCTGTTATTCCCAAGATGTCACAAAAGCACTTTATTCAATATCTCCTCAGTCTGATTGGGCTGACAGACATTGGGTGCTCCACAGCTTCAGCTGCCCTGCTGGAAAGCCAGACCAATAACGCCCAAATAACTGAAGCACCATGGATTGCACTAAGGAAACATAAGAGAACTTGCTCCTGCAATTTGCAATGGATAAATGAGCTATTTTTTCCCATTCATACCACACCTCTGCCAACCATGCATTTTGGAAAGGCTGAATCTCCACGACTACGGGTGAAGGAGCTGAATTTAACTCATGGTATATAACACCTATAAAAGTATGTATATAACAATGTGGCTGCCCAGTAATATGCTCAAATTCAAACACAGTGATATTTTATTTTTCTAAATTACCTTTTTTTAGGGGGAAAACATAGGAGTGTAGAGGAAAGTCAATCTTTTTTGTGAGAGTGGAGTGAGCACACACATGGGAGAGCACAGCTCACTTCTCTTTCCTGTGGCTCCAGGGCCAACCTGTCCACACTTTTCTGCCCCAGGTCCTTTTTTCCCCCAAAGTATTTCAATGCTGCTGTAATCTCTTTCTCTGCTTCGCAAAATCTACTCAAACACTGTTCAGAGTTGTATTTTGAGAGTTTCAATTTTTTTTGTTTTCATTGTATTAAATTCATATTTTCTCTGTTAAAAGTTTTCTATTTCTGCCTTGCTGTGCTACACCTTTATTTTGGAATTTCAGGCACCTCTGGTGTGAAAATGAAAACTCCATTTTAAAACTGGGAGAGAGGAATCATGTGCCATTTGCTGGAACAGGTTTCACACCAAAATGGGAGCATGGAACATGCTTCTCCCTCATAATTACCATGGAATTTGTGCAGAAGGAATCTCACACAATCAACAAAACTACGAACAAGAAGAAATGTGTGTTAATGAAATATCATGTACTTGGAGTTGATACAAAGATCACAACAGCTCACAGGAAGAACATTGCTGGGAGCAGGAAACTCCAGCTGCAGTCATGCAAGAAGTTTAGCAGAGATGGCCCCATCACCAAGCAAAATGTCATGGTATGAAGTGATAATGTATTGGATGAAGAAAACTTTTGGAAAATGATACTAGGGATTCTTTTCCTAAATGGGTAGTCATGTTTAATTAGGTTGAAGAGAAAATATGGCAAGGGATCCTCACACAACAGAGCACAGTGCTGTTAACTTTGGCTGCTTCCTGAATTTTCAATGAGATCTCTGCTATAAAACCCGTCTTGCCACTGAAAACATTAAGGAAAAATTGCCTTCCTGATCAAAGAATGCCCCCTTTTGGAACATCCCGATCCCAGAGAACGTAGGGCCCACATCAAGGTGGTTCTGAACACCAGATTCATGGATTAAGTCTCTTTTTTCTCCTTGGAAGACCTTGGTGTGCAGGTTAAAAATGGAATTCACTTGATGCCCTCACTCCTGAACTGTTCCAGAGGCAGAGCAGTGTGAACCAGTCCTATTCAGCACCTGCCAGCCCACTGTTGCACCGAGCCCCTCGTTTGTGGCATTTGCTTTTCCTGACCAATTTTACAATTCCTTTCCAACCATATAGACTTTTCAGCATGGCATTGAGCTTCATTTCCAATGCAGCAGCCAGTAAAGGGTAACGATCCAAAAATGTGACTATTTTGAGCTCCTGGTGGGCCGACCGATCCTTTCTGACCACAGAGAACACAAAGCCTGAGGGCTGCAGCAGTCATAGTTGTTCTGCCCCATTCAGGATCATTGCAAGTAGGTGTCAGTCCCAATTTTCCCTTCTCTCTCCAGTTTTCATTATGGAAGATATGGGAGCTTCTTCCTCCCAGTCTAGGCCAGCATTTTTCCCAGTGGAGCAAGTGCTCAGTAAGAGGGCAGCACAGCAAGAGAGGTGCCAGCAGTCGCCTCTGGCCTTTAGGAGGGTGAGAGTGACTGACAGATGAGCCAGGACTAAATCTCTGAAGACAAATCGTGGGGTTTGACCTTTAAACAATACAAAATCCCTCAGAAAAAAAAAAAAAATTAAATTCAGAGCTTAAACTTCTGAGGAGCTCTGCATATCTAGGGATCCAGTTTTGGAGCAATTCTTTTCAGCACTATTTTGTTTTTGCTGGGGAAAAAATAAATGAACCCAGGCACTACTTTTAGACTGCAGTTAAGAGTAGGAGGCACATTCTAGCAGCTGGAAAGATGATGCCAAGAATTAACCAATATAAGTGGACAGCATAAAGCAAGGCTGTTCTTCCTCATTTGTTTTTGTTTGTTTATTCTGAAATGCCACACATAGAGCCTTCACTACAGCCCCACATTCCACCTCGAGCAACGGATGTCCAATTGCATCTTGACAGAAACATCACAGAAACACATTAACACTGGAATTAAGTAACTGGCACTATTTGCTGCCCTTGATTTTTGAATTCCCATTGGCTTTTCTTATTTTCTCTCCCTCCCCTCAATAGAACAAGATAATTAGGCAGAAGCAAATAAGATGTACAGAGCTAGAAAACAGAAGAGCCTGACATGTGTAGTACATGCTGTCAGCCATATGGCATTCTATATATATTGTTACAGATGAAAATGGTGCCACACACTGCGCTGTACATTAACACTGGAATGCTATACAGTAATTCATGGCACAAACTGATACTATCTGCTGTGTTGGCTAATAGATTTTTGAAGTTTTCTCCACAGCATTTTATTCTAAATGACAGTGTTTTCTATTAATGGGTGGGCACTGTCAGTTTGTTGACCCTGGTCGGGAAGGACGTCTTTTTGTTCCGCTGGCAGCCATCATTTCTGTGAAGTGATGCATGTAAAAAAGCCAGGAAATGCAATTCACCTCACACGCGGCTGTCACTCAATTTGACATCTACATGTTGGAGTATTTTCTCAAAGTTTTCTCCATGTGACCTGCAAGTTAAAGATCAGGGAGGTTACCTTCATCCAGCCCATCCATGTGTCAATCATTCCCACCTAAAAATGAGAGTTACAAATAAACTGCAGCTACTATTTATACTCTGCTGCCTGTCCCATCTTTTCCACGTCAATCTTGCCCTCTCTCATTACAGCCCCATCAGGCTCCCCCCCTTTTCTTCTTTGTGTATCCCAGATTAAGTTTCTTTGTTTTTCTGCTTCTGTCCTTCTGAGCATGTAAAGTCCTTAATGCCTTGGCTCTCTTTTATACCCTGTAAAACTTTGAAAGGGAACTTAGAAAGATATTAGTGGTCTTTTTGAAGCAATGCATGGCTACAAATGAAAATCCCTTCTCCACGGGAACACACAAGGTGCCAGGGAAGTAAATAAAACCCTGCAGTCACCTGAAGCTGAAGTGTCTGCCAGAGGGCAGGGATAGATGGGAAACTGGGAAGGAATTGCTGGCTGGGAGGGTGGGCAGGCCCTGGCACAGGGTGCCCGGAGAAGCTGTGGCTGCCCCTGGATCCCTGGAAGTGTCCAAGGCCAGGTTGAATGGGCCTTGGAGCAACCTGGGCTGGTGGAAGGTGTCCCTGCCCAAGGCAGGGGGTTGGAACCAGATAGTCTTTAAAGTCCCCTCCAACCCAGGCCATTCTGGAATTCCTTGCCTCCATCCTCTCTGTGCAGAGGATGCAAAGGCGGCTGTTGGAGCACCCTGAGGGATCTGCCAAACCAGGGACCTGCCTGCTGTCACTGACCCAGAGTGGGAAAACAGACACAGCTCAGTAGTTTGAGATCCCTGAGACTTACACATCCTGCCTTTTGAGCTGCTAAAGGAGAAAGGTGTTTTCCAAAGTCCTTGGTGTATTACTGCCACTGGTCAGGAGAGACAAGGCGTTTTAGTCATGCTGAAAGTTGACTTGAACAGAATTACACCAAGGAAAAGAAAACATTACTGAAAAAAGAAAACATTCCTGAAAATCATCTCTCTCAGAATTGAAACTCCTCCTTGTATTTAAAAAAGTGCTTCATAAATCCTGAGCATTTCCTGTTTGACAGGGGCAACTCTGCTCCCCAGTCCCTGAACACTGAACTGAAGAATAACCTGGAGACCACCCAAGAAATCTTGAATTACTTCAGCTAGAATAAAACTTGATGGGAAGAGGACTCCCCTTCACACCCAACAGCTTGGGATCAACCCAAAGAGATCAACTCATCTGAGATACCCCCAAAAGCACAATCTAGGTGAGAAGGAGGGAAGATTTAGGGAACTGCTCCCACTCAGTTACACACCAGGACCATATAATCCCTTATTTTATTTATTGTTTTGTTACCAAAACATGTATCCTGAGTTTCAAACATTTTCTTTCAGTGTTAAATCCCAGTTCCCATTGGGAGACAAAGTGAATCAGGGCTAGGCAGATGAATTCACAGCCTCATCTCCACACAGGCAGCAAACCGACTCACAACCCTTTTCAGACGCGGTACATGAGGTTTTCCAGCCTTGGACATATCCAGGGAATCCAGAGGTGGGAGAATATTTCCTGCCTGTCTTCAAAGGAGTGTATTTCCAAGCGCTGTCTTGTGGGAAGTGCCTGATCTGGCAGACACAAATAAGCTCTTGCAGTGCAAAGAGCAGAAAGTGAAACAAATCACCTCCATATTTTTGGCTAGAAAAGTTATGCCAGGGACTCCCTCTCACAGCCCTTCTTCTTCTTCTTCCATCAACATTTGAGCACGTCCCACAAAGAGGAACTGGCTCAACAGAAAAGACATATGGCAAATACACAAAACCAGCTCCACATATCTGGATCCATCTCCAAATATCTCAGCAGTTGGGTTATTTTCCTTAATGGTGGGGAATGCACACTCCAGACTTCCCAGGCAGAAGAGGGGGTTGAACACAGGTCTGCTTCATGCTAGGCAAGCACTCTGACTCCTGAGCAAAAGCAGGCTAGGAGCACCAGCCACTTCCCTGGTGCTTCTTTGCTTTCAAAGATTTCATTTGAAAATGGGGGGGAAAGGAAAAAAAAAATAAATAGAGATTTGATCAAACCTTGTATTTCTCTCCACAGTTTTAGCCTGGCTGCCAAATTTGGACTAGGGGAGGAGGTCACGCAGGCAGAAGCACAATCTACTCAGTCTGCTGAGGGCTTCCAGGTGATGTGCTCCTTTGGGGCTGCCAGCTGGAGCTCCACACCCTCCACAGGGACCCTCAGCCATATGCCAGGACTCACCCACCACTGCATCTAATTATAACTAATGGAAATAGGTTGATCCTTTATCTCAGAGCACCCAGAGAGAAGTTCTTCTAAGCCGGCCTGCACTCCAGAGCAGGAACAGAGCCCAGATGTCTCTTCCTCTGGACTCTCCAGTTCTTCAGGAAGCTGGAATCGCTCTGTTCCTGTAGGAGTTTACCAGGACTTCATCCCAGCCATCTCTGACGTGGCACAGTTCCCTCTCTGGTCTACATGCACTTCTTCAGCTGTGCCAGGAGACAGAGTCCTTCCTGTATCACATGCACAGGGCCACACTCTGCAGCAGTAGATTGACTAGACCAAGTCCTTGTTGGTTGTTTGGTCATCCCCACCTTGCTCCATGGCCTATGGCTTATGAAACAGCCCCAAGAACCAGCTGTCCTCACGAGCTTCCAGCTCTTATGAGGCATCTTCCCAGAATAAGGATGTGAAATGTCCACCCTGCTTCAGCTGGGCTCTCTTGAGGACAAAACTCCTTCTCTAGCCTACAGAGTGTGAGGAATTCCTTCTGTTTTCCAACACAGCGAGGCAGTGAGGATGGTGTTTTCCAAAGATGGTTTGTAGGAACCAGGACTGTAGTAAATGACATCTTTTACAGATATTTTGACTGCATTGCTGTTTACATTTCAGCCTTTCAAACCTACATGAAACAGTCTATATTTACCATTTAATCAAAGAATGGTCCCTGGAAGTTTTGATTTAGGAGAGCCAGCATTGGAGCTCATGTTTTCTGCCCACGCTCAGTGACCAGGGGGTCTGTGCTCCCCTTTGGGCACAGGAGGGCTCAGGCACAAACCCCCCTGACACAGTGATCACCCTCATCATTTTCTTGTCTCTCAGATGGAGCACAGAGGAATGGACTGAGAAACAGGAGGAGTAAAATACTGCAGTGAACTTTTAAACTAAAATAGCAACAGAGAGTCGGATAATTAAATGGGAAACCAGACCCAAATGTCAAATAAGGAGGGAGACATCAAAGAGAAACAGCAATCTCTGATAAAGATCAAGAGAGAAAACTAAAATTTTTATGGCACATGCTGACAAATGGCTGAAGTAAAATATAACAAAGTAACTTGGTTTAGCAATATTTCTACAGATTGTCTGAACTACACTGCTGCAGAGATCAAAGGATAGAGCTGGAAACAAAATACCAAAAGAAATGACACACTCCCCTTCTACCTCTTCCCTCTCCCACCCTCCCTTTTAAATTCATATTTCAAACCTAAAACTCAGAGGCTGAAAATCTGTAAGAGTTTCTGGAAAGGTCACTCCACTGACTGGGCAAGAGGGAACTTTCTATTTGAAATTTCTCTTCGGCACCCTTTCCTTTTCCCCCTTTCCTTTAGAAAAGGTGCTCTGGAGGCAGGTCCAGGCTGTGTGCAGGCTCTCCTCCCAGCTGAGCTCCAGATTGCTCGGCCCTCAGGCTGGGACTCAGTCACATGGCTCCAGCAGATGGGTTTGCTGCATTTTTTCCCCAACAATGATCCCATTGTTGTTACTGCAAGTTTTGCTCCTGCTCTGAGCCCAGTCCTCGTTGTGTGGAGATTAATCCCCTGGTTCTGATGACTGGGCTCCTATATCAACAGCCGCCATTTGTGGCTTCCTCAGAAAAGAGAATAATCTCTTAGTTTTGCTTTGCTTTGTCAGCTTGCTCACCACTTTAGCACACACCCTGGCTAAATATATTTGTCAACTGAGGCATTTTGAACCTTTTTCTAATAAAAAAGCCACCTGTAATTTACGTGAAGTTTATTTGCTGTGATCACAAACACAAGCACTCCTATAATTATTTTTTGTTCCCGTTTTTCCGTTACTTAAAAACTAAAAATGAAATTTCATTAGGAAAAAATCCCTGATTTTCCATTTTACTTGAAAGCCAGCTCTCAAGATTGCTGCTTTTCTGTACTATCAAGAGACTGGGAGATAAAGATTATCTCTGACTACACTCTCCTCCTACATGAGAACAAAGACTCTTTTAATAAATGAAACTCAGATTCTTCCTTCTCAACGAAAAAGGACTGCACTCAAAGGTAAGAGAGCCAGGTGAAATCCTGGGGTAGATGTCACCTGTGAGACTAAATTGGATCAAATGCCCCTTTCTGGCTAAATGAAGGAACATATTCGGTGGACGTAGCATATGGGCCATCCACTTGCTGCAAATGTGTGATAGTTAAAAGGAAATTGCAAATCCATCGGAGGGCAAGGTTTGACAGGAGGCACAAATGTTGACAGATAAAGTGGTTTAGCCAGTTTAAAATGTCTACTTAGTTTAAATACGAAATTACTCTTCAGGCAGTTCTAGAAAGCTGGAAAAGAGTAAAACAGGCTCCTGCACCATTAAGTGTGTGCAAAGCGCTGCTGAGCCTCCATGGAACTCTGTCCCTTCCCCTTGGGTCTCGGTGTTTCCCTGTGCCTGTGGAATCGGCAAATTCCAATTCCCACCACCAGCCCAGCAAGTCAAAGACAGATCACAGGGCCATGACAGCAGGAAGAGGATGTTTATTGCTACCCAAAGCACCTCCCCTTGCAGAAGAGATGTATTATATGCAACTCTGGTTAGTATTTTAAAAACCTAGATCTATTCCTGAGAAGGGGGTTGCTCAGGATCACAAGGGTTAATTCCTATGGTTTAGAAAATGTATGTGTGTGAAAGGAGAGGCAAGGAGTAGAACTGGTGGAGACTCACTCTAATATTCACCAATTCAATCCTTATTACAGACACTACTAGAGATGAAGTGCATCCTAATTCCTTTTGATCCTTTAGCTTGGATGTTTGCAGTGAAGAAAGTTCAGCAAAACAAACTGTTGATTTTAGAAAGCTATTTGTCTCCTATGTATAATATTTGCTGACATTTCCTCCCTGTGAATCATCTTTTGCCATTCATTATACTCATCCACTGAGTCTTTCCTCTGATGTCTTTATATTTATAGTTCTGGGTCTGCTATTTTTTTTTTTTTTTATTGCCTCTTAGGACTGTTGAGTCAAAAAAACAAATGTGGTGCCAGAAGAGACAATCACCATTGGATTTTTCCAGGGCTTCCTAATCTGCCTCTGAAACATCCTGGTATAAATCTCACTGGACTGGTATGAGCCTGGGCTTATACAAGATACACAAGAGCAAAGTTTGGAAAGGTACTGCTTCATCACAAAATTGGAGAATTTTGAGGGTCTTTTTCAGGTAACTTGTTTCACCCCGAGGCACAAACAGGATCACAATACCTATTGACTTCTGAGGGCAAAATACTTCACACATGGAGACTCCACAACCTGTCTATAAGAGCTATTCCAAGCTTTGCATGTTTCCTGTCCACTAAAGCGCCTCTAGATTTAAAATTATCTAAAATAAAGCTTTAAGTCCTGCATTCCAAGTTAGACAAAACTCCTACTAATTATTAAAAAAAAGAAAAATGGAAAAAAAAATCTGTCTGTGTAAAAACTCTTCACTCGTGGCTTTGTAACTGGCAGAGATTTCCAAACTCCAAGGGCAAGGAAGAAAGCCATTGTTGCTGATGACAAGCAATAAGAATTCTTTGCTAGACAATAAAGCTTTTCATTTTAATTCTCTGTGACTTCAAGCCACAGTGGATCAAGTGGTTTTGGTTTCACACTTCACTAGGACAGTTTATTTGGAAAGAGAAGAGGTGACACATAACACTACACGGCATTCCAGGGTCCTTCCAGAGACCAGAGCAATCCCAAATACCTGTGTGAAACAACATGGCAGGTTTCTACTTAATTTCTACAGTGAGAATCAAGTTTAGAACATGTATTGTGTTAGGGAAGGGTAAGTGGTGGGAAATTGTTGCTCAGTGGTAGTAATTAATGGTAGTAATTAAGTTTCCAGATTATAAGGCAAGTGCTAATGAAGTGTTGATTGTTGCAGGTGAAGGAATGAGCATGGCACTGTATCCAGTGGGGAGTTTGGTGCCTGAAGCTCTAACAAGCACAAAACTTCATAAATAAACCTTTTTCTATTCTTCATTTCCACTAAAACAACCAAAAGAAAAACAAACAAACTTAAAAGAAATATTGATCTCAGTTCCACCAGCATTACATAAATCTAATACACAAAATTACATAATTTCAATACAGTTTAAATCAGTACGAGTACATTGCAGACTGGTCATAAATCTTGTTTTCTGATTGAATTAATCACCAATGCATATCCAGCTACAAAATTCCTCATTCAATTCATAATTGATAACATCATAATCTCCCCTCAGTTTTAACCATTTTTTTTTATTTTAGGCAGCAAAAGAAGATTTTGCTTTGTTTCCTGTGCTGGCTATTCTTTGGCTAGAAAGGGATTTGTGATTCCTTTTACTGTCCTTCAGTACCCAGGATTCTATTTGCAAGAATTACATGAAGTTTCAGAGCAGAAAAACACCTGAAAATGAGCAGTTCTAAATAGTTTATGGGAAAAACCGAGAAGGGAGAAAGGAAGGAGGGTAAAACAATAAATTGAGTTTTGGTGATTTTAGGCAGCCTGATCTAGGGCTGAAGTGCTGCTCAGAGCCATGATCCCTCTGTCCTTGTGCAGAGCTCACCTGGGAGCTCCCCACGGGATGGGGCTGACCCTGCCCGTACCCCTGTGGTCCTTCCCACGGACCAAGGTAACATCAATGACACCAGCAAATGCCTCCAGCGGCAGGAGCTGTGACCCCAACACAAAGGCTCCTCTCCAGGGATCTCCTGTCCAGCTGGGAGGAGTTGGGAGAGGCTCAGCAATGTGCTTTGGAGCGTAACCTCTGAGAGCTGCTCCCCAGGATGGGGAGAAGGGATCTGATGGCCCGGTCGGATCATGTACACCGGGGCACAAAAGTCCCGTCCTGCTTCAGCTGCTGTGTGAGCCCTCTGTGAGGCTGCTGTGCTGCCACTTTGGGATTGGATTTCTCCTCTCCCCGCATCACTCAGAGATGCACACATGGAGAAAGGAAGAAGAAAAACTTGTGTGGAAAATGTTCAACTTTACTTCAGGCAATGCTTTTTCTGGCTACTGCCCCCCTCTAGCACCACCATCTCTGGCACAGATTGCTATGGGACCTGCCTGGCCTGGCTTGCTGGGCTGCTCTCCACTATTTCCTGGGATTTTATTCCCCAAAGAGGCAGCCTCCCTTTGCAGAGAGCCCTGCTGCCACAGGCCAGGCACTCAGGCAAGGGAGGCTGGGGACTCCTCCACTTTGATAGAGCTCGAGCCCATTCAAAGCCAGAGAATAAGAAGTATTCCCTCTCATGCTCCAGGCTGTAAGATGATCTCCAACAGGTCTCAGAGAAGAATTTTCCCACAGAGCCACAGACAGGGCTGGTGGATACTCTGAGAGTGCTGTGCGGTCTGTTTGCTGCTGCTAGGGATGGTTAGGGAGCTGGATGGACCCACAGTCCATCCCAGTACAGGCACCGAAGCCATACACGTAAGTTGGGGATCACAACTGATATAAGTTATTCCAAAAGAAATAACTGTGAGATGCCAGAAAAACAGCTGCTAGTTATTAATTATGATAAACCAGAAAATTAGTGTATAGAGTTGTAACTCATCTCAAGTGACTGTCAGCAGAACCAGTTTGGAGCAGAGGACTCCAGGGCATTTGTTCAACAGCAGCAAAAAACCCTGTGCAAACACCTGCGTGTGCACAGGCACAATGTCCCTTTTAACCACAATCCACTAAAAGCAAACATTAAGATATTATGCTGGAATTATTCAAAACTTCTGAATCAGGTCTGCAAAAACATAGCACTGTATTTGAAAGTCCTTTATTTTCCTCTCTTTTCTAAGCCCTTACGGTAGACCTTTCTCCACAGCCACAAAGACTTTATTTCCTTTTACTTTATGACATAAAGGCTGTGACTCTCAGAAATCAAGCAGGAATCTAAAACTCTGGAATGTGAGCAATGCAGCAGTGTGTGAGCACTGCCAGTGCTGTGACTGTCTTTGCAGACATCAAGGCAGGATGCAGTGCAGTGAAGGGGGCACCGAGGCAAACTCGATGAGCATGCTCCTCATGGGGAAGAAAAACAGCTCAAAAGAAATAATACAAATTTGAGGTTGAGAATTTAATCTAAAAGTACCCAGAAAATGGTTCACAAGGAGCAAAAAGCAAGAGATATTAAGAGGAAACCTACTGAGGAACATGGCCTACAGTAGGATTATAGGTTTTTGACTCTGGTTCTTACCATGAGTAAGGATTAGCCTCGATTACACAACGGCTCTGTTACTATTAGTGACTTGCTCACTTGCCAGTTGCAATAAAAGCCATGCACAATATACTTAGTTAATTTTGACACCAGAAATGCAGCCACAGGGCAATCATTTCATGGGAGAAATTTTTTTGTTATTTTCCAGGAGTAGATATAGAGTTCAGCTTTTACTAAAATGTCATTATGCATGTCCTGTCCGTCCCTCTAAAATCTCCCATATCTTTACCCCACACAAACAAACCCAACCACCCCCTGGCCTCAATCTCTGAGGCAATGCTTCTAAAGCACATTTGGTCTTAAAAAAAGTCCCAGTTCAGACTGAACCAAATAATCTTTTAGCAGAACTAACCAAGCCCATTTGCTCTCTCTTCTCCCATGGATTGCCTGACACCTGAGATTTCCAGCAGTCCACTGTCCTGGTGGGTGGGTGATTCAGCTGCAGCACAAACACTCACACACAACAGCAGGGATTTAACCCACAGCATTCATTTTGTCCAGGGGCTCACTCCACTCTTAGTCAGATGATACCAGCACAGAGGGACAGAAAAACACTGAGCTCTGTGTTGCAAATAGTTTGACAAGCAGATAAATGCACAAGTTGTGGTCCCTCAATAAACTCTGTTAAAGTCCGGCTTCAGGATTAACAGGATTTGATAAGTTCCCAGAGATGCCACAAGTCAATACATACTAGGTTTAGACTTCCTTTAGAGCATCTCTCCCCTGTATGTCAGGCCAAACAGCCATTAAGCCCAAGACAGATCCCACTCAGCCCTTTCCCTTTCAAACGACACCTTAGAGACTGGGTTGTGGACTCCTCTTCCTACTCGTGTTCACTGGACTAATGGGAAAAGTCAGTAAGGCTCTTGCCCAATCCATCTGTAACTCAAACAATCCACCTGAGAGCTGAGGCTTGAATTTCACTGTTCAAGGGAGGAAAAGGCACGTACATCTGTTTATGAACACACTACAGGATTTGGGCATCTTTGGGTGTATATAGCCAGGAAGTGAAAATTTTTGGAAACCCCTCTTGGAGTTAGCCAGTAAATTTTCCTTAATATTTAGGCTCCTGTGGGTACAGTGTGGCAGCCAGCTGAGTGTAAATAAGACTATGTTAGTACTGAAAGGGCTGATCCTGACCTTTCCACTCCAAGTGCTTCTCCAGTGCTTCTTTGGATTCAGCTTCAGTGCTCCACACAAGAAACCAAGTTTCCTTTTTCTTTCTCAGATGACTGTGCTTTCAGCAACATCACCTCTCTGATCTGAGTGCCTGCAGAATCCCTTGAGCACCACTGCCAGTGCTGGGACAGACCAGGACCATGAGCATGAGAACCAGGACAAAGCCCAGACCTTCCTTTTGGCAGCACCACAGACTTAAACCGTTTTAATTCAGTTTCACAACACATTCTTAGCTACTTTAGGATATTGCCCTGATCCCACCAAAGGTAAGCAGGAAGACACACAGAAGTCTCCCTGGAGCATCACCTCTGCCTCTTGTCTTTGTGTTATTCCAGGTGGGCAGGTCTCAGCTCCCAGGTCTCCCTGCCATTCCATACAAACTCCCCCACTCCCAAAGTAACTAACTCAGGACTCTTAAGTGAGGAAGACAAAGATGAAAACAGCCTGGTGGCTTTTGCTTTTCCTTTAACTGCCCCCATTACAGCCTGTCAGCAGAGAGGGGAAAGTCCAGCCCCCTTCCTGGTGGGTGGTTTGTGCCGAGTGAGGGATGGTGGCACCTTGGCTGTGTCCATTTCAAAGCAGCAGACCATGTAAACTTTATCTGCAATAACTGCAAAGGTCTGATGCAGCCAGCATTTAGTCTGCTACTAATCTTCAAACCGAGAAATACTTCCCTGTTTCCAATCCAAATTCTCCAAGGCCTCTAGAAGGAATGGGATCCTGCTGATTAAAGACAGTGTTAACACCTCCAGTGCCTGGCCTGGATTTTGAGAGAAAGGTTCAGACACTGAACTGAAAATTTAACTTTCTTAAGGGCTCTTTCCTTCCATTGCTTGTCTAGCCAAGATGGAAATTTACTATTTGAATTTTCAGAGAAAAAGCATTTGGAACAGAACTTGAACTATTATTATTAACCTTACCTGTCTATCTTAGCCTGAAATTCAGAACTGTAAATAATTCCCTTTACAGAAAAGTACAGAAACCCCTCATGTCCTCTACGTTATTTTATGTACACCACACAATAAAGATTTTCCAATGCCTTAACCAAGTCAAAGGGAGTGTGCAGAGTCCCATCTTTTTTCTGATACACTATTACTAGTATTAATGTTTTATACTGATTTAGGGGGATATTTTTTTTGGTCAGTAAAGGAATTCTTTCTTTGAAGGCATCAAGACTGGTGACATAAATTTGAAGACTGATGTCTCTCTGATCTTAAATAATGGGGCTGGTGCATTCCAGAATAACTTTTTGCATAGTTTTATTTATTAATTGACATATGTAGCTATGATTAGGGTGTTTCAAACACATTATCCTATGTGAAGTAAAGGCAGGGTTTTTTTTATTTTTTTTTTTTTTTGCTGTAATTTTTACAGCTGGAAAGGCCTTTTTGGGACATTTGTGATGCCCTAAGACAGCGTGGACATGCACACGCCGCCCTCCTCGTGCCCCCCGAGGGATGAGGGATGAGGTGAGTGTGTTCCTCAAAGGTTTGCAGCAGCACCATCTACCGGAGAGCCCCTGGCTCCTGCCACCGTGTGCTCCTTCCACGGACGGAGAAAGGGAAGGAAAAGTGGTGACAAGTTCCAACACGGTCCCAGCCACACGCCAAGGAAAGGGAAGGTGTGGCTGCACCAGACCAGGTGGGAACACCCACCCCAGCTCTTGCATCAGTACCTTGCAGGTTTGGTTCTTCAGGTGTTCATGTGCTGTGGCTTCCCTTGGTGAGCACAGGACCCACCTCTCTCCAAAGTAAGACTGGTAAAGCACTAGGACATCATGGGCTTGAAACAAAACTAAACTCTGGAGAGAGCTTGGAAACGTGTGACAGACTCGGATTCGGCTCTCTCCTCTAGACACCTTTTATTTAATTTAGATCTCAGAACAAACACTGCAATTCCGTGCCTAAAATAATGTCTTATGTAAAGGAGCAAAGGCAGCAGGATGTAGATCCCTAAACGCTGATCCTTAGAGCTTTACTAGATAAAACAGTTACTAACAGCCTCTTATGCAGTGTGAGAATTCAGATGGACCAAGGAAGGTGGGCTGGAGATACATTAAAAATTCTTACGCTGTATGTATACCTTTAAATGTGTGCACATCACCTAATTCAAGGGCTCCAGTTCTGCTGCAAATGAACATGCAGTCTTCTAGGACAAACTGTCCTTCACTTCGTCTAACGCCCTGCCATTAAATTCAAAGGCAGGAAGGCTGATCTTTAATGACATTCATTTATTTATATCTCACTCCTTAAATAACTGTAGAAATCTCTTTTCAGTGTGAACAGACTACAGAATATTTGTAAATGCATGCAGGCAATACAATGCACGATTTTGTTCCGTGCTTGCTAGAAGTGCCATCCTCTCAGGTGGAATTACCAGGATTAATTTAAGGACCACTAAAGGACAAAGCCCTTCTTAAAAATGGAGCCAGACCAATTTATCTCTTGGTTGCCAAGAAATGCATTTAGGAAAAATCAGCTACTTTGCATTTTGAACATGAGACAATTTAGTAATGTCAACATCCAGCAAAATGGACTCAAGTGCTAAAGTGACTCTGCCACGGGGTAATTAAGGCTCGTGTCTTAGAGGTTAGAAAGCAGATACACCTGTATTCCACTGGGCTTGACTCCACCACACTGACTAATTATTTTTTTAGGAACAATGGCAAACCATGTCAGACATCTTGGTGCTGATTAAATAACATTAAGCTTCTAGGAGACAAACTCTACCTTTCAGTTCAGTCTGGAACAGCAAACAGGGCATTTAAAGAAGAGACAGGAAAAAATCCAGCTGTTCACCTTTCCTCACACAAATACCTCAAAGCATATCTTACAATCTCCAAAACATCAAAGAACTGATTGGGAGAAGTTTCCACACACAAAACATCAGGAAAATTGCATTGATCTTCTACTAAATTTGCCAGTTGTATTTGAATTATTTTGAAGGCTTTTTGCTGGCTTGAGTTTATTATTCATTGCTTAAATTCTTTGGGGAAGTTTCTCCTCGTTGCTGTAATAACGTGTTAGCTCTTCCATTTCCCACTAAACCTTTTCTGATACAGGTTGATCAGACTCAAGTAAAGTAATTCAGGTGCTGCTTTGCACAGAATTGACATAAGGCATTAAAATAGTTCAGTTTCACCATTTCTGAAAACAGTCTAATTTAACTCCTGAACATTATACATCTGAAGGATTATCCATTACCTTCTTACAGGCGCTTCTGGATATTTTCCTAAGGGTCTGGGATGAATTTAGAAACAATCTGTGTCATATCCATGTGGGTAGTTATAAAGATTCTTTCAGACCAGCTTTGATGCAACTCTAACACCTAATTTCATTTCTTTCATGATGCCCAAACATCAAGGTGTAGCAGTTCCCTCAAAGTTTCACCCGCCTCTCTCCAGTATTTCATTTGTTTCATCTGTAAATATTACCAGCCTTTTGTTCACACTGTGTCCTCACTGCTAAAGACTGAATGAGACAAGATACTAATCCCTGGGACACATCTCTAATTTTTGGTCACTCTAGAAGTTGACTGTTCTGATGTTTTGAGGGTATTTTTCCAGATTAAAAAGCAGTTACAAAACTGAACTAAAATTGACAATTTAGTGGTTCTACCAGCTTGCAACAGACACTGGAAAATCCAAATTTTTTATCCTAACTAGAGAACTACAACAAAAAAAAAAACTCTACTGGACCAGAAAGGCATGATTTTCAGAGTAGCTATTTTTCCCCAAATATCTTAGAGCACAGTAATGATTAGATCTGTTTGGAAATGGGAATCTTTCCCAAGAACTTCTTTAATTTTTTAAAGACAGACTATGAACTCTTCATCCAAAGCCCAGGTAATCAATTTTCAACAGAGAAGACCTTGATGATGCTTTTTGGGAGGGTGGCAAGAGTGGAAATTTTTCAGCGCAATACAAACACAGAGAAGATTTTGTCAAAAAGAAGTGTTATTTCAATAGTTCAAAGGTTTAAATGTAGAATTCCATCTAGTTTAGCTTTTCAGTTGTTTTACAATGGTTCGTTTCAGCCCTGTCATTTTGTGACATATCAATCCCCAGCCCTGCCTTTGGCCCTTACTCCCTTAATCTTGCTTTTGGTGTATTTGAAATAATTTCTTGTTTATCTTTCCATCTTCAGTTGTTTGCTGTTCAAATTCACCTCTTAGTCTTGCTTGACTTTTCCCTGTACTGGTTTGCTCTTTCCGTTGGATCCATTTGGGCAGGATTTCCATTTTCTCTGTTTGGCTTAAATAACCTCTTCAACGGTACCAGCAGCCCCAAAGTCTGCAATTCTGGTTGAGCAATTAAGATTCTTTAGGCATGTTAATGAACTGACTGAGCTATATATGTAATCATGGCTTTTTAGAACACCAGTAAAATAAATTCACTAATACCAGGTCTTTTAAACCCTATTAGAGAGCAAAGTCTCTGAGACAGCCTGAGCATTTCATCAGGTCATCCAGGTTTTTGCTGGTTTTATCTCCATGATGAGCTTCTCTTTGCCAGACGTGAACTTTCCAGATGAGATTCATTCGCCTGATTATTTCCCTGGGGAATGGGAAGAGCACAGCCCTAATTAGCAATCTCCTTTGATATGAAATAAATATTAATTGCCCTTTTTAATCTGAAGGTGTCTACAACCCTTGCCTTATACTATTAACAAGATCCATATTGTTTGGGGATTTTTTTAAAATTCTGAGCTGTTTGCTTTTCTTTTACTATTAAATAGGCCTTAAAGTTGCTCTGGCAACATCTCTTAGTTACAGGTTTGGTTTGTGCTATCACTGAGAAAGCACCAGGGTTTTCAGCTCCTTTCAAAGCAGTTCAATGTGGTGGTGCAATACTGTGTCTCGAACTATACAACCAGGCATTATATTGTATTTTTGTCTTCCTGACCCATTATACTTTCCATGTTTCCAGGAAAGAGAGAGCTTCCCTAGCAAAGATAAATGCTCTGGTGAAAAGCAGATGCAAAGCTAGGAAGCAATCAGACTCGAAACATCACTCAACCTTCTATTCCCAAATTTCACCAGGCACCTCCTGATTTCCTTCCAGGACAGGGTATGTGCTTTATTTGCCTGGTGTGCACATTTTGGGGAGGGGAAGTACCTAAGCAAGACTGTACCAATCCAGATTAGGAAGTGCATAAACAGATCTCCATAAGAAGAGACATGAAAACTGTGACAGGTCTCAGTTCTGTCACTTAAAGGGTGTCTCAAAGTCTCTCAGACACTGTGGTAACGAGGATGAAATAAAATTCAGCAGTAAACAGAAAATCAAATTGTCTCTGTCTTGTACAACTAATATGGTGAATGTGTTACTATTGAAAAGGAAAAAAATCTCTCAAACAGACGAAGGTTTATTTTCTCTTCTTTCTGGTTTGAGACAATCATTAACAAGGAATAACATTTATCCCATGTTTTTCCATTTTCCAATTTGTAGAAAAATCTGTAGGATTATATTTCTAAAATACCAGTCAAGTGTAAACACTCACTTCAATTCCTTAGAAAAACAAGTGTAGATAATAAATACAATGGCTATTCTTTATAGGATTTTTAATTACTTCCTAAAATGTTTAAGAAATATGGACTAACCCCTGTAAAAACAGATACCTGGAATGACTCTAACAAGTGGCTGTCCCTCCTGCTCAACACTTATGGGATAAGGCACCACATATCAGGGATTCAGAGAGGTGGCTTTCTATAAAAGCAACTAGAAGTGCAGGGGAGTGATTAATAATAAGGATGGGAAATGGGGTATGGGACTCCTGGGCGTGAGGAATGGGGGTGGAAGAAAGAAAATGTGAGAGAAAATGAGTTTTCCTTTCCAGTCCAGTGCTGTTTGTCCTCAAGTGGACCTTTTTTATTCTGTGCCATGTTTTCCTTTTAAAAAACAGTAAAGAAGCTTCTTTACACAACACCCACAGAAATCATTTTACCGTAAGAAACCCCAGGAATACAACATTATCTTTACAACTTCTCCTCTTCAGTGAGAGCAACCTGGCAGAAATAAGAGGCAGCCACGAAAGCCTAGGGAGGATTTTTTTCTTATTATCACACCATCGCATCTGAAATAATTCCAGGATTCCAGCCAAGATCTTTGACACAAGTATTTGTAACGTGGAGCTAAAATGCCAACCCAAAACGCAGTCAAGCGCTGTTTGCTAAGGCAGAAGCCCTCCTGCAGCGTTTCTAGATTTATCTGTCTTCACAAGAGGCAAAAAGAAAAGGCATCCAGAAGTTTTTCTGAACTGATACGGCTTCAGGATTAAGGGTGATCTGTAGACAAAACATTTTGCAAGGCTTTTTATCCCCGACATCGCAGCCATTTCACTTGAATGTTCTATTTCTGTAGCCACGGGGGATTTTTAAGTTTGCTAAAACAACTGAACACATTCTTCAAAACAATACAGTGGGTCTTTCTTGTGAGAGCAAAGCTAATCAAACACACATCCTGTGCTATTGATGTCAGCCAGCCACTCATGGCACCATGAGAGTCTGCTTTTAGGCCAACAGGAGAATTCTGGACTGTTTCCTCCATCTGTTCTCAAAGCAGATGCCAAGATGGCCAAGGTGTCAGAACATCCCACAGAAAACCACATCAAAGAAATGACCTGAGCTGCCATGCCAGGACTGGAGTGTTTGCAGAGACAAAATCTGTAGAAATAAAATACAGCAGTGAATCCAGACAACGTTTGTAAGATAATTCAATAGGAACAATCCTGCATGGGCTTTGGGGGCCCCAAAAGCCCTGCCCCAAAATACCAAAAGGTGTGGTAAAGGAAATACATAATGTGAGCCCACAGGGCTCCAGCCACCTCTCTGTAACCTGACTTTAAACCTTTCCTCATCACAGAAAGAGGGAAGCTGAAAGGAAAAGTATATCCAGGACTGGGAAATGAGGTGACTCAAGCCTTGAGGGGCTGGAAGGAGAGGAATGGGAAAGGAAGGGGTGACTGGCATGGACACAGTGCAAGTAAATAAGGAGAGTGTTGGCAAAGAACACCCTTTGATGGATGCAAAAGTCACTTGGGATTTGGTTAAAACCTCTCTTGGGAGCTGCATATTTTTTTACAGACTGGAAGGAAGGGTACTTAAATAAGGACAAGTTCTTGGAAAACAGAAGCCAGGTAAGAATGCTGAGATATCCTTGGTCTCCAAGCTCCTTCTCAGCCATGGGACATGCCACCCTCCTGACCTGGCCTGGCCAACATCACAGAGGGCACTACAGGCAGAGCACAGCGCAACACCGAGAGCTCGCACTTCCCTCTGTGCCACCTCTAAGAAATCAGGAACGGAGCACGTCCTGCCTAAGCTCTGCCTTCCTGGGGAGCCCAGCCAGCCCAGCTGGAGCTCTCAGAACATGCCACTTCTTCCTTTAAATCCAGATGTTTACATCAGCTGCCTGCTAGACGTGCCTGAGGCTAAGGCAGCCCTCCCAGCTGTGATTTCACTGCCACGGAAAGAGCCACCTGAAGGAGAGGAGCAGCTACAAGAGGAGATGCCACCAAAGATGACCAGAACATCAAATCCAAACGTGTAGGGCTGTCCATCACTCCCTCCCTCCTTCCTTTCCCTGCCCTTACCACAGAAGGAGGAGCCAGTCCCTGGCACCTCAGCTTGGGTAGCACAAATCACGTTTTTTCAGTGTTGCTGAAAGTCCCAGATGAGCTCTGGCCTGCTGTGCCCAGAAAAAAGTTTAATTGGTTGCAAATTCCAGGCAAGCACTGAAGTTTTCAGTGAGTTTTTTTCCTACAGCAATAGTCAGAGAAGCCTGTGGATTCAAAGCTTCCATTTCCATGTAAAGCACCGCATCTGCCTGACTGACCGGAATAGGCTATTATGATTTGTGTATTAAAGCCTTGTGTTTTCCACCTATCGAGTGCATAAACAACAGTTTAACCTTTATCCCAAGGCATGTACACCCCTCCACTCCTAGAAAAATGAATTCATGTTTAGCAGTCAAATCAGTATCAACCTGACCTTTAAACACATCAGTGTTTCTTGGAAAAATATTATGGCTGGGATGCCTACTGTGGTAAACAATATTAGCTGCTCCAGCCCATGGCTGAGCCGTGCTGTGAGGAGCCTTATCAAAATAAGGGGGTGGAAACCAGCGGGGACCACAGATCTTCTGACAAACTCCACAGGATATGAAGAACAATGTAAATGTAACGGTACTGGCAGATATATTTCTATATTACTGTTCCAGAGATAACAGCTAAGGTGAATCATTTCCCACCACCTACAGTACTGAATTATTTCAAATTCTGAAGGGACCATATTTATTTCATTGGTAGGTAGCAATTTACTTAGCTGAAGATCATTATATTTATGTGTCTGTGAAATCCTCACAATAATTATATATTTGAGCTGTCTCAGAAGTGCTATATATATTCTCATTAGTCATGTACTTCCAAGGATATTATCGTTTTTTTTTCCTTCAACAACCTTTGCAATCCGAGTGTGAAGTACTGCACTGCACATGAACCTCGATTCTTATAGTTTCCTTAAACTCCAGTTTAATCAAACAGCAGGGTGGCCTATATTCAAATGCAAATGTTAAGCGTGCTATGAAATATCTTCATTTCCTTAAATGACTGCACTGTAGAGCTTATTTAAAACAGACCACACTGTGCAACAAAACAGAGGAGGACATGGGAAAAAAGTCCTCTGTTTGATAGTACTTTTGCAAGGCTTCTCCAAAAAAGGTCATGAAAATGTTTAGAGCAGGGTAAGGAGATCAAGGGGTTTCTTTAGTCCCAATCCTATCTGTGCCAAGCAATTATACCTCCTGGGTGGAGAGAGGTCCATTTGTTTTCTTTAATGCACTTCAGAAGTCTCAAGTGAAAAATATTTTCAAAACATGAAACGTTGCATGACTCTAAATGTAAGTGGCAATGCGTGGAATTGGAGATGAATAACCCAGTGGGTACCCTGCCTGTGATTTGCAGCACACGCTGATGTTAAAACTCAGAGCCCTCAGACCTGGAGGAGGAGATCATGCTTTCCTTTGCTCCCAGCAATGTTCCTGCAGGATCACCAGGTAAGTTTTTGCCCCCTCCTTTATAAATGCAGCAAAGAGAGGAGGTGCCAGGCTGACATCCCTGGAAACTGCAGGGTGCTGGGGGTTGATGTTAACACTCCACCCTTCTGCAGAAAGTTTGAGACAAAGAAACCCAAGAGCTTTAAAAATATTCATCCCTCACATCATTACTCTCATTCTGTCTAGCTTCTTATTTATTTGAATACCTTCCACAAGTAATAAGAAAATGGCCTCAGTTGTATTTTCCTCTATCACCCTTGCCAAAACCAGACAGACTTTGGAGTTTATTTCTCCTGGTTTTGCTGCTGGATTTTTCTCTTCCTCCTCTTTAAAAATAACCAAGTACAAAAAGATTTAGTGTACAACTTGTGTTGATACACGAGGTCATAACAGTTGTTAGCCTTAGGCCTGCCAAAATGACAAGTTACAGCTAAAATAAACAAGCGGGATAGGTAGAAGACTGAACATTCCATCTCATGGATGCAGAGCAGCCCCAGACACTGTAAGACTGTGACAGCCCAGCAGCAATGCACTGCAATTACCAAAACCTGGAGAGGAAGGTGAAGGCTGAACTCTGCCTCAGACTGTGTAAGTACAGGCTGAAACAAAGATAAACAGTTCTCCTTTTACTGGTTTGGAAAACTGAGCAGTGAGGGAGATGCTGAGGAACATCAGTTCTTCTTACCATCAACCCATGGCAGCAGCAACCTTTACTCTTCCCTTTGCCAAATACCATGGTACAGGTACTTCCTATGAAAACTAAAAATCTATCTTATTTTTAAGTTTCACTGAAGAGTCAATTAGAAAAGCAAAAGTACAAAGTTTCCCATAAACCATCGATGTAGCAAGTGAAAATCAAGAAGTAACTGACTTTGAGGAGCTCACAGCATCCCTCACCTTATTTATTTATCTGTATCTGCTATATACACACACATGGCACTGTTGACTTCCCTGGGGCTGCTTCCCTAACTAAGGAGTGCAGTTACACACAGGATCTACCATTTCTCTTCAGGTGAGCACCTATTCCTACCTATAGGAAATTTATTTAATCATTTAGACACTCCTTGGTTGTAGAAACAAGCACTGGGCAAATGGAAATCAGCAGTACTTGGCAAACAGACATACCCATTGTGAAACCTGCCCATGGCAAATTAATCAGCCTAAAAGACTCTCACAGTTTGAAACTGGGCTTCCTAATCTATGATCGCTGCCACATTTAGTTTATGATGATATAAAATAAACATCACACCTTTAAACTTTTCACAGGGCTGATGAATCAGCTCGGAGGGGATGACTCTCACGAGAGGATCGTGCCTGTGGTTTGCAGAGTCCCATAGATACACAAGAGATGCAATTATGCTGGAATAGCCAATTCTAGAGCTCTGACGCAGCTTATTATTTGACTAGCAAACAAGGAACTTTTTCAACTTAATTGCAGCCTGGCTTTTCTACCACTGATCCTCTTCATCCTTCTTTTCCTTTAACTGTGGCCTTCATAGAATTTTGTTTTATTTTAATCCTTTGGTTGTTGATGTGCCCATTTCTTGGGTCTGTTTTGTACGTGCTATGGATATGCACAGCTTCAGGACGAGATGAGTGTGGCTGCTGATAAGATTCACCCCATCACAGCTCACTTGTTAGAAATTTGTGATTCAGATTAAAGGAACTTGCAGCACTAATTTCAGCCACGCACTGATAGAGGTTCTTAACTGTAGTGGTGCAACACTCCTTAACCCTATGAAATTACTGAGAATCTGGGTGGAGTATTTACCTTTGGATGCATTATCAGATGATAACGTGCCTTGTATGATCATATAGGTCTGTTTGATAAGGAATTTATAACTACAGGAATTATTTGCATGATCTGTAGTGTGAGAGGAGCCGAGCTCTGACCAGTGAGGGAGCTGCAGGTGCCCATCCTCACCTCAGCCACACACCAAGGACACAAACAGCACATCCTTTCTGTGCCCCTGCAATGCAACCCTTCGGTCCCCCCAAACATAAGGAACAAATGATTTTCCCTAATTAACAAACAGCCCTGGCCCAGGGCCCAGGCCCCCACTGCCCGTGCTCCGGTACCGGCTGAAAAGTGCACGGCACAGCGACTGCTTTGGCAGGACTGGGACTTTAAAGGTCAAGTAATTACCAGCTTTTCGGGAGCATAAACTGCCTTTAAAGTCAGCAGAGCAAACAAAAACTATTAAGAGATTCATCCAACATTTATCTTTTAACTTGTTATCTCTGATACACATATACTGTTTGCATTGCAATGCATAAAATATTAAAATTAAAAGGCTCAGGGACTTCTGAGATAAAAAAAAAGAAGTAAAACTATTTTAGATTCAGAAACATTGCATCAATATGTAGTGTATTTGCATACTGGAATCAGAGACTCCTGATTATTCATGTTTATTGATTTTGGCTTTGTTTTGATTAATGATAAAACTGTGATCCATCTTGTAAGGTAGCAAGGCTTGAGGGAGCTCACCACAATACAAATGGCTTGTATTTTAAGAAATCCTATTTATGCAAATAAGGGGACATTCACATGCATTTTGCTCAAGCGTGGTTGTAACAAAGCTCTCAAAACATTCTCTTTTATACTCTGGATAATTTGGGGAGGCATGTTTAATACAAAAATGCTGCATAACAATTACTTTTTTCTTCATTATGAATGACTCCCATTATATCACCTTGGACAAAAGAACAAGCCTCAATTCCCACTGCGCCTAATTTATTATCACTGCCGAAGATACTGTTTTGTGTCAGGGTGAGCACAGCATTTCTAGAAAAGGATTGCAAAAATCCTGCTGGGGGAGTTCAAGGGGAGTGAAGTATGGAAGAAATTGCAAGCCAGAGCTGGACAGAAAAGTTTTTGCACTTCTGTAACAGCAATGTTGGTGCATTTGCCTCCAGTTGTTCCGCTCTGGAAAGTGGGAGAGAGGTTTTCAGCAGCCAGAGCAGCTCCAGATACTCGTTATCAGAGTGCAAGGAAAACATGAGGACAGACTCCCAATGTGTCATGTCCTAAGGACATCAAGAGTTGTGACAGATTCTATTCCTGTCTTACCAGCATTTAGACCATACACTGGGCAGTGGGCTGAAAGGATTCTGAATTTATCCAACCAGACACCAGCACATCAACAGAAATAAAATTATCAGATGGCCTGTGCTCTGACACATGAATTATCTCCCAGATCTCAGCAGGATCTTTGCCTGTGTGACAGCTGCCATATTGGCTTCTCATATACTTTGGCAGCAAGATCTGAATTTAGCCTTTAAACATGAGAGCAACCTGAGAGTAAGTGAGAGGGAGCTGAGGAAGATCTTCCTCCTTAAGTTGTAACTCCCAAACATTCTTTTGGGATGTCTAAAGCTGTGTTGTAGAACAATATGGAAAAGAAGCCACCACTTCAGCAAGCAAAGGCTGACACATCTGCTAACAGAGCCTGTCATAGCATCTTTTTAAAAGACAGTAGCATTTGCCTTCTCTGGGGCTGTTGGGGCTGGGGACAACGGGACACCAAGAGGCCACCAAGAGGCCACCAAGAGGCCACCAAGAGGCCACCACTCTTCCCATTGTCCTCCCACGACCTCAGAATATTTGCTCCCACAGCAGTTTAGAGCTGTTCATGCTGCAGGAAATCTGGTTGAATCCCTTCTCCAGGTGCTCCTGTATATTTGGAGAGACATTTGGCCAGGCTCAGAGGGAAGAGGAGGGGTCAGCTGAACAGCAAGAAAGGGTCAGGCTGCCACACAGTCATTCCTGCAGCTGAAGGCCTGGATTTGTCTTGGAAATTGGGCCTCTTAATGCCTTCACTGCTTAATAAACCCTCTCCTACTTCAGGGACTTCGTTATATGAAATAGATGAAACGCTCATCTTGCTCCTTCAGCTCAAGCTGCTGGGAATTTTTCTCCACATTCAGAAGAAATTGTCCTGCCTACTGAAAGCCCATGCCAGGGAAGCTGCACTCCTGGGCTGCAGGGAGGCCTCTACTTCCCAACTCTGCAGGGATGTCCCTCTGGTGGCACTGAGGGGCCAGGAACAGCAGCCCAAGGGACACACTGGGGATCCCACAAGTGTTTTCCCAATCCAACACTGCCAGTGGGGTCCCTCACGACTCCCCTCTGAGATGGGATCACCTCAGCCATGAAAGCACACACACATTTCTGCCTCCAACAAAACCAGTTTGTTCACTTTTCCACTCACTTGAAAAGGCAAATACAGACTGAAATTTCAAATTTTGTAAGGAATTATTTAATCCAGAGACTAAAGTTCTTTTATATTTAAGCCTGAATTTGGCTTGAAGCATAAAGAAACCTGCAGCATAAATTAGAACATACTGACAACCGGACGCTAGAGAAATAAAACGTTGATTTAAATCCAAGTAGTAAACCAAAGAACTACATTTGCTAATTTCCTGGATACTGTCACTGACTAAATAAGTAACTGTAGTCAGATTATAGGATCTCAAAGACAAAATTAAATACCTGTGGATTGAAAAACCTCTGAACTTTGTAAGCATCAAAACCCATGAGCCTTACATATTTCCATCTGTGTCTGAATCAAGTTGTTGCATTTCTCTGACACAATTTCACAGCACACTGATACCAATAAAATCTGATAATTCAACTCACAGTTGTAGAACTTACACCACTATAAATTACACCTCAAATCAGGCTGTTCTACACATCTGCCCTCCTATGGTACCAGACTGCATTGCACGTCACAAAATATTTTGAAGGCTAAATGTTAATTCTAGTCCAAAAGATAGCACGCTTGGTTTGGAATGAAGATTAACAGCCCACATGCACTGAAAACCTTCCCAGCAATGCTTAAAAATTGACAGTGTGGAGTTTAACACCAGTAACAAAAACAGGATTAGGCATTTTTGAAGGAAAATATTGTGCTCCTGTATCAGCAGTCCTCCCCCTCCAGTCCTCTCTTTTTTTCAAGTCTTTAAACCTGGTGCTTAACTCTGTCCATGAAATATTACGCAATATGTTGATCATGCTGGTTTTTAATTTCAACTCCACTGAAGAAGCATTGTTAAAAAGAATGACTATATCCCAGGGGAATCAGGACATTAAAAAGAATGACTATATCCCAGGGGAATCAGGACATTAAACTTTATTTATTGGGGTTTGACTTTCCCATAAGTAGACAGAGCCATATACCATCTGATTACCACGTGAGGGGAGGCACAGCTTGACGAAGAGCACTTCCAATGTGCCACTGGGCCATTGATTAATTAAGCAATAAGATGAGGAGGTCTGTCATTTAGGGTCATTAACGCTTGCCTAAAATGCCATTTGAGGCATGAGTGTCTGGTTAGTATTATAGAGCCTTTACATCTGAGCACAGAACTTAATCTTTGTGTTGATCTCTTTGCATCGTCGGCACTGCTATTTATAGGTATTGGAATATACTGGTCAGTCCAAACACAATCTGCATTTTTGGAGGTGGGGAGATGGGACAGGGAGAGCAGATCCTCATTCTAAATTTATTCTAATTTCAGAAATACCATGGTTTCGATTATAACATTTGTCTCTCCATAGAATACTGAAAAGGATCATGAAAATATATACACAGCGATTAGTTTCTTAAAATAATACACCAGCAGGCAACTGAACCTCTAAAGAAGCTCTAAATCTCTGTGGCAAATCCACACACAGGGGAAGGAGTGCTGGAGACAGCAGAAGTCCAGGAGTCAGGACTCCTCCATCTTACAGTCATGGCTTTGCTGCCAACGGAGCAACCACCCTCAGTGCAGCAAACCACAATTAATTCACCTGCCAAACGAGTACTACCACTTAAATACTTCACAGGGCTGCTGTAAGGAGTCATTCATGGCTCTTGGGTAGTGCTTTATGATCATCATATCACTACTTCCAGGCATCCCACAGAAAGGAATTTAAAAAAAAAACAACAAAAAACGGTATTCCCAAGATTCTTCTCATTTTCTGAACTGGTCCAGGCACTCTGGAGAAGTCACCACTGCCTACCCTGCCTACCAGAGCTGCTGCATTTTGTATGCAATGAATACAAAACACTGGCCCTGGGAGGAAGCACAGGGTTTGCCCTGGTTCAATGGGTTGGGCACTCACCTGGGAGCAGGCATTCCTGAATTCCAATCCAGACAGCCCCTCTGAGCAGCACTTCTTGCCTTCTGTTTGACCAAAACTTACCTCTGTCAAACCACACTTTTCTCCACACACCACATTTAAGAAATGATAATTTGAAATATTTCACTTCCAGGTGAATATACCAAAGTATCACAGACTTGATCAGACAAAAGAGCAAGCTGATAACATGCTTTTCATAAAAGCAGCTGCCTGCCCAAGTCATAAATTGGGTGTTTTACTGGTTCATTCACACCCACTATTGCTAAACATCCAAATCAAGCTCAGTTAGGATTGCTCCCCTCTTGAACAGATTTCCCTTTAATCAGGTATTCCAGAGATTATGTTTTAACAGTTCATAGGGGTTTTTTGTTGGGGAGGCAGGCACAAACCAAGACATTTGGGATGAGGCAGAGCTGCATAGTCCTTTCCCACTCCAGAGTGGAATGGGCCTCTGTCCTTGACATCTACTGCTCATTGGATAACGTAGCAGGAGCAGGTTAGTATTAAGGAATAATAATAATAAAACCAAAAGTTTGCAGACTGTGGTTTAAAGACAGAGATGCCTAACCCAAAGTTCCCACTTAATTTCAGAAATTTTATTTCTTGCCAACCAGCATGGCCAGTGTATCAACATAAGCATTTCCATTAGATACAGGCCTGTACTTTTGGTTCAGTTACACCAATATTTTGTTCATCTAGGGAGAAGCCAAACCAGTATGAGAACATTTATAGAAGCTTAATCTTGTCCACACATGAACTACATCACTGTATATAACTGAGCACCAACTTTGGGGTTAGACAGAGCTCCAACAGAACTGCCACTGTGTCACTGGGTAGCCCAGGGAAGGAAAAGGGCTCATCTCCAGTGCCACATCTGGACCATGTTCCTTCAGGCTGACTGACCTTGAGGGGACATGCTAGGGAACAACATTTCAGCTACATGGAGTGATTCCATCATGAACACAGTGATTAGAGCAGCAGCAGATGACTTGGAAGCCAAACTGCTGCATCCCCACTGAATTACCAGCTCCACAAGCAGCAGCACTGCCCTTGCCCAATGTCCCCCACTGGCCAGGCAGTTCCAGCTTCAAGGGTCTCTTTAAGCTTAAGAAACCAAGTAAACAAAAGACAAAATTTACACCTTGCCTCCTGTTGTACCAAACCCAGTCTGCTACGGTACAACAACAACAGTTTGTTTAGCAGGGTCAAAATGACCACGAGCAGCATTTCATAGGTCACAACAGTTCACAATGACACAGCTACAGAGGCTGACATGGAGCTTACCAGGAGCCCCATGGTCCCAGTCACAGCAGCCTGCCAGGAGATCATGTCCTCACATCTAGTTATCAGCAGCCAGGGCAGGAAGAGGGAAAGAAAACAAACACACTTTAAGTGGAAATAACCATGAGATAAACAAGAGATAACCACGCAGACACAAGCAGAGGACTGTATCCCAGTGCAGCTGCACCTGCAGCCTGAGAACCCAGCTGGGGCAGCCAGGGAGTGGAAACTCATGTGGCAAAGTTGCTGCTCTTTAGCTCAGCTGGATTCATACTGGAATCACAGAATATCTTGGGTTGGAAGTCACCCAGAAGGATCAGAAGTTTATCTCCTGACCCTGCACAGACACCCCAACAATCCCCCCCTGTGCCCCAGAGCATCATCCAAACCCTCCTGGAGCTCTGGCAGCCTTGGGGCTGTGCCCACTGCCCTGGGGAGCCTGGTCAGTGCCCACCACCCTCTGGGGGAAGAACCTTTTCCTGAGATCCAACCTAAACCTCCCCTGGCACAACTTCATGCCATGTTGTGGGGTTCAGCTGATGAGCAGCAACTTATCAAACAAAAGGAACTTGCAATCACCTGTCCAGCCCCCTGGTTCAACTTTTTAAATCAAATTTTTAATTTTTTAATTTTTTTTTTAGTTCTATAACTAACACACTGAAAACTTTAAAATTAACACAAAAGAGCTTTCCTAAGCACTGTACAGACAGTCCCTAAATTCATGCAGGCTTAGGAGAAAAAACGGGGCAATGATACTCATTGGAAAGGATTCTAGAACAAAGCCTGTTGTTTCTGTAAAGAGAGTGGGTTGGGTTTTTTTAATTAAAATAAGGGACAAAACCGTCCATCTTTACCAGCAGCACCCAGGGCACAACCCCTCCCTCCCCAGCAAAGTACTTGGCTGGGCTAAGCCACAATACACTCATTCTGCTGAGCCTACCTACCCCCATCTGATCCCAATTAACTCCCAGCCAGGAGCACTTTCCTGCACTCTCTAGGAAACCTTTAGGGGAGTTGCAAAATCTCCTCCCCTTTCTCCCATCCCCCAAGAAGCAAAAAAAATCCATGTTCAAAAATGTTTTCACTCAACGGGGCCTTCTTCTCAGAGACATTATCATCCCAAAATTAAACAAACCAATGGTTTCTATCCAAAGTACACAGAGCCATGACTTTTGGAATTTATCTGCGGAATTTATCATTCATTTCCACATTCAGTGTATTGTGTCTCCTGTCGTTTACCCAACAAACACTGCCAGAGCATGAGATGTGTGGGAATCACCTGTTCTGTTCAACTCAGCACAGTGTGTTTCAGTTTATAGAGGTTTCATGACCTCTTCCGTTTCTCCTCTGGAATATTTATTACAATGTAGTTGAAAATATATATTAAGCCACAGTTACTTTTTTGTTTGTTTTAAAAAAAAATCCATCTTTTAATCAAAATGTGAAGAAAAAAGGGGAAAAAACCAAATCTGGAATGTTTCTCTTGGTGTTTTAAGGCATAACAAACTACAGCAATTTATTTCACCACATCCAGTTGTAATGCTAAACCACAGATAAACATTACTAATGGAGCAAGAATGTGCTTCTTCCTTGTGATGGAGGTCCAAGATTGCCCTCTGGAGTTTGCCAAACAGCATGGGGCACTTCATTCACCATGTGATTGGCACACGCTCCACTTCTGAATCAGTTTGGAGATGAAATTGTTGGCTGAAGCTCTGGAAATTCTGACTCTAGAGCTGTCAGGCAGACTGTCTTTACTTTGAGAAAAAAACAATTCTTTTTAATATGTTACTTGGTTTTTTATCTGGTTTTGTTTATTAATGTTTCAGATTTTGATGCATTGTGCAGCACCCCAAAAACATTAGTAGGGGGAACTCATAAAAAAGAGTTTATTATTTCAACAGGTGCTAATAAAGTCATGTTTGGGAAAATACTCTAATCCCATCTATTTTGATGGCACACAAAAAGGCCATCAGCCATTGCATGCTGATAACAAAAGATGTGTCTATGCCCTGAAAGACAGAAATGTCATTTCTTAACTTAGCTCATGTTCAAGGCAGCTCTTACAATGCAGGGAATTATAAAGGTTGAGAGTTTATTTTTCCATTTATCTTGTAAATCAAGGAAATTAGCCCATAAACTTATGCTTAATTTTTTTTCAGTCAACATTATTTTGCATAGCAACAAGCTTATTTGTAGGATATTTTAAGACATGCAGCTTGGCTTATTATTTTATTGATATTAATGGAAATGCTCCAAAGAGGAAAACACATCATTTGGAGGTCTGACTCTGTTGCCTGCCACATCCTAACGTCAGGGAATATTCTGGGAGCAGAGTGCTGGGAGGATTAGTTCTGAATTCACTTCCTTAGGGACATGTAACTATAAACTCACGAGTTCTTTGCAGATCCAGTCACCTCAGACTCAAACCTTCATGCACCCTTTTGCTTCAGCTCGAGTTTTTCCCCCCTATTACAGGAATCAGGTTTCGTGAGAGCACACACTGCTTGCAAACATTGTCCCCAACACCTTTTCTTTTTTCACTACAGCTGCTGTGTTATAATCAAACACAACAATTATTTTGCACAGCAATTTAACATGCAGCTTCTTTTTCATCTCCTTTCTCCAGTGGCTGGTGACCTGCCTTCACAGCCACGAAACCTTTCACAGAAATTGCTCTCTTACCTGGACACACAGAGTTTTGGCTCCCTGCTGGAGGTAACCCTCGAGGATCCAGTTCCATTATGCTCCTGTGTCAACACAGGTGCTGTCAGCTGCCTGACGTACAGCCATGCCACTGATTGGGTAGCTGAAGGAGCTTTTGTAGCAAGATGAGGGTCAGTCAGTATCAAATAACACAAGCACAGTCCCTCCCTCTGTTCTCCTAATAGAGGTATTTCTAAAAATATGTACAATCTTGCTTTTCCTTATAATGCTCCTCTTCATTCAATCTGTTATAGTAATGTATGTCTTAATGTTGATTTCAATGAACTCTCCAACTGTACTGCCACAAGGACTTTGCACAAATGTTTATTCCTTCACCAATGATTTGAATAATGAACAGTTTAGATTTGATAAATCAGTGCTCCAGAGGTGTTTTTATACTTCAGGTGACATGTTTGGCTGCAGGTTTTTCTCATTCTCAGGAACGGGTTTGTCAATGCACCAGTTTTTGGTGTGGTGCTTTGGATACCGCCGGAAAAAGGAGCTCTCAGCGTTCTGAGTGTCTTCATCTGTCACAAAGGATGTCTGGTAAATGGTTAAGCCATCCTCGCTGCTAGGGATGGATTCATGAGCCCACTCAAAGAAGTTAGTGGAGCTCCCTTGCTGTCTCTCTGGATCCAACTTCTTCAGGCCCATGCCCTGGGAAAAAATGGGAAGAAAAATGCATGCAAACATATGACTTACAGTCACAGCTTCACAGATGAATCTTGTAACAGTCACTACCCCACTGGGAAGTGAACGAAGCTGTTACCACAGTGATTTCAAGAACTCATGGCTGATCTTTAGCAAGTTAAAAATAATATTGTCAGACTTGCCTGTATGAACGTTTCTGGTTGCATATATAATGGGAAATCTGCTGACCTTCCACCTCTCAGTGCTAATAAACCACTTTTACTTTGCATTTCTATAGCATACCATATACTCAAGGCTATTTATCTACACTCAGCTAAATTAATCTTTAGAGTAACCCAAAGAAATAGGTTAATAATTCTAGGTTCAGGCTGCAATAAAGAAACAGAGAGAGACCATGAAATCCGAATATTCAAAGCCACCCCTTGTGTGTCCAAATGCAGAGAGACAGAGTCTGATTTTCACACTCCATAGCTTGAAGGAAATTTCTTTGGAATTATGGTTGATCAGTATCTCTAAAACTATAAGACACTGCACAAAGTGCCCAGAAATGGAGGTTACTCAGTGAATAATGAATTCCAAAATGTCTAGGTCTGAGAGAGCCCAAAGTCAGACAAACTCTCTGTATCACAATTCACTGCTTCTTCCTTGCTCATTACCCTGTGAACTGCACTACTTTTGCTGCCTGGAACAATACCAACAGTGTAAGAAAACTTGGAGAACACAAAATTGTTGCACATATAATTTAAATCCTATTCAAAGCTGTGGCTTCTGCAGCACACATTCAAACAGGTGTATTATAAAGAGATCTGGACTGGAAAAGAATACACTCTGGAGATACATTGTGGGTATCCTATGGATTTTGGTTAAGCTTCTGATAAAGATGAGTCTGAACCAAACGTTGGGAATGTGAGTTATGAGTGGCTGAGACCCCTACCAAAATTCATTGCAAGGCCAATCACCTTTAGCAGATTAACAGGGCATATAACTGGGTACAAAACCAAAACATGAACATGATAAAATGCCTGTCAGAGACCCCAGTCACAGGGGGTTTGTTCCCTTAGAATTCTACCCCTCCCAATGTGTGCTGCTGTACCCCTGTGGCAGTCCCAGAGAAGTCCCACCCCTACACTAATAAAAAGTGTATTTCTCGTTCTTATTTACATTTTTCACTTCTCACAAGCTTTAGCATCGATCACTTTTTTTTCGGAGGGGACAGAGAAGATACAGTAATCTCTGGCGGACTTATAGATATGAACTTGCTTGATCAGTGCCAGATACTTACGAGATCAAAATACTCTGCTGCATTACATATACTGTGTTTGTTGTCATGAGAAGAAAATGGGAAATTCTTGTTCCCTGCTCTCTGAAAGAAAAGAAATTATAGCAAAAAATATGAATCTTCATACACCCTGTTTGGAGTCTACTAGTCTTAGTTCTTATATTCTGAAATTACAACTGCCTGTGTTCTGGCACAGAAGTCATATTCACATGTTAAATATCCAACTGTACCTCATTTTACAGGGGTAATGTGGACTTTCTATTTTTTTATTTTATAAAATCATCAGGAGGATTTACTGAATATATACATGATTAATATAAAAGTGTGAATTTTCAAATAAGAAATGATACATTTTGTCTGCAAGCAGCAAAATGCTGGATATGTCAAGATTGCCTTGTTTGATTTAGTAGGCCTAAAGCTAATTAAAATAAACTACAAAAGGGACCTCAAAACTGAATTAGTCTGTGATTTATGAATTGAATGGCATGGATATTGCTTGTTGCAGGGGAAGTGGAGGACGTATTAATTGCTTAACTCATTTATAATCTCATTCTTTAACATGATGGTCATCCAGTCTCTTCATAAGAAAAATGGAACAACTATTTTAAAAACAACTAAACATTCTTAAATTTTTTTCATGCTTGTTATATATCATTGCAATATTCCAACTATGATATTCACCTCCAAACAGAAGAACAAGCTTTAATGTAACACAGTCTAAAAGAGGTGTTTCAAGAGGAGGGGAATCTGAGTCATCTCTGAGGAGAAATGTAACTGGGGGCCTGATCCAGAAGAAAAATCACCACATACAATATCTGCCTGCATGGTCGTATCTCAGGATATTTGGTCTGCAAGGCAGATTTTCTATTTTTTATTTTTTTTAGGTATGTTCCACATGTTCACTTGTCTCACACAGATTCAACCAGACTATAGTTCAGTGGATAAGTGAATTCAGCAGATACATTCTCATATATGTGTTTAAAAATAAGCACCTTCTAAGTCAGTAAAATGCAAGACTTACTAAAATATCCTCCTGCAATTACATGTCAATCTCAACATTTCAGGAACAGTGTTTATTACTAGTGCCTATGTGCTGCAGGAGAATTGAAAACCAGGATGGTAAATACTGACTATCATCTCTCAGAAGGATTCCCCATATTAACTAATGGTTAAAAAAAATCTAGTGCAGAATAATCATAGGACTATCATGAAGTAAGAAATAAGAAGTAACATGGGCTTCAACAGTACTATATTTCTGAGAAAATTAATTAACTTCACAGCCAGGGAGTTCCCTCATACAAAGGGATCAGAGCCATCCAGCTAAACATTGGCAGTGAACTTCCAACTTTTTAAATGTCACATAAACAAACTTCCCCAGATCGTCCCTGTGACATCCCATTTTAGCCTTTAGAACCCCTTGGTGCTCTCCCCACTGATTTCAGTTCTTGCTTTATGGCAGGCTGGAATCCCCCTGATTCTGTTGAACAGTGAAGGGCTGGTAAAGACAAGACATGAACCATCAGGTGAACAGTCACACTGGTCGCTCGCACCTGGTTCTCCTTTTCACAGTGGCAAAAGCCAGATACTTCACAGAAAAGCCAGTGTAACACCAACACAGCAAACACTCATGTTACAGTCTAATGTCTTTTTCACTAGCCCCAAGCTTCCCTTTCAAATATTCCTTCCAAGCCCATTTGTGCTCTTCATTATAGCGAAATCTGTGAAATGAACTCAATGTAATTGCTATGCTTATAGAAAATGAAAATAGAAAATGTTCTGTGCACAAAGTGGGTGGGTAAAGCAAAGCTCAGTGTGGTGACAGAAAAAGGACATAAAAACGTGCTGATGAAACTGCAACATTTTAAATACTTATGATTTTAAAACACTGTATTTGTTTGATCGTAAAATTGTCCCAAGTCTCCCCATTTTTAAGCAAGCCTTAAAAAATGTTTCAAATGGGAAGTTTCTATATTTGAAATGATCAAAAGAATAATCCTTCGCCTGAATATACAGAATTGCTGACATTCAATACAAAACAGATTTTCAAATTTCAATTGAACATTCTTACAGGGCTTTACACACGGGTTTTGGACTGAGATTGATCCTAATGTATTCTGTGTCTCAAGAATAAAAAGAAAAAGTGACTGATGCTTGAAATCAGCAATAATACAGCAGGACTTTGAGTATCCAAAATTACAAGTGAGTAACAGGGAAATATGTTTCTCCCTCAGCCCAGCCAGCAATCACTTCATCCCCTGAGGCACAAAGTCTGCCAGCCCGCTGTGACTGCTCTGCTAAGGACCACAAGTGCTGTTCTTACTTACAACTTGGCAAGTGACAACTTGCAAAAGAGCTCTGGAAATCGACTGTATTGCCCGAGGAACTCACCGGGTCCCGAGCTTTGTATTCCAGAGGCAATCTATGCTTAATGCCCTGAGCAGCTGTTGAGTCCAAGACATGTCTCAGAGCAGCGCTTGTTGTTGACTCAAGTTCATCCTGGCACACTCCAATGTGAGCAAACTAGAAAATAACGAATATTATGACCCTTTTACAAAAAAAAAAAAAAAAAAAAAAAGCCCGCAAAACCCAAATAAATCTCATCAGAAATGCGGCCGAAGTGGTATTAGCCTATTTCGTTTTTATTATTTGGATTGCAGCAGCACCTAGTGGCCGCTGGAAAAACCAGGAGCCTCCCCGCTCCCCCCCCAACCCCTGCTATAAAGACCCTTGGACGTGGATCAGTAACCAGACAAGCATATTTACTTTCAAGGCAACAATATCCAGCAAGTTGCTGAAAACTTTATACAGCAATAACCACGCAGGAAAACCATTTAATGACCATTTTCCCCCAATGCTGCTCCTGCTGCTGTACAGCCACAGGTTTGAAAGCACAAAAGTTTTGGGAACAGCTCAACCAAATGCCAGGCCAAGGGGTTCAGGGACTGAGGAACAGCCTGTGCCAGTGTGTGTCACAGTGCCCAGGGGTGCCAAGATGTCCCAGCCCAGCACTTCCAAAGGGGTCACAGTGTTCTCCTGAGGGTGAGAACTGAGGGAAACGTTGGCTGGAGTTCTCCAGAAGAGAAAGAAAACCATCTAGGGCTAAATATCTAATAAGAGACCTCCAGCATTGCTGAAGAACTGGGAAAGAAAGTCCAGCCAGAGTTTGCTTCAGCACATCTCCTCCGAATACCCAGAGCACTTTTTCCATATAAACATCATGAATGGGAAAACTCAGTTCTGGCTAAAAGCCAGTCACCCTTAGCATGGTGTGTTTTGGAGAGTTTAAGGATAAAGAAGGCCTGTGGGGGACATAGGGGCTCCTGCCCAGCCCTCACCCAGTCGCCAGGACGCCGCTCCCTGCCCTGGGACATCGCTCAGGGCCACTCCACCTCAGATATCCTTCCAGGGGCACTGCGGCTCCTTGCCCAGCTCACGGTGGGGTACACGCGTGGAACGCCCCCTCTGTGACCTCACACCCTCCAGTGAGATCCAGGCAAGCAAAAGGAACACTCCTCTTGCCCATCTACCACAAGGAGAGGGGAAATAAAAGCTGGCAAAAGGATTGAATGTTGTCTTAAAGTGGGAGAGAAATGGAGTTCTGTTTAAAACCAAATCAGTTCTGCACAATCATTTTACAATCTGAATGGTAATGCTTGAAGAAAAGAGGGTTGTTCTTGAGGAAAATCCGGAGGACAACAGGGATATAATTTTTGAGATGTAACTCCACACTGGTTTTTTTTGCTTTTGAGTGCTGACTTGGAACCATCCCAGCTTTTTAACTGTGAGCACACTGGGTCAGTGTAGCACCAACCAAGACTTTGTCTCCTTGGCCTTGACAGACTGCATAGAATATGAGACTCAAGTCCTTTCTGGCTTGACACTGCCAGAGGGCAGGGTTAGGTGGGATACTGGAGAGAAGTTTTCCCCTGTGAGGGTGGGCAGGCCCTGGCACAGGTTGCCCAGAGAATCTGTGGCTGCCCCTGGATCCCTGGAAGTGTCCAAGGCCAGGTTGGATGGGGCTTGGAGCAACCTGCGACAGTGGAAGGTGTAGGGGGTGGAACAGGATGGTCTTTAAGGTCCTTCCAACACAAACCACTCCATCATTTTATTATATATAGATATAGATCTATAAATAATCTAAGTTGTACTCCCTGACCAGTCATGAACTGTACTGCCTCTTGTGCCATGGAGAATACCATCTAAAAGGAATAGATACTACAAATCCCGTGGGCACTACTGAAGGCACTATTTGCTTGCCCAGGCCAGCACAGCTTAGCCTTTGTCAAACACAGTGCCCATGCAGAGGCCAGAACACGGCAGTTCTCTGTCCCCTCACACTCCGAGGCACCCCATCACCAAGTTTTCGCTGGTTTCATTAAGGTCCCAGGTACCCAACATGCCTGTAAATGCCACACAGCCCCTTACCTAGGCTATCTAGCCTGGCAGTGCAGCAGTCCTTCCCCAGGACTGCCCAGCTGAGCCAGGAGCACCAGGATGGGATGGCAAGGCCGAGAGGCACCAGAGACAGGACTAGAGCACCTTGCTCTCCTGGCACAGAACCCCGCAATAAATTACACTGGAAAAGGCCTTTGAGATCATCCAGTCCAACCTGCAACCCAACACCATCCTGCCACTCAGACAGGAGCACTGAGTGCCATGTCCGGTCTTTCCTTGGGCACCTCCAGGGACAGTGACCCCATCACCTCCCTGGGCAGCCCCTTCCAATGTCTGATCACCCGTTCTGTGGAGAAATTCCTGCTGGTGCCCAACCTGGACCTCCCCTGGCACAACCTGAGGCCATTTCCTCTTCACAGCTCCCTCAAGCTGTGCCAAGGGAGGTCCAGGTTAGACACCAGGAAAATTTCTCCACAGAAAGCATTGCCAACCACTGGAAGGGGCTGCCCAGGGAGGTGGTGCAGCCACAACCTCGGTGGTGTCCAAGGAACTACAGGACGTGCCACTCAGTGCTCTGATCTGTGTGACAAGGCGGTGACATGGGTCGCAGGGTGGGCTGGGCGACCTCGGCGGTCTTTTCCAGCCTCAGTGGCTCTGTGTCCCTCCTGTCACACGGCCATGGCCTACCCTCGCTCCCCTCACACTACCATTCCCCCCTCACCCGGCCATGGCCACCATTACCTCCCTCACACGGCCATGGCCTACCCTCGCTCCCCTCACACTGCCATGGCCTACTCTCGCTCCCCTCCCCCCCCCATTCCCGCCCCTCACCCGGCCATGGCCTACCCTCGCTCCCCTCACACCGCCATTCCCCCCTCACACGGCCATGGCCGCCCCCCCCGCCCTCCCGCAAGTCTCGCGAGATCCGGCAGTTCCCGGCCCGCCGCCTGCGGGAAGCGCCCCCGCTCCGCTCCCGTCCCCATTCCCGGTTCCCGTTCCCGGTCCCCGTTCCCTGTTCCCTCTCCCGTCCCCATTCCCGGTTCTCACTCCCCGCTCCCGGGCCATGGAGGAGCCCTGCGGCGCGGGCGCCGCTGCCCCGCTCCGGGCAGACGCCGAGGAGCCCAAGCAGGTGAGGGAAAGGGACGGGGGGCCCGCGGTGCGTGAGGGAGCGGCGCTGAGAGGCACACACACATACATATACACACAAATAAACACACAAACACAGCCCATGGCGCTGCTCTGCTCCCAGGTGCTGGGTCTGACCCTCCTTCCAGCCGCGGTCAGGGCCGGGCAGCGCGCTAATTACGATGAAGCGCTAATTGCGAGCGGCGGGGCTGTCGCTGTGTGTGAGGGCACGGCATTTACATAAGGCTGTCCCGGGGAGCCCTGACAGCCCGTACTGCTGCGTTTGGAAAGACATTTGGAAAGGGCTGGGTGTTTATTGCTGTTTATGAGGGCAGAAGTGTGTTTTTAGCCTTAGTGTTGGTGTTAGCGAACGCCGGGCGCTAGTGAACATTTGCTTTCTGAGGCTCCCCTGGGACTTACACGCTTTGATTTTGGCTTTTCCCAAGGTTTCAAGCTCCGTGGGGATCCGACCTTAGTTATTGTGGGACCGGCCCTGCTGGGGGCACAGCTCTCACCTGGGGACAGAGGGGACACTGAGGGGCTGGAGAGCTGGAAAAGGGGCTGGGAAGGGGCTGAGGGGGCTGAGCCTGGAGAAAAGGAGGCTCAGGGGGACCTTCTCATCCCATACAACTCCCTGCCAGGAGGGGGTCGGGTTCTCCTCCCAGGGAACAGGGACAGGAGCA
>JAWWTY010000158.1:32969898-32986760 GCA_035222235.1 Margarornis squamiger
CCTGGAGGTGCCCAAGGCAGGACTGGCCGTGGCACTCAGGGACAAGGTGGGCATCGGGCACAGGGTGGGCTTGGTGACCTTAGAGGTCTTTTCCAACCTTGATGATTCCATGATAATTCGGAGTGGAGCTTATACTTGACACAAATGTTGGAATCGGGAGAACTGAAATACTCCCGAGCACGAGCAGGAGAAAGAGGTAAGTGAATATAGCACTGGGTTTTGGCCTCTTGCCATTAAAAATAACTGATTACAGAGCAAGCCTGAGAGTTTTAATTGCCAGCCTTTTATAAATACAATACTTGATTTCTCTCTGCAACCCAGGGGTCGGTGCTGTTCCTTGGAGGCAATGAAGTGAAGAGCAGTGCAGTGGTGAAGTACTCCTCTGCCCCACCACAGGCAGCCTTTGCCCGGCTCCAGGAGAAAACAGACTTGAAGCTTCCCCCTGCCAACTGGTTACGTGAAAGTGCCAAGCTGGGACCAGCAGGGACAACCATTCTGGGCAACAGCAAAAAAAGTAAACCCTTCTCAAGGTAAGTAACACCAGCCCCTATTTTTGCCAGGCCTTTATGAAGGATTCTAGTAGTGGACTTGGAATCTATGTCATTTAAACTGTCCAGTACAGACTGTACCATAGCAACAAGCTATTGCTTTGTCTTAACCATTCTCCTTTCCTTTTTCATCTAGAGTTCTTGCCTGTATGCTCTAACTTGTCTCCTTTGTAAATTATTAATGTTGATTATTATTTTGCTCAAGTGCATGTTGACACCTTGCCTGAGACAGTCAAACTGACTTTATGTTCTTCCCTGGCTGGCCAAAATTAAACTGGATTGGTTCAGTCAGCCAGGCTGCCTTTGATAACAGGTGAAAACAGAACAAATGTGGTTCCCCTTGGAAGCCAAGAGACAAGTTGTAGCTCTTCTGGATCTTTACAAACTGAGCCTGACTAACTAATGGCAAATGGAGTTTCATGTTTATATCAGGAGTGAACACAGGAGGTGAAAGAAGGGGCAAACCCAAAGAGCAGTGTTGCCTTTTGGTGTGGATATTTTTTAAATAGATGAATGAGTCGAGTTCAGAGTGTTTGTAAACAGGAGGCTCAAATCCTGTGCTGAACAAGCAGAATCACAGCAAATCAACCACTCAGTGAAATTTAACAGTTTGTGGAGGGTCTGTGTTTAAATCCTCATAACCTCTTTTAGGAGCTGTATTATTTTTTTTCCTTGAGCAGAATAACATGTTTTTCAAGGCTTTATGATTTTTTCCTGTTTATTTTTGTCAAATAGAGGCTGGCAGTTGAATGTCTCTCTAGTGTCAGTATTAAAAAGCTCATAGCAAAATTGTAACTTTGGACACTTGCACATCATGTATTTTTGGGGTTTTAGTAATATCTGGTTTAATTTTAGAGAATGAGCTGTACATTAAAATATTCTAACTTAAGTAGCTTAAGAGAGGCCTTAATGAGGGTGGAGGAATATGCAAGGATGAGTCTGTTACAACATGTAGGGCAGTTCTGGAAAACGTGAATAAGAGGTAAAATTAAGTGATAGCTACTAAAATTAAAGTATTTAATGTGCTTAATGCCTGAAAGAGAAACTCTTTGAAAAACTCTTCTTGTTTTTAGTGCTAAAAAAACCCACTCAGTTTCTCTGATTTCCCATAGCTGTCCTAGCAAACACTTTAAATTTTTCTTGAATTCAAGAAAACCTCAAGTATTTTAGAATGTCCTGAAATCAGATCTAAGCACTTTCAAAGATATCTTCAAAAAAACTTACAGAATATAAAAATGAAATTATTTTGTTAATTTGAGGTCTCATTACACTCGATGATGTATAGTTGGACTGTTTTTTTTGTGACAAAAAAACCTTTCAAAGATTTAATAAGTCTAAAAACCAGGTCTCTGATGTCATGCTGCACCTGTGTTAACTTGTAATGCTTTTGAAATAGCTTTGGGATGGCTTATGACTTCATTGACTCCGTTGGCAATGACGTAGATGTCGTGTCTGATTCAGAGGTATGTACAGCTCCTTAACTTCTGCCATTCAAATTCTTTCACTGCATAAACTGTGTTTTAAGATACTGTCATGGTTTTCTGACATCTCTGTGTCCTATGTGGAAAAGGAAGTATCCCCAGACTTTTGCCCTGCCATGTCAGGGAGTTGTGATTGCTGCATAAGAAATGCAGAGGGAAAATCGTATTTCCTGTCCATTTCTACAAATAATCTTCAGCTAAAATGTGCAGTTTAGTGAATGCAGCACATTTTGCAAAGCAGTTGTTTTGAGTGTTTGAAATTATTCTGATGTAAATTATTACTCTCAAGGTGATTTTCTGTTCTGATCTAGAAGAGAAAGCTCCCCTCCAACTTGCTTTTCTTTCCTCTGATTTGTGTCAGCTTTTTGTTGCTGGAAATATCTGTAGAATTCAGATGAAGAAACATACATTTACTGTATTAAAATTTGGCAGATTTGTATTCAGACTTAGATCCTCTGTCCAGATTCTTCTGGGCACCTGGCAAAGTGTTAGTATTCCTGTGGTGAAGAGAAAGCTTTAGAATCCAAACCATCCACTTGCATATTTTTGTCATTTTTGTTGATACCTGGCCATGATTATCAAAAGACAGAACATGTTTGAACCATGTGTGTACTTTTTATTGACTACTTGGTCTCTCTAGCACTATCATTTGTGTGCTCTGGGCTCAACAAATGCATTTTCTTGTGGAATGGTCTTAGATTAAATCACAGCCCCTGTAAGGTTTCATTTGCCTGACTGTGTGTGCTGTTTTTGGCCGAGGAAATTTGCTTCCCAGTGGCTGGTCTGGGTTTGTGTTTTGGAACTGTGCTGAACACAGGGCTGATAACACAGAGATATTTTTATTATTGCTGAGCAGGGTTTACACAGAGCCATGGCCTTTTCTGCTTCTGTTGCCACCCTGGTGAGGGGGTGGGGATGCCTGGGAAACTGGGAGGAATCCCAGCCAGGACAGGTGACCCTGAGTGACCAAAGGGACTTGGGGGGAAGAAGGAAGAGGGATATTTGGGGTGTTGATATTTGTCTTCCCAAGTCACCATTACACGTGATGAGGCCTCAGTTTCCTAAAAATTGCCTTACAATGCAGGGCAATTCCAGTGAATATTCTCTGTTTTCACTTTTCCCCTGCAAGAACATTAAGAAGCTCCTGAAGATCCCTTACAGCAAGTCCCACGTGAGCATGGCCGTGCATCGCATCGGGCGGACACTTCTCTTGGACGAGCTGGATATTCAGGAGCTCTTCATGAGATCCTCTCAGGTGAACCAGTTGGGCTTTGCTAAGTATGGCATGTGGTCAAAATGCATTATTTCAGGAACTGAGTAACCAGCAAGAAAACATGTGTGGAAATTCCTGAGCACCAGAGGTGCTCTGTTCTGCAGCAGTCAGTTTAGCCATGAACCACACCTGATGTGCTGCATTTGTGGTATTGTAGCATTAAAACTCCACGTCCCACTGTCCTGTAATTACTTCACTATTGCTACACTATTTGATTTGGTTTATTCCTAACAAATATTTGTTACTGTGTAACCTCCTATGTATCTGAGTTTCTAATGAAGTAAGACCTTTTCTAGAAGATAAATTCTCAGTCATGACCAATTCAGGACTTCAGCTGTGAAGTTATTTTCTGGGTTTCTTTTCCTGTTGTGGATGAGTATTTGCAAGTATATAAGGCACTTTGTTTACTTTGCAGATGCTTCTTGATGTTAATTTCATATTTCTGATAATGTCTAGACAGGGGACTGGACGTGGCTGAAGGAATTTTATCAAAGGCTCATTGATCAGAAGTGGCAAAGGAAAAAGAAGAGTAAAGAACATTGGTACCAGAAGGCTATACTTTCTAAATTTTTGTATTACAGGTAACCTTACGTCTGCGTGAATCTTAAATTCTGCATCACTTACTTTTGCCTGGTTTCTGGTCTTGAAGTAAATGTTAAAATTCCATTATGGTCTGTCTTATTTACTGGGTTAGCCTTACACTGAGAAAATTGAGGGATGAGATCAGGAAACAACATGCAAACGTTGTAACAGAAATTGAAGTATTTTACTTTAAAATTGAAGTATTAAAGAGCAAAATAAACAGCATGACTCGATTAACTGCATGTTAGCCAACTCATTTGTTGAGAACAGACATAACAATTCTAAAATGGATCTGTTTGCCTATAGTCACCTTTCCAATGTTTCTTTGTCAGCATTAATGGTGATGGAGCTGCTCAGCCTGTTCCTTCCACTTCCAAACAGCACCAGGAGGGTCCTGTTGCAGGTGAGAGCGATGAAGCAGGAAGGGCCTCCTGGCCAGCTCCTTTTGAAATGCCTTCTTCGTTATCTGAAGATCCAGGTGCCTCTAACCAGGTTGGTGTGTGGGTTGTGTTTGAAGTGGCACCTCGGTGTTTGTAGAGATGTAGATGTTGAAATGTTTTCAGAGGTGCTGCTGCAGAACTCTCTGCTGAAAGAACTGAGCTAAGGGTTGAGGAGAACTTGGCAGGAGGTGCAGTTTAGTTTATGCCAGTGTTTCAGAGCTCTTAATTTTAGAAATTACTTTTTTCCTCTCACTCTGTTGTTAAATTGTTATTTATCCCAGCATTTTTGAGAAAGCATTTGGCTAGGAGTAATCATCAGTGACCTTATCTAAAAGTAGGAGAATCCTGATATTCAGAAGGTGTGTGTGTGCAAGCTTGAGGTTCTGGCCTTTCTTTTAAAATCTGTCATTAAAATCAGCCTGTTGTGGCCTTTGACTTACTAGGTGAAGAGGAAAATGAACATCTGTGAAAATGTTTGCAAAACAGTTAAGCAACATTTACAAATACTTGCTATGAGACTGCACAAGTGAAAAGGGAGATGTTTATAATAATTATGCAACAAACTGATTATTATCAGGCCCTAATTCAGGGTTTCCATCTGTGGCTAAACTTATTTTTGAATACTGTTAATTCCTGTGGGTTTTTGAGTCATATAAATCAGGAATTGATTATATTTTGGAAAGGTTGAAAGATGTGTTGTATTCATTCTGCATTAATAGAATAATGATGCTATAGCTGTGCTTGCACAGTATACCATTCATATACCAAACGTCTTGGTCAGGCAGTTTCTAACCTACATTATCCATAAAAATGTAACTGCATGTGTTGTGGTGTGGTCATATTCTGAAGTGGAGAAATATTTCAGTACTTGCAAGCTTTTAGAAAAAGGACTACTTCTCTCTTCCACCCTCTTGAGGAACTATTGCCCAATCCAGGAGACTGTTTATCATAGAGAAGCTGTTGTGTAGTGCAGTGTGGTTTTCTTTCATTTAGAAATAAAACAGCAGGAAAGAGGTTTTGCTTCTGGAGACTGATAATCCGGTGCTGGCCCTGGGTTAATGAGGAGTTCCTATAAATACTTTCTGATTTCTTTCCAGAGCCTCTGAGACTATAAATAAAGTAAAAAACTCTGGTCCTATCTATAGAAAAGAAGCATTCTAGTCACTGACTAGAGGCTTCTGGTAGTTTAATATATCCTTATTTCAAGATGTTAGAGGTAAAGGTTTTTCCCTTCTATGCTTTTGTTGTTCCTATTCTTTGTGAATGGCCTGACTTGACCTCAGCAGCAGAGTCACTCCTTATCCTTGTGCTTTCCACAGGGCAGTGTGCCTCTTGAACCCTCATATATAGTGGGGCACGTGGCCTCAGCCCCCAGAGAACAAAACCTGACTCCTTTGTTCAATGACGGGGAGAACAGTCAGGTATGCTATCTGTGAGATCCGAACCCCCACTCTCAACATCACACACCTCAGAATCTGGGCTCAACTGGCACCAGGACAGAACCTCAGTCCCCTGTAGAAGTAGCTTTTGTGGCATCTGCACCCTGAGTCTTTTGAGTTCCTGTGAACCTGTAGCCTAGTTCATCACGTGCTGTCTTTTATTTGCTGCTTTAGCTTCCTGCTGCCTCATAATTCCACAGAATGTCCTCGACACCAAGTTTTATGCCAGTGTTTTATAGACCAAACCTGTTTTCTCTTAATGAAGGGACTTAAAAATGACTTTGTTCGTAATATCCTGTGGACCTTTGAAGATATCCACATGTTGGTGGGCTCAAACATGCCAATATTTGGAGGTGGGAGATACCCTGCTGTGAGCCTGCGTCTCAGGTGAGCTTGGAAGTTCAGGAGATACACATGCCAGCCTTGACTGATTTGTTGCTTTGCTGCTTATTTATCTACTTGTGTGTTTTGCTATTTTGATAAAAGAGAGCAGTGATGCTTTTCCTGCTGGGATTCTGAATGTCAGTGAGGAAGTTGGGCATAAGTACTTAAAATATTATTAAACAGTAAGAACTGTTCCAGTCACAATTTAATGCTGATCACTTGATGACCAGTCTTTCTGCTCCTGCCTCTACACAGGCAAAGAATGAGCAAAAACTTGAAATTCACTTGATTTATTTGTATATATGTCATTGTTTTAAGACACATTTAGGAATTAATAGCACCTTGCTCTGCAAGTTTTTGAAGGTCTGGGAGAAAGTTTGTTCTGTAATTAGTTGCAGCTAGTACTGCAATTCCTTTAGAACTTGTTAAGTACTTATTATCTTGTTAATAGCGTGACATCTGAAACTTGTTAAAATATAAGTGTGAGCAAAAATTCCAGACTGCTGATGGAATGTGAGCATATTCCATTGGAGAGATCAGTAAGTCTGTTTTGATATAGCTCATTGTTATAACAATTCACAAATAATTGGTTTAGTATCCATCCACTCTCAGGTGACTTAAATCAAAATCCCATTAGTAAACATCCCTAATATTTTCTGAACCGTAAATAAAGACTTAAATAACACTAGAAATATTTGTTTTCAGGGATAACAACAAGCCAATAAATGTGCTAACAGGAATTGACTATTGGTTGGACAACTTGATATGCAACGTACCGGAGCTTGTGATGTGCTTTCACGTGAATGGAATTGTTCAGGTAGGTCTGGCCCTTTGTGTTATGCCTTGGTAGAACAATCTGTTCTTCACTTGCTGAAATTGCTTCAATTGCAGCAGATCTCTCTCACTGTTCTGACAGAAGGACTACAAAAATCCTCTGTTGCAGGATGAGAAGCCTCGAGACAGCTTGCAGCAGTCATCTAAAAATAGTGTTCCTTTTTTCCCCTCCCTTTCATGCATGCAAGATTCCTTTTTCCCCTGGTGTATGAGGAAAGGCAGAAATAAAAAATGCAGCAGCAGCAATCAATTTTTTACATCCTGACATCTGGAGTGTTCCCTTGCCAAGACAGATGCAGGGGGTTTGGACGTTTGTTTGGGCTCTTTTACCATAGACCAGCTGAGGTTCTCTTGTGCCTGGTAGGCTGTAGTTGCTTCCAAGGCTGACAGGGTTTTACTGAAGTAATAAATGTGGCACCTTCTCCCCTTTTTTTCCAGCTTTTGTTCTCCATTTACCATGTTTGTCACAGAAGTGGATCCTTGTGAAAGCTTTCATTGGGTAGTTTAATCAAGATGTTCTTGATTAAAGCAAATTATAGAACTTAATTTATCATTACAGTAGCCTTTGATTCTTTCAGCTAGAGTCACTGATACATGAATTTTGGGGGTGTAGTTGGCAGAAAACCCTCCTAATCTTGAGTTTTGACATACATTCTTTGCAGAAATATGAAATGATCAAGACTGAAGATATTCCCAACTTGGAAAACTCAAATTTTTCTACCAAAGTGATAAAAGATATTGCTCAAAATATCTTGTCTTTTCTGAAATCAAATTGCACCAAAGAAGGACATACTTACTGGTTGTTTAAAGGTTAGTAGATTTAGATGATTTTGAAGAGATTCATGGTAATGTCATGTTGATTAATGAAAGATGTTACTTTTCAGCAAGTGGGAGTGATATTGTAAAGCTCTATGACCTCACCACGCTTTGTGAAGAGACAGAGGACAAATACCAAAACCCTTTTACAATGCCAGTGGCAATTCTTCTGTACAAGTGAGTCTCCATCGTTTCTGTTCTAATACTTAGTTCTTGATGCAGTTGCACTAAGAAAACAGACCAAAAATCATGATGAAATGACAATCAGACACATAATAAACCTTAGTCCAACTAAATCAAAATAGACCTTCTCCTTTTCACCATTTCTCCATGTACACTTTCTTGCTGAGAAAGTCTTGCAGACCCATCATAAAGCTTGGTACATCTACATTTGCAGTAAAATTGTTTAAAGTTGCTTTTTCTTCTAGCATGAGGAAATTATCCAGGGATTTCACTGTTTTGTTCAACTTTCTTTTAGAGTTGCTTGCAATATGATGCTGAAGAAAAACCAGAACAAGAAACACTATGGCACTATCAGAACATTGCTCCTGAATTGTCTGAAGTTACTGGACAATGGCAGACATCCTCAAGTAAGAATTATGTGTTTTCCTGTATTTTCGTGTAAAATGTAATAGAAATGTCATTGTCATACAGCTGGTGGTATTGTGTGTGCTAAGTTCTTCTCCCAAGGGAGAGAGTTTAAATTTATTTATAAGCTTAAAAGTTGAGTTGATGCTTAAAGAATCCCCACATTTTGTTTTTAATTAGTAGCCTCGTTGCTGCACAAGTCTTCTGTCCTTCTCTAAAAAGGAACTTGTCATTACATTTGCTCTTTTGCTCTTGTTCCCAACGAGCCTTTTTGGAGCAGATCTTGAATAGACAGTGTAAAATATGAATGTAAGAACATTTTTACTCTGGAGGTGGCTGAAAACTGCACTGAAAACAGGTCAACCAGAGGGGCCAGACTCTCCATCCTTTGGGATACTCATAGCCCAGCTGGACATGGTCCTGAGCAACCTGCTTGGAGCAAGTGGGTTGGGTTAGGCAGTCTCTAAATTATTTAGATTTAAGCTGTTTTCATTAATGCCAAAAATGTGATGAGCAAAATCTGATTTGTATTTAAAATGGGTTAAGTGGGGAGACATGGTAGAGTCGTGAAAAGTTCTCAAAATCCCAGTAGAATCTCTTCAATTGGTGGTGGTTTTTTTTTTGGCTTGCTTAAATTCCTTGTGTTGTCTCCTGTGATTTACAAGCTCTAAACAGGAAGTACTCATTCTTCACCAGCTGGTTTTTATTCTCTTCCAAACCTGATCAGGCTTGGATCCTTTTCCCTTTCAGGGAACTTGATCAGGCTTTATTTACAGCTTATCAAACACCTGTTTGCATGTAGTCTAGTCCTTATTCTAAGATAATTTATATTGTTCTTGTCTCTCATGAAAAGTATAGCTTGAAAATGAATCACTAATTTTTTTCTCTTCTTTAAAAAGATTATTGCTTCAGCAAACTACATGTTATCAGAGCTTTTCCAGCTGGATGAACCTAAAAAGGAAGACAGTACAGACTTCCCTATAAATGGAAATTCTGATGAGAGTTACAGTGAGGAAGAGGAAGAAATGCCAGACAGTGATGAAAATGGTTCTTACAGCAACAGTTCTGATCCCCCAGATGACAATAAAGCAGTGGCAATAATCAAATCTGTTGGAGAGTTGTCAGTGCCAGAAAAGTACAAGTCTGTGCATCGAATACGTGTGAGTGACACTGGGTTTGTGAGGGTTTTCTTGGAAGATCCAGTTCGTGTCAGCAGCTTGGGTAGTGGAATTCACTTAACCTGTTAGTTTTATTTTCAGGGTAACTGGAGGGGAGGAAGAAACTTTTCATGAGCTGCCCATAAAATTTGAGGTGTTTGAATGTGACAGTTTAATGTAGATTTTTCCCTACTATCTTCCACATGTTCTTGAGGGCATTATTCTGCATGTTCCTGTCTTGGCAGTAAAGTAGAAGCAAAGAACAAGATTTCTTAGAAAAGTTTGTAACTGCTGTTTCTAACACCCCAAGGTCCAGCAGCTGAAAAGATGACAATTTGTGCAGGTGCAGAAGCATTTGTTTTTAACTCTCCCTTCTATTCTGCCTCAGAAGAAAACTAGAATATAAATCTCCCCAACAACCCCCAAGGCACTAAGTTGTTGAGAGGTGACAAAAGTGCAACTTTGTATAGGCTGAATAACTGATTTCTGGGCAGTGTTGAATCTGCTTATCTTGTTATTATGGAATAGATCCATCTGTGCTTTCCATTGTCTCTGGAGTCACCAGGGGAGACCAAGAGTAGGTGCCCAGGTACAGGAACTGCTCAGCGAGGCCAAGGAAAGCAATCCTGGGGTGTTCTAAGCATAGAGTTCAGCTGTTCCATTAACACTTTGTCTTAATGCTCCTCTTGTCTGCATCTCCTGGCGGGTATTTTCACATTTCCCATGCTGACCACTCTTCCCTCCCTTCCCATGAAGCCCAGCTGTGCATTCCCAGTCTGCCACGGCACCGAGGAGCGCTGCAGGCTGGTGCTCAACCACGTCCTGGAGGTGAGTTCACTGCAGCTTCCTGAGATACCTCAGCACCTCCCCAGCCATTGAGCTGCTCGGGGTTTGCTCAGTGCTGCTCTCAGGGTGAAGAAAGTTCGTTCTTCTCTTTTTTGGCAGGGCTTGAAATCTGTTGACAGCAGTGTTAAAAAAGAGAGTGACCTTCCTGCAGCCGACCCCAGCACTCCAATCCCGTTGAAATATGAAGATGAATCCACCAGTGGTGGTCCCGAGTGTCTGGAGAAACAGATGGCCTTATTTTTAGACAAAAGTAAGTTGTATTGTTGTGCAAATAAGACCTTGCCAGTGCCAACACAAACTGCTGTTACTTTATTTTGATTGTCAAAGCAGTGTGCTTAAGTCAGTAATTACACTTTTGCCTAAGGGAAAGCATACACCTAAAACTGGAGAACAGTCTGTTCCTTTTTAAATATGAAAAGAGAAGCTCATTAGGGATATTTTGCATATCAAAGAATCTTTTATAAGTAAACACATAATTTTACTGGACCCTGTTTAGATGTGGCTTTCAGATGAGTTGCATAACGGCTTGGTATTTTGGGGTTTGGTATGTGGAGCACCTTCAGTTCTGTGGGTTGTTTTTAAAATAGGCTTAATTCCTTTGGTTGTGTGACTTGGATGTTTTCTGGAAGAACTTCTGCCTTCTGGCAGGTTTTGCTCCTACATTATGCTTGCTGCTGAATTGCTTATAAATGTTAACTAGGATTTTGTTTTCTTTTTTGTACCTCTACAACTGGGGAAGGAAGCAGCAAATAAAAGATGTTTTGTTTGCTTAAATACTCAGACTCCAAAAGTTTCAGGCTGTAGTCTGTTTTATTTTTCTCTGAAGTGACATAAAAGGTTATAGGAAAGACTTTTATTCTGAAAGTAGTGCAGTTCTTTGCAGGGCAAGGAGCCCTGTAAGCATAGCTCAGAAAGAAATTTGTCTTGCCTATTTTTACAACCCTTTCTTCTTTCCTTTCTCCTCCTTTCTCCCTTTGAAAAATCTCTAAATCATTAAACAGTTCAGTTTTGGGATGTTAATTTAAGTGTCCTTGTGTTTATCTTTCAATTTTTTTACTGTCTCTGGGATTACAATGACCTGGAGATACACACTTTCCTTAGTTATTATCAGATACAAGACCACAGAATTTAAAGCCTTTATCAGAAAGTTATGTTTTTGCACTGAGATTTCCTGAGGAACTTTACCAAGGTCAGCTCAGCAAGAAGAGTGTTCTGATGGCAGCTCTCCTCAGCCAGGCTCTGTCTTCTGCCTTCACAGCTTGGAACTGATGACACACTGCAGCTCCCTGCCAGCTGGCAGGGAGAATGCCCACATAGTCACTTTTCAGTTTAGAAACAAGTGTTTCCGGGGGGATGGGAGGCAAATATTGCACAAAAAATCCTTGATTTCATTCCTGAATCTGTGCTCGAGTTCACCCCTGAAGTGGCAGTGCTGCTACTTGTTCACTTTTGCTTCTCCAGTCCCTGGGTTTGTTTTCTGTGGTGCCCAGGATGTAGTTTCTCTGCCACATGTATGTATTTACATACATACAGAAAGGATTAGTGCTTACTCTCCTGGAATTTCTAACCTGAACTATTTCTGCATGTTTACGGAGTGTGTGCAGTGTGGCTGTAGCTGTGTGGGGTGTCACTGTATTAGATTTGTCCTAATAGAACATGCAGTGCTTAAGAGTTTACTACTAATATTTACTTACTATATACTTACATGTTATTATAACATAGTGGGCTTACAAGTCAGACCTTGCAGGTCCAGCTGCAAGCAAGACACTCATTTCTGTGTGCAAATACTGTCAGGGCAAAATTCTGTCCTTTGGAGGAACAGGCCTTAAATCAGTGCCCTGTTCTTTCTGGTTCCATACCTGCTGCAGCATCAAAGGAAAACTTCAGCATCTTACACAGAGGATATCTTGAAATGAATGTGAGAAAGTCACTGGTTTTCCTTGTGAGAAAGACCTGGTTATCCAGTTCCTTCTGTGCTGGAGGCTAAAGCCACAAAAGGAGGCTTTCTCAGCAAGGCTGTTCATACAGAAACTGAGCATTTATCTTAAGGCATTGCTGGACAACATGACAAATTCTGCCTGTGGCTTTCTTGTTCTGTTCTGCTAGCTAAGGGCCCTGCACCCATGTTTCCCAAGCTGTTAGAAGTCAGAGGTAAGCTGCACTGTCACTGCCTCCCTGTATCCCAGGTGGAGTATGTGGAAGAGTGCCAAGCAGTGGGTCCATTCTGCAGGTGATAAATGGAGTGGCAGACAAGCTGGGATAACTCTGCCTGTGCAGGGCTGTAATAAGGCAATTTCCATCCTGTCTGAGCTGATGAAGTTGTGCTCAGTCTCTGGCATATGTTACAGAGAGGAGATTTACTGATGAGGTTCTCTTTCTGTTACAGTGGGCTCCTTTCAGAAGGGGAAGCATTCCAGTCAGTCAGGAATGATTCCTGGATCGTGGCAATATAAAATGAAACTCCAGCTCATTCTGAAATCATCAAAAGCTTATTATGTGCTGTCTGATGCTGCTATGATTCTGCAGAAATATGGGAGAGCACTACGGTACATCAAGCTGGCTTTGCAGTGCCATGGTAAGTTCTTAGAAGGGATTTGTCTCCTGTGCCATTGGCTGTAGGCTCCTCTCACAGTGTCATATATTGCTGTGCATGATTTATCCCACTGGTGTGCAGTGACAAGTCTGACAATCTGGGGTTCAGTTAAACTGAGTGTCTGGCTCATTATTGAGGACAGAAGTCTGTAGGAAGGGTAACTTCAGTGACTGATTGATAGAAAGATGCTCCCATTTTGACAGACTGAGAAACCTGAGTGCAGATTTGGAGCTTCAGAGCACTTGAATGTGGGGGAGTTGGCCCTGGTGCCAAGGCCAAGACAGTATTCTGTGCTCTAAGTGCTATTCCTGCAAGCTGATGTGTTTTCCCTGGAAATGCCTGGTGGTGCCCATGTCATTTAAATACATTCTTGACTCCCAGAAATACCAAACTTGTTCATCAGTGGAATTGGATGCTCCTCTAAATTGAAATCCATCTTCTTGTATTACTTGAATTTTGAGGAAAAGTTAAATCAGACTGTTTAGGCTAATACTGCCATAATGAGAGTTAACTAATTAGGAAAGGCCAGTAGCTTAGTGCTGTAGTGCTGCTATTTTGCTTCCATTTCTGTAGGGCTTGGGGCAGGAGGAGCCTTATAAAGCAAACCCATTTGATCTTAGCACAAAGCATCAACATGCTTACCAATAACTCAGAGCACTCTTCAGCTTTCAGTGGTTTACAGACTTGAGAATAAACTAGCTCTGCCTTTTGGAAGCTTTTCAAGCTGTATCTCTTTTGAGTTAATCTGTAGAGAGTCAGTTTTGCTTTAGTCAGCTCTGTAATGACCAGAGTGCTCTTGTTAAACCATAAGCTGTGTAGGGCAGCTGTGACTTTAACATAGGTTAGTTCTGAGAAGAACATGTGTTGCCACACTGACTCTGTATGCAGACAGGTCACATAAACCCCAATTATATTGCCAGTCTGCACCAAGCCTTGGGACATGCAGTTATTTTGTTCCCCCCCTCCCTCATCCATGGCTTTTTTCCCCACAGACACCTACTGCTGTCTCTGTGGCAGCATGCTTCCCGAGGTGCTGTTGTTCCTGTGCCAGTGCTTAACCCTTTGTGGGGACATCCAGCTGATGCTGGCTCAGAATGCAAACAACAGAGCAGCTTATCTGGAGGAGTACAATTACCAGACAAAAGAAGACCAGGAGATTCTGCACAGTCTTCACAGAGAATCCCGGTGCCAAGGTATGATCCTGACCCAAGAGAGCTGCCAGAATTATTTCATTAGTTTCCAAAGCATGCACTGGGAGCGTTTCTGGCAGAGGGTTTATTGCAGTCACTTCTGTTTCCTTCAGAGAAAGCTTACCACGCCTGTCATACATGAGGAGGTTGTCAAGATACTGGATATGACAAGGCTGAAGCTGTAAAATTACTAAAGACAGAAATTACTTAAGTAATAAGTAAAATTTATCTGTCTGGGATCATTCTGGTCTCTCTCTGGGCATTCTCCTCCAGACTACCACGGATTTAACTTTGGGAAATACTGCTTGACACACAGGTTTTGCATTTTGTTTTGCAGTGTTTGCCTGGGCTACGGATTTGTCCACAGACCTGGAATACCAGCTCTCTGTCAGCTGTAAATGCTATGAAGCAGCTTATGAAATCTTACTGTTCAGTAATTTAAAAAAGGAGAACCCAGAGCAGCACATCCAGGTGCTGAAGAGGATGGGCAACATCAGGAATGAGATTGGAGTGTTCTACATGAACCAGGCTGCTGCAGTGCAGACAGAGAGAGTGGGCAAGTGTCCTTTTTTCCATTTCTCACTATTTCATGCAGCTACAGCAGTGATCAAGCTCACCAATAGTGCCCAAAATCTCAAGGATTTCTGGGTATAACGATGGCATTTAAATAACATTTCAGTTTTTTAATGTCCATTCTAATTATTTGTCTACAGTAGATTACTGAGGCTTGTACACTGTACTTAATTGAGCCTAAACTGAATAAGGGTATATATAGCTTTGGAGAAAGTACTTTAAAAAAAATTCTTAGAATGCCCTCAAAAGTACATGAGGGAAACTTTAAACTCTGCTGTGAAGGGCAGGGCATGGTGCATTCTTGATGTGTTTGGTTTAACCCAGCATGAACAAGCAGAAGCTTAATTTAAACATAAGAATAGCTTTAGTAAAGTCAGCCTGTGAACTTTTTGGTAAGTAAATCCTTGGAAGCTTTCCCTTTGGTTTATTTTTGGTGGGTTTTTTGGGGGAAATGGAGTTGCCTTAAGCTTCTCTGTAGGGTCAGGTGTTCAGTGGGGTTTTGTTTTTGAACACAAACCATTAATGTCTTGTCCCCAAGTAACAGTGACATAAACTAGAACAAATTAGGTGCTGGTGGGTCAGTGTAAACAGCTCCAGCTTCCCAAATACCAGCTCTTTCCTGTGACCTTTGTCCAAGGAATAGTTGAAGGATTTGGGGTTGGACTTTCAATTTTGTGATTTGTCATCTTCACTGGGGTTTTTTCAGAACTGTTACTTAGCCAAAGTCAAAGCTTAAAATACTGAACTTTACTTGTGTATACTTGTTTTATTTGTTTCATGCTTTAAGTTTCTAGTAGTAGTTTCAGTACCCTGAATGTTACTGTGAAAACAAAATCTGGTTTATCCTGTTAATTTCCTGGTGTTTTGTGTGTAATGTTATTGGAATTCTTCTGGAAGTGCAGTATGTGTAGTAGTGCGCTTAAGATGTTAAGCCCACAAACATATGGAAACCTTAGGAGTATTTTCCATGAACTGGGTCTGCAGAATCATTCCCCACCCTTAAATTCTAAAAGGTCATTTATGAGAAAAAGAACATAATGGAAATGTTTGTTCAGTGTCTTTCAAGACCTTGAATGAGTCTCTGAGCCTTGTTCCTTCCCCCCAGTGAGTAAAAACATCTCGATGACGGAGCAGCAGCTCTGGAAGAAAAGCTTCTCGTGCTTTGAAGAAGGCATTCAGAACTTTGAGTCCATTGATGATGCCACCAATGCTGCCCTCCTGCTGTGCAACACAGGCAGGCTGATGAGGATCTGTGCCCAGGCCCACTGTGCAGCTGAAGGGGACTTCAAGAGGGAGTTCTCCCCAGAAGAGGCCCTTTATTACAATAAGGTAACATCGCCCTGGGTTTAGCTTGGCCAGGGCTCTGATACACCTTTCACTGGGAAGTGTTTGTGAATACCTTGGTAAATATGTGTGAGTCTGGGTGGAATAACCTGGGATACCTCTCCTGCTTTCAGACTATCCCAATCCTTGCTGTGCAGGCTTCAGTGTTGTTGAGGTTGGATTTCATTGCGCTGGTGCTGTGACATCCAGATCCTGATGTTTAACCTACTGCAGTGCCACACACAAGGGAGAGAGAATTGCATGGTCAGGATTAAAGTTGTTACCAAATGGGTGTAAAGAAAATAGCGAAGAAGGTCCAGAGAGATATTCTGAGAACCCCCTGAGGATGAGTAAAGAGAAATTAATTTCTAGTTGTTACAAATCCAGGCAGTAACTGTGTATGTGCATGACTTTGTCACCTCTAGGCTATTGACTACTATCTGAAGGCATTGAGGTCGCTGGGGAAGAGAGATGTGCATCCAGCTGTGTGGGATTCTGTGAACTGGGAGCTCTCCACCACTTACTTCACTATGGCAACTTTGCAGCAGGATTATGCTCCCTTGTCCAGAAAGGCTCAGGAACAGGTGACAAAGTGCAGTCATCATGTCTGGGATAAATGCATTGTTGTCTTCCTGGAAAAGTGAGCAGGGAGCAAAATCGGTATTGGAATTGTGGAATCAGAATGGTTTGGGTTGGAAGAGACCTTAGAGACCATCTTATCCCACCCCCTGCCATGGCCAGGGACACCTTCCACCAGCCCAGGTTGCTCCAAGCCCTGTCCAACCTGGCCTTGGA
>JAWWTY010000158.1:32994253-33029490 GCA_035222235.1 Margarornis squamiger
AGGCCAGGTTGGACAGGGCTTGGAGCAACCTGGGCTGGTGGAAGGTGTCCCTGCCCATGGCAGGGGGTGGAATGGGATGGGCTTTGAGGTCCCTTCAACCCAAACCATTTTGGGACTCTGTGATTCTATAATTATGTGATGGAGGCTCCTACAAATGGAAAATTCAGAAATCCAATCTTGAAAAATTAAGAGCCACTATTTCTTTTACAATGCACTGCTCCTTAATGACCTTTACCAGGTGCTTTTAAAAGGAGAAAAGCATTAATAATTCTAGCAAACACCGGTCTCAACACACTTGTCAAGAGCATGTCAGTGGGAATTCTAACACTTCAAATGAGATCATTCATGCCTTCAGAGGCTGGATGATCAGAGAAGGAACACACCCATGTAGGGCAGGTTACTGCTGCATTCTGATTTGTGATCTCCAGCAAAGGTGTCCAGTGACATTTGAGTTACACTCCTTAAAGAAGAGGAGGTTCTGCCCTGGGCCTCAGAGAGTCTCCAACCACATCAGTACCCAGTACCTGCTGGGAGAAGTAAGTGCTCAGAGACTCCTGCAGATGTGGGTGCTGGGTTGTCTGATAGACAGTCAGGCTTTCCAGAGGCACACCTGGAATCAGGACATACAGTCACAGTTAAACAGGGGCTCAGTCATTTCTATTCTCTCAATTAAACACTCACAACCTCCTGATTGCCCCTAAGTGCACTGTTTCAGTCTAAAAGAGACAAAAATTCTGTGAAGGATTTGTATGTCCCAGAGCTGTGGGCAGCCATCCACCCCACCAGAGTTTACTCCCACCCTCCAACTTGCAGCCAACTTCACAGCAAGTTCCATTTTTACTTATTCAAATTTGCTTCACAAGCTTTACATGCAACTTGTCTCATCACTGAGTAATTAAAAGGAGTCTCTGGGGGAAGCTCAACCTTTCTCTCTAAGCACTGTAGGAAGTACTTCTCTCTTCAGGGCTCCACAAGGAAAAAGAAGAGCTGAGGAATTCGGTTTCTCTCCTGTAAACACACAAATAAGAACTTTAATTAGCTCAGGTCTCTAATAAAGAGTAAACATGATACACTGAATACATTTTAAAGGTATCAAATGCTGATTTATCAAATGCTTCACCACAGACACAGCTCCAAGGGAGCCCAAAACATCTGCAGGGCAGCTGCAGCCCCAGTTCAGAGGCTACTTAGCATGTACATTAAAAATATTCCATAGCTAGAATATGAATACTTTGGCTAAAAAGATCTCACCAAGGATAAACAGCATTTCTATTCCCCCTGCCCTTCTACCAAGGAATTTATCTCCTCCTCCTCCTCCTCTACACAATCTGCCTCAATTTTATATTTACAATCTCAGTCCCACTCAGTATATGACAGATCTCTCCCTATAAAAGAATACTCAGGCAAAGAAAAGAACAGAGTATTTTTTTTTCTGCTGAAAAGTTTCAATCTATCTGCAATTCCATTTTCTTACTTCCCCAAGGGAAAAGGATTCTGGCTCCACTGCTGGAGTGGAAGTGAATACCCTCACTGGCTTTTGTGAAATTAGGGATTTAACAACAGACTTTTGCCTAATTTCCCTTTTCTATAAATAACAAAATCAGAGAAAATTTCAAGCTGTGCCCTCAGCTTTCAAAAGAAATGGGAGTTCCTCAACACATGGCTTTATTACTAATTCAGATTTGTTAATACATGTTTAACAGACCATTGCTAGTAAAAGCAATGCTTTTAAGTGCTGAAAGGAGATGCTTGGTCTCTGTAGCATCAGACTCCTCAGGGATGGAAAAGAAGGGGCAGCAGAGGAAAAATCAAATGGAAAGACTCTCAGAGGAGTCAACAGGGACACACACCTGACTGTCCTGCCTGCACACTGAAGTGTTACTGGAAAATACAGATATGCTGGTCAGAAACTACAGGAAAGAAGAATAAACTTGGCTCAGAATGCCAGAAAGGTTCTAAAATAAAATGAAATATAAGTATCCCAGCATCAGCTCTCCTGCAACTGCTGTCAGTTAATTGAAATGTCAAAGTGACACCTGTAAAGAAACTCTGATCCTTTTGGACTTTCACTGTCCTGTGTTCACAAAGCACAGAGAAATCCCTGAGGAATTTCCTGAACAACACAACCAGCATTGCCATCCCCTACTTCTGTAGCCAAAACCAATGTTACACTCTAATAAAACTAAAAAACCTTTGCCTTGGGAAGAGGAAGGCCTGGCCAGTTATAAATTCCTTCATTTCCCAATCCCTTCAACTGAAGTGGGTACCAAAGCACAAGAGGTGAACAACAAAAGATCTCATTATTTCAGCTTTTCCTTTTATTCTGACAATAAATTGTAATGAGATACAAAATTCAGAGCTGTTCTTTTCATTTACTTATTTTGTGTCTAAACAAAAATGAGTACATACATACTAGGGAAAGTGATATAATTGAATCTGCACTTCTGAGGTTGTTATAAATCCACTGAGAGCACATAAATAAGCACAATCCAATGAATCCTCAAGGATGATTATATGTAGCAACAAGAGTCTCCAGTGATTGAAATTCACTGTCTGGTTGAGTTTCTTCACATTTCTACAACAGAACAAACAGGTTTTTCTCTTGTTTTCCTTCTCAAAAAAATCCCTCCACCTGCCAACTGGCAAACATTGAATTCATTGCCAAAAGTAGATTTTCTAACACCAAAAAAACCTCTCTGCTTTACTGTATCTGTTGAGAGTAAAGGTGGGTTATTCTTCACTTATGGCATTTTTGTGTTGAAAAGGATAATTTCTAATTTTCAGAATTTAACCTTGTGTTGGCAACTATCACTTTCATCAGTAAATACTCCACAGAGTTAAAATATTTTATTTCCCAGTGAATTAGAGAACACTGTGCCCAAGAAAACCAATATTTTCCAGCTCCAATCCTATTTTACTTTAACCTGTAAATCTCTGCTGCTGTGCAGACTTTGCTAATCAGCTCTCTGGTATCTGTACAAAACCACAGCCTCTTTTTCTCTTTTTTTCACAGCTTGTACAGACCCATCCACTCAAAAAAATATCAGCCCCTAAGCCTAAAAATGCTTCTTGTTACTACTGGCAATTTTAACAAATTACAGGAAGAACAGAAGAAGAAGTGGATTAATGAGACCTTAAAAATGACACAATAATCTGGTAGTTTGATGCAGCAAAGATCAGCACTCCAGACCTCACCACAATAAAATGGTTCAACACAACCTAAAGCACCACTTGAACTTCTCCTTTGGTGCTGACAAGCAGATTCCTCTGAAGCCACGTGTGAGTTCTGAGCCAAAGCACCAGCACTTCAAAAAATCTTATGATTAAGCAGCAATTTCCAACCCTGACAGCTCTGAGCTTCCAGCAAAAATGACCTCTGCCCACGGGCTCAGATAATAATATTATTAACCTATTAGGGAGTTTAAGATTTCAGGTACATTAACATCTTGTAGATGTATTTTGAGGTATTTTTTAGTGTCTGTCAGGGTTCCCACCAGAAGCTGAATTCACAGGTCCCACAAACCAGAGGTGTTTCTGTGTCTCACTGGGCACTTGATTTTAACTTTAGGAAATTCTGAAACAATGGGAGGCAGTTCAGTTTAATTGAACTAGAAGATTTTAGCTACTTACTTGAGCAAATGTATTCAGCCAGTTTTTCAGCATTCCCACACTTTTCCCCTTGTGGGGTGAGGCCAATTTCTTCCACTATAACCAAAAGGAGCAGAGAAGAACTCTGAAAACAGTGTGAACAATTGAGAGTGGCTGTCACAGAAATATGGGCTGAAAGGGCACTCAACTTGATGCAAGCACACAAATACTTTGTGTACAGTCTCAGTGTGATTCCCTTTCCCAAGGGACTGAAAAAGACACATGGAAATTAAGAGCAAAGGGGTGTTTTTCTGGTTTGACCAATTATTTAAGGCAGTGACCATCACTCTGCAATCAAAGGAGCAGAAGTGCAGAAGGCAGATCTTTATTGAAGCACAGAGAGTTCTAATGGGGATAAAATTATTTGTCCTCCAAATTACCCAGGTAGAAAACTTACTCTTTTTTTTCTGAGCACCCTTGAACAGCAGCTAATTCCCCCAAAATTGTACTTACAAGCCAGATTTATCTTTTTTTAAACCCATCTTACCTAAAGAAGCTGTAGCTTTTCCTACCACATATGTTGGTTTCATATTCCACATTTGCTTAAGAGAATTTGACCAGGCTGAAAAACATAAATTAAATTAAATTAAAGCACATGGCAACAAAACATGAATGCTAAATGATTATCTGGATTTCTTTTTAATCTACAATTACAGCACAATAATAGAAATCAATACTCCCACTACATACTGCAGCACTGGAGGTACCAAATGAATTTTTAAAGTAATTTTTCACTGTGTAGCTAGCAGTCTACAACATATTTGTAAAAGCTTAATTTGAGTAAATTAACTGCACAAAACAACCCTTATACAAGAAAAATATAGAACTGATTATATTTTAAACATTCACCCAAAGTAAGTTATCAACTCTGAAATAAAATGTACCCAGGACCAAAATAAAATTACTGTGAAATGGTTTTCCTCCCTCAGGCAGTGAGTAGGTTATAAATTACTGCTCTTGCTTCCAGCAACCTGACCCCTGTGCCCAAAATCCTAATGGGTCAAAAAGAGATTCACCAAGGCTTTTACTGGCTGGTCTTAAACCAGCACAGGGAGTTTCATCTGATACTCTTGGGGGAAAGAAAAAATAGAAATACAAACTACAACAATAAAAACAAAAATCAGAGAAAAAAAGGAAGGAAAAAGAGAAGGATTTATTGTCTTTGAAAGGAACTCAAATAGGAACTAAAGACTCATTTCATTGATTAAAATATGTATCTGAGCAGCTCCTAATCAAGATTAGGGATGAACCCTACATAAGAGATTACATTTGACCCCAAATCCTAATCCATTGTCCTCTGGTGCTGAACAGGCTAAAATAAGCCAAGGGTTTCGCTGTACTCACTGCTTACTCAGGGGTGTAACCTCACTCCCAGTACATTCATTAGTAAATCCACAATCCAAGTAAGGAGCAGATGAAGCAATAAAACTACTTCAGTATTTGTAGGAAATCCATGGCAGAAGTTATGACTTACCCCAAGAATTTGGAAGAGTTTACAAGGATTTGACAAACCACTGTGGTGGGAATTTCTGTTTAGCAGGATTCTTACTCACAGCTGATCTGCTGGCTTTTATGTATCACCAATTCTTCAGCAGTTTTTAGCTAATAATTAATTCACTTGGGATTCTTTTTATTCAAGACAGAGAAATCTCTGTTTCTTAACATTTCACATGAATTATGTAGGCACAGAAGTAGTGGCTGGTTTTTTGTAAGATGATTTTCTCTTTAAGAAAGGAAATTAGTGAGTAAACCAGGCACTGCAGCAAAACATTCCTTATGCATGAGACAACAACAAGTGTAAAATCTCTCACTAATTAGTAATTTGCACCAAAACCTCCTTCCTTTCATTTTAAAGTGTGGAAAACCCAACCCTTAAAGGCTCAATTACCACAAGCCCTTTAGGATGCCACCAGAAATACAAGATACAGCTTTTTTTAAAAAAGTCATGCTCCAAATATCTACTGGTGGGTGAAATAAAATGCAATAAAATACAAGTTTCACAAGATACTGAAACAGAGAGACCAGGGAATGTAAATATGCACTTACCTTCCTTTTTACTATTCTCTTTTAAACATATCTTGATGGCTTCTAATGCTCTTGGACTGGTAAAAACAAGGCCTCCATAGCACTCTGGATGAGAAAGCTACTTTTAAACAATAAATTTAAGAAGTAAACAAAAAAATTAGTAAATTAATGGAAAAATTAGTTCGAGCAATTATTTATTACCTTGTGAAGAACAGAAGAGCTTCAATAAATGTCTGAAATACCTGAAATATACTATCTATACTCCATCAACTGAAAGGTGAATTTTTTCTGACCAACTCAATTCTTTGACAAGGATGGACAAGATTCCTGATGTTGTGCAACCACTGGATTGTGCTGTACACAAAGTTTTATCAGACCCAGCCAAAAGAGGTCCCACAAAGGGCATGATTAAGTCAAGGTAACACACAGGATCTTGGCAACCAGGGCCTAAATTCTGCTGAAAATAAGGCAAGCGAAATAATATCAAACTTACCTTTTCAAATAAGCTTTCAAGAGATAGGAATTCAAAGGACAGAACTGGGATCAACGTTGCCTCTAGGCTGTACAATCCTAATTCCTGTCAAGAAAAGGGTTGCAGCTCTTGAAACAGGTTCCCAAAAGCAGTTTTTTCCTTTTTCAAAGAATTGACTGAGCCAGGACAAGTATTTTTTTTCACTAAAGCAAAATAAAAAGGCATTTTATTTCCTTTTACTGGTAAATCTAGCTTGGGTTTGGTAGTTATTTAGCATTACAACACACTATTAAGAAGCAACTGTGGAACTGAGGCCTCCTGAGTTACAGGTAAATCTGAATTCCCCAAGTGACAAATTACCCCCAGTCCTGCAAATATTCCTGTACATCTCTAATTCTGAAAATAAATTCCTTCTAAATGATACATTCTTCTAAGGAAATAATTCTTCTTGGACAGAGATCCTTCAACAGAACTGCTCTTACAGGAAGGACTCCAACAATTAACCTTTTACATCCCCACTAAGAATACCAACATTTTTTATAATCTCAATTGTATCCATAGGAGCATAATCAATTAATTCAAACTGAACTGGTTTAAGATCAGTACTTTGCTGAGAGCTTTAAGAGTGAATTCAGTGAAAATGCCCTGTAACTAATTCAAGTCTTTGCAGTGACAGCATATTTTCTAGGACACTTTTTCTCGTGGCGTAATTTCAAACAAGTACAAGTACTCCTATTTTGGATTATTTTCCTCAAAAATACCATCATTCAAACATCCTCTCCTAATTTTGATTCAGCATGTTTTCCACCTGAAACAGTTGCATTCATCTGATACTGTTATTCAATAGTGAAGTGACCCATTTATTGAGTTTTTTGAAGTTTACTCACTTTAATATAGGGATCTGGTCCCGAATCTTTGTCTTTGGGGTCCTTCAGCAGCAGAACCTTCATTGTTCACCACGTAAGTGCAGCAGGACCCTGAAACACAAGAATGGATGTATCTCAGTTGGATCTAGAGGACTTTTTACTTGACTTTAAGAGCTCAGCTCCAAAGGACTGGGGTGCTACTGGTTGTACTGCTCCCTACACAGTGAGTAAGCAGTTCTGGCCATTCGCTGGGCAGGAATACCCACCCTGATAAGGCCAAAAAGTAACATGTGCCTTTAGATAACACTGCTGGAGGAACAGGCTCCAGTGAAAGTCATCAAGGAGAACACATTTTAAAGAGTATTTTGTGAAAGCAGTAACAACCCCTCCAATACCATCACGTTCTGCACTGTAATCAGCTCCTACCTATAAAAAAAGTTATTTATTCTATTCATTTCCATGCTGGTTTTCACCTCTGCTCATCACAAGGAGCACACAAAGGTATTGATTTGATTTGATGCATTTTGGGGTCTCAGACTTTTCAAAAGGGCAAACAGTGTTTCAACATGGCTTTTTTTAAAATACAATATATGTGTGTCTCCCTGAATATAATACATTTAGTCTTAATATTCATATGCTTTCTTTGATGCATCTCTAGTTAACAATGCTAGACTGAAAACACCCATTCTGCCATTAAAATGGAAGCTGATAGGTCTCAGTACTTCAGAGGGTGACTTTGGTGCTGAATTCAAAGTTATATTATATGCAAATACCAATCATAAAAACAGAAATCCATTCTCTTCATGCACATTCACCCTAATTATCTGTGTGTTACTTTCCTCACAGACTACAAACTAGCAAATTCTCTTTAAAATAAATAATTACAAAGGATTGAATATTCTACCACAATTAAAAACCAGAGAAGATGAAAACCCCACCTGTAAGGGTGCCATGGAGTGTGGATCAGAAACCCACCAAACTCCCAGATAATCTCATATATACATATATATATATACATACATATCATTAAATAAGAACAGCAGAAGGTTTGGGAATAATTCCTGCTCTTTGGGTGTCCAAGTCCCAAAACCCAACAACAAAACTGGTTCAGAGCAGCAGCAAAGCACTCTGACCCTTGTGCTGCATCATGCATTTTTACCAAAAGGGATGCTAGTAATTAATAATGAATTTCAAACATAAATATATATATAGACACAAACTGCAGTTTTACCGCAGCAGGAAAAACAGGACAATTCATCTTCCTGCACTGAATTCTCTCCCTGTCCCTCATTATTCCCACCTTGACAATGACCCGAGTGCTCCCAGAGCACGCACAGCTCCCAAAAATCCTATAAAAAATCAAACATAGGGACGCTCGGTGCTTGAAAGGGAACATGAGAACTTTAACCTACTGGGTTTATCAATAAAGGGGCTGTGCCCTGCAGGAGTGCTCAGTGCTCTCCTCCCGTGGCTAATTAGACACAAGCCCCTCCTAGCTGGGCCATTAATGATAGTTTCGTGCTTTGGGGTATTTCCCTGGTGGGTATTTTCACACAACGCTCACCCTGCTGTCCCTCGCTGTGTTCCTCTGGAACTGTCCCTGTGGGATTGGCACCGCCCGGCTGTGACAGCCCGCACCTCCCAGCGCTCGATGTCCCTCCCAGCTCCCGGTTTCCCTGAGATTCTCCTTTCCCAGCGCTCATTCCAGCGCCGGGGATGCTCGGCACAGCCTGCCCCCTTCCCAAGGGGACCGCGGGGGCCGGGAATGCCCGCGGGGGATCGGGAATGCCCACCCGGAATGCCTACCGGGGGTCGGGAATGCTCACCGGGGATCGGGAATGCCCGAGGGGGCCGGGAATGCCCACCGGGGATCGGGAATGCCCGAGGGGGCCGGGAATGCCCGCGGGGGATCGGGAATGCCCACCGGGGGTCGGGAGTGCTCACCGGGGATCGGGAATGCTCACCGGGGGCCGGGAATGCCCACCAAGGCCGGGAATGCCCACCGGGGATCGGGAATGCCCGAGGGGGCCGGGAATGCCCACCGGGGATCGGGAATGCCCTCGGGGGATCGGGAATGCCCACCGGGGGCCGGGAATGCCCGCCGGGGGCCGGGAATGCCCACCGGGGATCGGGAATGCCCGCCGGGAGCCGGGAATGCCCACTGGGAATGCCCACCAGGGCCGAACCCACCACAGAGGGCACCGAGCGCCACAGCCCCCCTTCCAGGGGCACCGCGGGGCTCCTGACGGGAATGACACGGGATTCCGGGGGAAAGGAAGGGAATGACACGGGATTCCGGGGGAGGGAAGGGAATGACAGGGGATTCCAGGCGGGAGGAAATGACCTGCCGGCGCGGGGAGGAAATCCGGCCTGTGGGCACGGGGAGGGGCCGTGCGGGCCCGGCCCCCTCAGCGCGCCTCGCCCCGGCCCCAGCCCGCTGTCGCGACATATCGTGACAGCCCGTGACTGACAGGGGTGGCAGCGACCCCCCAGGGCCATGGCCACGCCGGCCAAGCGGAGAGCTCCGGGAGGGGAGAGCCCAGAGAGCCCCCCGGGAGGGGATGGGGGGTCCGAGGGGTCTGAGGGGACTGAGGGGTCGGAGTCGGGGTCGGAGGGGTCGGAGGAGCCGATCGATGAGGTGAGCGGGGAGAAGGGGAGGGACACGGGGGGTGAGGGGTGCGGATTGCAGGGGAGAGGGCTGGGAAGGGGTGCGGGGGGTGTTCCTGAGGGGGGTGTTCCTGAGGGAGTTTGTTTGGGAGGGGGGATGGCTGGGAAGGTGTTCGGGGGATGTTCCTGAGGGGGATGTTTAGGAGGGATGTTCGGGGGATGTTCCTGAGGGGGTTTGGGAGAGTGTTTAGGAAGGGGCTTGGAAAGGTGTTCAGGAGGATGTCTGGAGAATGTTTGGGAGGGATGTTCGGGGGATGTTCCTGAGGGGGTTTGTTTGGGAGGGTGTTTGGGAGGGAGGATGTTTGGGAAGGTGTTCAGGAGGATGTTTGGGGGGTGTTTGGGAGGGAGGGTTCTTGTGAGGTGTTCAGGAGGATGTCTGAGGGGGATATTTGGGAGGGATGTTCCTGAGGGAGTTTGTTTGGGGAGTGTCCAGGGGGCCTGCTTGGAAGGGGGTTTGTTTGGGAAGGTGTTCAGGAGGATGTCTGGGGAGTCTTTGGGAGGGATGTACAGGGGGATGTTCCTGAGGGAATTTGTTTGGGAGGGAGGGTGTTCAGGAGGATGTCTGAGGGGGATGTCTGGGGGGATGTTCAGGGGGGCTATTTGGGAGGGTGTTCGGGAGGGTGTTTGTCTGTGAGGGGGGATGTTTGGGAGGATGTTTGTTTAGGAAGGTGCTTAGGAGGTTGTTTGGAAGGTATGTTTGGAAGGGGGTTTGTTCAGGAGGGTGCTTGGGAAGGTGTTCAGGAGGATCTCCTGAACTCTTCTGCCTCCCAAGGGGGCTTGTACCTGTTTTCTACATTCCAAACAGGCCTTTAGCACTGTTCTCCCAGTGGACAACAAGGACCATGACCTCAGTGTGGGACTGGAGAGAGTTATGAGGCTGACTTGGTGACAGAAGTTAGGCTCAATTGTTGTTCAGAAAGTGGAATCCAAACAGGCAGTTAAAAAGCAAAGTAAATTTGGATGATCTTGAGCAGTGGTTCACAAAAGAATATGTAACCTTGGCAGGCAGTACTTTTAAAGCAGAATACCACTAAAAATATTGAGTAGCTACCCAGCATTTGTTCTGGAAGGAGAAGCAGCAATTCCCATTCTGGTTTTGCTGTGACTGGGTCTCATCACGTGCCTGTTGAGCAGATTTCCAGAGAGGGGTTAATGATGCCATGAGGATTTGAGGAAATAAGGATGGGTTTGGATGTAGTTATTTAAATGTCTGCAGCAATCTTCATCTTGAGCAAAGGCATTACAGCCCAGACCTGCAGTTTTCAGAGTTTAAGTGCCTGGATAACCTCTCTACAGTAAGAGTCTGTGAGACTACAATAAGCATAATTGTGTGAACCAGGTTGCAGGAGCAAAGCATTAAAGGTAATTTAGTCTTAAAAGGTTACTTTTACAGGTGCTCTCTAAAGATCACAGAAGAAATGATAACTGTAACAGTTGCTGAGGTTACTGCAGGATGGAAATAAGTTCCATATGTGGTATTTACCATTACTTGTCTTCAAGCGTAGCTTTGTTTTTATAGAGGTTCTTGCCAAGTGTGTTTGATATTCTCTATTTTTCTTCATAGGAAGTGAATATTGAATTCGAAGCACATTCCATATCAGACAATGACTATAATGGGATAAAGAAGTTACTACAACAGGTACTTTCACTACTTGTTATCTTGGTTGATATGTCCATTGATAAATAATATCTAAAGAGTTACACAAAGACATCAGTTCACTTTTTCTGTGTTGATTTGTAGTTTTACTGTTCTTCAGTAAAGTGATGGAGATTAAACAGTTACGGCCACATGTGAACATGTGTCTCCTAAACCATGGTTTCAACACTTGTCCCAGTGAACTACAGGACTGTTCTTTCACAGTGTGTTTAATCTCCCTGTCTTCATGGTGTTAATTGCTGCCCAGAACACCTCTGTTGATCAGCTTCCTGGAGGAGCCTTTATTTTCTTGTAAATTACAGTAAATGTTGTAAATTCAAAAAGCCGACAAATAAGTAATGTGTCTGTTCAAGCTGGCAGCTCCCATCCCAGGCTTTTTTTGGCTGTTTCTGTCATAAGCCTGTGCTCAGCAAGGGACCTTAAAGCTCGCCCCTTCCACCCTGGCCTTGGACACTTCCAGGGATGGGGCAGCCACAGCTTCCAGATCATCCCAAACTCCGGAGGATACCAGGTGTGGAAATACCAGTGTGTGGATGGTCCAGGAGAAAGCATTTCAGGAAGCTGATTTTTAGTCTTTACATTATTATATTGAAGGAAATGAAATAAAACCCCCTCACTAAATAGGAATTTAAAATGGAACAAAGTATTCCATAACAACTTAGAGACATTACTGACTTTAGTTGCTACCAAGTGGCCCAGGAGACACCAGCAGTGCCCAAAACTTAATACTTGTTTCCTGTTTTCCAGTTGTTTCTAAAAGCTCCCGTTAACACTGCTGAGTTAACTGATTTAATAATACAACAGAACCATATTGGAAGTATTATCAAGGTAAGACAGAATTTATGTTTGTAAATGAAGTACAATACTTTTTATGTTGAAATGACATAATTTCTGTATTTCAGAAGGGGATGCTGTCTGTATCTTGTTTGTATCTTGCTTTTTTTTTTTTCCTGTGAGAGTAATTCTGTGGGAGCTGAAATTTTCCATGCCTACTTTCAACCAAAGAATGAATTTGATTTATTACTGGTTTCCTTTTAGATATGAAAGTCTTTTCACCCTCTGAATTTAGTTGTAGTGGAGTAGTAATGCTGAAAATGCTGTGGGGAAGTTTGTTCCCATGTCCATAAGTCTATTGGTCCTGTGCCAACAGTTTTTCCATCCAGGTTTAATATGATCCTTCTATTCCAGCTGCATGACCCCCAGTTGTTTCCCCACATTTTTTATTGTGGAGTTTTGTTGAGCTCTTTGTCCCTCTCTTTATCAAAGCTTTATTGCTCTGTGGTTTTTAAGGCATTGCAGGAAGTAAACCTTTAGAAACAGAGGATAATTGCTTTTGCTTAAGATATTGCCATCCCTTGGACTGAGCTGCTGCTTGTTAAATGCGAGCTGTCAAATTTTAGTGCCTTTCAAAAGGCCCTGCTGCAGAAGATGCATGACCTGGCTCTAGATAAAGCTGGCTCTGAGCACACTGAGCTGTTCAGTGAAGCAGCACCAGAATGGGCAGTTTGTGTTTGCACAGATCACCTGGATGGTTGTCATCTGCTGAGCATCTTCTGGGAAGGCAAACAGTTTTGCTGCAGAGTGGAAACAGAGTGTCAGTCTGAGCTGTTGCTTTTTCTTTCTTTCAACAGCAAGCAGAAGTCCAGGAGGACAGTAGTGATGAGGATGAAGATGATGATGAAGTCTTTGGTTTTATAAGCTGCCTGAACTTAACCGAAAGGAAGGTTGGTATTCCTCGTTAACATCCAGTCAGTGATAAATGAGCCTGCATCCTGCTTTCTGCCCTGTGTAACAAGCCTGGACAGCTGGATCAGGAATTCCACTATGGAGCACCACAGCTGGAAAGGCTGCACATTATTTAGCTTTGCTTTGTGATCTAGTGACTTGCTGAAGGTCAAACACAAAGCAAAGACTTACAACTAGATCTCATAATTCCAGGGTGGCTGAGCTCTCAGTCTCCTGTATTCCTCCCCTGTGATCTCTCTCAGGCTGGGGTTCTGCTGTGGAGTGCTGTGGTGGTGCAGCTCCTCGCTGTGTTCCCCCCAGTTCCCAGCCTTTGTTTGCCCTCAGCTTCGGGGCTGCTGGGTGATTCCAGAGAAACTGTGTAGAGCTGCAGAGCCTGCTGGAGGAAACTGCCACGAGGCCTGCAGGAAGCCCCCTTGAAGTTGGCAGTCAAGGTTTTCTTGTGTAAATACTTGTTCTGCAAGGTAAAGAAAACACCCCTTTTGATTCCAGGGCACACAGTGTGCTGAACAAATCAAAGAGCTGGTCCTGAGTCGGTGTGAGAAGAGCTGTGACCAACGGGTAGTTGAACAGCTGAGTAAACTCCTGAGTGACAGCACAAAGCCTGTGGGTCTCATACTGAGTGAGAGATTCATCAATGTCCCACCCCAGATTGCTCTGCCCATGCACCAGCAGCTCCAGTAAGTTTTGAGGGGGTTCTTGTTGCATGATGTTCAAATAGTGCTTCATATTTTTTCAGAAATCTTATGTGTACAGTGCTCTGTTAAGACAGTTGGTACTATAGATATAGGTAAGACATGAACAGAAAAAATTGGGTTTATCTCATGTAAGGTTTTTAGCTAATTTTTAATTTTGTTATATCTTGGGGCTTTTCAAACTTTAAAATAGAGGATTTTTTATTTAAGAATATGTGCTGTTCTACTACAGAAATAGGTGCGTGTAGTTGATATTTCAGTTTTGAGTTAATCTTTGTGTTGCAGATTATTTTCATACCAATCTGGGAAAATTTAAAAATGAGAACCTTTTACAGGATGCTGATAAGGAACAACCTGGATGTTTCTGCTCATGTGTTAATGTCTGGCTCTGGAGTGGAAGATTTGAATTGAGGGACAGGCTCATTTAAGCAACAAAACAGACCTTTAAGGAATTACTGGATTTGTAAGGGAGGGTTGGTCAGCAAGGTTTTTAGAGAAAGAAATGAGGTGCTTGAAGGCTTAACTTGGAGGTCACAGCACTTGTCACAGCTCAAATTCAGATCTCAGCCTTCTTCTCCAGAAGCTTTGGAGTGTTGCAGTGACAACATTTAACACAAGGGTGAGCAAGTGTATTTTCTGTGTCTTCAGTTGTAATTCCTCATGGAAGTGATATTGTGATGTATTTTTAAGGAGAATCACTGCACAGACTCTCTACCATGAACAACATTCTGGGAAAAAAAGGTTATCTTGGGAGGTGTGGAGAGACATTGATATTTTTATTGTTTTAAAGTGCAAATAGCATGTTTATGTACTAGAAATGCATGTGCAAATTCAGTTTCTGAGGCACTCCTAAAAGAATAGGCTGCAATATGAATATCCTTTCTATACTAATGTATTACAAGGTTTATTATATGCTCATTTAGGATTTAAATTGTGTATGTAAACGTATTTTTAAATGTGTAAACATTTATTTATCTTTAGGAAAGAGCTGACTGAGGCACAGAGAACAAACAAACCTTGTGGAAAGTGCCATTATTATCTTCTTATCAGCAAGACCTTTACAGAAGCCACAAAAAGCAATTCTAAGAGGAGGGAAGGGAGAAATCAGCAGAAGGAGGAACTGATGTTTGCAAATGCAGAGGAAGAATTCTTTCATGAGGTAACACGTGATACTTCCAATTTAAAATGTCAATTTTTGTTTAATATCAGCAAAAAAAGGTATTTTACCTTAATGTTAAGGGGAGCTTTTAACAAGGTATCATCACAATTCTTTTTAAATTAAATCCAGGGGGTTTTGGAGTAGTGTGGAGAGATGAGCAATCAAGCTCTTTTTGTGTATCAGTTTATGTTTCCTTCTGGTTACCTGTTACTTTTAGAAAAAATGCTCAGAATAAAAAACTTCCAAAGATCCAGACAAGTAGCTGTCATTTCCCTTTTCTGTCTCTGTTCTACTCAGGGCAAGTATATTAATAAAAAGGGCTAAAATGCTGAGATGAAAAAATTATATCCTATTTCCTAAGGCAACCTGCCTACACAGTTCTGGTCCCAAGCCAAATCAGGAGAGAGGAAGATGCAGGAAATTAAATTAAAAATGTGCTTCGAAATGCAAAGAATTTTTCACTGTTCTTTTTTTTATTTTTAAAAGCTTTAAAAGTACTATTCTACAATATTATTGCTTTGTCAAGAGGCCATTATTTTTCATTTCTGGCTGTGCCTACAGGATAAAGTACCATGTTAATGGCCAAGTTTCCTGTGTGTAATCATTCATGACACTCTGTTGGAGGCTGTGATAGGGCTGTAATTTTATTTCTTGGGAAGAGGAGAAATATAAGTGGGGGGATTCATTGTTAGATACAGGGGATGCTGTAGCCTCAGTGCAGTAACAAGTTGGGAATTTTCTCTTTGTGTTCCTGTCACAGCAGCTGAACCAGCTGAACGTGAGCTCTGTGTAAACATGGTGTTGAAAAGCTGCCGGGGTAGTGCCCATGTGTCCATGGGTGTCACATTCCAGAAGGGCTGCTTTGGAGTTCTCCGGGCTTTGTTATTTTCACTGGCATTTTAAAGGCTAATTGTGGCCTTTCAGCTAAATTGCAGTCATTTGCAGCTCAAGTGGGTAGACTCAAAGTGAACATTTTTTAACAGTCTTTCCAGTGTTTGTTAAAAAAGTCATTTTAAACATTCTGGGGGGTGTTAGATGAAGTGGGTCTCTGCACTTAATAATGTGTATGTGTTAAATTAGTGTCGGAGTGTAGAGCTTCCCTGATCACACAGAAGGTTAATTAGATTGCCATAAAATAGTATTAAATGTGGTGAGGCAGACACTTGCAGCCACATAAAACAGGGAGAAGCCTTTTTGCACTTGACACTTCCCTGGGCTTTATTCTGCTCCTTCAAATTATAACCAGACTTGGAATTGATGAAAGGTTTAGGGCTTCCATTGCTCAAATTGTTCTTGAGCAAAGCCCCTCATTTAATGTGGTGGTCCTTCCAAAATTAAATTTACAGCCTTGCTCTACTGTTAATGAAAGTAAACCTAAAAGGAGACTGGATTTTAACTTGCCCTACAGAGGAAAGTGGCTGGGTAGTTTTTTCTACAAAGTGGTTCAGCTCACACTTCTTAATCTGGCTTGTGGGAGAACTAGAAAGACTTGTATCTACATTTTCCTTATCCTAGGAAAGCTAATGAAAAGAGACTTTATATGCAGTGTATACATCCCTGAAAAAAAATAATACACATTCTAGTCAGCTGCCTATTTGGAGAAGCATAAATATGTCTGCCAGTGGCTCCAGCCATCCAGAGCCTTTCCAGGAGCTTTTTGGATTCATACTGGTGCCCATCACAGTAGCTTGTCAGGGTTGGCCTTCCTCAGGGTGATCATGTGGAATGAGCTGCTGCCTTAAACCACCTGAAATGAGGCACAGGAAGAATATAAAGGGGACAGGGATTTTTTTTTTTCCCCCCTCCCTCTTAGGTCGTTTTTCTGAGGACCTTTTGAGATGGGAGAAACCTTCATAATAAGCATGGCCATAATAGATTCATTATTCTTAGTTTGCTAGATGATGTATTATCTTCATGCTGATCAAAAATGTTAACCTGGATGCTTTTATTTCTGTGGTTCAGAAAGCCCTTCTGAAGTTCAACTACTCTGTGCAAGAGGAGAGCGACACCTGCTTGGGCGGCAGATGGTCCTTTGATGACGTACCAATGAAACCTTGGAGGACTGTTATGGTGGTTCCAGCTGATGGAATTCATGGCATTATGGAGAAGCTCAAAGACTACCTCTCACTCTGAACTCCCCAGCAAACACCAGGTTTTTATAAGGCAGCCCTGCAGAACTCTTGAGGTCACAGTATATTCAGCAGAATTGCTGTTCATTTAACGGTTTTATGCTGCTCATCTGAAAATAGCCATCAAATTAATATTTTTAAATATTTCATCCTGCTCTACTTTGGCATCATGGTCAAGCAGTCAATAAAATCCCAGTGTCAAGAGAAAACTTGAAGATCTGCTCTGTGTATTTTTAAGCAAAACTAAATCAGGTGGTTTTGTCACAAAATAATGGATGCAATGCCTTTTGTTGAGAAAAGTGCCTTTTCTTGATTTTTCTTCTGCTAAATACATTCATGTCAAAAGCTTGAAGTAATTACATGGGTTAAGGTGGGGATGTACTTTGCATATATTGCTTTTATTTATGTTTGTCCAATATGAGCTATTTCAGTCTAAAATCACTGAATGACACATCTCTGGTCAGTGGGAGTTTCAGTGGGAAATTCCTCATTGTCTTTGTTGTCACTGGTAGTTTGCTGTTCCTCCTTTGTGCCTGAAACAGGTGTCAAGTGGTTGATCACTTCCTGCAGAATATCCTTGCTTTCACTAGGAGGAAGATTGCTAAAATAGTACTGAGGTACCAGCTCTGCGAATCTGGGGAGGAAATGAGACAAAACATCAGTATTCTTTAATTTAATTGAATTTTGAAATGTTTGAATAACTATTTCTACTCATATGCAAAAGATGATGCATAACAGCTACAAAGTTGGTATTTCAACCCAAAATTCAACTGTCTGCAAGAACTCTGCAAGTTACAGTAGTATTTTGTGCTTTCAGTAAACTTGCACTTAATGTACTCAGTGTGCTCTTGAGGTGGTTGTTGTTCAGTTCCCAATGCTGCAGGTGGCATTAAATAGTAATTTTCCTGGTTTGGAACACAGTGGTTCAATACCATTATGGAAAAGGCTCTCCTGTACACATGGGAGAGAGAAGAAATAGGACAGTGAAATACATGTTCTTGGTGTAAAGAGATTTTTGCAGCAGGAAGACTGTAGTCTCTTTGAATCCATAAACAGCTGGTACAGGATGATTCAGCTGCCTGGTACAGAAAACATGTTGAGAAAAAGATTTGCTGGAAAACAGGTTTTCAGGGAACAAAGACATTTGCAGCTGGATTAATGTGAGTACGCTGCTCTGTTACCTGTTTCTTTATTTCTGTATATTTTACTTTGTCAGAAACTTGTACAATTTCTAAGGTATTTTTTTTCAACTGGTTACAGTTACAGTGGCAGATGTTGAGACTTAGTTCAGTAGCTGAACAGCACACATTAGAAATACAGAAAGCTGACTTCAATCATGTTTTGTTTTGCACAAAAGGAGTGGTGAGGGTGTGAGATCACAGCTCTTCCCTCGGTTAATCATTCGGAGCTCTGGTTTTGAAGGAAAATGAAGGCACCAAGCAAAGCCGTGCAGTGCCAGAACAATACTGGCAGCAAAGACATAACATTTATCCCACACACATTCACTAGAGAATATAAAAGGTGTGAAAATCAGAAATTTCTTCATCTTCCAGTGATGCAACTCCTCTTGCTTGACTAGGTATGAAGATTTCCCTTTTCTCTTATGCCTATTTTACTGGTTTATTGTTCTTTATCCCCCCCAGAGTGATGATGTTGTGGTAGAGGTGGAAGGGAAGAAGCAGTTTTGTCATTTGTTAACTTACAGATCGGGGGATATCTCGGAGACGACTCTGATGGAATTGTCTTCTGAGATACTGAACTCATGGAATACCACCCACTCAGGAATCCTTCTGGAGTTGTGGTAGGATGAGGAAGGGTGCAGCTGGGCCACTTGTTTGTGTGTCAGCATTAAGTAGTTCCCTGAGCCATCCACATCACGAGCAATCTAAAAGGAATAAGGCAGGCAATTATCCATTACTTAATCGAGCAGCGTTTGCCTAGTATATTAAACCCAGAAATTAAACTTGCCTTCAGACATTCACAACTGGAGAGGCTAAACCTCTTCCCAAATTTGTGTGGGAAAGCTGGGGACTGGATACCATGACATGAGGCTTAAAGAAATGCTGATCTGTATATTTGAAAGGAAACGGCAACAAATGAGGGCAGGCGAGTACAGAAGTACCTGAACTTGGCTTTGAAGGGTCTGGGAGAAAATATATATTCTTAAATATATATTCTTTAACGTATATACTCCTCAGAGAGTTTAAAATACAAGGTGTGGCAGGACTCCTGAAACGGTGTGGTTTGGAGGGGTCATTCCTGTGTTGAGATGGAGCACAGGGATGTGAAGGAAAGTGTGTGTTTAAGTGGGAATAAATTAACCTCTTGTTTGTGTTTACAATTACAGTAGGAGTACCTCACTAGGCTGAGATGAAGTAAGCTGTGTATTATGTACACCTAAATATATTCAAGTCAGTTCTTTATTTTGAGGATATTTTCAGGAAAACACCTTCAAAAAGGAAATAATGTCTAAGAGAATATTGCAAGGTAGAAGAGTGTTTTGAGGTAAAAGATTTCTTTGAGTGAGAGTCATATTGACAGTTTTCTTACTGCTTATTTCTTGTTCTGTGATAGCTGAACCCCAGAGAAAAGGTTGGAATGGGCAGAAATGTTTCATACACCATGGAAAAAATTTCTTTTATCCTTTTTGGTGACCAGAAGGTTCCACTAAGTTAAGTTCTCTGAAAGCATTCTATATAATTCACCCATGCAGCATGATGAAACCACAGTATTTTTCCTTACATGCATGAAGTAACCAGATAAGAGAGCTTTCTTAATGCTTAGAACATTTTCTTCTGATCCAAAGTGTGGCTCTGAAATGGGGAGCTCAATGCGCTTCATAATCTCCACCAGCTCGGCTCGGATGATTCCTGCCATCCTGAGAGCAGCACAGCTCAGGGAATAAGCACCACACCACTGCTCAGGGCTGCAGGCTGGGGAGGCAAAAACAGGAGCTGGGCTGAGAGGTGCAATCCACAGGGATCCTGCTCTGAAATGCTTTTACTGGTGCAATGGGTTAAAAACATTTTGGAGGGAGTCGCTGTGTCAGCACGGGCCAAAATTCTGGTAATGAGCCACACAGATGGCTGAGGCTCACTGGTGTTCCTTGGGAAGTCACTGGGCAATTCTTGGTGTCCTCACTTAGTTTTACAGAACTTTAACTATTTCTGAATAAATTCCCTTCTTTGGTCTGTCAAAAACCCGTCAGAATTGGGTGCTGAGGGAATCAAGGCCCTCCTGAACTGTGTTTGTCCTTTCACATCTTAAACCTGAGTTTGGGATTTTACAGAGGGAACCATCGTTCTGGTTGGGCACAGTGTCACTGCAAATGACAACTGGAATAGTGCTCATGGATCCTGGTTGGATGAGGGATGCTGTCCTGAGTCATTTTCAATTCATAAATTAATATACTAAATATATATCTAATAATCTAATTAGCAGTAGCCACTCTCATAGGTTTCCCCCTGCAAATCAGCAATTCTGGAAGGAATCGTTCAGAAAGGGTTTATGAGGTCACAGCAGCTGATCAGATTTTTGGTTTGTTGTCCCCCAGCTGGTTGCACTGTGTTTCATTCTGGTATGGGCACACCCACCTTGGTCTGTGGAGCTGGCACTGGCTTCCTTGAAGGCATTGAAGATGTTGACAAGGGTGAAGTGATCTCCTGCAGGGTGGGAGAACCTTCTCCAGCAGCTCAGAGCCATCTCCTCTGTCCCAGGAGGGGCTTGTAAGAAGCAACTGGGAGCTTAGAAAAAATCAACACAGTGGTTATTTTGGTTTTTTCCTTCCTGCTGAAGAGCTGAAACTGCTTGTTCACTGAGGGTTTCTTTGTGTGGATTCCTTTCAGTCTCTTGTGTGGTTCAAGTGTGCTGTAAACATAGAGGGAAGGGAGCAGCTCTCTCTTAGAGTGATGCCAAAAATGCCCCAGAGTGGCACGATCCAATTTAGCCAGAATCCAAGCACATAGTTTATTTAATACAGGAAAAAAACCCAAATCTATGGATGTAATCCCTTAAGTTGCCCCTAGGTTATGAAATTTGTGCTTTCCAGTGCATTTTACTTCTCTTGTGTTGTTGGAGGTGGTTGGGCTTTTTTAAAACTACATTGTGCCTTTGCTCAATCATTTACATTTGTTACATGTAGTTAAAAAAATCTATCACAAGTTTAGGCCCACTGTTAAAATCGACCCAGCCTGGGTTTGAAATTGTCCTATAAGAACAATTAATGCAGCTCCATATCCTGTGGGCTCATGTCCTTCCTACCTCAGACTCTGAGGTTATGTTAGTTTTATAACATATTTGAAGCAGAGAGACAAACTCACAATGTAATTCTTTGTAGGTCAACAGTTCAGTATTTTTTATAACTGAAACTTCCCCTTTTTTGTTGCTCCAATCTGTGACAAATGTGGATTAACATTAGATGAGCAAGTGCATTTTGAAGGGATGTTTCTGACAGTGGGAGCATGGATAGGGAATGCTCCTTATGGAGTCATTACTTACGTTTTGTTGCATACCAAGACAAGACTTAAACAGCTAAAGATTTTAATGTGTTCGTAATTTGCTTTTGTAGATAAGCTTGGAAAGAGAATACATGGATTTCTGGCAGGTGGCACAAGGCATTCAGTAGGACATGGTTTCTGGTACCTGTTACCATGGCTGCAATGGTGAGCATTTCATCCACACACTCGAATTCACACGAGGCCAGAAGGGACTTGGACAGCTGTGGGTCCAAGGGAAATTCTGACATAATAATTCCAAATTCAGAGAGGTTCCCATTGTTATCCAGGGCTGCCAGATAATCCAGATCTTCCAAAGCCTGCATCAGGCTTTCAGGAGCTGAGAAAGATGACAGAGAATTCAAGTTCTTGAGAATGGCTCCCTAGAAATGAATGTCTGAACTGCCACTGTAATATTTCAGCTGTGTATTTCCTCTTGAAAATGACAGAAGTCAACTTCTTTTATTTGACAGTGAGTAAGAAGAGAAAGTAATACATGCATGGAAGGCTGAGAACATTCTGGAGGAAGGATATAAGAGGTAACACAGAAGTAAATAACTGTTCCTAATTTTTGTCTGAGCAGTTTCTGTCAGAAGCCTAGACTAAAAGCTGAATAATGTATTGCCTCCAGACTGTGTCAAAACTCCTTCCACAACGGGCAGGCTTCAGGTACTTTTTTGTGGCTTTCTGTATTCTTTTCAAAGAGGGTGCTCACATTTGAGGGGTGCTGAGAGACAGAACAGCTCTAGGAAAGAGCTTTTTAACCAAAATACAGGCCATTACAGGGTTGTAACTGTATTATCCTTACAGGAATGTGGAGTTCTCTTGGTTGCCTTTTTTTAATTATATCTTTTTCTATTGTTTCTCATGATGTCAGAAGAAAAATGGGAAGGTGGTAAAAGAAAATGTCCCCTTAGCAATTGGCTGTGCTTTCTCCACAAAAATAAATGTTCAATTTTCACTTATTGGAGCTTATAACTTCTTTACAACCTCCATAGGTAGACGTGGGAACAGTGAGGTGAAAAAAGTAATACAGAAATATTTTATATAGGAATATAGGAAAATTATTATAGGCATTATTATATATTATTACAAGGTTATTATAGAAATTATATTATTATATATTATTATAGGATTGTTACAGGAATAATATAAATATAGGAATATGTCCAAAAAATATGTCAGGAAAATGTCCTGGAAGGACAGGACTGAGCAAAGAAATACTTCAAATGAGAACTTGAGCAGGTCTGCAGGAAATCTGGTGATGATAAAACTGGGGCCCTTTGGCCAGACAAGCCAAAAGGCTTTGTGTGTGTGGTGGCTGCAGCTCTGGGGCTGGAGAGGGAACCTGAAGGCTGAGTAGAAGTTGCCAAGCCTATGATGCCCTAAGATTTTAAGTTTTGTAGCATAGATTTTGAATATAGCTGCATAGTTTCTAACACCTTAAAATAGCAGTTAACAGTTACTAAACCCTTTTATATCAAATTCTTGAAATTTTTCAAATTTTGTTCAATATTCTTTTTGAGGGAAAAATATTTTATCAAAGACATCTTATTTGGGACACATCCTTAGAAGGACATTACAAGGTCTCAGTGTAGTCAAAACAGAAGGCCCAGAAAGCTTGGAGGAGCTCCAAAGAATGCATGTGATGTGAGGATGATGATGGTGAAGAAGGAAGGGGTCCTGAGACCAGAATATTCTCAGGGGGGATGTATCCATTAGGTATGATAATTAATAGTGTTATAAATTTGTAGGAGCCTTATACTGCATCGTGCACTTGTGTATTCACTGCACCTACAAGCGCTTTTAATTAAAGACCTGCTCTCTGTTTTATCTCTATTACTATTCTCTCAAAAGCTTTTTCTTTCATTTTAGGCATCACCTGCACTCCAAAAATTGCTAGAGCATGAAAGACATTGGTGGAAATTTGGGAGCTCTTGAAGTGTGAAGGGTAGGTGTCTATCCCAGCTCATACTGCACTGCTCAGTGTGTGTGTGGGTACCACTGCATGTATATTCCTAACTGCTCTCTAGTCATTGCAGCAGCTCCCTCCCTAGCCCAGTTTCAGGAACAGTTGGGTTTCTACTCTGTGTTATGGATAACAAGTTCAATTCTAGTCCCCTTGAAGCTGGTGGCAAAAATTCCACTACTGCAGGACTTGGCCTCCTCCCCAGCCCTGGAAGTTAATGAGTGCATTGGCACTTTGTCAGCCTTCTGTGGGCTGCTGGCAGTTTGGATAGTAATGGGAAAAAAGCCTCTCAGTAAAACAACCAAGCCACAAGCACAGCTGCCCACACAGGCAGGGGGTGTCTTTGGACTGGCACCTTCCTTAGGTGACTAGGAATCATGTCTTGCATTCATTAGGAGTGGGGATGTGTCTGCCAGGCTACTTCTGGTCACCAAGGTTAAAAGCAAAGCACAGCGATAATGAGCTGGGAGGTCCCATTTAGCCATAACAGCACAACTCCAAGAAGATCTTGAGATGAGCTTTTTACTTCACTGGCAGTGAAGTGTTAGTTTGTTGCCATCTCCCTCTAATTAACTACTTATAATTAAGTAAAGGGGAAAAAAAAGTGAAATGGGAGGCAAACAAGCACCTGCTGTTTTTAACCTTTTTCTGTTACTGATGTCTGAAGGGCAAAAATAATTTATTATTTCCCCCTTACATGAGTTTTTACACAACTTCACCATGTAAATCTGCCAGTGTTGTGACTTCACTTCATTCTCAGACAAGTTCTTAGAGGTGTCTGTAAATTCCTGTTAAAACTGTGGACCTGCTTCATTTCACTCAGAGTTCCTCCCTCTGCCTGTACAACATGAGGGCTTTCTGTCAAGAGACAACATTTATTATCAGATACATGAGGTTTAATGGGGTAAAAGATGAGCCCTTGGTAAAGCTAAAGCATCTGACAAGAAAATACTTCGGAATTTTAAAGAAATTAAAAGGTGATGATGACTAAGAGCCAGTGACAGGAAATAAATATCAGTGACTGCAAATACAGGGAGAGTAAAATGGTCCTTCAGATACATAGTAATTGCTAGGAAATCATGGAAAGCTAATTTCCAGGAATCAACAAAGTAGTTTGTGCTAGAACTTACAAAATATATGGTTTTATGGCAGCCAATTTCAATCCCCTGATGGCATCAGTAATTTGCATTTTTATGCCCTAGAGTTAGTTGTCTTGAGATTTATAAGCACAAATTACTTCCCTGTCTTGCTATGAGTGTTCTGAAAATAGAAAAAGAAGACTCCTGAAGTTTTATTGCTCTAGAAAGGACAAGATAGTAAAGCATTAGAGCAGGTGGAGGAACAGTAAAAAATACAAAATACAGAGTAGGGCTTTCAGATGTGGGTCTCCATTTTGAGGCATAAAATCAATAAAGAATCAGTGTTGAAACAGCAAGTGCTCACTGGAGAGTTTCTTATGGTGTGATCCTATTTAAATAAAAACTGTGACAAACCAAAAGTAGTGGAAGTGCTTAGAAATGCAAAATGCTTCTTAAAGAACAGAAATGTGTGTTTGTCTTATAATAATTTCTAGCAAATGTCTTTATTTTTAGGGTTTTATGCCAAACCAGCCACTGCTGCCATCGGGGTGAACCAGAAGGTTTGTGACTCCACTGCTGCTTTCAGCTCAAGAGAAGCTCCCAAGATGTGTCCTGTGCTTTCAGCAGGAAACTGTCACATCCCTGGAATTTTAAAAGGTATTTCCTGATCTGGTATTTTCTTCCCCTTGTCTGTGTTCTTTGGCTATTCAAGTCTGGGTTGGTCTGGGCTTGTTTCAGGAAACCTGATCACTTTTACAGAGATACAGATCCTGCTCTTGATCATTCTTATCCTTAGTAAAACAAATATATAACTGAATGCTACTGTTAGCACTGAAATCTCAAGCTACTTAAAATTATATTCTTTGTTTCAGTTTTTTGGAACTTTGACATGAACAGATTAAATGGTATCTCTAAAGGCAGCTGCACCTGTAATCTTTTCAGTATCACATCCCACCTGGCTAACATTAAGTGCTCAAGGGGTGTTCAAAGAAACGCTAAAGCATTAGTCTTCTTGCATGAGGAACAAGTGATTCAGGGATTTGGTCAAAGTTCTATGGTAAGTGAATATTAGAGGCAGGAAACTCAAATTTCATGATTTTTAATAGTCCATTTACTTGTTAAATTGTGCTCATCTGGAGGATCCACAGCCCCTGTGTTCTGGTCTCCTACTCTGAGCAAATGTTGAGTAAGTAAAATATTTTTTTCTTGGTAGATTTTTCTTTCCATGGAAAGAACTGTTACAAAGTTGGAGCTGACAGGAATGTCAGGTGAAGGGATGTTGTCTTTAAAGAGCTGATTCACTGCCTGGCAAACCACAGGTTTTCCAGCCCCTCTTGGGCTGAGCAGCAGGAAGGCCTGCCAAGGTAATTACTGCAGGCAGAGCAGTGCTGGGGAATGGTGTTTGCTGCTACTGTTTTTTAACATTGTTCCTTGGATAGCAAACTGGAGATATGGAGCAACATAGTGCCAGGTTTTCCTCAAATCATGCCAAGATTTTTCTTCTCCAAGCACAAGCTTCTGTGTGCAGGTTCCACCCTGATTCTTTTTTTCTCCCCTGTAACTGAGGTAGGATTTTTCACGAGTCTGTCTTGCTCGGAAGCCACCAGCTCTATAACTATTATTTTGAAATTATAGTTGCTCATTAAAAACTACTTTCCAAGCTCCTATTTTTGCAGTCTTTTCATTGCCCCTTAAGCTGCTTCATCACTCCTCCAGCCTGGCTGGTCTCAGTCCCTGCTGTGCTTTTCTGACAGGAGGGACAGGCACTTTCCTGACCCAGTACTCTGGATAAGATCTGCACACCAGGGACAGAACTGACTGGTTAGTGACATTTGGTTTCTATCTGCCCTGTGCCACCCTCTGAGCACCTCCATGACTGTGCAACATGTATATCCACCAAAAGGACAATTTAAATAATATTATATAACATTACTGGCCTACTCCTTATTTTTCATCTTAGAAATGGTTTGTGTTGGAGGGACCTTAAAGCCCATCCAGTGCCACCCCCTGCCATGGGCAGGGACACCTTCCACCAGCCCAGGTTGCTCCAAGCCCCATCCAACCTGGTCTCGGACACTTCCAGGGATCCAGGGGCAGCCACAGCTTCTCTGGGCAATCTTTGGGATGCCCTTTGTGATTCCAGCTCTAAGGAACAGGCTCCTTTCAGTGGGGTTTGTGCTCCGTGGCTGGGCTGACTCACTGCTCTCTGGCCCTTACCTCTTCCTTTTATCCTTTTCTGCTGATTTGTGGAACATGAACTACATGGCCATGTCTATGCTATCAGAAAGCTTTTCATTAGGAGACGTATAGTACTGCTTAACTGATGAAATTCTGCAATTAAACCATCAGAGAATTAACAAGTAAACAGATAATAAATCTGCCCTGAAGTTGTCTCTGTTGAGCAGACCTTACATAGTACATTGAGTTTCTGTCTTTGACAGTCTGTTTCTAATGAAAAATTAAGCTAACTTTTTTTTTTTCCTGGAACAATTTGAAATTCTACACATTTATCTAACTCTTGTTATTATGGATTTTCTAGAAATACATTCTTGGTGGGGCTGTAATAGCAAAGCTCTCACATTTCATGGTATCCAAGACCATCAGTAAATACTTTATTCTTAAAATTGTTTATGGTGATTCTGAGCGAATGCAGAATCTGCAAATTGCTTTCACCTTGATTTCTTACAGAAATTTTACACAGCTTCATCTTTATCCTGATTTGCATAGTTTAAATAAGCATCTCCCCGTGATTTACAGAAACACATAATATTGCTGCGATCTGTGGGACTGGAACTCTTTTGTCCCATTATAAAACACAGTGAAGATCCACCTGATTAACTGATGGAAATGTAAACACACCCCTGTTGCAGGGGCACAGGAATTCCAGCAATGCACTTCAGAGCTGCAGTGCCAGATACATTTTCATATAGCTCATGAATCCTAAAAAGGGTAACAAGCTGCATTTGCTGCTCTCCATTATGGCCTGAATTAAAAGCAGCAGCTGTAAGCCTGACATGTTTGTTGCTTTCATAATGCTGTAATGAGGCAGAGTTAATCCAGGCTTTTATTTTTCCTCAAAGAGCAGCACTAAAAACCCCCTTGTGCACATTGTTGCTGAGCAGAAATAAAATGTTTTACTGATGTCATTTTTGTTCCTTATCTGCTGTATGTTCTCTACTTCATGTGCAGGAAATGGACTGTGAAGTACTTGGAATTCTTGCAATGAATTTCAGTGGACTTCTGATTAGTTTGTTCACCAGTTCCTGCCCAAACCTTAGTCTGTCATCTCAGTGAAAACACTGTTTTGTTTAGGAGAAATTCAGCACAGGTTAAAAAAAAAAACAGAGCCTCCATCTGCTTCTATTGCAAAGGCAAGGTGAGAATGTTGGGACTGAAAGGGTGCAGAGCAAAGCCTGTGGGAGATGCTGAAGTGCCTTTACTCAAAGGGAAATCAAGTCTAAGGAGGTGAAGAGACATGGAATAGTCAAACATGGCAGGGGGTTGAAATTAGATGATCTTTAAAGTCCCTTCCAACCCAAACCATTCTGGGATTGTATGAAAGTCTCCTGCTCAGAAGAGGACACTTTCCATCTCTGAGAGCTGTTTTTTCATCCTCTGTAACACTGTCCTGCAGTACCTAACCCAGAGAGGGTGTGACATCTATTTGACTTTACAACTAGCAATAAACCCCCCCAGGGCTCCCTTTTAACTGGCTACCAGTGGTGTTTGGAGCTGGGCAGCAGGGACTCCATGGTGTGGCTCCAGGGGCAGTCCCTATTTCTGCTGGGTGCTGTGCTTCTTGAACCACTGGAGATCAGTGTGGCATTGAGTGGCCATGGCTGGTGGGGTCTGTCTCAGCACAGAAGGAGAAAACTTGGGCTTTCCCTGGCTGGGCTCATTGACCCAAAGCTGTTGGTAGGATGAAGGACCCAAATCCTACCCCTGGGAGTGGATGGGAATGTTCAGTGCCAGGTTGGATGGGGCTCTGAGCAACCTGGTTCCATGCAAGGTATCCCTGCCTATAGCAGGGGGCTGGAACTGGATGATCTTTAAGGTCCCTTCCCACCCAGACCAGTCTGGGGTTTATGTGCTTGAAAGCCTAAGGTGTGTTTTGAGTTCTGTAAGTTGGTCTAAGGCAATAACTGAGTCCCCTCACAAATTCCTTCTTTCACTATTGCTGTTCCCAGAGGTCCTTCAAACTGTCTGAGTTCTGATGCTGTGAGGTTTGCAGGCATTTGGGGGGGATTCTGGGAGGGAATCAACTTCAGTGCCAGTAGGAGAGAAGTTCCAAAGTGGAAAGAAGGCCAATGTGTGACGTGTGCCAGGGTGAAGGAAGAGCTGTATGAGACCACTAAAACTCTGTCCCAAATCTTTAATTGTGTGGGGCCTAAGATGGGAAGGAGACCAGAACATGGTGCAGACTTTCCCATCTCCTTTCAGGGGACCCCTGCAGAGTATGTGGGATTTTTCCTTTGTTCAAACAGTTTGTCCAACATTCCTCACACTGTTCCAGTAATTCCTAAAACTATTCAGTCCCTGACCTCCCACTTTTGAATGAGTTACCAAAACCTTTTTCCTGTTTAATGCCCATCCAGGGAATGCTAATGCATTCACCAAATGCCTTTATGATTTGTACACATCAGCACAATGGTTTCCTTCAGCTGCATTATCCAAAACACAGACAAAACTTCCAATTCCTACAGCTGAGAAATCCTGAAATGCCTCTGGCATTTCATTCTCCCTGAATGCCTTCTCCATTGTATTCCATAAGCATTTTTCATGCAGGTTTCCCAGATTCAGCACAGGAGGTAGACACTCACAAGGCCAAAATACTTTGATTCTCATCAGTCTTTGCTCAGACTGGCAATGTTTTTTCATATTATACGCATATTTCTCCTAAACAGGCAGACAAGGGAAAGGTAGAAGAAATTCTTCTTAAAAATTCCACTTCCAATCTCTTGCAACATCCAGCAGTGGGAATCAAACTCTTCATTACTGATTAATTACAGTGCATGACAAGTGATTGTTCCAATTTTGTGTACGTGCATGAGGAAAGGCAGGAGAATACAAGAATTCTTCCTATTTGCACTGGAAAGTTATCCTGAATAGAGCCATTATCACCCCCAACCCAATGAAATCAGTGCTATTTCCCTCTCTTTTAATGGCTTTCAAATCAACAGGAAATTTACAGTGGGGCTTGGGGTTTGTGATAGGCCAGAACAGAGGAAAACATCCTTTTATAGAAAAAGCCCTAAATTAAGGAGTCAGGAGAAAAAAAAAGCAACTTCCTTCATCCTCTTACCTCAAAATTCAATGTATTCCCTGTCGAGCACTGCAAGTTTATTTGGGTTTATTTCATAAAGAGTACTGTCCTTAAGTAACAGCTCATTGTAAATTGGAGGTGGGAGATGCTGGAGGATAAGAAGGAAGCTCATTTCCTCCACGTGCATCCCCCAGGTAACAGCAGTGCTTTATTTGGGTTGTAAACTTTTGATTAAAGGAATATATTTTGTTGGATATCTGTGCAATGCCTTGTACAATGGGACACGCATTTTCTTTGTGTTTTCCAGGAAAATTATATGAAACCTAGATGAGGAGATATTTGGAATATTGATTTTTTTTTTGTTCTTTCCAATTCCATTCAGATACTTTATGGTCTTTTGAGTGCAGCTATTGAATTGGGAACTGCTCTAGAAGGTAAGTGGTAAAAGTAGGGTGATATTGATTACAAGTACTTAAATAAAAAACACAGGGCAAAATTAATGTTTAAATACCTTCAAAAATAATAATAAAGGAGATGAAAAATGGGAGCATCCCCCTTACCTGGGCTGCTTATGAAGTCACAGTGTCCAAAGCCAGCAATGTCCATCCTCTTCAGGAAGAGAACCAGGCTGGTTAGCTTGGACTCCTGGACTTTGGCTGGGACATCTGATTTCATTTCTTTGTCTGCAAATTCCTCAGGATACAAACAGAAGAGTTTTCCTGGAAGAGAATTCAGGGAAAATCACCCTTTTTAAATTTTTTTGCCTCGCACTGCCCGTTGAGTCTATCAATAATTTGAGCTAAGGCATTGAAATGTTGAGCTGATAGTTCTACCTGATGGAGACATGCCCAGAATTTGTTTATGCATCTCTGCTCGACCTTTGGTGATAGGCTGGGTTAGAACAGAGTCTGCTCTGATTCTAGGATTGTACACCTTTAAATGAAAGAGATATTAAGCATCAGATAAGCACAAGAATATTAAAGGTCTGTATTGAGTTCTTCTCTAGGTCATTTTACAGAAAGTGTCCTCACAGTTTCATTTCTTTCTCTGTCAGTCAGCAGTGATAAAATGATATGTTTTGCAGTAACTCTAAGGGTGCTCTAAGAGAAATGTCTTTTTTTCTGAAGGAATGTGCCTTACTAAGCAGAAAATGGTGTCATCAAGAAAACCATCAGAAAAGTTCTTTATTTCTTTCAATGACGCAACCCCAACGTTGTCTGATAACATTTTGCTCCATAACTGCAGATTTTTGTCTTAATACTGAAATCTGACACCTCAGTATGAAGACAAGGGCTGTATCAAGCATGTTTGATGCCCTCTTTTATTTTTTTCTAAATGATGCTTTATTTGGATTAAACTGAGGAGCTGATTCACTCACTGTTGTGGCCACCAGATGATGTCCATAATCCCCCTAGTGTACATAAAACTGCCTGAATAAGGCAGCACTTGAGTCATGTCATCTGAATTAACTTTGTCTACTTTAAGCAGGGTTTTAATTTAAAAAAATAAAGTTAGCTTATAACCCCATTTTGCAATGAAAATGAAAGGTACTGATAGTTCACCAGCTTTTCCCTGAACTACTTTCAGGGCTAATCAGGATTAATGATCCCTGCTCCAAAATTTTAGGAACACTCGACTTCAATTTTGTGTTATAGAAAGAAACTGTATTATATTGTTTCTTTTGCCTGCTACTGGAATATTTATTTTGACTAGTAGGACATGTAGGACAGTTGCAAAGCCTGTAGTAGTGCAGCTCCCAAATGTCATTCATTTGTATGAATGAAAGAAATGAGATTTCTTTTTTTCCAGGGTGGGAGACAAGAACCGAGGTCATATTTAGAATGAACTGTGAAAGTTCAAAGGTTAATTAGATAAATTGCAGCTTATTTGGATGGTGATACATATCCAGAAAGAGCACAAGCAGGTTTAAAAGGGAGAGTTTCCCTTTCTCTTTATGAGCATCCCTTAGAGTTACATGGTCTATGGCACTACATGGATTATTAAATCATTAAAAAAGGAATGAGGTTCATCTACCAAACCAGGAAATCTGCCAGGGGGTACCCAAGAACTGACTGTATTTGGCTTTATCTGTAAGATCCTGAAGGGATAGTGATGACCAAAACTAAGGTGAGATACCTGAACTGTCACTGGTTTGGGGCCCAAATGAGTGGCAGCTTCAGCGGGGAAGGTCAATCTGGCTTTAGAAACCTTAAATTTTTGGTTTCTGCCTGAATTTAGGCAGTAATCACGACTTCTTGCTTGGTTTTCACACAAGATGTCCATGAAATTTATTTACATTTTATTAATTTGTGTGTTTAAAATGTTATAGAACCTGATTTATGAAAGAAAAGAAAAATATGTGATCCTTTAGAGACCATTTGCATTAATCTGAGCTCCACATTTCCCTTTCCCCCCCAAAAATGCCCCTGCACATTTCATTTGGGACAGATTCTGAGGGGCTTTACTGACCTTTCTCCTTTCCACACCAACATCGATGACAAAGGTTACGTTTTTAATCCAAATCAGGGACTCTCCAAAGCTTGTGGTGAGCACCACTTTTCTCCTGTATCTTTTGTAGCATTTCGGTTTGGCTGGAGTTGGTTTGGGGATTGGCTCTTGTTTGGTGGGGTATAAAGGGATGGGGATGAGTTCACCAAGGTCAGGGCTTAAATTAGACTGTTCCTGTCTGATCATTTGATAAGCTTTTTCAATCTCCTGTAATCAAGAGAAATACATTTTTTCCCTCAGAAACTATTACGTTCTTACTCCTATTACAATACATAAAAATATCAAAGTGTGCAGAAACCTCCCTACTTTACCTTAATTATTATATTTAAGAAGGTACAAGTATTGGAAAGGTTTTATTTTTCCCCTATGGAGACTTAATAAAGTTAAAAAATATCCCTAAGCTGTGTTAAAGAACATCACCTTTAAAATGGTTCATAAATAGATTGATTATGAATAGCAAAACCTTTTTGCTGTTGTTGTAGTCTTTTTTAAAATATAAAATCATTTGTGCTGTGAACAACTTTTTGAAAGGCACACCAAAATAATTCATAGGCTTGTTCAGTTTGAAAGGGATTTTTTTAAAAGCACTTCAGTAGCAATTGCAGAATTGAAAATCCAGATTGACTCTATCTGAGAGTGAAACCACATTTACAGTAGTTATGGGTTGAAAGTATTCTATAAATATTGTTATAAAAACCTGAGAGTGGCATCTAATAGCAAGGCTGGCAGCAAGACAACACATAAATCTCAATGTCCTTAGGTAATTCCTGGTTTTGTTGAGTTTAAAAGACAGCTGAGTGCTTGGGAACAGGGAGCAATATGAATTTACCTGTCAAAAACGCCCTTGTAAGCAGAAATAAAACTTTCTTCCCAGTCCTTTGAAATGGGAAGAGCGTGTTTTCTAACATTCCCTATTGTGTGTGTTTTCTAATATCACCTACTGTAAATATGGGAAGTGACACAGAGAATTCATTACTTCATCATCTGTAAAATGTGTCTATAATAGAGGTTATAACTGATTATTAACATTATTAAAGGTGTTTCATATCCATCCCCCTTTTTACAGTGAAAAGTCTGGATTATGGTGAATTATCTTTGCTTGTGAAAAGTCATTATTTCCTGGAGCTGTGAGTGAGTTTGTTGCTCTAAAACAGATTTAATGATACAAAGATGACGATGATGATGATAATATTCATTTGGTTTCAGACTGCACTGAAACATGTATGCATGTTTCTTTATATATATCTACTTTTAATATATCTATTTTAATATCTGTTTGTATATTTTAATGTATCATATAACTATTTAAATTAGAATATTTTATATTCTAACAAATATTTTAATACTACTCATTAAAATATAAACAAATCTATTTTAAGAAATAACATTCTATTAAAGAATAAAAATTATAATATAACGAAAAATTTAATAAATAACAAATAGTATAAAGGATTTTTTATAAATTTTATATTATTTGTTATTTTGTATTTATTATTTAAATTATTTATAGTATATTATTTACTTAGTATTAGTACTTAGTATTTTATATATTTATATATTAAATGTATAATTATATATAACTATATGTATAATATACTATATATATATAACTATATGTATAATATAATGTATAATTATATATAACTATATATAAAACTATATATAACTATATTAATATATAAATCACATATATAAAGAATATATAATGAACATAATAAATTAAAAGTAATTTTTAAATAATGAATAAAACTACTGTAAATAAGATGTATAATATTCATATTTTATATATTTTTGTATATCAATATATATCTATTTATATGTAGACCTATATCTATTTTTAGATATATCTATGTATCTTATATCTATTTGTATATATATTTATATATTTTTATGTGAATCTATTTTTGTATGTATCTATATCTATTTGTATATTTATGTGTCTCTTTATATTTATTTCTATCTATTTCTATAACTGTCTATCCGTCTATCCATCTGTCAATCATCTATCCATCTATCCATTATCTATCTCTCTCTCTCTTTATCTATCTATCTATCTATCTATCTATCTATCTATCTATCCATCCATCCCTCCATCCCTCCATCCATCCCTTCATCCATCCCTCTATCCCTCCCTCCCTCCATCCATCCATCCATCCATCCCTCCATCCCTCCATCCATCTCTAATGCAGAGTTCCATGTGCCAGGACTGAAGGACAACCCCGAGATGCCACACCGGCCGCCTCACCCCCTGTCACTCCCATCCCGCCCGCTGCGCCCCCTCCCGTCTGTCTGTCTGTCGGTGTGTGTGTGTCTGTCCGTGCCCCTCACCCTCTCTCCCTGCAGGAAGAGCACTGCGTGCCCGCGGTGCCCGGCGCGGTGGATGGCGAGCAGCAGGCTGAGCGCGGCGCGCAGCGGGTCGGTGAGCGCCCCGCAGGAGTAGACGGGGCGCGGGCGGTGCGGGGCGCCCACGCGGAGCAGCGCGCAGTGCCCGCACAGCGCCCGCAGCGCCGCGCTCAGGTGCGGCGCCGTGAGCAGCACCAGCCGCAGCGCCGGCCGCGCCCGCAGCACGCCCCGCACCAGCACCCCCAGCACCGCCTCCGTGGCCACGCTGCGCTCCTGCACATCGTCCAGCACGATCACCCCGTAGCAGCTCAGCAGCGGCGCGGACATCATCTCCCTCTGCAGCGCGACGTCCGTGCAGTACCTGCGGCACAGGGAACGCACAGGGAACGCAAACCTCCCTGGGATGGTCGGGGTTTGTGCGAAAGGAAGCGATTCAGGGGGTTGGGGAGAGGGAAGGGATCCTTCCCCTGTGCTCAGCGCTGCTGAGGGCACACCTTGAGTGTGTGTTCAGCTCTGGCCCC
>JAWWTY010000158.1:33032612-33067275 GCA_035222235.1 Margarornis squamiger
GTGCTGTCCCTGGTCCCCACAGAGCAGAGATCAGTGCCTGCCCCTCCCCAGGGAGTTGTCCCTGCAGTGAGGTCTCCCCTCAGTCTGCTCTTCTCCAGCTGGACACCCCAAGTGCCCTCAGTGTCCTCACATGCCCCATCTCCATGTCCCTCCTTTGAACACTCTCCAGTGACTTCACATCTTCCTTACATTGCATCACCCCAAACTGCCCCAATATCCCAGGCGAATCTGAATGCCCTAAACCCCAAATGCACCGACCTCAGGATAGTTTCTGGCGTGCAGCAGCTTTCAAAGGGGATGGAATACCCCACTTCATGGCCGAGGTTGACATCCATCTCATCAGCCACGCGCAGGGCCAGCCTCACCGCTGCCTGCCCGTGTGCCTGCGTGCACACCACCATGCCGTGCTGGTACTGGGCAGACAGGCAGTGCTCAGCACACCACTGAGGGACCTGCAGGGAGAGAAGGAGGGGAAAAGGGATTTAGTGTTTGACATGCCTAGCAGAGGCTGCAGTTCAAAAGCTGACAGTGTAGAACAGCGAAATGGATGTGAGCAGGCTCGGCTTGCTGGCAGGGGAGCTGTGCTCGCATGGAAATCATCTGCTGTGACAAGTGCATTTGGAATCTTGGAAGTACTCAACAGGAATTGCTCAGCTGGACTCAGGTTAGTTTGGGTATGTTGCAGAAAGGACAGATTTGACCCCTCCCTTGGAGGAGGTAACACCAGCAGTGTCATAATAAGTGCCTGCTGGTGGATCCGGTTGTTGTCAGAGGCTGCTGACAGCAATAAACCTGCTTGTGTTCTGTCACATCCATGAGAAACATGGCCCAGGGAGAACAGCACTTCAGCCTGAGCAAAGCCACAGTAAAAACGTAATTTCAGATGAATTACTCTGCAAACAGAACTTGAACTTGAAACTCTTGCTCTCTAATTTATAGATTTATGTAAAATTTACACTGGAAAATAGTCATGTTATTGTCACGAGAAAGTACAATTGCATCATAAGCACTATTTAAATGTAAGTATTATGGTTCAAATCCTTAATCAACATATAAAACTAGGTGCATCAGTCACATGTAATTTATTTCTGTAGAGTTATATATGTTTCTAAAAATGTTTAAACCCAGCCAGCAAGGTGTTCCATCTTACTAAACTTGTTTAAGGACAATTTAAAAGCTACCATTTCTTACCAAGTATTTTATTAGTCTACAAAGTTTGCTGTGTATAAATAGCAGTCAGTAACAAGGGGTAAAGACTTTGCTGTCCAAAGGCCATTCCAGGCACCAGGTGGGTGTGTACCACTCTTATAGGACCATAGGAATTTTCAGTGGGAAGTGGGATGTCTCTAGTTCCACATGGGATCTCTAGCAGTGTCCAGCATCGAAGTCCCTGGCAGGTATGAGATGCCCTGCAGCTGTAATTATCCAGCAGCTTTTCCTGCAGGAAAGTTCTCTCCTGGTCCCAGTCATAAACAAGAATATTTTGGTTTATAACACCTGAAAATTCCTCTCTGCTTGCTGTGGCAGCAGACTGAGGCTCTTATATATTGTTACAGCACAGTTTGATAGTCCTGGTTGATATCTGTGTGCTCAGAGTCAACTGAGCCCTTGGCTTCAGTGATGTCTTTTCACATGAGTTCTATAAAGTAATTTTGTATTCTTGGGAAAAGCATTTGCTTGTGGCTGAAGTGAGGGAAAGACCATTAATTCTCCCTGAGAAATAGCCCTGCTGATTTCAGTCCTTCATTCCCTGAGTGCTTTTATCCCCTTCACTTATGACCTGACAGCAAACCCACTGCATTTCTTCTCTGATACAGCACTAATCAGAACCAAAACACACTTTCCAAGTAAGGATATGCATGGAATCCAAAACAGGCATTGCAGAGTTCACCATTTCCACTGGGGTTCCATGTGGTGATGGACAAAAAGGGGGGAAAAGGACGAGTTTAGTCCTGATTAAGGAGAGGGCAATAAAATTCTCAAAATGATTGAAAAAACAGCCAGGCAGATGTAGAAGGAATGATTTAATGCCAAAATACTAAACCTGAGATAAGTCCTAAAGTATTTTACACTGTGGGCAGACAGCAGAAACACACCTGTGATTTCCATAGGGAGAGATTTCAGCTTTGTGTAGTGCATTTGGAAGTGTGTGTTTGGTAGGTTTTCATGTTGAGATGTTTCATTGGGATATGGAAACTAAGGACAAATTAACAGTGCCCATACTGGTGGATACAATGATGTTTTAAACAGGATTTTTCTAAGGCTCTGTGTGTTTGGTTCTGAATTTTATACTGTAGTAGTTCAGGCATGTGGGCTGCAGTGTTCAGAAAGGGCTTGATACTTTTAAATTCAGCATTTAGCACTCCAAAATCGTAGTTTGAGAGTTTTAGTAGTTGTTTATTGTCAGACACTGTCAGACAATCACAGGCTGAGAAGTGTTGCTTTTGAGCTTAACTTATCCTGAACCCTAAAAACATCACCAACCAAGTAAAACTGGCTTGTAACAGGCAAACACAAAGTGCCGATTCTTTGTGAACATTTAAGGAAACTTATTTAAATGTTTACTATATTTTAAACTTGTATTTGACTGCATTCATGTTTATTTACCTCCTGTATTTTGCTTTCCCTCTGTGGCCTTAATGCCTCAGATTGCAATAGTTGGCTGCACATCTGTTTCTGCACTGAGAACTGCTCAAGTCAACACAACTGGGCGTGTTGCATCTCTGGGTGTTTTTATTTTGCAATACCAGGCAGTTCTCAGCATAACAGATACAAGGAAAATGTAAATTTGGATATTGATGTGCCCAATACAGGGCAACAGCTGTAAATTGACTAAATTAACTGCAAAATAATTTTTAAAAATTTATAATATTAGTGAAGTAGTTCTAGGAACTCTGAAAAGTGTACAACATTAAATGTTCTAAAAATAATGAACAATAAATTTCAACTGACCTGGGAGCTCTTGCCAGTCTTAGCATCTCCTGACACCATCACAATTTGATTATGGAGCAAGCTTTCCATGAAAGTGTATTTCTCTTTCCATATTGGAAGCTCCTCTCTCTCTTTCAGCAGTCTGTAGTAGCGGGAGGAGTAAGGCAAGCCATCAAAAGGATTAAGCTCGAAATCTTCCCCGCATTCAAGTATTTCCTCGTCATCCCCATCGCTGCTGTCGAGTGATTCTGAAAAGCAGTGATTTTCTGAGGGAGAGGTTGAAAGCTCCATTTTTCTTGCATAAATTATTCCCAGCAAAAACACATCAGTAGTGGAAGGAGTCCTTTGTGTACTGGTTGATGCTGAGGAAATCCATTTTTCCTTCCTTCAGGATTGGTATTTCACAGCTCTTTGGTTTAAAAGTTCAGTCTTGGGCTCCGGTGGCCTCCATGGTCTGCTTGTCCCACTCCAGGTGGTTTAATAACCTCGAGAAAATATGTTTAAAAAATCATCCACACTCTTCAAACCCACGATGATGAACCCAAAGGATGGTAAAGAGGAGCTGAGCAGCTTTTGGTATCCTGTGAAGTGCAGCCCAGGAGTGTTCGCTCTTGTCTCTGGCTCGGCCGGGCTGGAGAACAATTGGGAAAGATCAGCCTGAGCCTGGGCTTTATCTCTCCTGCTGCTGTGAATAGGAGGCTCTGGAGCCTTGTTGTGATTGCGGGCATGTCATGGGGGAGGCTAATCCTGCCACAATGGGCTTCACCCCTGGGTGCTGCAACAACAGCAGGCGGGAGGCGAGCCACAGAGCCCGCCAGGAGCAGCCAGTGCTCTGGCTCTGTCCTGTTGCAGGCTTTTAGAAGTCAGAGTAGCAAAGAGCCTTTTTATATACTCTGTGTATTAACTCTGAGGCCGTGCAAGGCTTTGACAGCTTTTGCCACAGTTAAAATGTGCTCGATGTGTTAAAACAAAGCCAGTTCTAACGCTTCGAGGGCACCAGGAGTGGCCTTGAGACAGGGTGGAAGGAAAACTCACTGACGTCAAGCAACTCCAACTCTTAGGGCTCAAAAGTAACAAAATAGAGTTTCCTAATCTTGGCTGATCTGTACTGCAAGACAAATATTAAACAACGTTTTTTATTATAGCTCCACAGGCAAGTGTCCTGTTGAACAATGAGGCTGATAATGTCTTGACGAACAGAGCAGGAGCACAATGCTTGGATGCTTTTTCTACATCAAGCTTTTTCTGCACTAAGTAATAGAATAAAAGTTATTGCCTCTTCTTACAAATTGTTCTTGTGTCATAGCTTTGGACCTTCTTGGCTACGATGCCCTTAATGCAGCCTCTGATGGCCGGAGCACAGAAAACCAGCAAAGAGGAGGAGGAGAAGGAGAAACTCTTTTGTTCAGCAACCTGGATATCTCAGTCCAGACAAGGTAAGCCTAATGATGTGCTGCTCCCAGAACAGACTGGTTGTTGGCACTGGAGTGCCTGGCACCAGGGACTGGCACACTGCCTGCTTTGGGGCCAAAACCCAGTGGGAGCTCCTGGGGGCAGAAGGACCAGGTGATTGACCTGCCCCCTCTCTGGTGTGACAGTAAATGACACCAATCAGGTCATTCAGCTGAACCTGGACACTACTCTTCCTATGACCTTCATGGATCCCTCTGATCCACCCTCTGCTTTGTCTGGGTTTGTGTTACATCCTTCCCTGTTGGTTGTTGAAACTCCCTGCCATCGGGGTCTCTGCCTCCCACCTGTGCCCAAAATTACTCAATAAGGCATAAATGTCATGAGGAGATTGAAAGTGCAATCCTACAGAGGTGTTTTTTGGTAAAATTCTGCTTTAAATGACAGGAAGCAAACATGAATTGCAATTATTGTACTTATTTCTCACATGTTTAGCAGCAGTAGCACTATGTGCTCTCTGATTCCTTCAATTGCAGCACAGGTTTGCATTCAAATCACTGAGAATTGGACAGCAATATTTTCTGGATCACTGAACAAATTTGAATAGTCATGTCACAGCCATTTTTTTATTTTTCCCTTCTTTTTTGGTACCTGTAATGCACGAAAGGAAATGTAAATGTTACCAAAGCAAGAAAAATGTTGATTATTTGAAGGTGAAGTCTTATGAAGCCGATATTCCTTTTATGATACTGAATGTTTTAACAGACCAGGCTGTTCACTGATTGACAACCTCACTGCCAGAGCTCTGGAATTCTCTTCCAGAGGAGTGGTTTCTGCTCTTGCCTCTGTTAGTCTTTGGCTTTGGTGCTTGTCCCTTCTGTCCTGTCCCTGTCACTCCACCTGTTGAATGTCTCCTTGTTGTTCTTGGCTTTGCCTCTGCTCTTTAGCCACATCTCTTCCTCCTTTTAGAGTGTTCCACCCCTTTCTCCTAAAGCTTCATGATCATCTCTTCTGATTGCTGTTATTACAGCAGGCCCTTGAGGACTTGCAAGATGTACATTTTAACATAACACCGAAGGATTTTATTAATTCTAATAAATAACAGAAACACTTGCTGCAGATGAGTGCTTTTAGTAAATGAGGGTTTAAGCTGCTTTCAAAGATATCCGTGAGAACTTTGCTCATGATTTAAATTATATGTTGTTCTGCAAGTGCTTATGATAATGTGCTTTAGGAAAGTGATAAATACCACATAACATATTCTGGATCTTTATTAAAGACTTCTTAATATATAGGTGCTCTTTGCAGCTTTGCTGTTAAATCTTTCAGAGGGGGAGGGTGTTCTGTGTGTAATTTAAAAGAATTTGGATTTGTGATACCAATGGCATTACAGAGTTCTTTCTTTTTGCCTCCATTTCCCCCCCCCCCCCCCTTTTTGGCAGCAATAGTTTGCAACAGCAGTGGGAATTTAAGGGTGTCACTTCTTTTTTCTCCTCAGAATGTTGTTTAAATAGAGAGTTTCAGATTAAATTTACAATGAAGCACATTAAGCCTGGGAAATACGAAGGTGAAATATATTGTGTCTTAAAAAGCAGAGTTACTGTTTATTGCTGTTAGATAAGAACCAGCAGATGCTGTCAAGAACAGTTCCTCTTTCCATCCTCTTTTCCAGCACAAACTTTTGATGCCAAATCCCTCCAGCACTCATGTATGTCCACGGGGATGTGGAACAGCATCTTTGCAGCTGGAAGTGCAGGGGCTGCTCCTAACCCTGAATTACATTAGTCCTGAAAGCTTTGCTAATTTTCCCTTTTAACATTAAAAAAAAGATGTGTGCTGCTGTATTTCTGTATGTCATATTTCTGTTTGTGTGCCTGGCATAACAGCTGATGGCTCCCCTGCCCGTGGTCCAGGAGCTGCCACCAGTTTGGACCAAGAGGCCAAACAAGGGCTGTGTTTTACCTGCCACATCACTTAGTTTAGTCCCTGGGACTGGATTATCTTGCTGAGCCACCTCAGTTTTCCCCTGGCCTGAGGCTGGTGGGCTCAGGGCCATGAAGGTGTGGAGCCCAGGATGTCCCTGGACATCATCCACGTCCACTGTGGTGTCACCTGTCCCCAGGGGCAGCCAAGGGGAGGGGTTGAAGGTAGGTGGCTTGGCACATGGCTGGGTTTGGGCATGTTAAATCCTCACTGGAGATGTTTTCTGTGATAAAAGCAGGGCAGGGAACAGGGACAGAGGTCTCCTTGTGTGCAGCAAAGCTGACCCAGCGACCTTTATGCACAGCCCAGCTGGAGCCCATTGCAGGGCCACCAGCAGAGCCTGGAGGTGAGAACATCACCACGATTTATGGAGCCCTCCTGCTAAAAATGACACTTTAATAGCCTCAGCAGGGGTTTTGTTGTTGTTTTGGTTGCTTTTTATGCTGCTATGAATATGAAAGCTTGGTGCCTGGCCAAGAGACAGGCAAATAAATGTGGAAAAATACCCATCTCATTTGAAGGCTCTCTTAACTTCTCCCTTGGCCTACAGACAGACATTTAACCTTGCTTATACTGTAACTAAATTATAGTTTATTGAGCAAACTGTAAAGCTAAAATAGAGAATTTCCATCTCATGAGAGAGGCTGCAGCAGCACAGACCAGTCACGCTTCTATTGTGTTTTAATTTCCACTTAAGGTTCTGTTGGCTGGTAAAATATTCGTTTTGCATTACTGCTCTTAAAAGTACTGACAGCCAGTGATAGATTGGTTTGGAACAAAGTGTTTCGAATCAGGACATTAAAAAATGTCTAATTTTAACTCACTGGTTGCCCAGTGTTGGATGAGAATGTAATGGGGATTGAGCTGGAATTGTGCATGTGTAGGAAATACACTTGCTTGTGTTGGAGAGTCCTCACCTTCACATTTATGTTAAAGTGGGGGGAAAGTATGTAAGACACTCCATGGTTCTTTTCCTTGTTTGCTAACTGTGGATTTCAATTAGCATTAGCTTAAAATCACAATGTAGGTTTTTTTACATATTACCTGCTATTGAAACTGAAAATACAATCTTTAAAAATCCTAATCAGATTTATTAAAGAAAAGGAAATGTGGTCTCATAGCTAGTGACTGGATTTTTCAGATGAGTATCATCCTGCAGGGTTGAAGTCAAGAAAATATTCTCTGTTCTCGTGGAGTCTTTGCTGGTCGGAAGCTGTTCTGTCATCCCAGCAGGTTCTGGGCACTTGGCTCAGTTCAGGAAATGTAAACTGCTCCAGTTTTATTTCTACCAATGGTTACAGTGAGGTCAGGACTTTATACAGTTTGTCACAAATTGACGTGAAGTTTATGTAAGTTTTATTTTGAAATGGATAAAAAGTCAATGAAATATACAATTCAGTGTTTTGTTAGTTGTTCAATATCTCAAATCAGTAGTTTGAGCAATTTTAATGATTTTTATTTATGATATCTGGTTTCCCTTTGTAGATAATGATAGATAAGATTGATGTTGCTACCATTCACACCTAACCAGGGCTTCTGGACAGTGATGACGTGAAAAGCAAACCAGGAGCTCTGGGTGTCTTTTGCAAGTACATTTTTTTTTCCTGAGCTGCTTTAGAGAATGGCTTTAAGCATAATTTAAACACTAGGACATCTTCAGAAGACAGATGATAGGAGGCCTGAATGGAATTTTATTCATTAGTGGTTTGGGGTTTTTTAATGTAATGGGATGTCTTAATCTGTTTTGTCTTTCTGTTGTTTAGAAAAAACAAGCCCAGCACTGTGGTTTCAGTTCATTGGTATAATATTCATGTGTGCTGGAGAGTTAATGCTTTGCAGAGCCAGAGGAGAAGGGAGAAATAGAGATAACTCACAGGGAAGACAACAAAGGATATTTTGGACTTGGATTTGCAATGAGATGAAGAGTCAGCTAGACAGTATTAGTACAGTTTGTTCCAGATGACAGGAACTAGAGACAAGAAGTTTGGCTGGGGGCCAAAATATCTGATGGGGCAGCAACAAAACCTGGTGCTGTGGCAGTGCAGGGAACAGAGACACATCAGGCTGTTTGTCAGAGAGATGCTGATTCATAAACTGATGAAAAATACTCCCTGGAAGTTTCTTGGAGCTGTGTGAAAATCCTACTGACGCGGTGATGTTTTTCTTTGAAGGAGAAGGCAGAAAGATTTGCGTGGCCTGGAATATGAATGTGTGGATTTGGGGGCTATAAAGAGGAGTGTATGGAAGGGATGCTGAGCAGAGAAAGAGGAAGGTGTCAATGTAATGGCAAGTGAGCCAGGTGGAGGGGTGGTGATGGATTTAGGGGCAGCTGGCAAGGGATGAAGGGGAAGGCAAAGCCTCAGTCACCCCCTGGCAGTAGATGAAAAGGAGCCAGCATTTAACCCAAAGAGTTACTGGGTGGTTCAGATGATCTCCCTCCCGTCAGAAGGTGTTTCCAGCAGCAGCAGAGGTTCTGCAGAGAGGAGCAGCCCTGCAGTGTCAGCAGAGTGAGGCTCAGCAGCTCTTTGGGGAATTCATGCCTGCAGTTTGCTTTACAACCCCTGGCAGCAGCTGTGAAACTCTGCGTGGTCACTGCTGCTCGGATGGATGGCAGAGGAGCCTCTGTACTCTAGAATTAATTTTCTGGAGTGTAAGATGCTCCAAAGGCCTCTTTAGGATTTGATTGATGTGGCTGGTTTTTAGACTTGCCCAATAAAACATATTACACACACATACCCCCCAAGTGTTTTTATGTCAAGGTGTCTGCCTTTCTCTGCACTGAGGTTATTCCTTTCTCTGTGGGTATGGATTTATAATGCTTTAAATTCTGTGCATACATGAAGTTAACCTACTTTATGTTTTCTTATATTTTTAAAAAAGTATTTTCTGGCTACTTTGCTGTACAAATTCTATTGATTTGTCGTTGCAAAGCTTTTCATTTCTTAATACGTTCCGTCCTTACTAGCTTTTAAGGCACTTGTAACTTAATAACTTATTTAATGGAGCATGAGATGTGCAGGTGTTGCGTGTCATGGATGTGTCCTGATGGACCAATTCTGCCCTCCTGCACCCCACAGCGCTGCAATACTGCAAATAAAGTGGAGGCAGAAGGGGGGAACTTTGCCTTTTGGAAGGATTGACTTTGCTTGCAGGGCTTGGACACTGTTTTGCCAGCCCTGTTTGAGCTGAGCTGATGTTGCCATGACTGTTCCCTGCTCACACAGTCCCTGGAGCTGGCAGGGGTCAGCGTGCTCTGAAATCAAAGGCTGGTTTGGTTTGCCATGAGGACACTGTTCTGCTGTGGCACTGCCCTGGCTCAGAGCCCTGTGCTGCATTTGGGCTCCATCACAGGGCTGTGACCCAGAAATTCCCACGTTGTGCCTTTGGCCAACTTTTATTTCTGTTACAATATTCCAGCCCTAACCAGGTCAGTGGGAGTTTTGTCACAGACATAAATGGAGTCACTCTTCATCCTCTGGCTTTTCCCCTGCAGTGCTTTTCCAAGCCAGAAGCACAGGGAAGCCTCTGTGCCTGGCACGGCTCTGCTCTGCCAACCCAAGTGCTCCTCGGTGCTGGATGTGCAGATCAGATTTAACAGGACTGTCTGCTTCGGTACAGATGCAGAACTAAATGTTTGGCCTTGGAATTTAATGGGAATTGTCCCATTGATGGAAATCAAGCCAAATTGTCTGCCAGAAAATGCTGCTAACATGTCTGTGACGTGTGTGTGGTTAAAAGGGTTATGGAAAGGCAGCTCATTTTCTCAAGGTGGAGGGACCTTTACATGGGGTCAAACTTTGTTAGAGTTTCAGCTGCAAGCAAAAAAAGTAAATTTTAGATAATGAGTGATCTCTTGCTCTGGAATTTTTGTACAACTCTGTAGAATAAAGAAAATGTAATTGTACATGTTGATTAAGAAAAATACCTGCTGTATTACTTTTTTTTAGTCATTCTCAGTAATTGTGTTGCCTCTTCTGAGAGAATTTCACCTTTTATGCCACCTTAACTTTGAAAGCTTCCAGAGAGATAACTTTGGCTTTTCCCCTTGGTGGTGCTAAAGCAAACTGCAGCACCAGAATATTTTTGGAACGTGTAAGGAAGGGCTGCGTGGTTGTGGGAATTAAACCTGATATCTCTAATAATCATAAATACTGTGATTTTAAAAAATTTAGAGCCTCTGAAATGGGGGGAAATATAATATCTTTACCTTCTGGAAATGTATTTTGTTTTACACATCAGACTGTACTGGGATGGACTGCATGGTATTGTTCATTTTTAAGGACAACACAGGTTTTCATGAGCTTTGAATGAACTGTTGAATATTCAAATTCACCTGCCCATTATTTCTACGCTTTATTTCCAGTAACTTTCAGTCATGACCTTTACTGAATAAATCATTATGAACAATCTTATACAAATGGGACAATATATCACAGTTTGGTTCTGGCAAGTTACAAAGGAGCAGGTTGTGTTTGTTTCTCTCTCCTATAGGTAAAATATATCAATTAATAAGCACTCTGTTGTTTATGCTTTCCTGCTTAATGAAGAGCAACAATGTTTGATAAGATGCCAGTGAAGGGAGACAAATGTGATTCCAGCTAAGGGGAGATGGGGAAAAGCTTTTAAGAAATAACAGTTAAAGCAGTAAAATCATACTCATAGAAATCAGTGTGCAGACAAGCTTTGGCTTCCTGGGTGGGGAATCCAGTGACCAGATCATATCATGCAAGTATGTATTTGAAAATCATTCAGGAACTGTTTGAATTTTTAAGTTCCTTCCAGTAGGCTCTAGTTACCTGGGCAGGGTGGCAGTAGAAATGGAAGAGTCCAGGAGTCCAACTCATGTTGGAGTAACGTGGTCTAGTGGAAGGTGTCCCTGCCTGTGGCAGGGGGTGGAAGGAAATCATCTTCAATCTCCTTCCAACCCAACCCATCCTGTGATCCCATGATGCTGCTTCAGGGCTTTGCAATGAGAGACAACTTTTCTTCAGGGAGATGAAAACGTTTCTATCTCAAGAGCTGAAATCCACCCCGAGAGCTCAGGACCTTCCAACAGGAACACATTTAGACACTGTAATATCTCAAACTACGTGTTGAAAGGGATGTGCCCTGGAACAGGAATGTCTTACACAGAGAGGATGTGACAGCTCACTCAAAGCCTTGATGCTGCCTGGGTGGAGAACATTAAATTGGTTAATTAGTGCCCCCTGGACGCTGCTGAACCTCCTTTCCATCTAAACCCACCACGTTGGGTCTTTATAGTGAATGTGGAGGCTGCTCAGTATGGCAGCCAAAAGTACTCCAACATTACAGATTATTTCCCCATCAAACAGTGAAGTTAAAAGCTGAATCTGTTCCTCAGATAAAGATGCAAAATAGTTTTTGGGTGTATTTGTGTTTCTCCAAGCACCTCTTACAGGTACAAGTGCTAAATCAAGTGATAATATAATTTATTAGTGAATATCCCACATCCATTTTCTCATAGGTGGAAATATTTATGTCAAACATGTAAGAAAATTAATTTAAAAAAAAATTTATGAATTTTTAGGGAGAAGAACCATCAGCAAGCCACACCCTCCAGATGGCAGATCCAGTGTTGCATCCTAATGGAGTCATGGTCAGGCAAGTGGTTGAAATGCTGAATATATTTGTGTGTTTCAAAGGCAAAATATAAAATTAGACAAAATTAACTTGGTCCCCCAAACTCTGGAGTCACTTTTACCAAACCAATACTTTCCATGTGCTTAAATAATTCACTTTTTAGGTCTTACCCTGAATGAGTCCTGAGTCTTTGTGTTTCCTTTTCCTTGGAAGTGGTGGTAGGAAAAGTCAGAATTTGCTGGTTTGGTTAAGAAGGCTCCACAACATGGTTGTTTTCCAGCAGATAAATGTATTTTCTAGTGACACAGAGTATTTTCCTTCCAAAATTCACCCGGGGAGGTTTGTCACTAGGTGGCACAATCAGACTGTGTTAGCACCAACATTTCTGCTTCATCCAGTTGGCTTCTTTCTGCTCCCTAAAAACCCCTGTGATAATACCCATCATTCAAAAAACCCTAAATATTGCAATAAATTCTAATAAATGCAATGCTTTGGAATGAGTCTGTTTTTCAAAACAGCAGGACTTCAGAATTGTTGTAAATCTGTGATTAATATTCACTTTGGGTTTGAGATAGAACCTGGTTGTTTTCTGAAGGGCGTTACGAGTTATTTCAGCATTCATTTTTAGATGCAAACCCAAACACGTTGTTCCCCTTTGGTGTTTTCCAAAGATGTTGAATATTCAGATATTGCCTTAGCTACGAGTGCACATGAGAGATTTCTATGTGAAATTGTCTTTTCTGGTCTCTAAATGCCATTTTTCTTGTAAGAACCACTAATTCACAGGCACAGTTAAGGACACTTCTACTTGGGGTTTTTCAACCCTGGCACAGGGATAAAACACATGTCTTGGAAACACTGTGGGGACATCTCTGACCGTGCTGAAATGTTTGGAATATCTGAAGGAATGTGGGAGGCTTCCTTTTGTTTTCAGGGATGTGGTGGGTGGCTCCGAACCCACAGTGTCCTAAAGGCCACCAGCCCTAAAGGAGCCTTTCCTTATAGTCCACCCATCCCTGTGGTCCTTACTGGAAAGTAGGAGAGATTTTAAATTATAATGAAATGACTCCTTCTTAGATGGATTTAAAGAAAAAGAAATGTTTTTTCTGAGCAGGCATGAGGGAAATCACATCATTTTTCTTTAATACTCAGGTTAACTAATATGGACTAAAATTATCCTGTACATTAAATTATAGTTCTAATAGTCTCTAGAGTGCTCTCTGGCATAATTTTAAAAATTATGAATAAAATGTTACTTATTTTCTATTATTTTTTTTTAAATCTTATTTCCTTAGCCAAGTCCTGGTTGTTCAAGGAAAGCAGGTGGAGAAGCATCTGTGTGTGTTTCATGTCGAGTGTCTGGATTTAGCAAGAAGCTGACTGTGCTCCCAGAAATGGAAGTGGAGACATGCATGCTCTTACTTAGAATATTTTATTGAGGATATATTTGTATTTCTTTTCAGGTGTCTGAGCCACTGGGCAGTGAATACTTGGCCTTGAGTATCTTTTTAACTTCTGAAGTGGCTAAAAATGGCGTTTGGGGGTGCCCAGTGGGATGGGACCAACTACAGAAGGGTGTTCTTAGCAGAGCAACTTCTGCAAGTGGGTCATGTCCAGCCAGCAGGGAAATAAGATAAAAAACATTAACAAAGAAATAATAAATACTTTTTTTCCCCTAATAAACATTCTCAGTCCTGAACAACATCTGCTTGGAACCAGCCAACTCATTGTCAAGGTTTTCAGGAGTTCTGGTTTTTGCACTTTTTTTTAGATACCCCCTGAAATCACTTCAGGAATTAGTTCTGTTTTTTTTTACCAGGAGCCTTTTCTATTAAATCTCCAAGTTGGCATTGCAGTTGTTTTTTCCACAGTGAAGGAGAGCTCTCCTAAAAGGTGAATATATGTTTTTGTAGATGCTTTTGATACCTAAAACTGGTAGCATTTAATAATTGTTGCATGGAATATTTGAGACTTAGGTGCAGCAAAGTGAGCTTAAGCAGTTTCATTTGTTTTGAAGCAGATCTTGCAGGGCTGAGACTTAATTCTTCATGCATTTGGAACAAACCTTGAGCTTCTCAAGGAATCAGAGCTTGCTTAAAATGGTTTTTGTAGCTGAAAAGTGTTACTGGACCCGTTGCCCAGATCATTGCAGGCAGCATCTCATCTCTGCCATAACCCAGGCAACAGGATTGTCATTTGAAATTCTTGCTCATGGCTGAACTGCAGCAGCCGTGGAGAATCCACTACAGGAGCTGGTAAATTGGTGCAGAGATTAATTACCCCTGTTAAACAGGTACACCTTGTTTCTGGTGAATACTTCATTAGTTTCACTCTGCAGTCCATGCATCTTACTCTGCCTTTGCCAACCAGCTGAGGAGCTGAGGTGTCAGCAGCAGCAGCTTTTGCTCCCTTTCTGGTCCCTTTCTTACTGCTTTTGAGCTTTTATATTTTACACCAGCACAAAGCAGAAATCTCCTTAAGTAGTTTTGCTGTAGGTGTCTCATATACATAAATACAAGATATTTATGTGTGGCTCTATATATACACATGTGGACTAAAGAGAAAAGCCTGAAATAACTTCTTGCACCAACTGGGGTGTTGTTTTTTTTACAGTTTATTTCTGATTAACCCTCCACATATTTTAACTCTGTTTTTTCAAATCATGTCTGCATATTATACACAACAAAGCAGAATAAATTTCTAATTTGTATTCAGCTGGAGAAATATTCTATAAATCAGAAGAGAAGTTTTCTCTCCCCCTTTGGTGAAGTACAAGAGAATTCTGCTTAAATGAAGCATGCAATTTTAATCAATTGTACCCTAAGAAAAGAAGACAAACAGCTGCTGCTGGTTAATTGGTGAATGTCTCCACCAATGGACTCTTCATTTATTCACTGCCTTATATTGGGAAAATAAAGGTGTTAGCACCATGCAGCAGCTCTGCTGCATATTTGCAATTGAGCAGCTCAGATAATACATGAAGAACTTCTTTCACAGGACAAATATGTGACCTTCACCCCCCCAGATCCATTGTTTTCATCTAATCATCACATTCCCTGTGAAAGGTCACATCTCCTGTGTGAAGCCAAGGGAAAAACATATTTGATGTGTCTAGCTAAAAGATTCATTTCTTGTTAGAAATGACACCAAGTTGTGAAGGTTTCCCTGCTCTGGCAAAGGGTTGTGGGGTAGAAGGAGACTCAAGTGAGACTTTCCCCCTCCCAGGTGGTCCCCACCCACCCTTCCCCTGTGCACCTGGGCAGGAGTCTCTTCATCATCTGCCCCTTCCTCTTCTCCACAGCTCTCCATTTCATTCTGTTTATTTCCCACAACCTCTATTACTTCAATTTACAGCTCCACTTTAGGGCTGGGAATTGTCCTTCTCCCTCTCTCTGAGCATTCATTTGCAGGTTTGGAAACTTTTCCAGGGAAATATCACAGTGAAATACAAGACTTCAATTCAACTTGACAGAAGTTGGTGTTTTATTCTTCTTTCCTTCCTTTTCTTCCTAGTCTTGTTCCCTCCTGGATCCCCTTTTCTTTTCATCCTCCCTGCAAGTGATTTTTGCAGCCACTGTGCTCAGTTATTTTGTTCTTATCTCTTGTTTTGCCCTTGCCTCTGGGTTTGTTCCTCGTATTTTGGTTTTGCAGCCTGTTTTTGGAGCCTTCCTTGTCCTTGTTTCCCCTCTTCCTACACGGTGTGGCCTCTCCACATGTTCCTGAGACTATTCCAGTCTTGGGTATTTACCAGAAAAACATTTACTTTGGGTTACCTGGCTGATAAACACAAAAAAACCTATAAAAATGCAAAATCCAATCTCTGGGGTTTTGTTTGCTTTTCTTTTTTAAATTAATTGAGAACTGAAAGGCTACAAACCCTTCATTTGATCCTGTGTTGTTTCCTTTAAAAGGTATTTTAGAGGCAGACTCTGAAGCCATTTCTAAGTCTCTGAGCAACATCTGAAATATTTTGCCATAATAATGATATCAGATCTTATCACAACTTTGAATAATCTGTCACATGAAACACGCTGAACTGAGAGTTGTGGAAGGGGTTCTGCTGTTGGAGTAAGTAAAGTGGAAACTAAACCGTGTCAGAACATTGTCCTATGAAATGTGAAGGCTAATCATCTGCAACAGTGGCTTAATGCTATGGAACTAAAAGGAATATGTTCAATTATTTTTTTTTTTTGAAGAAATGATTTGTGCTTTTCTTTCTGTAGGAGAAGCAATGAATGGAGAATGAGTCCCTTGGCTGGGACAATGCAGAGGCATTTTTTGACATTCTTCAAGGAGGGGAAGAAAATGTTCTGGGCTAAGAGAACAGATTTAGGAGTGTTAAATAGCATTATGATGTTATTTAAATGTTTTAATAATGGTGTTACACAATGTTCTGTAAATGTTATTTACATTATAATTGCTATTATAATGGTAAAACGCCATAAATGAGATGCTATTGTACTCCCAAAATTCAATTATCACTGTATCTTCTATTAGGCTTAGCTGTTGTATTTGCAAATTTTATCTAAAACTTGCTCTGCAAGCATCCATATGGAAGCAAAAAGGGGCAGAAGAATGGAAGTTTAAGGCAAGTATACTGAGAATCTCTTTGGTTTGTGGTAAAGAGAGACTATTGCTGCGCATAGACAGTCACATGAATATCTGTATTAAAATAGATAAAGTCCTTTTTATGCCATTGCTTTTTCACCCCTGGAGATTATGATTTATAGTCTAGTTCAGAACACAGTTAAAAGCCATCTTGTGAAGTTTTGTCTTGGGTTGCCTGATATTCTCCAGATTTTGCTATAAGGTGACAACAATTCAGTGCAATAACCTGCTTTTGCCTCAGCTCTGAGCACTGAGGTTTGGGGCAGCATTGATGTCTTTTAGGTGATACCTAAAGAGAGGAGACTTCTGCTGCACCAGTTCTTGATGTGTTTCTGAAGGTCTGCAGGGGCTTGGCTCCAACCAACACTGATTTTTCCCCTTCTCTCATCCACACGTGTACTCGTGGATTTGCAAAGAAAGAAATCAAAGCGAATTTTTATCTTTATTTAAAATTGGCTGTCCCAAACGAGACTTCCATAACAGTGCCAGGTAATCAGCAGGCACCTTTCCTGTGTCAGACCTCTCCCCTTCATGTACAGTTTGGGAAGAAAACCTATTTCTCTGCATTCAAAAGCAAAGAACCACCGTGCATCCCTCTGCTGATTATGTGCCCTTGTAGCCTGGAAAAGGAGAACGATGCCATTTTCCCTGCTGATCCAACGTGCAGTCGGATGGCAGGTTGTGTTTGTTGTAGGTCAGTTCTCAAGGCCCTTTTACTGCAGGATTAAAGAGCTGCAGTGAGGCAGCTCAGGCAGGTGAGTTCACTGTGCTGGGCGTGCAGCAGCACTGGTTGAAAGTTTAATGCTGAGGAAAGAGGCTCTGAATCAAATCAATCTGCATGAGGCATTGCTTTTCCTGGGCAGGATTTAAGGAATTGTCTGTAGGCCACCCAAATAATGTCACTTCAGGCCCAGGGTTCTGCAGTGGGTGATTATGTCTTTCAGGCTGTTACCAAAGGTCACCTCCATCCCAGGGCAGCCCAGAAGCTGCAGAACCTTAGCACAAAGGCTTCTTTTGGGATTCAGCTTCCTGCCTAAGCTGTAAATCCATGAACATCCTGGTGTGCTGATTGCCCCATTGTTTGATGCCTCTTCAGGGCTGTGGATGGTGGGCTTGGTCTCCAGCAATCCTGGAGGAGCTCTGCTCCTGGGCACCACTTTGGTCAGCGCTGCTGGAATTTCCTTCCCAGGCCCTGCTCATCCCCAGAAGGCATTTCTGCCAACTCTAAATTGGAATCTTAGGAAGTTCCTGGTCATACTTCGTGGGGTAGCCACAGTTCTTGGGGAGCTCTTTCCCTTGGAGCATCCGTGTGTCTGCCCAGTGCCTTCTGCTGGTTTTCCCAGGATTTTGGGAGCTACTGCTGGTTTGACTGGGCAGCTCTGTGTCCCACATGAATTGTGCAGGAGGGAATGGTGTTTCTCAGTGTCTTTCGGGACCTGCCCATCACTCTTGGACTGCTGAATGCATTTCAGGAATTGCTGGGATCAATTTTTGGAAACATTTTCTCCCAAAGCTCCTGAGATTTCTTCTGAATACACTGAAGAAGTGGATGTTATGATTTACTGTCTTTGTTTAAACAAAAAACCTCTTTGTGTCGTGTTTTCATCTCTGTCAAAGTACAAATTTGCAGCCAAGGGACTGGGTTTTGAAACCCTGCTTTCAACTTAATTTACTTCATTTATGTTTTTACCACCCATTTAGTAAATGTATTGATGTGGTGTCGGATTATTTTATCAGTGAGTGGGTAAGCCAGTATAATATTGAATTTTGAATCACATTATACTTCGCTCTAACCAAGACAAGGAGCCTGTTAATGGGAGTTTAACCAGAGTGCCACTGACACATTTCCATGGTGGTTGGTCTGCTTGCTGGTGGGATAAATACATCCTCGTGCTTGGGAAAGCACTGTGATAAACAGAAGTGGTTTCTCATTTAGAAGTGACAAATAAAGCAAACATGAAATTTCATTTATTCCTAGCTGGAACTTGGTTTTGATGTGATTGACACAGGAATGTTATTGGGCCAAGCATTGCACTGAAGACTCATTAATTGAGAGACTCACGGTTTTGTTAATTGTAACCTCTGAGAGATAAATGCAGATAATTAATCACCCCTCAGAGCTGGGTCTGACTGTAATGCAAAGATCTGGAAAAGAACTGTCTGGGTACAAACAGGTTTTCTACATCACAGTGAGATTTTTGGAAGAGCTGTGCAGCCAGCAGGGGCAAAATTCTCTCTACACTGAGGACTGACTATATGTGCTAAATTTTTGAAAGGCATAAAATAATCTGGCTGGTTGGAACAGCAGGAGGCTGGACTTGGTCACCTGGAAGGTCTCTTTAAATGCTTTAATAAATGTATTTAATATAAATCTTTAAATGTATTAATAAATTTTAGGATAGTAGTGGAAGGTGGCCCTGCCCATGGCAGGGGGTTGGAATGAGATGGCTTTTCAGGCCCTTTCCAACCCAACCATTCTGTGTGTATATAATTGCCATATATAAACATGTAGTATGACATGAGAGGTGCTGTGGTATCATGCTGGGGGACAGGAGAGTTACAGTGGCACAGGATGGCAGCTGAAAATCTCTTTTAATCATTTAATAAAATAAATTTTGGTCTCTGAAGAGCTATTCCTTTAGCTGGAGTGCTCCAATATTACAGGGCGCTGTTGCAGTATTTTCATTTTATTCATTTACTACCAAAGTCTCGCATCTATTTTCATTTCCCATGATGGTTAAGGTTTTGAGGACTAGGATTTTAATCCTAGAGGTGCTGGAAGTCCACTGACAACACCAGGCATGACCTGAAGCAGGAGAGGTTTGTGGCTGGATGTGTGGAAAAGCCAAGCCCTCCCCATGGGGATGGCCAAGGAGCAGGACAGGGAGCACAGAGAGGTTGTGCCTGCTCCTCACACCCAGACCTTTTCAAATCCAAACTGGATAAATCCCAGAGCAGCTTGGTCTGGCTCCAGAGCTGGCCCTGCTTTGAGCAGGAGGCAGAGTAAAGCCCCCCCACCCCGAGGTCCCTGCCAGCTTTGATGATCCTGTGATTGAGGCAGCTGTAGACTTGGAGCAGAGAAAAGGGGCAGGGATGAAGATGTTAACATTTATGCAGGAGATAATGGTTAACTGGAGAGCTGATGGAGACATTAAACAGCTGCTAGAAGCTGGGCCAGGCACACACTTGGCAGTGTTAAAGCACCTGAAGAACTATCAGAAAGGCACTGGCCTCCAGCAATAGATGACAGACCTCTGGAGAATAAGATCATCTTAAATACCTTTGCATTTTAAGTATGAAAAGGGGCTATTAAGAATTTACCCAGGGAGGAAGAAACCTATTTGCAGAGCCACACATTGTCTCCTTTGGAACAGAGATGTAAGTGCAGGTCCTTTAGGTTTTAATAATTTCCAGCTGATGTCTGGGAATATAAAGGTCACACCCTCGTACCAGGGTGGGAATTGTGAATTCAGCAGGAGAAAGAAAGACATTTGGTGTGAAAGGCAGATATTGTAACGACATTCCTTTTCTGGACTAATGGATGGTAAAGGCTGTAGGAGAGCTGAAATTTAAATGTGGGTTTCCCCGTGTTTGTTGCTGTGCTTGTCATCATTAAATGATGTGAGCTACTTCTGCTGGTCACCTGGATGTGATGAAGCACCTGAGAGCAGCAGGTGTTTCTTGTGAAGGCAGAGGGCTGGGAGGTCCCACCACCTTTCACTGGGCAAAGATCATGGAGCTGGTTTGGGATGGGTGGCTGTTCTGGAGCTCTTTCAGCTCTACATTTTGCAGAGAAGGCAGCAGATGTGAACAGGTTAGTTTTTATGTTCTTGTTAGCACTGATACGTTCCTAAATCCTGTGGGTAAAGGAAACTTGTTTGCCCCAAAGGATGGTGGCAATGGTGTGGGTTCGGAAAAGTGAATTGTGTAAATGACTGGAAGATGAAGGAGTGGATAATATCCTGCTAATATCATGGCAATAAATGGAATAATCTCTAAGTCTTTAAGGCAGTGACGCTTCCATTGTGGTGGGTTTGTAATTAGATTTATTCTCTTTAGTTATATTTAAGCAGTGGGAAAATAGCAAGGACTGGGTGTAAAGAAATGTTCTCATTAGCAGTTGACACAGGATATAATAGGGAGCCTTCCCTGCTTATAATGCACATTTTTAGCTTTAATCAAAGTAAAATAATTAGCTTTATTTGCAGTTTTCCATGAAAAGGAGATAGGCAGGATTGCCTGGTTTGGGATTCTGAACATGGACACAAACGTGTGTTAGCAAACAAAATTGGACATATTTAGCAATGGCTCAGTAAATATTAGCAAAGAGGTGGTATAATTTAATCGACACGGTTGCAGTTGATAAGGTGCTGGAAGGCTCTGCTGGTGGCTGAGTGGGGAGATTCAGAGATAAGAACTGATGGATGTGATGTTGCTCTAATTGAGACTGGGGCAGAACCTAAAGCACTGAGAAATGGAACTGATGACCTGTAAAACAAGCTTAGATTGAAAAAAAAATAGATTGATGGGGCTCCTGGAGGAGGGCAAGGAGAGGGGCCAGAGAGAGCTGGGCAAGCTGAGGTTTTCCTAAAGGTGGCCAGGATAATGTGTAATAATAGTGTGGATGTCACATAAAGCTTGTATATTGTGAGGTAGGGGTTAGTCTGGTATTCCTTTTATGGAACTGAGGGTGCTTTTTGCTCTCCCCTTACAAATTCCCTCTCTCCCCAGTGCAGCCTTTTTTGGGAGCTGTGCTGGAATTCTCTGTCCCTGGGCTCTCAGCCCTCTGCTCCCAGTGTTAACTGAGCACGTGGTGATTCACTTCTTTGGGCTGAGGGAGAAATGCTGTTGGCTGCCTTTGAGAGAGGGTGAACTATGGGATTTGGTGCCTGTATCAGTGGCTCAGCTCTGCAGAGTGGGCTGGAACAGAATACCCTCATTATTTACCAGATATTACTGTCCCAGCCATCAGCAGGTAGCAGAGTTTCTGTCTTGGCAGCTTTAACGCTGCTGGATATTTGTTTCTCTAGGAATTTCATTCCTTAGAGTGGTGCTTACAATTATATAATTTTTATTACTTAATGCCTGTGACTTGCTGTACAGTGCAAGATGCTGTCCGTGCTCATGGTTTGATGCTTTCAGAGGAGAAGGAAGGAAAACCATTTGCTGGGAACTGCAGTTCTCTGGGAGCATTGCCCTGGACATGCTCTGCCTGGGGGGACATGTCCTGAGAGGTGAAGTTTGGAAGAACTCCTGCTCAGAGACATTTCTCTGGACCTTTTTCATGCTTTTGCCAGAGTGTAAAGGGCAGGAATGTTTCTTGTTCTTCAAAAGACAAGAGACTTTAAAGAGAAAGGGCACGATGCAGGACAAAGCTTCTCCAACGACTCTGCAGGACTGGGGAATAACCTTTGTGCTTTAAAGTTCTGCCCATTTCCATGTTGTTCTGTGACTGACCTGGGGCTGCTTTTGGAGACGAATATCAGTGGGAAAACTCCCAAATTCTGCACATTCTGCTGCAACCATGATGTTTTTATTGTTTTTATGTGCCTCAGTGCTTGGAATAGGCACGTTCTGTAAGGGAGGCACAGAAGTTGTGTGGGATCTGATGAAATGAGTTTTGTTTACCATGAATAAATTGCCACATTAATTTTTTATCTATATTTAAAGCACTCTAATACTCAGGATAGACTTTTTTGACTTTGATTTCCACTCTCTGTCATAGATTTCTGTAAGGAAGTTGGGCCTTATTTTTTGGTGTGAAGGACTTGTAGCTGTACCCACTCAAGTGGAGTCAGGTGATGAGTATCTTGCCTTGGATGAGTTTCTGATGGCACTAACTGGGCCCTCAAGGACACCTTGCCCACCCAAAAAGCAATTTAAAGCATCTTTGATTAGAATTTGGTGCTGGGAGAAGAACTGGCTTTGCAATAGTAGTGTTTTGGGAATTGTGCCCCAGAAAAATGTGTGCTTGTCTAGTGTGGAGCTGCAGGCTGACACTGGGAATTACTGAAGGAGTAAATGTGGAATTTGGCTTTATCCTCTGGCCTGTGGGGAAGGACACCCAGCTTGGCACTGGAAGTTCAAGCTGCAGGAGGCTCAAAACATGCAAACCGTGTCAAAGCAATTGTCTTGTACTTTGTTGTGTTTTCCTGAGTGCTGGAGAATGTGGGAATTGCATGGACTCTCCCTGCTGTGGTAAATGCAGAGGGGTTTCTGTCTCTGGAGCTGTGATTCTTGTTCAATGCAGGTTAGTCATTTAAGGGAATGGGTTGAAGGAAAGTGGTAAGGAAGGAATAGCCCCAAATGAATGCAAACCACACATTTAGGGACAGGAATTGTAAGCACTGCATGTAGCCACTGAGTGAATATATTTTTAATGCGCTTCAAAACTATGAAGGGAATTTGATTATTTTTTTGCACCTTTTATATAAATGTGTGTGTCTTGTGCAAGCTACCTAAGAAATCTCTCAAACCAGCCATTTACTACAATTTCCAAGTTCCTGGGCTTTATCTACTGCCAAATTCACTTTAATGGTGTCTGTAGCAGCCTAATGACTCTGTGTTGCATCCTTGTGTGGGCTCTAAGCAGCATCAGGGGTATTAAAGCACTTTGGTACTTTAGGCTGTGTTAAAACCTCAGCTGATAGTTTAATTCCAGTCTGGCTTAGGCTGGGGGAGGGTGGAGATTATCCCTGTCAAGTAGGAGTTAGGGTTATTTTCTCAGGATGTGCTCCTGGCTCTCCAGGACAATCCCCAGAGCTGCAGGTGCAACATCCAGCTGGAGAGTTTTGCTCAGGTGGTTGGGGTTCTTTTGGATTTTATTTCTAATGTGGGTGATGCTGTAAATTTTTGGATATTATGGTTCTCTTTCAAGTCTGTAGTCAGGATTGGGGCTGTGCAGTTTGTGTTGGCCTGTGTTGGGTATCAAAATCAAAGGTGTCAGTGCTACTGGCAGGAGAACTTGTTCTCTGGTATTAATAATAGTAGAGTAATAATTAATTAAATACCAGCGTGTGCACATTTCATGCTGTAATGTGCAGGCAACCATCAAGTACAAGCTGTGGTTAAGATGAGGTAATATATATTATTCCTACAGCCTGTTCCCAAAGTTTACAGTGCACAATTACCTTCTGCATGGTCCTCCCACTGTGAACATTTAATGCAACTGGTATTAAAATAAAAATATTCCTCTCCAGTCTGTAGGAATTACCCTCCATTTTTCTCTTCCCGTGTTATCAATGTCATCTCCTTTTAAAAAGAGTTGCTATAATAATATCATTTCCAGGAATAGGTCTGCAAATACCTCAGATCATCAGATTAATGACTAAGTAATGAATTATTTTTGGTAGTATAATACTACTAGAATACTTGCTGTCCAGCTGCTGGAAAGGGGAGGATAAACTGCTGTTAAAATCAGATAGCTGAGGTGAAATGTGGGAAGGAATATTCTGTCCCTTTTGCCTTGCACTCTTATAAAGGACTCCTGGAAAACTGGAAGCTTTCACATGAAATGTCTCTATAGAGATTTTCTGGTTCTGGGTTGACCTTTTGAAGTGCATTTCCTTCTCCACTGGTGGTGATTTTGGTTTGTTTGGAGCTTGGTCACTTTGCTGGAAGGCAAGAAGATAGAACTAGGAGAAAAAACTATTTCCCAGCTCGGATAACTTTGGTTTTTCCCCACCAAGAAAGTGAAAATATTGGGTCTCAGATGCCGTAACTTGCCTTTTTCACCTCAGTTATTCGGGTTTCTGGGTCCTTGCACACTAAATTATGGAGCTGAGCCTCCTTCTCAGTGTGTTCTGCATTTCTGGGCATCCCTGGGATTTACAGGCACTGTTTTCTCACAACAACCCCAAGCCCCTCTTGCAGGCAGAGTTAGATGTAAAAAACTCAAATAAACAAACATCCTTTTTGGCCTGAGGATATTACAAACTGTCTTTAAGCTGCTGGAAATGAAATGCTGAATTATTTTCTTTCTTCTCTGCTGCTTCCCTCTCTTCTTCAAGGCCTCTTTTGCTTTAGTGACTGCCCCTTTGGCAAACCAAAAATTAGCATTTCTCTCCCACCCTTGTTAATACTCAGCTTTAAATTTTCCAAGGAGATGCTTCTTTACTTCCAATCAGGAGCTGCTTGTGCACAAATTTAGTTTCAGCTCTAGAAGTGAAGAACATGTTCAAGGTGTTCAGACATCTAGAATTATTACAGAAAATCAGGCTAAAAGTGATGTATCTTTGTAAATATATATATATATATATTAGTTTTTGGTTTTCAGAATTAAAAAGTGTTTTACAACTTGAATAGTAAAATAATGTGATATAAATGGTCTGAGGTATTTCAGTCCTATTCCTGACAATGATATATCAATTGAGGCCATGAGAAGGGAGAAATGGTGGGTAATTCCTACAGACTGGTGAGGAATATTTGTCTTTGAATACAAATGACATTAAATGTTCACAGTGGGAGGACCATGCAGAAGGTAATTGTACACTGTAAACTTTGGGAACAGGCTGTAGGAATTATATCTGTTACCTCATCTTCACCACAGCTTGCATTTGATGGTTGCCTGCACGTTACAGCATGAAATATGTATAGGCTGGCATTGAATTTTAATTCTTTTTAAGGGCATTACAATTCTCTCCAGTTTGTAGGGTGAGATGTCATGGTGCTGCCAGGCACGTGGTTGGCTCTGCAATGCCATCCTGCCAAGGGCCAGGCTGACAACAAGGTGGTCTTTAAAGGTCCCTTCCAACCCATAAGGTATCATTTCTGTGGTGTGGGGGTTTAAAAAAGTAGTTTTAGATGTCTTTATATCAAGTACCATCGAGATTGCAAAGCCAAGCATTGACATGCAAAATTAAAGCTGCTTTTTAAAAAAAAATCAGGCCCTAAACAGTTCTTCCTCCAAATCAAGCATACTCTAATAATAACCTGCATTTATTTTCTCCCCACAAGGTCACTCACACATAAATAATGTAAAATAAAGGTAGCAGTATGTACACATTGCTTCCCTTTTCTGCAGTGGAAAGGGTCTGCAGCTAAAGATTCCCCTATTTCCCAAAACCTGCAGGGCAGAGAAGTGGCAGCTTTATAATATGCAGCTAATGGCTTTTTGCCTCAATGGGATGCTTTTTCCAGTTCTGTTTATTAGAGGGAAAATACCCTGGGAATACCAGCAGGTACAAACAGCAGTGACATGACAGGTAAAAGGACAATCTGTTGGATGTATTTTTAATTCTTGCTAAGTGTTCTTGGAGCAGTGAGAACATCCATAGAAAGACTCCATTCTCAGCATGTTGGATTTGATGTTGAGGAAACTTTGGCAGAGTCAGACATTTGGGTAATTAACCATTTGGGTAATTATATAGGCTAAACAGCAATTATAATTAGCAATTGAGAGCTAGAACTTGAGAGTGAGCAGGTTGGGTGTTGGATTTAGCAGGTTGTGTTTGCTGGAAGCAACCTTCAGGTGGAATATTCTGCCAGAAATGCATGTGTAACTTAAAATCAGCTGTACTGGCAAAAAAAACCAAAACACCTCTAATTCCTTCTTTCAGGGAAGAATTCTTTCCTAATATCCAATGGAAACCTCCCCTGGCCAGACTTGGGGCCGTTTCCTCTTGTCCCTGGGAGAAGACCCCAATCCCAGCTGGCTCCCAGCTCCTGGCAGGGTTTTAGTGTGTCATAAATGTGGGCACTGCCTGTGATTTATGGGCATCTCTAAGTGTGTGGGATCACTGGAGGGAGGGATGGTCTCTGTGCACAAGGAGCTTCAGCATTGCTGGGGCTGCAGAATGAGGTTTTGTGGAATGCTTGTTAAGATAAAGAATGCATTTGTGTACTGTGACCTGGTAATTTATAGTGAAATTTAAAAAATAAAGGTGAGTTAGAAGTTCAAGTCTGCTGGGCATGGGGTGGAGGGGTTTATTCTGACAGCACTGAGGGCCTGTGCTCACACAGCTACTACAGGGTTACACACTGAGTAGCACACCTGGAATTCCTCCTCCTGCTGTATCCCACAGCAATCTGTCTGTCCCTAAGAATGTAGAGGGGTTTTACATGACATCTGCATGTCTAATCAGAGAGACAATAATTTGCTCTAAGAAACATCCCCTCCTCCTAAAATCCCCCCAAACAAAAGAAGCATTTGCTGGTTTCTTGGTGTCAGCCCCTCTGTGCTGTGTGTGGTTCATGGTGCCCCCTTCCCGAGCTACACATCCTTCTCTACTTGTAGTATTTTTATCTGAATATGTTTAATATATTTGCACATGTGCTAACTGGAAGGATTCCAGGTTATCTGACTGCTCCACACCTTGCACCTTGTCTGTTTTGCTATGACATAAATCAGCCAGTAGGTACCTTTTGTTGGTGCCAAGTAATGCTGCTCATTTTTACAGGACATTGAAACAAAGGTAGCAAAACTCCAGAGAGGAAATGAGGATTTATTTTTTTCCCAAACTGCTAGAAATCTCCAAGTTTAGATAATAGCTTTGTAGTCATGCACTCTTAAGGCACTCTTAATTTTATACACAAGCTAAGTGGCCTAAGCTGCTGCCATTAAATTCAGGTGTTAGATAGAACTTGTGGTGCAGATAAGACAAACTTTTAGTTTTAATTCCTCCTCCTTCTTTCCCTCCTCACAGTTTCACCTCAGCTTCTGTTCCCTGCTGAAAACTGGGGTTGGTTTTGGTTTGCTTAGTTTATCAATAAACAGAGGGTCATGTTGCCACAGTGGGGACTAAGTGGGAAAATTAAAGACAATTACATTTCCTGAATCGAGATAAGAGTTTCTATCAATGCTTTTATTTTTGCTTAAAGAAACAAAAACTACAAGCAATGAGGAAACCAACCCATATAAAGGTAACAGTTCCTTCTCCCTCTGTTTCCACTGGTATTGGGAAATTGTTGTTATTCCAGCAGGGGTGAAATAGGTGTGTTCAGCAGCACAGGAGGGAGCAGCTGCAATGCTACCACAGAGGAGAGATGAATTATTTTTTCCCACGTCTTAGGATTACCAAAATACACATTTTGAGTCGAGAATTAAGAAACCCAGAGCAACATGGTAGAAGTTAAATACAAAACAGTAGTAAATATGCAAAAATACAGTTGATAAGCAGAGCAGTGAGGCAAAAGAAAGAATATAATAGTTGATTCTTAAAATGTAACTCTTTGTTTTAATGCTTGGCTTGTCCCCAGCCCTGTCAGTGTGACCAGGACAGTGATGCTGAATTTAAGCACCAAAGCACCAAGGAGAGGGCAGTGGGAGGGCTGATCTCTGCCTTCAGCTGTACCAACCACAGGGGGTATGAGGAAAATGAGGTGCCAAAATCCAGTTTTCTGCCAATACAGTACTTTGTCATCCTCTTGCAGCCCAGGTTCTTCAGCCTTCCCCCAGGACCGTGCCCTTACAGTGCAGAGGGACCTCTGGGTAACACATGGAGCACTGCTGTGTGCAGGTATCAGGCACTGCACCGTGGAGGAGAGAGCTGGCCTTTTTACCCTGCCATAGTTATCCCAAAGTTTGCTCTGAACCACTGAGCCTGAGCTGTTTACACATTGGATTTATCTCTGTCAGCACTCCTTAAAGAATAGATCCAAACTAAAAAACCTACGTAGGACCAAGAGAGCAGAATGATTCAAGTTCAGTGAAATAGTACAAAAAAACCAAAAAAAAAGGCTTCCTTTTTAGGAAAACTCAGCTGTGGTAAAAATATCTACTACAGTGCACTGCACTGTAATAAATATTCAACATAAATTAATAATTTACAAGTACCTGAGCAAGTATACAGAGCACCATAGCACAGCACAGCACCAAAGGCAGTAGCTCAGAATTCTTAAAAATAATGCTGTTTTAAACATTAAAAAGTCTAAGTATTGTCATAGAAATGAACTCCAGCTGGAGTTGAAAGATAGTGCAAACTTGTCTTCACTTTTTAAAATAAAGGTGACAGGTTTTCTGGTCACTTCACATCCCCAGCGTTGCTGCACCTCGATACCTGTGGTGGATGTTTGGGAGCAGCTCTGCTGGAAAGAAAGAAAACAGCAAATTGTTATGCTAATTAAAGGCTTTATTTCTTTGGGTGCTCATCAATTTTTCACCTGATCAAAAATGCTACTTAATGTTGCAGGATACCCCTTGGTTTCCAAAAGTTGTAGCAGTCAGCTTGAATGTTTTATTATTTTCAGACTATCTTACTAGAATGGGCAGCCAGGAGTTTGTAATCAAAGTGCCTTCTTTAAGTCTTTTTTGCTAGAAATATTAGAAAGCTCTACTGAGCCCATTTTTAATGTTTCTGAGCAATTAAGGAGCATTCCTGTAGCATAAAACACCACTTTTATCTTCCTTGGGGCTCACTTTATTCGCAGCAAAGTGAAGAACACTGGGGAAGAAAACCTCCTTGTCTACACCCATAGTTAGCCCACTTCCTGATTAATTTTTTTCCAACACATTTTTCCATTTTTTAAATGTACAATTTGTGTGCTTTTGGAATGTTTTGGGTGTTACTTTCAGATGATACAAATTGGAAATGTGTGAGCAGGGAATCACCTTTATTGGTGGTCGATTAACAGCGTACAGTTCTCAGCTGAATTTTTTAGTGGGCTATTGATTTATTGGTCACTTTTTGTAAATAGACGGTCTGGTGTTACAGTGAAACCTTCACAGGTGTCAGAAATTCTCATCTTTGTGGAAGTCAGAGCAACTGTGCTGCTGAGAACAGGCCTTTGTAGGAGCAAACAGGAGCTGGGGGCTGTGCAGCTCTCAGCAATAGCTCCTCAAGACAGTCCAGACAGGAAGGGCTCCAACTGCAGTGGGTTTTTTTACAGGACTGACCTGGCAGGAGTGGCCTGAGGAAGAGCCTTTGTGTGTCCTGGGCAGGTGCCACGTGCTCTGGTCAGAGGGTCTGCTGGGAGAGGCTTCCGAGGAGGGCTGGGCTTGGGGGGCTCCTGGTAGAAAACAAGAGTATGTTAGTCTTGAGAGCTGATCTAAACCCCTTCCTTCAAACAGCAGAAACTGAGACTAATTCAGAGAATAACAGGATAGTTTGGGCTGGAAGGGACCTTAAAGCTCATCCTGTTCCACCATGAACACCTCCCACCAACCCGGGCTGCTCCAAGCCCCATCCGAGCTGGCCTTGGACACTGCCAGGGATCCAGGGGCAGCCTCAGCTTCTCTGGACAACCACCCCTATCCACTGTGAACCTAAACTGAAGCTAATTTTGAGGTAGCTGTGACTATATGTTTTTAAATGAGCAAACCATGGCTTATTTTTAATAAGCAGGCACTTCTATTTTATAACATGCTATTTTAATGATTTTGTTTCTTTCCTCTAGAAATACAGGGTGAATCTCTGCTGAGGTCAACGATTAATTGGTGGTAAATGCAAACAACAAAGACTGAACACCTAAGCTTGGTAAAAGCAGTTATACAGAAAGGTGGAAATGCTGGAAATCACTTGAAAATGGAGATCCAGATGACCACAAACCCCAACTGCTCCAGGCTGGTTTGGATTGGTAGCATCTGTGGAATTATTATTTTTTTTTAAGATGCTGCTGTGCTTTCATTCTGGGGCATTAAAGGCCTCATTAATAAAGACCAGGAGTCATCTGCTGCAAGCCATGAGCCTGTGCCTCTCCTGGGTGGTCCTCAAAGCCCTCAGACAGGGCACATGGCTATTTGTGATCTTCCTCGTGAAGAGCTGGGACAGATTAAGTGGCTCAGGACACACAAAACCTCTCCAATATAGCCCCAAAGTCGTGTCACATTTTCTGCTCTTTGAGCTGCATGGCCACTCTTTTCCCAAGGAATTTTAGCCTTGATTTTTAGTTTGCCATAACCAGCACTAGGAAAAGGGAAAAGAGCTTACAAGCTTAGCCAGGTTAAAGATCCCCTCCCTGCAGGATGTAATCAAAAAGAGCAATCAGAGCACCAATGGCTCATGAATAAAGTACTTCTCCTTATTTCTTGGGGCATCCCTTTGTTTTCTTACTTCTCCTGGCAAATATTTGCTGGTTCAAGAAGGAAATGCAGGTTGACTATCCACAAGCATTTTCATAAAGAAGAAAAAATGAGAGCTCAAGTAAAATCTCATATACAGCAATTTCAGATTTGCCACAAACTACAATTTAAAATCACATATAATGTCCATCCTCTTTTTAACTCTCTGCATAACAAGTACTTGAGTGAATCAGAAACAGCAAAATGAAAAAAAACACAGACTAATTTTATCTAATTGTTCCAGCCAGCTCTCATACTCAGTATTAATGGTGACTGCCATCCAGATCTCCCACTATAAAGCAAGACAAGCATATCTTGCTCTGAGAAGTTTGCCTGAAAGCTCTGGCAGCGGGGGGTAAAAATAATTAGTAATATTCTTGCAGATTAGGCCTCAAAAATAACAAAATAACCTGGGAATGCTCCATGGAGCTTCATCCCCTTGGGCTCTCCTGTTGCAAGTCACAGAATGTAAACACTAGCAAAGACAGTCCTTCAAAACACAATTATTTCCACAATACAGAGCTAGAACCTCAAAATTATTAAGAGAAGAAACCAAAGCTTGTCAATTACATTTCTTACACTTTGAAATCTTACTGTGCATGTTTTGAAGTGAAATACAGCCTTCTGGAGCAACTTAGATCCCAGCAGGAACTGCTGCTTTTAAAATAACTGAGTTATAGCTCCAGCAAAATAGAAATTTAAGGTGCTTCTCTAATAATGTTATTAAAAGTCATAATGCTTGTTGCATGGGAAGGGGTGTGTGTCAATTATTAGCTGTGCCCTGGGTCTCCTCACTACCTGGGAACAGGGAAAGAGAACTGAGATTGAAGCCCTCTCCTTTCTCCAGGCCCATTCCCCCCTACAGAGCTTCAACCCTTCCAGATAAAGAGTTTAGGGATGGATTTCTCTGTCCAGTTTCACACTGACAGCTTGGCATTCAATGCACCCAGTCTGTGGATTTGGGGAGGTGCTGCTTTAAATATTATCATGACAAATGGGACTCTCACATTGAGCAGCTACAAAAACATCAGGTGCATGTGAACCTGGCCTGCAAATAAACTGTGTTTGCCTTGCAACAGCATCTAAAAGAAGAAAAAGCTGTTTCTCAGTCAAAAGATTGCTAAATATTAAACTTGGCAACAGCTCATTTGCTAAGGATTTTTTGGTTTGTTTGGTATTCTTAAGCTAATTTACTTCTCCAGGACTTGAAGGAGTAAAATTGTTAACGTGAGAATAAAATATTCTCTCCATCTACAGTCCCCTCTGACATAAACAGTAGCTGTTCCTCAGTATTTCCCCATTCCCTGAAAAGGAAAAGGACTATCAAGATGGACAAGGGAAGAAGACAAAAGCTTAAATACTTTGAAAGCAGTGAATAAACTGGCCACATCTGTGACAATGGGTCTAACCTGAGTGATTCAATGTTCAGACTTAGAAAAATAAAACTAGCTACACTTTATTTGCCATAACACCACATAAGCAGCCTGCCATGGCAGCTCAGTGCTGCCTCAGAGAGTCCCTGAGTGGTTTGTGCCCATCAGTGCCACCCCTGCCATGGGCAGGGACGCCTTCCACCAGCCCAGGGTGCTCCAAGCCCTGACCAACCTGCCCTTGGACACTGCCAGGGATCCAGGGGCAGCCCCAGCTTCTCTGCCCAACCTGTCTCATCCCTGTTTGTTTCTCTGTTATTTTCCCAACCCACCTTTGAGTGTCACCACCAAATGCTATCAATCACTGCAAAGTGTCTCAGAGCAGCTCACAGGAGACAGCCTGGTGTGAACAACACTCCCTTCACTGTGACCTTGTACCACATCCAGAACATGCCATGTCTACAAAACACACCTTGCTGGCTTCCTGCTTCCCTTGCAAGAAACACTCACGCTACAAATGTGACCAAAATTGAGCAGCCAGTGCCAAGAAAAGGGACTATTTAATATAAACAACTGCACAGGCAACTTCATCTACCCTGACAATCACCCTGAGATGCATCTCATTCAAGAAAGAAAAGCTTCACCACCTCTATTTAACCAAACCCTGCCACTGTGGTTGGCACCTTGGCACCAAACTGCAGCTGGGGAGCTGCTGAGATGAGCCTGGGATATGGAGATTGTCCTTTGAGTGGTGAAAAGAGAGCCCAGGATCCTAAATTTTAGTATCACAACCCCAGCTGCCATAAAGCAAAATATCTACCTTGCTTTTCTAAAGTCACACAAAGTATAAAGGAAACACTGTGGGAAAAGGGTGGCATGAAAAATGAGAAAACACACTGTTTCTGCTCTCCACATGCAGCTACTCACACAGTGAATATTAAATAGAAGGAAATCAGTGGTTACCTGGGAGCACCTCAGTGAAGGGGTAGCTGGCAAGGGTCTCTCAGGGCCAGCCTGGTGGCCTGGCAGCTGGGGAAGGGGGGGTAGGACTCGCTGCGGTGTTTTCAGCCGTGGCAAATGGTGTGTCTTCACAGGGTCACTGATGTCGATGATCTGATAGGGCAGGGGCCGTCTGGGGCCATCCCTCTGGGGGGAAACAACCAAACACAAGAGATAAACTTCATTCTAGTGGCACAGAATCATCTTATAAACATCAAGAGTTGGCACAGAATCACAGAAAGGGTTGGAAGGGACCTTAAAGCCCATCTCATTCCACCCCCTGCCATGGGCAGGGACACCTTCCACTGTCCCAGGTTGCTCCAAGCCCTGTCCAACCTGGCCTATTGCTCCTTTAAAATCCACATTATGCCATTGCTGCTCCCTTCTATTCTCTTTTCATCACCTTCTACAGCAGTGCAACCAGAGGAGCAGTGGCAGCTCCCAGAGCCCTGCTCAGCCACTGGCCCTCCCTGGTGCAGGGGTTCTGGGCTAAGAACTGTTCTGTCCTGGACATGGATCTATTCCTTTTCTGCACTGACACCCGGGGTAGAACTGGAAGCCATACATTAATTTTGAAGGCTACATCTTCTCCCATTTTACTTACTGTTGGCACCTGTAGTGGGTTTGGTTTAGGCCCTTCCTGGTAACTGGGTCATAACTAAGGAAGCATTCCATCTCATTTCTGTACGTAAGCAAAGATACAAAGAGGGGCAGTCGGAAGTCGGGGGGCAGTCCTTGTTCCAGCGGTGTTGGAGGGCAGAGGAGCTCCCTGTGGTCACCCTTGGTGTGGGAGTGGGCAGCAGGTGTGGGTCTGCTGATTAGCCAGCCAGGTCAGGGTGGGGGTGTCCTGGGATTTGGGATCGGCAGTGGTTTTGGTGAGAGGGAAGTGAGGGCTTGTTTCCTTTCTCCTTTCTCCTCTCTAGATACATGTATGTATGTGTAAATACATATAAACTGGTTTAGTTTTACTGAAGTTCGGTTTTGTGGGGTTTTCCCCCCTTCTCTCCCTTTCAGTTGATTGACCTTCATCCAATGAAGGATTGGGCCCTGCCTCCTCTTCTGCCCCTAAGTTTGTTCGTCTTGTAGGTGTTGTTATCCATGAGTTCCTTTTCACTGTGGGAGCAATGGGTACCCAGCATAGCTTGAGTCTCTGTCTCAGCCTTAGTATTTTGAGAGTACTCAACTAGAGCTCGATAAGCACAGGGCAGGCCCCAGTACAAAGCAAGGAGTTGCTGATTTGGATCAGAATGAGTAAGACACCCCTCCATCAAACAATGTGTCAGTTTGTTAGGATTGAACACTTGTCCTGTGTAAAGTCCCAGGTAATGGGGGGTGTCAAACGCCCTAAAAATGTGCCCAAATTCACCCACATTCCCTGCCATCCAGGAACTGGCCCCTTTAAGGCACGTTCCAAAGTCCCAGTGATGTCTCTTGAGGTTTGGCCTGTTCTGCAACAAGGCAACCAATATTGCACCACCTTTCCAAATCCTGACAGTATTCCTGTAGCATGAATCAATAACAACACCACCACAAGAGAACTTAGGTAAGGGTTAGAAAAGATCAGAGGTGCTTTTGTTACTAACCCATCTATATAAAAGTTGAGGAGAGAAAGAAATTGGTATTCATCATCCCCGTTACTTCTCCATGGACAGTTCAAACCGAGCACTAAACCAGTTAAAGCAGTAAAAAGGATAATGAAGAGACTCATGGCTATATGTTTACGTTAAAATGTTCCCAGTATTCCCAAACAAAAAAGGTATGTTTA
>JAWWTY010000158.1:33068988-33090897 GCA_035222235.1 Margarornis squamiger
TGCTTACGTACAGAAATGAGATGGAATGCTTCCTTAGTTATGACCCAGTTACCAGGAAGGGCCTAAACCAAACCCACGACAGCACCATGTGATACTAAGTTCATGTGATATTTGTATGACAATAAATCGCTTGAGATCCAAAATGTTTGATATAGTTCCCCTCCACCCCCCCTTTTTTTTAAAAAAAACTATTTAAGGACTCACTTTTTGGATGGTTGTATTTTGTGGCTTCGTGAGGAGGTTTTTACTAATAGGTGTGGTATGAACATGATTAGGCTCAGATGAACTGGAAGGTCTTGCTGGGCTCACAGACCTGCAATACAAACATTTATTTGTTGAACACAATATTCTGCTTTTTAACTTTTCCTTTTTTTTTTAACAGTGGCTTCTTTTCAGAGCAAGATTTTGCAAGGGCTTTTTCACTTGTTTTAGTAAACAAGGAAAGTAAAAATTGTCTAGTGCTCCTGCAAGAATAAAAATAAATATTGATTTTTGGGAAACCAGTAGTCTGTTAAATTAGCTCCTGCAATCTGTGGAAATGCAGCTTTGTAACACCCAGGAGACTATTCTAATGAATCTAACATTTAAACAGTAATGACCTCAAATAGGAAAGTTTCAGCTCACTCCACTGAGTTTAGATAAAAGGCCACACAATGTAATGAAACTGTTTCAAGCAAATGAAAATAAAGGCAATACTTCCATCACCGCTTTATTTTGCCTCCCAAAAGGAAAGGGATATATTCAAAGCAATACCTCTGTTATTTACTGACTATCACTGGAATGAAACTAACCCAGGGAAAACGTTGCTGGCAACAACTTGGGGCACGTTTTTGTCAAGGCTGGCTCTCTCTAACCCCTTCACACTGCTGTGTTTGCTGCCTCTTTCCCCTCAGAGCTATCAAAGCAGAATTAGGGAAAATCACCTTACCTTAATTTCTCTATTGTTGTCTTCTTACTGGTAAACAACCATCTCATGAAAGTCTTCCTTTTGAGGTACATGATTGACCCAGCAAAGATGAGGCACAGGATGGTTATCAACACTCCTATGGTCAAACTCTTATTATCTGCAACACAACACAAGCAGACAACTTCTCTCCAGCTCCATCCTTCCCCAGGCACGGTGTGGATGGGGGGCAGGACAGCCCTGCCTGGCCTGGCTTTCTGACTGCAGTGCAAGTGGGGGGAATGAGCTCTTAATTAACGACTAATCAACTCATTGCTTGTAGCCTGAGGCTTGAATTACAGCTTATTTTGAAGTTATTTCTTGAACACTGGGGGGAAAAATGGTTCAAATATGGCATTGTAGGTCCCTTCCAACTATTTCTCTTCTCTTCTGGTCCAGACATGAACTCCTCCATGTGCTCTCTCTCTTTCTGCACTTGTGTTCAAGTCCTGCTTGGCACTGCTGGGGCTCAGCCCACGTGCTGTCAAGGGTGGAAAAGACCTCAAAGATCATCAAATCCACTCAGGTAACGATAAAAACTAAAAAAATCCTGAATAATAAATACCTCACTAAGCTAAGGGGATGAAATTTAAATTAATTCCCTTCTCTACCTAGCAATTAAATATTTATGGCTTTTTTTTTTTTTTGGTAAGAAAAATAGTGTCAAACTCGTTGGTTTATTGTAAGTCAGCTGGGTAAAATCCAAGTGCCAGCTCTAGAAAATTCCTCTAGAAGTTTCCCTATTTTTTTATTCACTGTATCACTGAATGTAGCCCTGCCTTTAGAGAAAAATGGTGAAACTAAAACACTGTATTAAACTAATGTTTGAACAGTTTTCTGTTCAATTGAAGTGTTTGTGTTTCCCAAACACAAAATTCAAGAATTATCAAAGCGCAAAATGTAAGAAGCATCACAAATGTTTGTCTTCTCCAGTTACTTAGTTTTCAGGTGAGCTGAAAAAGGACTATAATGCTTAAAAGGAAACATTTGACACAAATAATGACATTTGTTCAGTGCCTGGCCATGGTTTCTTTGCTATCTTTTTCAAAAGGAGATCCTTCAGCAGTGAAATCATAAAGTGAAGCTGTGTCATGGAAATGACCATGATGTCATAAATCCAGTGTTACAACTCCCTGCAGCATCTGTCTGCTTTAGAACAGCATTATTCCTACGAAAACAGACATTATTTTCCACCAAGTTTACTTTCCATACATGTATGTGTGAGTAGACTGCTTGTCCTGTCAAGTACTCGGTCATAAATCAGACACATCCCTGGGGAGTCACCAAAGCTACAGCACTCGGGGGAAAAATGGGCATGTGATTACCAAATCCCATAAAATTAACAGAGTGTGGGAATTGTTCCTCCTGAGGTTGGCCAAAGTGAAGGAAGAGACTGTAACCAATGTTCTGCAGAGCCAGCAAGGGGCAATTGAAATACAAGTTAGAGAAAATTTACCTCTCCTGCCACTGTCAGAGGTGAGGGCAATTCTAGTAAATGGGAGGAGATGTCTCTAAAATGTAGTTTTAATTTGATACAGCCAGAAATCTGCTGTTTCCCACAACACAACAATCCTTCTTAGAAGTACAATTAAATTAGATTTCTGAGCTTTGGTTGTGCAATAATTTGGCATGTACAGTCGTTGCAATACCCACTCTTCATTAGGCACATAAGAACAGGAGCACACTGTGTGTGCAAGAGGACATTCCCACCCTGATGCCCTCGGGGGGGACACCAGAGCTGGGCATGTCTCAGGGGGAATCCAGGGGCACTGCCATGTCCATGGCACCAGGATCAGGTGTGGGGGTCACTCCTCACTCCTCAGCTACTAAACTTGGGAAAGAAAGAAAAGAGAAAGAAAGGCAAAGAAAAGACCCCTCCAGGACTGCTCTGCCTTTAGTTTTGCAAGAAAAGTGATGCTCTCAGCCTGCCCTGCCTTTGCTCCCTGAATTTCCAGGCTGCTGCCAAAGCATTGGGATGAAGCCATTTGATTTCCTGACTTCCTTGCTGCTCGTGGCTTACCAGATGACATTATTTCCACTCTTTCTCACGGAAACAATGGACAAACCCCAGATTCCCACTGACCTGCCTGTCTGATGGGCCCGCTGTCCACGCTGCCCCCGAAGCCAGGGCTGTCACACCACGGTGGAGCCCAGTCTGCCTCGCAGTGACAGTTCTTCTTGTTGTTGCACACCTGCAAGACAGGGCAAAGGGCTCAGCATCCCAGGGCTACCCTTTCCAGCTGGGAGCAGCCTGGCTCATCAGGGCTCTGGGCACACCCTGACACACCTGAGAGGGATCACACTTGGGGAAGGAAAGAGGAGTGGTGGTACCTGCCCCTTGGCAAGACTAAGGGGGGACAGGGCAGCATCCTCACCAACATCAATCATGGCTGTTTCCCTGGCTGGCAATGTCAATAATATCAGGATAACCAGACACCCCTGCTAAGTCTCACTCCAAGTCTGGCTGCTGTCCCTGCTGCCTCCACAGGAGCAGGGGTGTCCCCATGGTGTGGGGGCTGCAGAGCTGTGCCAGCCCACTCCTCCCCATGAAGGGGAATCTCCATCACTGATTCCCCCCTGCTCCACCTGAGTGAGACTGGGATCAGAGCTGAGGAGAGCCTCGGGGAGCTTGGATTTCACTCTCTCTGTGGCCTGCTGGTTTAATCTGAGTTCAGAAACAGCTTGCAAGGCCTGATGTATCCATGCCCCCTGTGGAATAAAGAGCTCCAAAGCACTGGAGCCCATCCCTGCCATGGGCTGTTCCTGCTGCATGGAGCACGAGGAGTCTGGAGGCTCAGGGATTTTTCCCCAGGAGGTCCCACAGTCCAAATGCTTGTTATTCCCTTCTGCTGCCACCCAAGGAGTGCTGAGTGCTTCATACAGAGGTTAAAGTTCTGTGCTGGATCCACAGAATACGGAGAATCAGGGAATTGTTTAGGTTGGAAAAGCCCTCTGAGATCAGAGTTCAACCATACCCCAGCACTGCCAAGGCCACCACTGACCATGTCCCCAAGTGCCACATCCACAGGGCTTTGAAACCCCTCCAGTGTCCTTCTTGTCCCGAGGGGCTCTAGACTGAACACGGAGATGTCACAGCCACATGCAGAGGCTCACACTGATTTTAAAAGGCAGTTTTTAGCCTTATGAGGCTCACTGTCAATATGGTCCTCAATTCTGTGCTAACCCTGATGTCCCACCCCCAGGGAGAACCCACAGCACAGATCTGTAAATGGGTTTCTCAGAAAGACACGGGTCAGCTCACAGGGGTTTGGGTTATTCTGAGTCTGCATTTCTGTGGCCAGGTCAGCTGGCAGGGTCTCAGAAACACCTTCCTGGCTGTGCCTGCAGAGTGAGAAATACCCTTCACAGAGCCCAGACTGGCTGTGGACACGTGAAATTAAAAAAAGAAAAGATTTACTTTTCAAAGACAGCAAGATAATTAAAAATATCCTTTGTTAAGCACTGCTTTTTAAATTAAAGCGCTGCAGGAGTTCCCAGTTGCAATTCCACAAGGTCATTTGTTTGGCACCAGAAGTTCTGGTGCTGCTCATTCCAGCTCAGTGATAACAGGCAGCACCATCAGCACTGCTCAGTCTGTCAAATTCAGGGGGATGAAAGAAATGAAAGCAAATTCAAATCCTTTCTCAGGAGAGGACAGTGAATTTCTATGGCTCTTCTAATGTGGTTGTCACAGCTTTTCTCAGAAACAAACAGCTCATCAGCACATCAAGGTTAATAAGGCATAGCTTGACATAATTAACATTATCAGAACATACAGTGGGTTTCAAAACTGATATTAATAAATGCTATCATCAAATTTTTCCATCCTGCACCCCTTTCGTGCAATGCAACTCATCAATATGGTTTGCCTTTATTTTAATACTTTCAGAAATGCCTTTTCATTTGCTTCTCAATTCAAAAGCTTCAAATGCTCCATTCAAAAATTTTCATTTCTCTGTATCTGTGGAGAAACTGTATTTTTTTAACTATTAATGGGAATTTTTCATGTTGGAAGGTTAGACTTAAAATTGCTCTGAAGTTGACAGAACTCCTTTGTATCACAGGCTGTTAATTAAAAACAAGATAATTGCTGCCTGATAAACATTCCTTTGTCAAATAAACACAATTTCAGATAAGGGACAGTGAAAATGGAAACACTTCATAAAAAATGACTGCAGAGACTTTGACTGATGTCTTAGAGACAATCCCAGAGCCCAAAGCCATCCCATACAGTGGTTGGAAGAGCTTACTCCACGTCCATGGCACTTGGTTGCACATTTGTGGACCCCAAACACACTCGTGTTCTGGCACCGGCGATTTAGGCAAATCTGCAAAAAAAGGGAAAAGGACTTTTAACAGGGCTGGTGCTCCCAAAGCTCCCTGTCCCTCCCTGCTCATCCTTCAGGGGCTCTTTCAGCACTTCAACATTTCCCAATGCCCAGATATATATATATATAATTATATTGGCACAAAGATAAGGACATCAGAATTAAGTGTTTTCTTCTTCTTCTTCTCAGCCCTTTTGGAGTCTTTCAAATCCAAGTCTGTGCTCTCACCTGGCCAAGCTTGACTTTCCCACCCAGCTCCCATTTGGTTGGTATGAGCTTGTCTAAGTAAACCCTCACAGTTTCACTGGAGTGGAACCAATTTAAAACCCAGCAATTTGCATTTTTTTCAGGACTAGGAATGCACTGAGCAGGATTCTTCCAGGTCCTTGATGTGTCTGAATTCGTGTCTTCACAGGAACAGATCATTCCTCAAGGAAAGCTGCAGGTCTGCTCATGGTGTAAATTATCATAGTCCTGTTTATCTCAACAGCAAAATGTTTTCCATGCTAGTAAAGAACCTGCATCCAGGGCAGCCTGAATATTTTAGGGAGTTCATTGATAAATATATATATATATATATGGGCTCATCATTGTTCTGCAGCAAAACCAAGACCTTTCTAAAAGTTTTCCCAAGTTAATCAATTTTTTTTTGGTGTCAAATATGAGCCAGCCATATTTAAAGTTTAATGATTTCAGTGGAAATGGAAGTAAACAAATAGCACATGCAAAGGAAGGTAAAGAAGTAAACAAATAGCACATGCAGAGGAATAAAACTCCCTATTTTTTTGTTTTCCAGTCATTACAGGCAAACTTTACTCTGCCAACAGAGCTGAAAATTGAGGTACAGCGAGATCAGTGCCTTCTAATAATGCCATCAACCAACCAAGCAAGTGATGAGGATGTCAGCAGTGAGAATTTTCCTACTCCAGACTGAAAAAGGAAGGGTTTAGGCCTGGAAAAAGTGTTCCTATGCTACGTCACCCCAAAAATAAAAGGTCCAAGCCCCCCCCCACTGCCCAATTTTGCTCAGGTTTAACTGCAGTGCAGTTCAGTAGCACTAAAAGTCAGTCACAATAATTAGCATCAAGCAGGGACTAGTGTTGAAGGAGGCGACAGGGATGCTTAATCAGGGCACTTATCCCCTGGGGAGAAGGAAAAATGGAAAGGAAATGAGAGGGAATTGGCATCAACATGCACGCTGGAGAGAATATGGTCTGATTACAGCAGGATTCCCAATTCAGGCATTCACAGTGCAGCAGCTCACAGAATTCTGAGCACATGAAAAGGGCTGCTTTTCAAAGTGTGGCTCCCCAGCTTAGGCAACCCAAGGATATTTAAATTCATATTCTTAATCCATACTACAAACGCACTAATGTCCTCCAAGTAAAACATACAATTTCCTAAGTATTAGCCTGTGCGTTCTATGGTGTGTATGTGTATGATTAGATAGATTAGAAAGATTAAATACTCATTATCAAAACATAATGGGGTGCTTTCCCAGCCCTGAATTTGCTCTGAAAAGGCATTTTCTAACAGACTGACTTAGAAATGTTGTGAGGGTTGTTTTCCTGTAAGAGAAGTGTGGTTTCACTGGGGATGTGTTTCAGACCTGCTCCCAGTGCAGGGATAATCCAACATGATTCAAAAGCATTCCAAAATTCAGAGGCTTACTTGGATTTACCACAAATTATCAAAGCATTTGTTGTTTTTTTTTCCTTTTTGTGAGCAATGCACTGAGGGTATGGAAACCTTCTTCAATAGTTTTTGGACTCCTTTCCATTCCTCCCCCGCTGTAAACTCATGGCTGTCTCCCATCTTTCTCAGCTCCTTTCCTCACAAAAGGCTGAGAATGAGACAGCCATATGAAATTTGGACTATATTCACAGTGGATAATTCACAAAGTTTGCAAAAGAAGATTGCAAAAATCAGTTTTGGTGCCTGAGCATCAAGGGCTTTATATTTTTCTAAGACAGAGATAATTTTTCCTGCATGCAAAGAAAAAGAAGTGGAGAGTTGTAAGCAGCAGATAAACACGCTTTGAAACCTAAAGTGAAGTTAATGACCATTTTGCAATGCCAGAGATACTGGGAAAGTGAATACATTGAATTCAGAAATTCATTAATAAGTCTCTAATGTGTTCTGCTGTACTTATTTTGCAGAAAATCTCAAGCCTACATGGACTGTCCTCAAATATAATCACAGAATGGCTTGACTTGGAAGAGACCTTCAAGATCATCTCATCCCAACCCTCCTGCCGTGGGCAGAGACACCTTCCACTAGACCATGTTGCTCAGATTTGCACCTGCAAATCTATAATCCAGAAAAGAAGAAGAGAGTGAAAATCTGACTCAGCTTGAGCATGAGAAACAATTATTTTGGGGGAAAAAGCCCAGGAACCCCAAAGGAAAGAGAAGCCAGTTTAGCCCAGAACCCTTGGCAGCATGAGGGGGGTGATGCTCCCCTTGGCTGGGAGCATTCCAGAATCTTACTTTCCCTTCTTCACACTTGGTTCCTGCCAGCACAAGGCCAGGGTCGGGCATGTCATCCCCCAAATAGACGTGTGTCCCCCGACAGAGGATCCTGCCACCCTCCTGCAGCGGGATGTTGGTCTCTATGGACACGGCGTTGGTGCCGATCACGGGGCGGTTCGCTCCTCCTTGACACTGGATTTTCCCACACTTGGCATCCCTGATGGGTATCAACAAAGCCAAAGGTCAGGTAAATAACTTGCAGAGTAATGAGCCCTCTCCCAGCCCCATCTGCTGCTGTGGGGGTAGGGAGAGCCCCTACCTGGGTTCACATTTGGCAAAGGAGCTCTTGGAGTCTTTGCCGCAGTTGCCGTAGGGATCCCCCGCGGAATTGACCCTCTCGAAGCAGATCCCAGGAGCAGGTTTGGCACCTGGAACAAAACCTCATCAGAACTTTCATCTCCTGCAAGGTGTTTTGAATCATTTCCTCCGAGCTCCACTGATGCTTTAGGGGAAGGTGGGATGTGAGCTGCATGGTGATGAAGCCCAACAACACAGTTGGGCTGGATCCGCATGCTAATGGGAGAGCCTGGGTGTGTGGGATCTCCACTGCTCTTTGTCTCTCTTGGCACTGCTGAGCAACACACAAAGCAGAACTCATTCTCTTGCAGGGTTTCTTGAGATGATATCCCCCTTGTGAATCCTCCCAGGACTCAAAAACTTTTTGCAAATGCCAAATCTTGCTTGGTGGGGACAGACGAAGGCCAGCTGGTGAGTCAACTCCCTTCTTTTTACAGGAGTCCATATGGTTCTAGTGAGAGCCCAAAGAAAAATCTTTTCAAGAAAGGCCTGTCTGACTGCAGTTCAGAAGAAAAAAAACCAGAAAAAATGTAGTTGGAAACTGGAGTGCTGTAAAGGGTTGGTGACCTGAGAAAGGGAAACCCTCTGGTGGTGACCCAGGGTGATGTGCTGGGCAGGGGAAGGGAACCTGTCCCCACCTTGGTCCTCAGGACTCCTAAAAGGAAAGACTGCCTTGAAAGAAGGGCCATTTCTACCACGGTGGGACAGGCAGGAATTTGGGAAGACAGGCAGCATCTGGTTCTTATCTACTGTGGCCTCTCATGATGGAGACACATCCTGACAGCAAAGGAGCTTCCCTGGTGGGAGGAGGGCTGGAAATGTTTGTGCAGGCAGATTACTCATGCCTACATTTTACAAGTTAAAGGTTACTCATAGAACATCCCTTCCAATGGTTTATACAGACAATCTCCTGACCATTTCCCCAGGTTATGCCCAGCTATCTTCTAGGGGAGGATGGATGCCTCCATCTGGAATGTCCAAGAGGTGGAGGATCTGCTCCCCTGCTGCAACAATTAATTAGTCCATGTTTAGAACTTAATCCCTCTGTCCTCCTCTGAAGTGTGGCTTTTATTCCCAGCCAATAATTGCTGCTCCTTGCAAGATGAAGAGGCCCTTGGTTAGGGCTCTTTATTTCACCCTCTTTTCTTTCCCTGCAGACAAAGAACAGCACAATCGGGTCATTCCCAACATTTCCAAGAGGGAGAGTGGCTTGGAGCACACGAGGTGCTCAGGAGATGCCCTGGCTACAACTCTGAGCAGAGATCTGCCAGCTGTGTTTTTGTGCTTCTGACGGATCAGCCAAACTGGAGCCAAAAGAGCTCGGCAGTGAAGGATGTGATGGCCTAAAGGCTGAGAACACACCATTTCTGTGTCCCTGATCTTTAACAGAGACACAGGATCTGATCTAATGGCACTTTTTGTCAAATGGCTCAAGCCACTTTCAAGTGGGGATGCCTCTAACTGGGGGGAAAACATTTATTGGAGCCATCCTGAAGATTTCACTTGAAACCCTTCAAAGAGGAAAATGTTCTTTTTCTTTTTTTTTTTTTTTTTTCAAAGAAAGGGGTCAGATTCCTGGAGAAGGAAACACAAATATGATTGTAAAACTTCCAGTCAGTGTGGATCTTTCCACTAACAACTCAGAGATTAAAACTTCAATTAATTATCTGCATTTCACAGCCAGAAGTTTGACTAACACCATATACTGCTGAACAGCAATTTAATGCTATTAAGGACAAAATATTAAGACTTGGAGAGGCTTAAGATGGCACTCTCTTTTCCTTCCAACATTTTTACATACTAAAAGTGGAAACCTGAGAAAGAAAGGCACAGAAGGCACAGAATATGAGCTCTTGGTTCCCTGGAGAGAAGGACAAGAGCTTGAAATTCTTTGCAAGATTACGATCAAGCTTGCTGAGTTCTGACTATTTTTTTCAAATCTGGAACTATTAAAAGGGACTTACACAAGATTCTTGCAATTCTTTTCATTAAACTACAAGCAATAATCAAAGCATCAACAAAAGCATCCAGACAAGGCACTGTGCAAAAAGCAAAAAATCAAATTTCCATTTGCAACATGTAGATTCCTCCTCATCTTTCCAGGGCAGGCACATCAACTATTCAGCTTGAGACAAACATTACCATGTGCATATGCTATGCCAGCTTTAGGAGGGGAGGGAGGGGAGGGAAAATCCATGCTGTGAGCAAGAGGCCAAGTAAAACTGCTTTTTGTGAGAGTGAAAAATCAAAATGAAATGAAACTCAGAAGGAATGCTCATGTCCCGCGCTCTGACTGCAAGGGACATAAAAAAGGTGTTCAAAGGAGAAAGAGCTCCCTGAAATCCTGGGAGGGTTTAAGGCATTTATCTGCCTCTTTCACCTGGTTAAACTCTTTTTTTGCATGGTTGATTTTTTTTTTTACTTTCTACTGTAGAAGTCAAGTGTTCCACAGCTGATGGAAAGCAGCCTGCAGGAAGGGAAACACATCTGCAGCATCCTCGCAGGGCTCAGCCAGGGAGCTTTAACTCCAACCAATAACCCTCCACAAGGCTAAAGCTCTCCTGGAGGACACAAGGACTGTCCCCTGCCAGGCTCGGAGCTGTCTGTGTGTGGAAACACCTGGTCCCCAACAATCATCTGCTGCTTGGAGACCAAGCCCAGCTCCAGTTTCTGGCTGGTGTGGAACCGGCACACGCTGCTGCTCGGCACTCAGATGGCTCTTCCCTCTCCCCGCTGCCTTCTCACAATATTTGGACTCTTTAGAGATGAAAACACATCAGAGTGTAAGATGCTGAACAGATGGAGCTACCAAGCTAAAAGGAGGTTTTTCAGAGGGTGCTCGAGGAAGGGAATTGTACTGTTGTGTTTCTGGAGGAAACCCATTTATCACGATTGCAGCTCACAGGCTGAAGCAGAAAGTCCTGTCTTTCTCTATTTGGCTACCTCTGCAGGCAGAGGCAAAATGATTTGTGAGAGATTTCTAGTGGTTATTAAGTGCTTTGAGCTGGATGAGCAGAGTTTATTTCACTTTGCTACTGGTAATTATGGTATCATGACCCTGTAATTAAGGTCCTGTCAGCCTTTCCACGCCAAGCCTTATTCAAGGGATTAAATCAGCTCTTTTTAAGCTGCACTAGGTCAAAGCTCAGCACTGCAGTTGTCAGCCTGGAGACTGGTTTGTCTCCAAATGTGTATATCGATGAGCCCTATAGAATTGTTAAAAAACCAAAAAAGAAGAGCTGTTGTACACCTTGGAAGTGGCACAGAAATGCGGTGTCAGTTCAGCCCTGCTGAGATGGGAAAACACCATCAGGGGCTCCCGAAAGCAAAGGGAGGAATTTCTGGCCATGGTGCTGATTCCAAGAAGAAGAGAAACACCCACTGTGAGGCTGGGAGCAGGGAAGGAGCACAGCCCAATTCCATTCCCAGCTGTCTGGGGCTGTGGAGGCGGAGAAACCAACCTCTGAGTGACATTCTGCTGCTCAGGCTGTGCCATGAGCTCCTGTGCAAATAAATATAAGCACAAAACCACAGTTCTCGGTCGTGGGATCTGGATTTCAGCTCATTAATCAGTTTTACTGCCCTGATGCTGCAAAGCAAACCTTCCAGAAGCTCCCCTTGGCCTCTCTCTCCATCTGGGTGATCCCTGTTTGTTACATCAAGAGTGAGATGAGGTTGAGCATTTTAGCATTTTTTGCATTTTAGGGAGCATGATGTCTCTGAGCATGTGTCTTAATATCACTTCCATCTCCAACACAAAAGGCCTGGCTATAAACCTGTGATGATCAAACCAGTTTGATTTTATCCAATTCAGACCTTTGCAGTGCTTGGACAATTAGCTTTTTTACCAACCCCACTCAGCCACGGTCACAGAACTGAGATTGTGTCTCGAGGGTTTGTACCTGGCAAAACCTGCAAAGTTCTTACGCCAGGGTCAGGTCTTTGTAACAAATACTGACATTAAAATTAAGAATGTTCCTGCCTAAACAAATGGCCATGTCTGTGCAACACATTTAAGTGTCTTCTAATTCTTAAGTCAATGCCTGCCATTGGCTCCCCAAAATTACTGCTTTTTCCCTTATGGGGAAATATAGGAAAACACACTGACAAACTTCTTGCCTTCCCTAAAGAATCATTTTCTTGTCAATATAGAAAAAGCCAGGAGTCTGAAGTGGAGAATCTTCTATTCCTTGGTGATCAATAATTTCTCTGTCTTAAGTAGCTTTATGTGTGTATCTGTTTTCCTGGAAAATGCTAAAGGAGTAGCAGACATCACACAGAGGCACCACGATTGAGGCATTTCTCAATATCAATAGGTCAGATCAGTGCAATCTTATATTTTTGAATATGAGACAAAAAAAGGTCACCAGCAATTCCTGCACGTTGTTCCTTAAGGATAAAAATGACATGAATTATGGTGAGAGAGAGAGAGAGAGAATAGAGAAATATGTGTGTTCTGGGAGCAGACTGGAATCATCTTGGGCTCTAAGAGGAATTTATGGCTGTTTTCAGAGATCCCTCCCCTCTTTCCCACCAAGCTTTCCATGCAGAGAGGAAATAGCAAAAAAAAATAAATTACTCTATTTGATTTGAATTTATCTGTTGAAGGCAACAAAAACAACCCCAAGGAAATGCAAGCACTTCTTTCTGGAAACAGGTTCCTATTGCCCAGCCTAATGTAAACAAGCTCTGACAGTGTTCATCATTTTCCTGTAACTAGATCTAAAAATATGAAGATTGACGTTTATCATTGGGCTTCTGGACATCTGCAACCTGATGAATAAAGAAGGATGTACAAAGGAAGACATTAATAAGAAACTCAATATACCCCATATTATTTTAGGAGAAGCTATTGCATTTTGTTCTGCATGGTTTTCTCCTACTGGGAAGATGAAAATAAGCATATAATAAAAATGAAGTGTGATCTGTTTTTCCTTTATGGGATAGAATTTTGTTTTAAAAAGCACAAAACTATTTCAGCCCAACAGAGGCAGTTGTTGAAAACAATTATGATCAAATACAACAATCTGGTAAAAGGTTCCAAGGTATCTTTTTGATACAAAGCCCAGAGACAACACCTTAGAATGCCAAGTCTCTCTTTGTGTTGCAAGCAATGCTGGGAAGATTTTTCTTTTCTTTTTCTTTTTATCTGTACTATGATATTTTCCAACTGCATGACACACCCACCCCTCTTCCTATTCCACCCCACATCTACCAGCTCATACTTTCAGTGGATATTCATGTCCCTAATCTTTAAATCCAGAATACAGGCATTATTTCAAGTGTCCAAGGCCAGGTTGGATGGGGCTTGGAGCAACCTGGGCTGGTGGAAGGTGTCCCTGCCCATGGCAGGGGTGGCACTGGATGGGCTTTAAGATCCCTTCCAACCCAAACCAGTCTGGGATTCTGTGATTCTATGATTATTTCTAATTTATACTTCCAAAATCATGACAAGAATTAAGACTTTCAGTTCAGATTTGGTCATGTCCCTTTTTCCTTTTCCAAAATCCTTACCCTCGGGCATACCCAAGGATGTTTTGACCTTACCAAAACATCTTTCTCCTAAGCAGCCCCCCTAGCCCTGACCACTGGAGACTCCCTGCAGTCCCAGGAAGGAAGACAAGGAAGAACTAGGGGAGCCCAAGGGGTTTGGAGGCCTTGCTGTGTGGGGAGACCCACGTGGCAAGGGAGCTGCAGCAGCTCAGCTCACTGACCTTTAGAGGAGTTTTTCTCAGCCACTGAAATTATTAACAGTCTGACCGAGTAACTTTCCATGGCATGGGAAACTGGTTCAGGAGCAGATTTTGCTTCATACAAGAGAAAATATCTCTGTATCCAGGGGATTAAAAATCCCAGTATGACTAAGGCTGGAGGCTGTAATTGTCCATGCCTGGACGAGCTCACATTAACTCTATGGCGTGCGTGGGACTCGGGGAGAGGATCAGATGCATGGTTTGTTCCACGTGAGGAGCTGCATTTTGGGCTGGAACTCCTCCTGCACATGTTCCTACACCCACATGGCCAAGCTGACCTGCTGTCTCTATCAGTGGGGTTAGTTCTTGAGGAGCTTTAATGCTCTTTTAAGCAAAAATTGTGAATGGCCCATGTCCCTGGGAAGATAACACATAAATTCTTCAATAGACTTCTGTGGAGGGGGAAACATCTGTGTGTCATTATATTGATAAGTGTTGGAACAGAGTTAAGGGCAGAGAGCTGCTGTGCTGAAAGAGGCTAAGGGAGCTGGAAAAGTTACTTTAAAAGAAATAATTACATCTATCTCTAAATAATACTTCTCAGGAGAGGTAAAAGTCGTTTTCAAATTTGAGATAGAGAGTCATAGAATCATAGACTGGTTTGGGTTGGAAAGGACCTTAAAGCTCATCTCTTTCTAGCCCCCTGCTATGGGCAGGGACACCTTCCACCAGCCCAGGTTGCTCCAAGCCCCATCCAACCTGGCCTTGGACACTCCCAGGGATCCAGGGGCAGCCACAGCTTCTCTGGGCACCCTGTGCCAGGGCCTGCCCACCCTCCCAGGGAACAATTTCTTCCTAATATCTAACTTAATTCTATTCTCCTTCAGTCTGAATCCATTCCCCTTGTCCTGTAAATAAGTAAGTAGGTGTGAGTGAGATGCTGGAGGAGACATGATTTGGCCACAGCCTTGCAGGAGGCAACAGGAAGATGCTGAGTTAAGACTTGCATTTCAGTGGAAGGGTGTTACAGAAAGGTGAACAGTTTTCCTGGGATGGATGTTCAGGCTAACTCAAGAACTCATGACATTAGATTTCTGTAAGAGGGAAGTAAATTCCCACAGGGGAATAAAATCCCTTTCTGCTTCAGTGCCCACCCTGCCGAGTCCTGTCAGGAGGCAGCTTTACAGGTGACCCCAGCTGATAAAACACCCCCAATGACACAAGAGCCTCATGTTAAAGTCACATCCTGAGCCCTGCTTTAGGATGGAGGCAGACACACATGTTTTGCAGATGAGCCATCTCGAGCACAGCAGGAAGCTCACACACCAGCCTGACAGGGATGTGATTTCAACCTGCCAGGAGCATTCAGCACTTTGTGGGGTGACATCAGGCCATATCAAAGCCAGGATAAAATGATTTGTCTAAGCTCACCTGCCCATTTGCAGCGTGTTGCAGAATGAGCCTAGTTAGTGTTGCTCTCTACCTCCTGCTGCAAGAAACGAACACGACAGCAAATCAAGGCTCAAATGACTCACAAAGTGATGCCCTCATTATTCACTTCTCCGTTCCAGAAGAGAATAGATACAGATTGGCGCTGGATAAAATCCCTCCAAATCACATGGTTTATTCCCCCCCAACCTCCAGCCCCTTGCTCACCTTGGCCCCAGAGGGTGATGCACTGCTGCTCGTGGGTCTGGCAGATGCCATTGTAGCAGTACCCATCCACGCCGTGGCACGTGTGCCCGTCGTGCAGGTACACGTTGGCCGGGCACTGCGGGCTGGCCCCCGTGCAGAACTCGGGCAGGTCACACGAGTTGCTGGACTCTCGGCAGGGAATCCCTGCTGGTTTCAGCTGCAGGGGAAAGGAGAACTTTGAGTGCTGGCCCCACTCCAGCTGGCTGAGGGCACACTGGATGGGTGCACAGCTCCTTAACTACATTTATTTGACTCGTGTCGGGGAGGGCTTGGCAGGAATCACAGAATCAGCTGGCTTGGAAGAGACCTCTGAGATCATCGAGTCCAACCCTTGATCCAACCCCACTGGGATTACCAGATCATAGCACTGAGTGCCACATCCAGTCTCATCTTAAACACCTCCAGGGATGGTGAATCCACCACCTCTCTGGGCAGCCCATTCCTGTGATTGATCACTCCCTCTGTAAAGAATTCCTTCCTAATATCCAACCTAAACCTCCATGGCAGAGCTTAAACCCGAGCCCTCTTGTCCTATTGCTGGTTATGGGAGAAAAGATCGACCCTCACCTGGCTCCACCCTCCTGTCAGGGAGTTTAGAGAGTGATGAGGTGACCCCTGAGCCTCCTCCTCTCCAGACTGAACACCCCCAGCTCCCTCAGCCTCTCCAGTCCCTTCACCAGCCTCGCTGCTCTTCTCTGGATCCCCTCAAGCACCTCAGTGTCCTTCCTGAGCTGAGGGGCCAGAGCTGAACACACACTCAAGGTGTGCCCTCAGCAGCGCTGAGCACAGGGGAAGGATCCCTTCCCTCTCCCTGCTGGCCACACTATTCCTGATCCAGGCCAGGATGCCACTGGCCTTTTTGGCCACCTGGGCACATGGCTGGCTCATACTCAGGAAGGAGGGTCATGCTGAAGTTGCAGCTGCAGACACAGCCCTCGTGGTTCAGGGCAGAAGGGAAAGGCAGCCCTGATGTTTTCAGTGTGGCATCACAGTCTTCAAGAGAGACTGAGGGGAGACCTCACTGCAGGGACAACTCCCTGGGGAGGGGCAGGCACTGATCTCTGCTCCGTGGGGACCAGGGACAGCACCCAGGGAAGGGCTGGAGCTGTGTCAGGGCAGGGTTAGGTGGGATCTCAGGGAAAGGTCCTTCCCCCAGAGGGTGGTGGCCACTGACCAGGCTCCCCAGGGCAGTGGGCACAGCCCCAAGGCTGCCAGAGCTCTCAGGGACAGGGTGACAGGGTGGGATTGTTGGGATGTCTGTACAGGGCCAGGAGTTGGACTCGATGATCCTGGTGGGTCCCTTCCACCTCAGCATATTTTGTGATTCTGTGAACTTAACACAACCAGTCCATTTAGCTGTTGCTGTCCTATCTCAATTTCCCTGGATAACTGCATTATTTTGGAGCTGAAGGCACCTAGCAGGCAATGGTGGAATGTTCCAGTCTGAGCATTCACTTCTCAGACCAGCCACAAAGGAAGGGTGTGCACTGGGAGCAGCCCTGAATTTTAATTGCTTTCCCTTTGGTAAAAAGCAAAGAGAAATGAAGATTGATTTTGCTAAAAAGCATTTGCTTGCTGTGGTGAGCACTTGCTGCTCTGAGCTCTTGGGCAGATGGTTGCCAAAGACACGGGGGGAACTTGCTGAATGCTTTATTAGCCCATATGCAAGGGATGGGATGAGAATTCCAGCAGGTAAATGCCTGTGGCAAGTTGGCTTTTATAGTATGTTAGGAGACAACAAGAGCTGATGATCCGCTATTAAAAATACATATTCTGTTGATAGAATTAATATTTTAAGAACCTTCCCCAAAAAGACAGTTCAGTATTTAATGACTGCTTGCCATACAAGCATGGAAAAAATTCAGGAATGCAAAAGCTCCTGAGAAAAAAGAAGTTTTGTGTGAGCAATTGAAGAGGCCACAGAGAGCACAGACACCATTTAAAAAGTCTGTTTTCTTCTCCTTGTTGTTTTCTAAATTACTTACATGACATGCAAGTGTCTTAATGCTGATTGATACCACTTTGCCTGTTCTCCATCCGTGCCTACTGCCCTGCAGTTGGGAAAAGCATGGAATTGTGCCCACCCCCCATAAAAAAGAGCCATTCCCCAGGGCTCACCTGGCAGTCCTGGCAGCACAGGCCGTGGGCACACACTGCTCCTGGTTTCAAGGCACAGGTAGTGGCGTTACAGCACCGGTTGGTACATTCCTGGATCAATTCAGAGGATAAATTTAGAGCAGACAACCTTCAGCCACAACGAGCCCTAAATCAAGAGGCTGCCCATGGCTCTGCCAAGAAAAGCCAGGCATGAAATCATGAATTATGCATGAAATTCGACAACTTGCTCCAAACAGCCTTGTCTGCCCCTCGATTCAACAAGCCCACGAAGTGTAGGAAACCCAGGGAAGCTGTTGAGAGAGGCTGGTTTATTCCAGCCATGGATCTAATCCCAAATGTCACAAGCGACTCAAGTACCCTGACACCAACCCTGATTCAGTACTGTGGTGTTTTATTTCCTCAGAAAGCAGTGGAATGAATCCATTGCCTCCAGGGAGCATCCAGGCTCTGTGTTGCAGCTCTTGAGCATCACCACTACAGCTCTATTTTGTGATAGCTGCCCTCTGGGGCTGCCACAGAGAACGATAGAGACACTATTCCATGGAATCTCTTATCAGGAGACACCAGTAATAGAGCTTTGAGAAATGGAAGGAGTATGAATTGCAGCCTCACTACTTGATACATCCCAATTTCACACTTGTGGATTAGATGGTGCCATGTGTGGGCTTTTGCAAACTTTATCCTCAGTAGAACGAGGTAAATAAGGAGTTTCAGAAAATAATGGATTTGTTTTTCCAAGGTTATTCTCACAAGCTGCAAGTTACATCAGCTGAGCTGGAATCTCATCTCTGGAACAGAAATAGCAGCAGATAAAATTGCTCTTCAGCTGTGTTAAGTCGGTTTGACTTAGCAAGGGATCACTAACAACATAGGGAACACAGGAGAAATCAGTGGGTTGGAGTGATGTTCACAGCCTCTTGTCACTTCATTGGCTTCTCTGAAGCTTTCCAGTGGGCAGGCAGGGCCAGCAGGCACTCAAAAGTACAGAGCAAAATGGTTCTCAGCATTCTTCTGGTTTTTTAGATAATATCTTTCTTATATAATATCTTTCTTAGATAATATCTGCCTGGATGCACAAAGCTCGCTGTGCTGCTCCCAAGCAGTGGAACAACCTCCTGCCCCTATTTTTGATCACGCTGGAAGGCAGCAGGCTATGGAAATGTTCCTGTGCAGCTGCTGCATTTAAACACATTTCATAATTCTCCTCAAAGCAATGGGAGAAAAGCAGAGGGGAGGGAAGCAGTGTCAGTCCCACTTAGGTCCTTCTGAAACAGGCAGCTCCAATATCCCATCCTTTGCCCCTGCACCAGCCTTGGAGAGCAATCAGCATTCCAAAGGCAGGCTGGGATAAAGACCCAGCTCTCTGAGTGATGTTACAACAGCCTCTGAAATTTCCAATTGCTAACTCACTTATTACTCATTGCAGGGAATGAGCTTGGTAAATAGTTTTTGTGCCTGGGCTATCAAATTGTCAGGAACGGTTTTAACATAAACAGGCAAACAAACAGCAAAGGCTCTCAAGGCTTCTGGAGGAAAATGTTTTTGAGAAATGACTGCTGTGCTGTAGTTTATTACTATTAGTTCTTATTGGGGGAAACAGTGGTGATGGGAGGGGGTTTCGAGCTCTCCTGGTTCATCAAGGCCACTCAAACAGACTAATGCCAGAGCTATTCTAGCACCAGATACCAGAGACTGTCCTGTGGACAGGACACCTTGTTTTCACCCTCTCTCTTCTAAGAACACAAGAGAGACCCCACTGGGACAACCTATAATCCCTCTCTCCTTGTGTCCCCCTGGCAGCAGACAGCAGGAGATGCTTAAGGACAAGAAGGTGAGCAAACACCGCTGACACAATTCCACCTCCTGGCTTTGCCTTGGCTCCAAGGGCATTTTTAGCACCTGTGACAGTCAGTGGAAAGGATCTTGTCTCTAATCAACACAGTCAGAAGAGCAGCTCCTTCTGCTTGTTCCAAACCTGCCATTTTCTAACTTCATTTCCACAGCTCTTGGGGAAGTCGCTCCTCGCTCACCTTTTCCATTTTGCTCCTGATTCTATCAGCTTCTGTCCCATTTTCCTTCATTGTTTTCTTTTCCAGCCAGAGCCCCTCCAAAACGTTGAACCACCTTATTGCTTTCCTTTCAATCTCTTTCACTCTGCTTTATCCTCCCTGCGATCAGGGAGGGGTAGGGAAAACCTGCACATGCAGTTTCAGGCACTGCAGATTTATGGAGCTCTGCTGGTGCTTTGTTTTGTTTTCCTATTTCTCCCCTAGTACTTTCTAACAGCCTATTTACCTTTTAGACCACTCTGGAGCACTGAGCTGACATTTTCATGAGACTATTTATTGCAATATGAAGTCTTGTTCCTCTGTGGTCAGAGTCAGCTCTGAGTCCATCATCTACTTGGTGATTTCTGCAATGGGCATCACTCCTCCCCAAGTCCCATTTCTCATCTTAATGCCTGGTCCAGCTGTCTCAGAAGGTTTCTCTGCAGTCCTTCACAGCCAGATTTCATCTCTACCAACCTAACTAATATCATCAGCAAATTCAGACTATTCCTCTTCCCCGGTTGTTTATGAAAATGCTGAATTGTGTAGTCCCCAGGACACATCTCGTGGATACATCACAGCAGATCCCCTTCCACTGTATAAAATAGATGATTTATACTTGGCTGTATTTCCTACCTTTTAAACCAGTTTTTGCCCATGCAATTTCCTCTCATCCTACAACTGCTTAGTCTCCTGGAGAGGCTTTGGTGAGAGAATTTTAGTTCTGTTTGTAGTTCTCTGATCCCCCTTGCAGCTGGCTATAAAAGTAGCCACACTTTCACCTTTCAAGGACCAAGGATTGTTAATTCTCCTCTTCCTTTTATCTTTCTACCTGTAATCTACACTAACCCTTCTTTCACAGACACTGCAGCATATTAGACACTTTTGGCCATTTAATCCAAAATTAAGTTAGAATCATAAAATCATAGAATGGTTTGAGTTGAAAGAGACCAAGAAATCATCTCCTTCCACCCCCTGCCACGGGCAGGGACACCTTTCACCAGCCCAGGTTGCTCCAAGCCCTGTCCAACCTGGCCTTGGACACTCCCAGGGATCCAGGGGCAGCCACAGCTTCTCTGCCCAACCTGTGCCAGGGCCTGCCCACCCTTAAACAAAGAATTCCATCCTAAAATCTAATCAAAATTATAGAATGATTTGGGTTGGAAGAGACCAAGAACTCCTCTAGTTCTAAACCCCCTGCCATGGGCAGGAACAACTTCCATCTCCTATCCACAGTGATATTTAATTCTGATGCCTGATAAAATACAACCAGTATGTGTTATTGTACAGCTTTCCATGCAATAAAATACTGCAACACTATTGACAAAACTCAGCTGGTATAAATGACTGGGCAGTGAATTATTAACTAATCACAGGGGGTTTCTGGAACCACTCGGATTAGAGCAGTAAATCCCAAATGGATTTAATTGCACCCAACCTGTAGTTTTCCAATATAATTAAAAAGGAAAAAAAAGATAGAAAGAAGAGGCAAATCAAGTCAGGGCTTGCTGACATTAAGTGGCTTTGACTTGAAAAGGTATCACTAACATTCAAAAATGAAAACAAGAAAGATAACAGGGTTAGGGAGACATTTACAAGCTGCTTGCACTCTATTGACTTTGAACAAGCAGATAAGGCTGTTTCCTCCAACCTGGCTACCCTCGAGAGTGAGGGAACTGTCAGGAAATCCTTAGGGCTTGGATAAATCCAATACACTCTACAGACAGCATGCAGCAATATCTTGCTGTTTTAAGTGCCCCCATCTCTTTTGTCTGTAGACCTGTGTTTATCACAGCAACAAATCCCTCATCTGCTGCTGCATTTAATTCAGGTCATCAGGGAGGACTTCAATACTGACAGTGAGGAGGGGATGGAAAAGGGATAAGGGTGTCAGCTTGGATATTATTTGACCCCCAGGTCTGGCCTATCTCCTCCTGGTCTGAGGAGTCCTCTGCCACATCCACTGAACTGAATGGAATGATTCTGAAGGAGCAGCAACCTGATGGGGGTCAGGGAAGGCTATTTCTGTGAGTCAGGCAACTGGCCAGTGGGAAAAGAAAATCTCATAGTGAAGGAGGGAAAGGTCTTGGACCTAAAAGCTGAAGCTGCACTGAAAAAATACATAGACAATATTAATATCTATATAGTGTTGTACCTAAGGGTGGAGAGACCCTGGCATAGGTTGGGCAGAGAAGCTGTGGCTGCCCCTGGATCCCTGGGAGTGTCCAAGGCCAGGTTGGACGGGGCTTGGAGCAA
>JAWWTY010000158.1:33091470-33111769 GCA_035222235.1 Margarornis squamiger
GGAGTGTCCAAGGCCAGGTTGGACGGGGCTTGGAGCAACCTGGGCTGGTGGAAGGTGTCCCTGCCCATGGCAGGGGATTTGGAACTAGGTAATCTTTAAGGTCCCTTCCAACATAAACCATTCTATGACTCCACAATTTCTACGGTTAAATTGATATTAACACAAATATATGAGTGGCTTCCCACAGATGGAAACAAACCTTCAATTAACGCATGGTATTGTGAGAAATTTGGGCAGAATTTGGGCAGGAATTTTGTTCACAAGTTTGAGTTTAGCTGATTAGCTAATACTTCCAGGGATTCCTCTTGTTAGGAACACCATGGACATGGGCAGTCTGTTGGACAAGCCACGAGAGGGTTTGTTCTCTAAGGATGAATTGAGAACATTCTTCACTTCAGCAACTCGAATGCAAGTCAAGAGAAACTCCCTGCACCTCTGAGGACTCTGAGGTCTAAGTCGATGAAACAGGAGCAGAGAGGGCAGAATTGTGTTTCACAGCACAGTTAAACATGCCAAGCCAGCCCCTCAGTGCTAACACCTGCAGGAAGGGGTGAGCAGGGGCTCTCAGGTGGGCTCACCTCAGGCTCCCCGCAGTCGCACTCCTCTCCGTCTTCCACGTAGCCATTCCCACACTTCTGGCCACCAAAGGATTCCTTCACTTCAGGCAGGTTAAAGAGACACATCCCCACTCCTTTTTCCAGGCTGTTTTCCAGGTCCTTCCTGCTGCAGCTACTGAATACCATGGGAAATGGATAGCTGGAAGAAAAATACAAAAGGAAGGGAGAGTTATCAGATGAAAACCTCTCTCTCCTGTGACACTGGTGACCTTTCAGCACATCTGTGCACTAACCAGAAGATTGTGTTCACTTTTTATCACCCTTTAACACAAGATTGAGATACAACAATTCACGGCAAAATTGAGCTAAACCCATTTATAATAATTCCTGACTATGACTAAGGGATTTCCATCTCTTTTTCACTTCATTTTGTAGCTGCTGCTAAGGATTGCAAGTGTTCACATTTGAAATTCCTTCTCCCTCTTTTGCATATGGAGTTATAATGCAAATTCTGACCGTGAGCCTAAAGAAATGCTGGGCTTGCAAGTAGAATTCCCGCATTTACAGGACTGCAAAACATGCTAATTCTTCTTGGAAAATTCAGCCTCAAATGGCAAATTCATTCCTCCTGCTCTGCAGAATAGCAACCTTCCTGCTCTTTTCAGGAAAAAAAATAAAAGAAAAGCAAAATACTACTGTGACTTGGTAAGAGCCTACTTCTTCAAGTCATCAAAGCTGAGCTTGGGAACTGCATGATTAAAGCACAGGCAGTTTTTATTTTAAATCAGCATGACTGTAGAGGCACTAGTGAGAACACCCGGAGTTTGAGTTCCCACTGCTGAGAGCAGGACTGGGCACACGGTGGCTTTGATGTCCTCTGCAAAGCACACAGACCAAGGTGACAAAATGATGCTGTGCAGGACAAAGAGCACCAGATAATCGGTGTTTTCCTTTGGGACAACTCGATTCCCTTTGTGCTAATGGGTGTTTGCAGAGTGACTCACAGAGAAGAGCCAAAGTGACACCTGGGTCTGGCCACCAGCGTGGTGTCCTGAAGGCTGCTGTGCCCTCTCTGCCCTGGGATGTCATGGAATCCTGGAATCATGGGATGGCCAGGAATTCCTTCCTTATATCCAGTGTCCACATGGTTACGCTGAATCTGTGTCACACCCACGTTGTCCAACAGCATCTCCCCTAAGCCTTGGCACCTCCATCACTGCCACTCCCTGGCCCAGCAGCAATTCAATATTTTGGCAGCACAGGAGCCAACCCGGGGATTTTATTTTCCTCACTTTACTCACTAAATGCTCTGTGTCACCCACGTGTTATTAGGACTATTATCTTCCCAGACAAGCAACATAACAGATGGGCATTCGGCCCTGCTGAGCTTCAGACTTCCATCAATCTGCTGGTGTTTCCAATAGCCTGAAATGAAAAGCTTGGTGTGGGAATGATGAGGCCTGTAGGTATCAGAAAGAGATCATTCCTATTAATACAAGGAGAGAACTGTTTGACAACTCACAATGCAATAGAGTTTCCTATGCTGGCATAAGGAAGGTAATTAGGATCTTCTAGAAGGCTACATGTACCTTACAAAACAGAATTTACTTAGTGCCTATTTAAAATTACCTCTTTTACAGTTCCTTTTGCAATAAAAGAGCCAGCTCATTGGAAAAGAACATAAACATGACTCTGAAGAAGAAAATAATTTTTCTGTATCACTATAGGCCTTGTCAAGGTAAACTAAAGTTTTGAGGTTCACTGACTTATGGATTCAGAAAGTTAATGGGCATCTCCACTTAAAAAGCTGATTTCTGGAAAATATCAATGCTTCAGCAAAATGACAGAGTCTAAGACAAATAAAGAAATTCCAGAAGAGCTTGAGGTAGGAGCCAGGCTGGGAACTGCAGCTCTGGGCCCTGAGGGAGGAGAACAGGGAAGGTACTCAGAGTAATGGACCAGAAAATAAAGGCACTTGGAAAACCTCTTGCTGACCATTTTGTATGGAGCATTTGGAGATGTTCTGACACTTCTGTGCTCCCCTGAGTGTGGCTGGAAAGGAAGCTCACCAAGTTCTGTGAACAAGGAGGTGGATGTAGAGCCCTGAGAACACCAGGGAGGAACAGAGACATCTGAAAGCTCAATCAGACCCAGTCCTCATATCAAAGCATGAATCAATGAGTACTGCAGCACCCGGGCAGGACCCTTCCCTTCAGTGACACAGGTCACCTGGGACACCCTCTGAGGTGACACAGGCACTGAAATCTGTTCTAGGACACAATTAAGGCAGTTTTCCACGTGACACCTCTGAGGCACACACAGAGCAGGAGAACAGCTCACAGTCCCAGCTGCCAACACTGTGGGGCTGTTCCTTTGCACCCATGAATGCTCAGGATCATTGCCATGGGTGGGAGATGTGTCTGTCCCAGGATCCTTGCCCTGTACCAGAGGTGAAAGGGTGTCATTGCTAATGAAGGAGGGTTATGTTTGCCCCCAGAGCAACTCCAAGCTGTTTCCTATTTGGAACTCAGACATCCATTCATCTTCTGGCTTTTCCTGCTCTTGACACTGATTTCCTCAGCTGACATCAGTGCAGCACATGTTACATGATGACACTTTCTGAAAATACTTTTTCTTTATCAAGGAAGCCCCAAATAAAGCAATACAAACCCTGACATGATCCCAACAAGTGGAAACAGAGCAGCTGAAGGGTAACCACACCATGCAAGAAAGGATCCCACATCAATTGATGCCAACTGGTGTTTCATTGGAAACTCGATTGATCTTTAATGCCTTCATATTCTGATTTCAGCACTGTGCCAAACAGGGGTGTTGGTGCTTTCTGTGCTTCTTCAGAGACTTGTTCTGTTGGAAAAGCCCTCAGCTCCCAACTCACGATCACCACTGGAGAACCTTGCAGAGGTGAAAACTCATTACTAATCTTTATACTCCATTACTCTTCACTCAGGACATTTTCTTTTACAGATCATTATTTTTTTTCTGCAGTTGGAAAGAGAAAGGAAATTTTAGCCCAACCTAATCCCTCTCCTAAAATGCTGAGTATCCCATACAATTTTTACTCTATTTGAATCTGCAGATTTAATACACTGTGGATCATTTTGTCAAACTCTTCTGGCTGTGGGTACAACTCCCCAGAACTCCAATTGTGCCCAGCACTACCACCAGTCTCTTTTGTGTGCTTACAGTAAGAAAAATCATTTCAGTCTTTCAACCCCTCTTGAATCCACAGCATTCCTCTGTGTCTCCTCAGCCCTTAAAAGATGTGTGTAATCCCCAGCAACAAATATCCTACTTCCCAACAAAAACAACTTTGACTGCTCCTGCAAGTAAGACCTTCCCAGTAGTAAGAGGATCCCTTTGGAAACAGAGCCTGGTCTTGTCTCAATCATTTATATTTCAGTCTCTCAAGCCAGCCAAGTGCCAGTTTCCTTTCTGTAGTTTTGCATTCAGGCTGTGGTAGAGAGTTCCTTTCATTAACTAAGTGAAGTGGCATCATCACCGTGTCAAGTCCCATTTAGGAAGAGAGGGTTCTTTGTATCAGCACCTCCCTGCCCAGCACAGGCTTTTTTTGGCATGGAATATAAAAGCTCCTCTCCATCATCTCCATTTCAGAGGAATTCTCCTTCCTAAGGGGCTGAGTAACCAGAGAGTACAAGCACAAGAACAGAGTCACCAAAAATGATAGTGGAGGCAGGAGGCAGCCAAAGCATTCAGGAGAAATGGAGGGGCTGCTGATCCACGTGAGCTGTCCCAGCAAACCAGCTGTAGATCCATCACTGGCACCACTGCTGAGCTGGTGGGACACATTCCCATCACTGTCCTTCCCATTGCTCCATCTGGAAGACACCTGGAGGGACACAGACTTGGGGCTGCAGGAGATGTTTTCTCCATTCCAAACCCTAGCCCTGCCTTGCAGCAATAGCTCAGGAAAGTCATGTGAAGTGAAACTCTCTTGGTTCCTCCAAACACCCTCCATCTACACCTTCAGGTGTGTAAACACCTAGTGCCTTGGATCCACCTCCTCCGTGCTGCTCCCCCACAAACCACAACCTACTCTGCTGTTTCTCAAGAAGCATCACTGAAGTGGTGCCACCATCACTTCTTCTGGAGGTTCTCTGTGTGCTGCACAGCAGGATAAGCCACAGGTTCAGCATATCTTGAAAACTAACATTTTGATTATTATGATTCTCACTATCAATCTCGTATTTTCTCTCTTATTCAAGAGCTGGAGGACTTTTACAAAATAACTGCCTTGTTCTCTCAAAAATGTTGGTGTGTATAGGCACACATACACTGGGTCTATTTACATATCTATTTATAGGGTTAATTTATTCCAGTTCATCCCACAACCTGATTATTCAGCATTATGGCAATGTTTATACAGAGCCTTTTACCAAAAGACCCTGAAGTGTTTTACAATTATTCACTCAATTAAAATGCACAAGAGCCCCAAAGAGCTCTATTAAGTACCACCAGGCCTCCCTCCCTGAGGTAATATGATAATTGGAGATTATATTAATTTTAAAAGGGGCATTTTGATTTTCTGGTGAATACTTACAGAAAGAACTGTGGGCTAGCTCCTTTCCAAAGGTGCAGAAATCTAGGACTGGGCTTTGTCCAGAACTCTTGAAAACTCAAACCTGGAAAGAGCTCAGGTATCAGCTGTGCTTTTTAGGGGCATGAAGGAGCTCACAGATGAGAGGGGTGATGAGTGCCAGAATTCCACTGGTCAGACTCCTGGATTTCCAACACCTCCCACGGCAACACCATGTCTGACTGAACATCACAGTGACTCTGGGTCTGTCTCAGCCCTGGGACCCTTTGAGAGTCACAAATATGAATATTTACTCTCCTCAGTCTCCAAAATTTTTGAGTTTTGGCTGCACAGTGGCTGTCTTACAACTGGAGAGGAGAGCAATGCAGACCCTTTAACTGGAGGATGGAAGTTGTGGGTTTGGGTTCCCTCTTGTTCAGACTCTACAGAATGTCTTAAACACAAATACGTGGGTTTTCTGTTGCATAGCCCAGTTTTACTTAGGTACCTAAAAACAAGGGGCTTTGAACTTAAATAATAGAGATAGGCTTGGTTTTTATAACACTGATCTAAGCAATTTCCCCACAGAAAAAATGGCAGCACTCTAGGGAGTAACACAAGAATAAAACTCTAGATAAAAAACAGTCCAGCACCACGGATGTTTCTAGACCCAGTGAGGTGCTGATTTCAAGGAACTGACAATTTTCCAGCCTCCTCTAAGTCCTGATCTAATTGACGTAATTCTTCCCCACTAAAAAGCATCCCCCTTGGTTTTAACCTTCCAGACATTATTACTGCTCTCCACCTTTTGAAAACAACCCTTCATGGCCTCCTAAGAGAGATGAGCCTACCAGAATAAAAGTGAATTTGCTAGTAGATGACACTTTCTGACACTCCAGCTCCTCTGTACAGCATTTGTGTTAATGAATTAGTAAGCATAAAGAACTTCACAGAATTAGGTATCAAGCAGGAGATAAAATCCATTTGCCTTTGATATTGAAATAGGTGTTCAAATATTACAGGTCCCTTCACGTATCAAGGTCTGTCATTACAGGTTATTTCATACACCTCACGTTTTAGTAGCAATTGTTTCAAATTAGACAAGTGCCATAATATGGAAGGGCTTTTTAATCTATTATTTAAACAATGTCTTAATTTCTAAGTACTTCTGAGGGAGAAAGACACAAATGCAGCTCTAAAGTAGAACCCACAAGTGCAACCAAGGGTGACCTTAAAGGTGTCTGCAGACTGTCTCACACCCAGAGTTTTTCAATTGGCAAACACACAGGACAGTTGGGATGAGTGGGCAAACTGGAGGACCCTTTTGGGCTCCTGGAAGAGGTGTGAGCAGCACATGATGGAGCTTTGTCCAGGACAGAGGCCCAGATCCGGTAGGCCACATCCTTGTGTTGGAAGGATTGAGCTAAAAATGTAGAATGGTTTTATGTGTATGTAAAGTATTTAAATGGGAAGTTTGCTTCAAAAGGCAGTAGATGTCTGACAACTCATACTTATTTTTCTAGCCTATTTTTCACTCTCTTGCTCCTCTTTTATAGTTTTAATCCCTAGAGCATCAATAAAGTAGAGCACGGAATTGGGCCATGTAGTTATACATGACATCAAAGCTCTTGCTGTCTGAGTTCATGGTCAGTGACTTAAAAACAAGCCCAGATTTCTCCTGCAGCTTTTGTCACGTTCACTACATGGTAGTTTTTACACTTCCCATAAATATCTGTGCTTATATCACACTGGTGGTTCATTTAATTGATGTGTGTTGGCTGGCTTGTTGTGCTCCAGTGAAATTGCCAGGGGTTATTGAAAAGAAAGTCTTTCCAAGGAAACGCTTAAACTTTGCACACAAACGCTTTAGGTTTGTCTTAATTTGGCCCTGGGGACAGTGCAGATTCCCAAAGGCATTCCAGTCAACTCCCTTTAGGTTCCCACTCTGGATTATCACAGCCCCAGCCGAGGCTTGACCTCTCCTGTTGCACCAAGGTGACAATTTAACTACCTGGAATCTTCCAAAAGGCACATTTATCCTGCTGGATGGGGGACTCGAGGGCAGAGAGCAGCGACGAAACAAACGGCTGGATGGCTCCCAAAAGTTCCCCCTGCAAGGGAACAGCCCTGAATGGCTTTGGGCAGTAGAGACTGACATGGCAGTCACAAAACTGCCAAATAAAACATTATTAGCAGTTACTTTCCCTTTGACAAATGGACAGTCAGAGAAGTTTTCTCTTGTTGAGAGGCCTGTTGTGACTTTGTGGGGGTGAAGCAATACTAAACCAATTTATCAGCCCTGACAGCATTCTGACTCTATGCTGGAGTTATCTGCCTTGCAAAACTCCCTGGGAATTGAACTCAGACAACTGTTCTTCCTGTTGGAAAGCAGACAGCCAAGGAAAGTAGCTGTAATCACTTCGAATTTGCCTCTGGCTCATCTTTTGCTCTGTTTCCTTTTAGACCACTACCTCATTAATAAAAACTCGCCGGATTGCTGAGAGTTCAGGTTTCACAATCCACTGCTTCGAATTTGAGGCTAATCCAATGCTGACTACAGGAAAAGTGAAAAGGCAAGGCAGAGCAGAGGGAGGCATGAAAAGGCCAGGTCAGGTCTGGTCCCAGGCTAAGCAAAAGCTGCTGGCAGTGAAGGAAACTGCAGATAAAGAGCACAACCAGAATGCCCTGAGATTAAATTTGGCCCCCAAAACATGACCTCCTCGGCACGTGAGGAGCAAGCAAAGACAAATGGTCCATCCCCTTGCTCAAAATACCTTGCTGGAGATCAGCTTCCTATAGGGAAAAGCCACTTCATTTGGTTCCCAACAGGACTGACAATCTGCTTTTGTTACATTCGGATTTTCTGCCTTGAAAAACCTTGGAATTGTTTTTTAAATGGGCCAGGAGCAGATCAGGAGGAAAGGAAAAGTCTGACTTTAGTAAGCAGCTTGATTTAAAGACCTGCCATACTGTGGGCACTTGGCCTGGGAAAAGGGATTGGGGTGAGGATGAGCCTGGACATCAGGTGAGCAGATCAAAGGATACCAAGAAGGGCACCCCAAGGAGGGCCAAAATCCACCAGGAGGGATCCAGGGCAGGGAGAAGAGATTTCATGGTGTCAAAGAATACCCTGACTTGGAGGGGACTCACAAGGATCATCAAGTCCAGCTCCTGGCCCAGGTCAACCCCAGGAACAGCCTCACAAAGAGGGTGTTTACTGGGAAGAGCAGCAGCAGAAGCACTAAGAACAGGACGTGTAGGGAGATGCCAGCTGGTGAGATGTGGGTGCTGGAGAAAACCACGTGAGCCGTGCAAAAAGCTGGGAATAATCCATTCCTGGGGCACAGGCTCAGGTTGATGTCACTCAACACCTCTAGTGCCTGGGCTCTTAATAAATCAGGACTAAGGGCAGGACTAAATCAGGACTTGCAAGCACCAAGGTTCCTTTTTTTTTTTCTTTGAGAAGATCCAAAGCAAAGATAAGTGAGGCATTTCCCCAGCATCTCCACCCTCCCTACTCCTGCTAAAAGAAAAACACAGTTTGTCCCATATGACCAAAATCACCTTGACAAATGCAAGTGGAATAATTTTTAAAAATACCCATAAATGTAAAATAACAAGGAAAACCTTTTTTTTTCTTCCTAGCTTCCCTTTTCTTCTTCACAGAGCTCGACCAAAGAAAATACAGTAATTAGTAGCCACATTATTTCAAGACAGAGAAGAGAATGGATCCAGCCATGATCTAGGACTAAGGGATCATTAGGTGAGCAAATTAAAACTTTCCCTCACAGGAATGAAAAGGTTCTGATAAATCTAAAAACCCCCACATGCATCCTGGTGAAATCCTGCCCTTATTAAAGCCCACAGGAGCTTTGAGGGAGCCTGGATTTCACACCTGGTGGTGGTGGGTGGCCAGGAGAGCACCAGTGATGGAGAGGGACACAATTCCATGCTATGAGAAGCAGCCAGAAAGGCTCTGTAGGACACCAGAGTTATTTCACCTCTTCATTTTCAGTGACTTCACACTAAAATTGGTGCTTTCTTATCTGAATTCACCACTGGGGCTGTGCCACTCATTCCCAAAAGCTGCAATGGAGCCTCCCTGTGTTGCTGCCCCAAAACCCCAGAGTAAATATGTCCAGGGCTTTGGAATTGGCTTTGACATCAGGAAAGAAAAAGAATGACTTTGCAGGAAGGAATGGCTGGGGCAAAATGGCCACCTTGCCTCTCTGAATTCTCAGCATTTGGCACATCTAGCCCAGGCACAAAAGGCTCTGTGATTCCCATGACAACTGTGGCAAATGCAGCTGAAGGCATCGTTTAATTACAGTGATTCAACATCAGTTCCTTCAGGTGCCCCTGGCCATACAACACATGTTCAAAAGGAGCATTCATGTGACCTCAAGAATATGCCCTTTAAGGTGTGTTTCCATTATTAGATTTGGAATTTGGAATTCATTAACACCAATTAAAACTGGACACTGTGTTTCATTCTCCATGCACTGCACTACACATTTATCCCTGCAGGTTGTGGAGTTTGGGTTTTTTGTTTTTTTTTTTGATGAAACAGAAAGCTGAGATAAAGGGAACTGTCCTTATATGATTTGTTCTCATGGGTCATGGCAATAACAGCACTGCAGGAGAAAAATGTCCCTCCCAGAGCTATATTTTCTATGGATATTACAGCAACAAGACAAAAAGCAGCTGAGCTCTCCCATCCCAGCATCCGGTGAAAGTGTTCCCGGCCTGGATACATCTCAGAGTGGATGCCACACTTATCCTTAAGTATCTGCTATAAATAATCTCAGCACAAGTAAAATGGGATTTCATTTGAGAAGTCACCTCTGTCCTTGTCAGCTTCACTCACAGAAAAGTCCTGCTGTCAATCTGGGCCAGTTCTCCAGAATACACCAAACATTTTCACTACTAACAGCACGTCTACTTAAAAGTAAAAGACTAAACTAAAGAAAAAGCAATTATATATATATATTTTTTTTAAAGACCTGCCCCATAGCTTGTTAATTGTGTTAATTGCTACCTATGACCCACTCTTGTAAAGGACTGGGAAAAATTAAATGTATTTCAACCAGCGCTGTTAATTCTTTGCCACGGCTCTTATTTATCACAAAAAAATTAAAAATATCTGCAAGGTATGGAAGTTATTAACAAAAAAAGAAGCCAAATGCACTGCAGACACAGGGCTACTTGGAGTGAAGGGAAAGACTGACATAAATCTCTCCTGTAATCTCGTGGCTGCTTCCTACAGAAGGAAGGACCAGCATGCAATGTGCTAAATTACTGGGGCAGAGGGATATGTTGCTTAAGTTTTGGGTTTTTTAAAAAAAAAAAAAAAAAAAAAGCAGCAGTTGCACTGCTGGCACAAGAGCCCTAACTCTGTCACAAGTAATTTATTACATCAGTATATCAACTTTATTAAAAAAAGGAAAAAGGCAACAAAGAAGGCTGTCTTTGTGCCGAGCTCAGCTCAGACTGGTCTGGAAACATAAACAGCTTCAGAGTTTAATTAGAAACTGTTTACATCTGAAAGATAATTTCATTTTCCTCAAATTGTAACAGAGGTAATTCCAGATAGTTCTGCTGACTCCATAGTTTAATGTCCCGGAGCTGCCAGACTGAAAAATGCAAAGTGAGCTCTGGACAGCTGAGAAGTGACTGAGAGGGGTCAGGAAATTCTGTGCTAATGGTTGGATTATCCAACATTTAATGGCTCTGCAGCTCCAAGATGCTGGGAGATGTCTAGAAGGCAAAATAGCCATCCACTCAGTAAACTAAAGTGTCCTTTCCCACACTCTGTTGCAGATTGCTGTCCCATTTCCACCGTGACCTCTTGCATTTTTTCAAGCTCCAGATATTTATTTGGTTTTCAATCGTGTGAAGTGTTGGAATCAGTGTTTTTTCCCTTTGAGCTGACTCGGGAGCACAGCCAAGATGCTGTTTCCATGGCATACCTGCCTGTCCCCTGAAGACCCTGAGCTGGAAAGCTCTGGAGGGGGAGTATTTTCGTAGCCCACATCTGTGGACTCCAGCTCAGGGTTGGAAGGACCAAAACGAGGGTGACCTTACATCCTGCTTTTTCCACAAAGAAGAAAAGTGATTGAAACTAATACTTTATACAACTAATGCCACAAGTGATTAGTACTTTCCTAACTTGTCCTTAGTAGATTTGAGCCATGTTTTATTTATTTAACTGCATGTTTATAATGGAGTTAAATAAATATTTTTTGTAGGACACTTCAGAATTCAAACCAAAGCAGAGGACAAAACAACAAGGCTCCCTCCAAAACCCTTGGGAGAACCAAACACTCCTGAGCAAGGCAGATCTCCAGGAGGCATCAGCCCCCCTGTCTCACATGCAAATATACATTTGTGGAGTATAAAACCAGTATAAATTTACTGCTGCTGGCCTTTTGATGTGCTCATTAATGGTAATGGGTGATGCCCGAGGGAGGAGCAGACCTTCAGCACCACCAGAGGACACCAGTTGTGTAACACACTTGGGGCTGAGCATCCCCTGGTCCTGACCCAGTTGCACCAGGATAACTGGGCAGTCAGAGAGACCACTAAGAGATCCTCATCAGTACCCATTGCTCTGCCTCCACAAGCCTTGCTTTTAACTGGGATGACTCCCACCGTAGCCCCCCAAAAAGCTGCTCCAGTTCACCAGAGGTGGAAGCAAACTGCAGCACAGGAGCCAACCAGGGTTAGATCCCCAGGCCAGTTTCTCTGCCCAAACCCATATTTTATGGTGTTAGCCAGAAATATCAGATGGCTTTTGGGCAGAGACCCTGCACACAGATCCTACAATGACAGAGCTGCGAGCTACCATTTAACTTTATAGATAGAGAACACGTAAGTCATCTGTGTTGTGACCCCTCAGTGGCTCTGGGGAGCATTTCCAGATGCATCCTTAGATGCCAGCAGGTTGGGAAGAGGGAATGTACCCACTGCTGGCCCCCTGAAACAACAGCTACACCTGAGTGTTAAACCTTCTATCCACCCCACCCCTGCAATGAGCACCAACTCCAGAGAGATCTTCAGACCCCGAGCACTGCAGGGTCTGAATCAGAGCATTTACCCACGGAAAATCAGTAAGACCTTCAAGAACGTGAAACAAGCATGAAATGGGGATGGGAGAGGAAGAGAAAGCAAATGAGTGGCTATTTTAGGTGTCTCTGATAATATACTTGCTACCACAGGGGCTGTCAATAGAGGGGATCCCACGAAGCAGGGTTTCTCTGCCAGCAGAAATGGGTGTTTATTTATAACACAAAATAAAGTGTAAAGCACCTCTCCTTGGCCACTGAAGTGAACACACCAAAGGAAAACATCCAATGGAACTGTTTCTCTTCCAGAGGACACAGCACTGCCCTTCCACAACAACTGGGAATTAGACCTGTGAGGTGCAACACACAACAAGTTCCCTGAGCTAATCCTTGGCTGTCTGCACCTCTCCTACAATGAACCCACGGACCAGCCCATCAGCACTGGGGCAAACAGCAATGTCCACACTTAGGGCATCTTACCTTTTAGCTGCTCACATCCTCTGGTGCCATTACTTGGAAAAAAAATGTTCTGTTTCCACTTAAATATTTTATCTAGCCTTAACTGCAATGGATGTACTCAGTGTTCAGTGCAGAGTATCTAATTGCTCCTGGAGGGAATTAAAATCCAGGAAGAACCAATGCTCTTTTCCAGTGCTATCTGGAAGAAGCCCACCTGATGATCCTTCCCATCTTTAATTTGTCCCCATTTCTCCTCAGCCAATTAGTTTAATTTGGGGCTGTCTCTCAGCTGATTCTTAAGAGCTCACATTTTGCTCTCACTCTCAATCACAAATATGAAGCTTCCCATTGGATGGCTGCTTTAATTCTAACATAAAGGTTTTAATTTTACTTAAAAACCTACTGATAACAGTGAGGGGTTTCTGGAGTGGTTAGAAAAATGTCCTCTCCAAATTATAACATAAATGAACCCATATTTTAATACGTATGATTCCCACTCTGTGCTCTTTCTCTGTTCCTAATCGTTCTCCTCCCTCAAACCTGGCCTCCAAAAACTCAATAATTAAAGGGAAATTGTGTACTGAAAGGCAATTACTCAAAATTAGCTGTTCTTTTCTACCATAAGGCACAGTTCCCCAAAAATCCTCTAAAATAATGATCTATAGCTGAGAGGTTGAATTGAACTCATTCCTCCTTTCTCTCCATTTACAATCATCCCTCCACCACACACAGGCATTCCCACCAGCAGTGGCACAGCCCAAGCTCCACTCCCCTGAAACACACTTATATTTATCGGACTAAATTCAATTTAAAATCTGACTGAATCAGAAAGACAGAGTGACTTGACATTCTGGCTGTGAGAATGGAAATGGTAACACAAGATCCGAGAGAAGAACAGGATGGGGGAAAAGGCAGACGAGGAGGGGCTCAGTTCATTCTGACTTTTCAAAAGGAACATCACCCTAAAGGAACATGACAAAGGGGAGTTGTTTTGTTGAGAAGTTCTCCTCGAGAAGCTGCTTCCCTGTTTGTGTGACTGGCCCAGAGCCTCCTGTGTGGCACTGAATGCCTTTGTGCCATCACTGGGATGCAAACCAGGGTATTGGAACCCTGGGAGCAGAGGAAAACCAGGTCTAACAGGGACCTAGATTATAATAAAAGTTTCCTAAGAGATATGCTTTCATCTAGAACTCTCTTAAGCAAATAGCACTGGCCAAGCCTTCTCTCACATATCAAATGTTGTACTTTTTAAATATCTTATCACTTGTTTCATGTCTTGAAACAATAGCCCTTATAGTATTTTCTTTTGCTAAGAATTTGTTAATTTGCATTCACTGAATCTTTTCTCCACCGTGGTCTTTGAGCAGAAACTTCCAGACCAGTATGAGGTGTCTCATCTCATGATACTGGCATAGAGAAAGAAATGGGATATGGGCTGTAGGACAGAAAAATACCCATCACTGCCATCCCAGGTGCAAAAAGGACTGGAAAGGCTATTACAAAGCAGCCCTTTGCCCATCATTCCCTTGTCCCTCAGCTGCTTCTATGGGAAGAGAGAGGGAGATGAAGGAGCCATTCCCATCAGCCATGGCTGGGATGAGTCAGCACCAAGGAATGATGCTGGTGAGAGCAGTGCAGTTCTGTGAGAGGCAGGGAAAGGACATTTCCTTACAGCAAGTCATGGCACTCCCACAGGGAAACAGGCTATATTTGGGGTCAGCACCTGAATGCCCTGGGTCAAACCAGTCAATGCCTGGCCTGTCATTAACAGCCAGACTTGGAAGGAGGAAAGAGAAGGACATCAAGGAGAACTTTCTGATTTTGACCCCCATGGAGGTATCTGTACTCCATTTTGCTGAAAGAAGACATGCAAAAAGTGCATTTGCAGAGTTATTAAATAAACAAGCTCTGCTAAATGGCAAGATTTTGCTCTGCTGTGCTAAACTCTGCTGGTAATTGCAGTGGTGGAAATCTAGACCAATGCCTTGGTTGCATCAGAACTCTGCTGTATTTGTCTAGTTGTCTGGAAGAATATTTTCTCTCCTAAGACAGAAAATCTCCCTGTCTTTAGGGAGACATTTGGAATATTGAAATGGCCTCACTGGCTCAGCCTTGCCCCTTAGTTTTCAGCTACTTTAATCTCAGGGAGTAGATTCACAAATCTCGAGTACTCCTCATGTCCTTCTCTTTCACTTGGAACACTCTATGGTCAAAACAATCTAAAAAACTGGAGAAATACCTTTAAAACTTATGCATTGAAAAGAAAACAATATGTTAGTATTAAACATTTCCATATTGATACTATTTTTGTAGCAACCTCCCACATTTCTACTGAGGGATTTGTGATATTCATAGGAGATATTCGAATCTCTGAAAGTCCTGGATTGACACAAATTTTGGGGGGTTTTTGTGCTTGATTTCTTGTTCTAAAATTATATATTTTGCTAAAGTAGTGTTCTTTAGGCATTCATAGCTCACACACAACTGGCACACATCTTGCTGGTATCTTTTAAGAGTAAAAACTATAGGAAGCTCATTAAAGGATAGATCCAACAGAGTTTAAATACCACACTGATCCCTGGAGATTTTTTTCCACCATGAAGTAATTTCCAAGACCTCTTCAAAGACTGAAACATTAGAACTGCAAGAAATTACAATAATTGATGAAATCCCTTGTAAGTAAAAAGCCTTAAAACATTCCCTTTTGCTGCACGACCACACCAGTGACTCCAAAGTTAATTCACAGAGGCTTTTCTGGTAGAACTCGAATTTTTCCTACTCTTTTTAGTCTCAGATAAGGAGTTCTCAGTACTTTTTACAGCAGCTTCAGCCCAAAGACTTTTTTTTTTAATTTCACTCATCAAGTCTACCTTAAACCAATTAGGAGAGCACAGAGTGAGTGCAATGAGTACACTGTCTCTCTAAAGGGAGTTTGATTCCCTGGGATGCTCTTAGTTTTGATTTTTTTTGCTATTCTAAGAGTGTATTTCAGGTAGGGAGCATTCATTTGGCCTTCCCTTCACAACCACTCACTTCCAGGGAGGAAAACTCTTCAGCATTCCTTGAATAATGGTGCTCAGAGGAATACCACTAGTGGTCAGATGTTGAGTAAATAAATATTCCAAGTGTTAATTTTCAGTTGGTAAAAAGCAGGCAGTATTCTCCTGGAATGTTTGCTGCAGATGGACAGCACGGCGTGAAGGTAAAGCCTAAGGCTATAAACCTGGTGTTAAAGTTTCCATTTATGAATCAATAATCCCTGCAAACACAACAGCCTGCTCGTGTCTGTGGAGGCCACGACCCTTCCTCAGGCACAGGGTTTATGGAAAGTCTGGTAAAAATCCCAGGAGAGGTTTCCAAAGTGTGCCTGACACCCCCTCCCCAAAGTTCTGGGGTGCTGGGGGTGGGCACAGCAGAAACCCCAGCAGGCAGCTGAGCTGCTTGGAGGGAGGAATGAAATATCCAAGTCCCAAGGAATGAAATATCCAAGTCCTCATATCCCAAGGAATGAAAGATCCAAGTCCTCATATCCTGAGGAATACACTGAGTGGGTACAGCCTTGCTCTGTCCCTGCCCTGAGCCAACCCAGAGCCAGGTGCCTGCACTGGCACATCCAGCATTGAGGACAGCTTTGAGTACACCCAAAGCACTTCAGGTACACCCAAACCACTTCAGGTACACTCAAGGGACTCTAGTGGGGAGGGCAGAACAAGTCACCAGGAAGTGTCCAGAAATTTCTGAGCTGAGACACCCCTGTATCTATTCCAAAGTGGAGGAGCTGGATGCTGAACCATAACTCAGCTGAGACACCTGAAGCTGGAAGCACCTTGCAGGAGCTCAGGAGCTCTCTGCCTGCCTTCTGCTGACCAGCTCCTCACCTCAGAGCCCTCTTCCCAACCTCACTTTGCTCCCACACCAGCCCTGACATGCTCCAGAACACAATTCTATATGGATAATGACTACCTATTGTTTCAGAAGGGCCAAGCTGTTTTTCTTTCCCAGACTGTAGGAATCCCTCTCCTCCTCCACGCACTCAACTCTTTTGTTTGTCTCTTAAGTTGCTGTGGTTGGCCTCTGGCCAGTCCCTCTCCCTGCCCTGATGGAGGGTGACAGCTTGCCTTTGAAGGAAGGCCAAGGCTGCTGTTGGGCTGACCACCAGGGAGCAATCCAGCCCAGCCCTCCCTGGCCTCTCCCAGACTGCTCCCCTTCTTTCCCAGAAACATGCGGTCTTGGAAAAGGCAGAGCTTGAGCCAATCACATTTCCCAGAAGAGGTTTTTAAGCAACAGATGAACTTTAATCACACACAGAGAACATTGGAGCTGGAAGAGACATCAGACGATCATGCAGACCATCCTCCTGCCCTGAGGCACATCCAGCTGTACCTGCAGTGCTGGCAGAGATTTGCCTGACTGGATCTTACTGGCTCCCAGTCACAGGCAGCACCATTTGTGCAGGCAGTCCAGCCCAGCACATCACTTCCCATCAGAGAGCTTTGGGAAATCTCTCTGTAAATCTGTCCTCTCTTACTGCAATTCAGTCCTATTAGTTCTGCTCTGAACATGGACATGGGCAACTCATTCATCACATCCTTCTTTTCTAACAGTTTAAAATGCAGCAGAGCAAGCTGTGACTGCTCACTTACCTGGACTTTTAGTGTCTACCAAACTACTCTCCTGCCTTGACACTGTGCCTTTACCATCAGCAGAGCAACCCTCCAGTTCTGACACATGCTCAAACTGCTACACTCTTCCAACAAAGGGTGAAATGCAAACCTAAAAACCTTCCCTGCACGAGACAAAGGCTTTGCAGAGACTCTAATAGTGTATTTCCTGCGCTGCTGTATTTCCTACACACTCATCCTTGTCTTGGCCTTGGGATGTTGCTCATTTCCTCTCAGAACTGATACTCAGCTGGCAAGATTAGAAAAGAGGACATTCTGATTTTGCTTGGTTGGGAATTACCTTTTTTTAATAAACCAGTTGCTTCCAATGCTTTTGTCTCTCACACTGGTAACCTGCCAATACAGAGGTACACTGGGACGTGTCATGTTCCAATAACACCTTCAATTGTTTCAGCTTAAGGGGGTAACTTGGAGAAGATTTGACAGGTGTTGAAAGTCTTTCTTTTTTTACCTTTCAGAGTTCCTGAGACACAAAGTGAGCCTCCAAATGCCCCATTCCAACTGGAGCTTGCCAGCACTTACCCAGTCGAGGGGTTCATGATGCAACCTCCTTTGTCAGTGGATGCTTTGCAGTTACAGCCCCTCTCCAAGGTATCGTGATTCATCCCAAAGTTGTGCCCCAGCTCATGGGCCAGTGTGACTGCAGCACCTAAAGGGTTTTCTGAGTGATCCTTTTAAAAAAAAAACAAAAACCACAAAAGAACTAGTCAAGTTAACATATAAAACCAATTCAGAATACACATTCCCCCTCTAACGTCCTATTGCTTGTCCTTTGAAGTGTTTTATAGATTTAGCTGCAGTTACTCTGTTGTTAAATCAGCTCAGTTTTAAGTTCACCCACATACACCAAGTGCAGACTGGGAATTCCAGGACACCCAGTTTCCCCAGTACAACAGACATTTGAGACCTCTGAACATCTGGGTCATCTCTTCATTGGGGCTAAAAATTGCCCTGTTCAATAAATCCCCCAAACTGCCAAGACATGGAGTGTTGGAAAGGATAATCATTTATGGGTGAGGACGAGTGTGACAAGGGAAAACTGAGATCTTTCCTGTCAGCTAGAGATTCCACTGGACTAGTTTAATCTTCTTCAGACTCTTTCTTTAATATCAGAATGTCCAAGATCTCACAAGCTTTGTAAGAAAACCCAAGTACCTCTGAAAAGCCCCTTTTTAAAATGAAAGGCCAAAGCAAGTTGAAAATCTTCCATGGTCTCTTGTTAACACCTATGAATATTCTAAATGTTGTAAGTGTCAATTTGAAACATTAACATTGATCCTTGTTGAAATACTGATCTGGGGGACAATTATTTGTAAGAAATCCAACTCATGATCTGATTACAGCCTGCTGATCAAACTGATGTGTTGGCTCAATCACAAATAAGAGACCTTCCCACATTGATCATTTTCCTTGAGGGAAAAAAATCCCCTGTACTTGTATGAAAGCTTCCCCTAAAGGCATAAACATGTAATATAAATGCATGATCCACTATTTATCAGTCAGTAAATGGAATTACTATGTACAGCTGCCTGCTCTAAAAGCTTGTATGAATATATTCACTTTAAAGAACTCTTTTAGTATCATCTAAGCCAAACTCCAGACTAAAAAGACAGGTAAAATGTCTAAAGCATTATCTGTGTACTAATGGAGGCCTTAATACATGACTTGGGGTATATTTAAGAGCTTCTTCTTTCATCTGTCTAGGCTATTTTTTTTTTTAGTAAATCATTTCTCAAACAGCAAACAAAATGAAAAAGAGAATACAGCCCTTCTGAAAACAAGAAATGCTCTCTCTGCCTCTGTAATAAATTCAAATGTCTCGTTTTTAGTTTCTTGCTGATTTTTAAAATCTTACTATAAAACCTTGTGACAGCCAGTTTGTCTGCAGTTTGTCCTGCATGTGGAGATGTCTTATCTAAGTACAGGTCAGACACAGATGGATTTATCTTTGAACACACAGGAATTTATGGAATATTTAGAGAATTCACTGTAATTGAACCTGATGTCACAAAAAGAGCACAGCCTCTCGCTCAACTGGGAAAAAGTGCATGAAGAAGGATTAAGAAAACAATGAAATAATTCCATATCATTTACTGGTGACAGGTTGGATGATGCCTTGAAATTAAGGCTATCTGGTCAAGACAGAAATTCCTCTAAATATTGAACTACCCATTCAGACAGCAAGCTGAGCTCAGATTTTATTTTTCTCGTATGTTTTCTACTTACTGAACAGTGATTATATTTATCTGAATAGTCTAATGCTGGCAATTAAAAATGAAGACAAGAATTCACACAGTCCACTCCAGAAGTGGAGCAATAAATGATGTGAAATGTAATCTGGGACTTGAACAGGCAAACAATGATTACAGCCCATGAGGTTCTCATTACTTGCTCAGATCCACTTGGAATGCAATTTTATCAGCTTCTAGAGGGGGTGTTTAGAAGGAGGAATGTGATGCCTCAGCAAAAGAGGCCATTTGAAGACAGCATAAATGAAGATTATCAAAACAAACAGTGACATGTCCCATTTGATACTGAGAGCATTTAAGTATCATGAGGACTAAAGAACTGAATAGCAATGTGACTTTGATTTATTCCACCAGGGTCTTTTAAAGTTAACTTGAGCAGTAGAAGTCATCACCAAACAGTTTCACAACCACTGAATAAGCCACCATCTCCTGTTAAAACATTGCAAGCTGTTGCACAAAGCATGCAGCTGCTCTCAGCTGAATTCTGCTGCATCCCACTGAGACTCAGACCAAATCCTGATAACAAAACACTGTCCCCTCCAGCCACAACAGGCAAATACTCCCATCCTGGCATTGTCCCTGTTCACTTGGCTCACAGAGACACGGAATGCTTTGGGTGGAAAGGGACCTCAAAGCCCATCCAGTGCCACCCCCATCCATGGGCAGGGACACCTTCCACCAGCCCAGGGTGCTCCAAGCCCCGTCCAACCTGGCCTTGGACACTCCCAGGGAT
>JAWWTY010000158.1:33111869-33137879 GCA_035222235.1 Margarornis squamiger
CTTGGACACTCCCAGGGATCCAGGGGCAGCCACAGCTTCTCTGGGCACCCTGTGCCAGGGCCTGCCCACCCTCACAGTCCAGAATTCCTTCGTAATATTTAATCTAAGTCTCCCTTCTATTAGTTTGAGACCATCTCCCCTTGTCCTATCACTCCCTGCCCATGCAAAAGGTCATTCTCCACCTCTACTTCTTTTTTTTATGCAGCAACCCAGTAATATTTGACTTTTAGATCCATGAATCCAGTGGGCAATCTTTGGAAACAGAAGAATGACGACTGAATCCTGTGTCAAAGACTCCCTTTAATATCAGCTTCTCTTTGGTCTTTTTATGGCACTACAGAAGCATCACAGTAAAATAAAATTATAATGATCTTGTTAAACCTTCTCCCACTCTGCTGGCTGCTCTCCCCACTTTGAGTGTCTCTTAAAATTGGTGGCAGACAGGGTATCACCTACTGAGAGAATTCAGCCCTATGGAAAAGCAGAGATGGGCAGGCTCTTGGGGAATTCACATCCTACAGCAGAGCTGTCTGACTGCAAAAAGAGTCAGGAAAAGCAGCTCAGGCAAGAATCACTCCAGTTTTTGCATTCAAATGTCACTCCTGATGCAATGTCTCGTTGTGTCATCTTCCAGCACAGTTTTTAGAGGGTGGGAGCTGTTGGTGTTGTGTTTGGGGTGGGATGGGTGAGAGGTTGGCCAAATGTTCTGTTGCCCACTGTTGAGACCTTTGAGCACTTGAGCTTCCCAGGTTAACAGTTACTCGTTTTCTCATAGAATCACTAAGACCTTTAAGACCAAAGAGTCCAACCATCCCCAGCACTGCCCAGGCCACCACTAGCCCATGTCCCCAAGAGCCACATCCACATGGCTTTTAAACCCTTCCAGGGATGGGGATCCACCCCTGCCCTGGGCAGCCCGTTTGGGTGCCCAACCACCTTGTCCTCAAAGAAACTTTTGCAACTAGCCAACCTAAGCCTCTCCTGGAGCAACTTGGGGCTGTTTCCTCTTCATTAGTATATCTTCTAAACACAGAGCTCCCTTTTGTAGGTACCACTGTATAGAAATAGTATTTGTACACACCTGAATCCTGTTTTGTTAACTCAGAGGGAAGGTTGGACACCTGCACATCTGGGGTTTGGGGGTGAGTGTTTGCTTGATTTGGATTTGGCTCGTTTTTGAGGACTTGCTTTAAGAACTGGAGAGCATTTCTAGCTATTCTGTGCAAATCTCAAGTTAATTTGCACTTTCAAAGCTTAAATTCACTGAGGTGGAAATCCCTGGGTAAGTTCAGGCTCCCCTTCATGGCCAAAGTTGCAGCTTGGCCCAGGATTCATACACAGACACTGGGTTTGTCCTGGCCTTATAAATTAGCCCCTTCTCTGTCAGAGCACTAAGAGCACTCTAAAGAAATGCTGATTCTTGTTTTCTTCTTACTGGAATGAACTATTTGTGATTGTTTCTGTTTAAAATTACAATATCCAGAGTGAAGAGGGCTGGCTTGGCAGTAAATTACACTGCAGAGGATTTTAAAGCTTATGCTAAAAATTAAAAGGACAAAAAAGTCATCACTAAGGTCATCTCTGACTGCAGATAAAGCCAAAGCAGTGACTGCAGCCCTGAGAGTGAAATGGATTAAATGGGGCTGCCTGCCTCAAATATGCCTTTCCCAAGACTTGGAAGTTCCCTAGGAGGCTCCTGCAGCTTTTTCTTCCTCTTTCCCTCCTTTTCCTTTTGGACCTCCCACAGGTACCCAGTGAAGAGCTGCAACAAACCCCTATGAGAGACTCAGCTTCCAAAGCCACCAAGAACCTGAAACCTTTGTCTCTTCTCCAATTTTGATATGACTTTTTTCCAAATTACATGATCTGATTGTTCTTTCCAAACTCTCCTACACCTCAGCTTCCCTGCTGACCTTGTAAATTCTCCCTGTCATCTCCCTGGGTGTTCATCAAGAGGGAAGCAAATGCAGGGGCTTCAAGGGACTCTATCCCTGGAATTACCCTGCCATGTTGATTGTCTTGAGGCAAAAGCTTCAGGGTCCTGGACTACAGATCAGCCTATGAAGCTTTGAAGAAGAACTGGGAGCTTTGGGACCATCCAAACATCAAGTATTGTGTGTTCCTGAGCTCCCACTTCATTTATGTAGGATCTGCAGCTCAGGTGTCCACCACCACATCACCTGAGGTGCTCAAAGACCCAACAAAGGTTTTCAGCAGCTCCAGGCTGAGCTCAGACAGTATCTAAGGGGGGTTTAGGGAGGCCACATCTAAGTTTATTTGAAGTACTTCTACTATAAAGGTCAGTTAATTAAAACTTCTTTCCCCCATCTTAGCACAAAAAACTGCTTGAAATTAAAGATACTTCCAAATAGTGGCCAAGATGTAAAGTTGTGTGCTCATCATGTCTAACATCTGACAACAGCATTACCGGTCACAGTCTGAGAGAGACTCAGGTACAAGAAATGCTGCCATGGTTTGTCCTTGCTGTCTGGCAATGCAATAAAACCACTGCTGCAGAGATGGCAAATAAGGCCTAGCACAGGAAAATCTATAAACAGAGAATATAATCAATATATTAAAAGATTCAGGCTAGACTGCTGTTGCCTGTAACACAAGTACACCCAAGTGTCTATAACAGATCCATCTTGTGGCTCTCATCCTTCCCAGCACCTGATTCCCTGACAATCAGGAGGATAAACTTCCTGCAAAGAGCCCATGCTGTGTTTTAGTGCAACATTTTGATTTTCTTCCCTATGGAGACTACCATTTAGAAGCAACCTGGATGGAGATATAAATAACAATGACATTGAAAATGGGACACGGGGTGGGGGGGGGGGGGGGTGATGCTCTGGTTCAGTACCACAAACCCTGAGCTGGTGTCGCACCAGTTGGCCCAGTTTGGAGTGCTGTGCTTTTCCCACTTACCATGACGACCCCTCCAGACTGCTCTGCAGTGCACATGCTCATGATGGGTGCCATGCCAATGGTGGTCCCTTGGAAGTACACCCCACTGCAGGAGGGTGGGAGAGCAGAGGAGAGGAGAGGAGAGAAGAACCACGAAGTCACCATTCAGTGCCAATATAACTCCCTGTTATTTCCAGCCCTGGATTTTGCCCATCTCAAAAAAAGGTCCCACTCCCAGTGTGTCAGCTCCTCTCATCTGCAGGTGTAAAACCAGGCAAGGCACAGGTCAGCTGTGCTCACTCTCTGAACTGACAACAACAGCATCCCTGCTATGAGCAACATCCATCTGATCCCCATCCTCTGGGCTTGCTGCTGTAGCAGGACCCTTCTTTCCTTCCCTTTCTGAAGTTTGGGACAGAAACACAAACATGCAAATAATGTCTCCAGCTTGAAGAAGGGTTATTGCAATGCAGTGGGAAGTTTATATGCTACTTGTCATGATACACAGCCTAGAGTGTAATAATTTCAAACAAAGCATTATTGTACATAGAGAGAAATCAAGTATCTCATGAGAGACAGTTTGGAAGGGCTCAGTTTATTCTCACACAGCTAATATAAGAAGTAAAGAGCTCCTGTTGATTACTAAGACATCAGGTATGTTTATCTGTTTAATATAAAGAATAGTTAATTGATCAAAATAATACCTGATGGAAGCAAGAGGGTTTCCTCTTACTTTTTTATTAAAGAGTGCTTTTACTTTCATAGAATCATAGACTGGTTTGGGTTGGAAGGCACCTTTATTTGATTAATTTAATCCAAAAACCAGCAGCAGGGTAAAAGCTGTGTAGGACTTCATTTCTAAGTCACAAATGCAAAGGAAATGCCCAGTTCATCATGAAGCATCTGCTGAAGGGCCCTGCAGAGCTTTGTTTTGGTTTGGTGTTTGCACAGGGGAAAGACAAACCCTCAGGGGCACAGATGTTCCTTCCCAGAGTGCAGCAAAGGGGAGGGATTCTGTACAGCTCTTCCCAAATCCCCAAATCCCCACAGGGTGCCAAGTGTACCTTATCAGCTGGGCGTTGTCGTGGGGTTTACGAGGTAGTAGTTTTAACTTTCTCCAGTCCAGAAACTCATGCAGGCTGGTGAAAGGGTCTTGAGAAATAGAGCACTTGTCCATGTCATTCCACACTTCCACTCCCACCAGGGCTACTCGGATATTTAGTGGCCTGTAGAACTAACGAGGGAAGAAAAACAGAAACATGTCCCTAAAAACCATTTCAGACCTCACTGGATTAGAACATTTCAACAGAAACATGATGAACCTTTCTTGTGGAGGTTAAAAAAGTGTCTTCTCCAGGGCAAAAGGGAGCACCTGATAGGACTGGCTCAAAGTAATTCCATGACTTCCAGAGGGGAGCCAGGGCAAGAGCAGCAACGGAGCTGAGCTAATAACCCTGATGTGAATTAGGATTCCAGAGTGGATCAAAGCCAGATCTGGCAGCCAGCCTGAGAAAAACGTGCCTTAGATCTCTGTCTTGTTTCTGTGCACTGCACTCACTTGGGTAACACTGGCATTTGCTGAGCACAAATTAGGCATGAAACAGAAAATATATTGCAACATGCAAAATTAGTTTGGGGCAGGTAACAGACGAACATCTGTCCTCCAGTAATGAGTCAGCAAGACAGGAATGGATGAGGTAGAGGTGTCTTCAGCAGCTTGATTTTTAATCAGGAGCACTTATCTTTGAGCTATTGCCCTTGAAGGATCACTTGGTAAGTTCTCAGCTAAATTGAGACTCTCCCAGTTAAAATTTCACTACTGGACTCCCAACGTTTTCTGGCCATACGGCCCAACAGAAATAAACTATAATTTGTTCAAAACCACTGTAGAGGACTCTTAGCCTTTATTGTCAAGAAATCACTTCAAAACAAAAACCAAAAAACCCACTGTATGTGTCTCTCTTATTCCTCTCACTCAGCCACCTGCTCCCTTAAGCACTGTGTAATTTCAATTCTGCCCCTTTCCTTGGATTATATATCTTATTAACTGTGTCTTCACAGGTCCTTTGTTGGCCTTACAGTTGGACCTTCCCTTGTTGCTGCAAAGGACTTTGTTCTCCAAATTACTCCTTAAAATAATCCTCTTATTTTCCACAGGCTGTTCCATAGGCAAAGGAGAAATGGGGAAGGTGGTGATGTGAGCACAATGTCTTTCTTAATTTACCAGTAAAAGAACCAGAGATTTCACAGCAGCATCCTTCAGAAAGTGTAGTAAGATTGGGAAAAGTGAAACAATCCTCAGGTTCTTACCTTATCAACGTAGTTTGCAATTTCTATCAGCCTCTGCTTAATTTTTTCCACATCTTTGCCTTGTCTCTGAAACTTGGAATGTAAAGGATCAGTGTACCAGCAGCACAAACACCAGTTTGCCCCCAACAACCTCCTCACTCTGTGAGCACATCAGGGGTGTTTGGGGATTACAGAGAGCAGCCCAAAGCCAACAGCAGGCTCCTCCTGGATTCATGGGACCATGGGCTGCCTCAGAATAAGCACAGGCTATGGGATAGGATTTTGGATCTCATGAAAAGGTTTTAAAACCTCTAAATCTTACATAGGAATCTTTTAGGGACAGGTGTTTTGGGGGGAAAAGACTCTTCTCTTAGCGGGTCTTGCAGCAGAGTGACTGCAATTCCTTGACTAGCAGTGTTCAAGGACACACAAAAAAGTCATGGAGCACAATAATTCAAACCAAGATTTAGATCTCTGCCTCCCCTTTAGCCCCGGGGAACATTTCTACAGCCAGTGCTGGCTGCTGGCTCTGGAGCTCTCTGTGCAAACCACGAGGAAATCAGTGGTGTTCCCTGCAAAGCTCTGCTCCAAAAGCACTGCCAGCCCCACCAGGGCAGAGGGGACAGCAACCAAGACTCAGCTGCCTCAAGGACACCCTGGGCAGTGAGTTAATATTTGCCTCTTCTTCAAGAGTGACAGATACTGCTATTGGAGAGTCAAATTCCATCAAGTATTGCAAATCAGTTTACAACTGACTCTCAGTATTGTCCTGCCTTAATGATCCCTTCCATTGCTTGGCCCTAATTAGGGGAGATGATTTGCTTTGCAAACCATGCTGTTATTGACTGGAGCACATCACTTGCAGTGCTATGGAAACTGAACTGAGTCCCCCATTTCCTGCTCACGCTTCCCATAAGTTTTTACTTCTCAGAGCCTTACCTCACGATTGTCTGCCACAATAACAAGCTCCACATACTTCGTTGTCTTCAGAGTCTCCCTCTTGTACTGTCAAAAAATCATGAAAATTGTATTTTGTTTTCAGCCTCACTACAACAAAGTGCTTGCAAGGGGAGATACACAATATTTCCAAAGATTTCACTCCATATGAGTTTGTATTGTGTTCCTTCTCCTCCTGGAAGCTTTCCTTACTCACAAAGACCCCCAGGGTTTGATCACAGAAAGCAGAGAGTGCTGCAAAGGCTCTCTCAACCTTTCAGCTTTCTGCACTTGAAATGTTCGAGTTATCTCTCCTCGCAGGAGAATATCACCTCTAGCAGAAAGACCTTTGCTGTTTCCAAGGCACATTTAAAGAAGTGATGAGATAACTTCTAACAAACATTTCATACAATAGACAAACTGGCTACGAAGAAAAATGAGACATAAAGGGGTATTGAGTGAAGCAGAGAAGAGGTCAAGTGGTCAACTGATAAATTATGTAGGAAGAAAAACCCAAGAATAAAAACTGCAGAAGAAAAGCAGAACCAAGTGCCAGTGTCTGGGGAAGCAAATTAATACTCTAAAAATGGAAGGCATACATTGAATTTTGTATCTGCATATTCATATAAAAGAGCTGCTCATGATACTTCAAGTTCTAAATCCAGGTCTAAAGGAATCATAATGTTTAGCTGGGAAAAAAAATCACTGAAGAAAGTGAAATGACTTTGTAATAGTAAAAATCATAGCACAGTTCCTCTGCTACCCTAAATTTAAATGACCTATTAATGCCTGTAAAAGTTCTGTGATTTACAGCAGCTGAGCATCTATTCTATCATTCCTTCCTGGAATAAGGGAAAAGAGATCTCAGCAGAATATCTGATCTTGGTGCCAGAACTTTAGGGGCTTAAGCAGATGTCTGACCGTGATGTCTTTGGACTAAACCAATGCTCTGTAGCCTAAAACACCACTAAAGCTTTCCAAAGAAAACTGCTCCAAGTCAAACTGTGTGATCCCCAGGCTCAGCCAGTGCTGGACATCACCTTCCAGCCAAATTTCACAAAGTTTTCCTCCCATTAGCCCAGTGTTCCTCTTTGTAATCTGCAGATAAACGCTTTTGGATGTTTTGCAAGAAGCCTCGTGTTCAGAGGAAAGTGAACAATGTAGTCTTTGGTAACTGAGTTTTAAACTCATATTTAATGGTGTTACACAGCCTTTAACCTACAGTAACTGGAAAAGAGTCAAGTTCCATTTGGACAGTATTTATGACCAGAGGGAGGAGTAAAAGCTATTGATAATGAGCTAAACATCAAGGACACAAACCCTTCAAGAGATTTGCACTTATCAGGGGGTCTGGAAAGCGAGCTGAGGTAGAGGCTATTACAGCTTCTGGTGTTCGGGTTCCCTGCCCCTGTCCCGTGCTCTGCTGGAGCCAGCTGTCACCTCCACGGGCTCAGGCTGTGTGCATGGGCCTGGAGCACATGGGCAGCAGCACTGCCTGGTGGGGAGCTGGCCCAGGACACCAAGAAGTCCCTCTGTCCCCTCCTGCTGCTCCTGGAGCAGCGGCAGATGCAGAACAAAGGGCCCATCGTGTCTCAGAAGACTTCAGCAGAACATACACTGCTCTGGCAGAGCTGGGCTTCATAGAATCACAGAATGGTTTGGGTTGGAAGGGACCTTAAAAACCATCTCATTGCACCCTCTGCCATGGCAGGGACACCTTCCACCAGCCCAGGTTGCTCCAACCTGGCCTTGGACACTTCCAGGGATGGGGCAGCCACAGCTCCTCTGGGAAACCTGTGCCCTGCAAAGCACATCACACACAAGTGAGATGCCACAAAAGGCAAATGACCGTGTGGGTGGGGTTTGTGATGGAATTGATCTCTCAGACACTAAAGTCTATCATTGTCCTGAAATTTATTATGAGATCCTGGAGAGAGATGAGCCCCCAGGGTGCCTCCCATCCTCTTCCAAATGAAGAAAAAAAGATGATACAGGAAAATCCAAGTGCAAAGATACAGGGATAGCTCTATCACATCAGTCACTTTAAAACATTTACTTCTTACCAAGAGTAAAACTGTTTGGAGTGGACAGAGTTTGCTGGAGAGAAATTGGCTAGCAGGGTATCATCACACAAGCCTCTGGTGGCTGCCTTGCACAACAAGCCTGTTCCTGAGATCTGCCCCAAGGCTGTGTGCATTCCTAGGATACAATATTGATTCGTAAAACAGACCCAATTATGACTTCTGTCAGCCTGCCTTCTGCAGCCAGCCCAGGGCCTGAGTGAATCCCTCAGAGCCAAACTGCAGTCACTGACACAGCCATGACATGTGCACAGATGGGTGACAATGTGCTTTGTCCCCCTGCTCCTACCACTGTCCCTGCATGCAGCTGTAGCCCTTCCCTGTGCTTCCCTGCCTGGGAATTAGCATGGCTTGGATTCACACTGCAGTGGGGCAGCCTCTCTCCTTCCCTGTGATCCACTTGCCCCAAACAACTCCCCTGCCTGATGTGGGGTCCACCAGCACCACCAAAATGGCTTTTTTTGGCTCCAGAGAAAATTCCACTCTGCAGGGGCTGTCCTGCACATCTCTGTAGGATCCTGTCTCTCTCAGTGGAGCTCGACTGGAAAACACTCCCTACTGCAATTTGAGGGTCCACTGAGTCATGAAATGACCCAGTATTTCTAGAGCCCCAGCTCCAATGGGGCAAAACGTGTCTGTGGACATCTGTGCATCACCTGAGCTGCACTGCTGGAGCTCCTGTTTGGATCTGGCAAGCTGAGTCTACTGCTTGTGCCATCATTTATCTGGACTTACATCTAACCCAAAGGTTAGGCTAACTTGGGGATGCACTGGTCTCACATTTCAGCTCTGCTCAATAAGGATTTAGTGCAGGTAGTTAAGTGAAGAGTCAGGGGAAACAGGGAACAAAAACCTCCCCCTGAACCTTAGACTAGATTTCTGCATAATTCTGTCACCATGGGGAATCTGGAGCAGCCCTACTTTGCAGGTCATCTTTATTCAGTGTGTCCTGACAGTCTGCTTGGCTGGTGACAACACTGAAATATGAAAACTCATTCCATATATTACATTTGATCAAATTCCTACATTAGAAGCATATCCAACACACTCATTATATATATTGTACCTATCCATATGACGTGACTGTTGACAGGTTTCATAATTATGCCCACTGAACCACAGCAGAAATAGTTTTCAGATATTTAAAGTGAATTCTGGGACGCAGTTGAAGCCATCAACAAAATGTGAGAACCACCAGGGTAATAATAAAATTGCTTTGACTGTATCAGTGTTACATGCACACATTTTATTTCAGTGTTGCATTGATTACTTCAGTGAAATTCAGTCAAAAGTCACAAGGAATTTGGGGAAACCTTAATAAAGTTATGAAAAGTACTTTTCCAATGCTTTCAACCTACAGATATTTTTAGAAATGCATTTAATTCTTAAAATGGTATATGGAAAGGTTAATGCTTTAAATGTAATGTAAAATAAGTTCATTGCACTACACAAGTAATCTCTAGGGATGTAATTTAGGTTGCTTTCCTTAACAATTGACCTGAGACTTAGTTCTACATGCAAGTATAAATCCCCATATGTGACATTTACTAAATGCTGAGGGCAGATTTGTATCATTATATAATTCCTGAACACCTAAACCAGCCTTTTCTACAATCCTCATCCAATATGCAGACAAACTTATTACATTATTTCCTCTTCCTGATTTTTGGCTCATTTAATTTTCTGCAGTTTCCATTAGCATTTCACATGAAGTGCATTTCTGCCTACATAAAAGCAACTACAATAATACATCTGTAAAATAATATGGTGAGAATTTGCCTGCATAAAAGACTTTCCTACCAGAATGTGAAGTTTCAAAAGCTGGTATGAGCAAAGCAGCACAGCTCTCATGTTCTCCTCCACCTTGGGTGGGCAAGAACTTCTTAGGGGGTCTTAAATTCTGGGTATAATCATACAAAACCCAAACTAGACTACCATATGATAAAAATAATATGTTGAAAAGCAAGTAAAAAGCAAGCTCTGCATGTAGGGTTGAGAAAAAGTAATAAAGCTTTAACAAATAACTTCAAGCCTGCAGTTAAGCAGATGACACCAGCAGCTGGTGATGTGGGTTCGTGTTTTGCTCAGCAGAGACCTTTTGTAACAGAGTTCTGACAGGCAGCAATACAGAAACGCTGCCAGAGATGTACTCACCCAACCAGACACATAAAAATGCATCATCCACCTACCCTGCCAGCTTGGGAATGGTGTGATGTGTCATTGTCACCGGCTCCCAGGGCAGAGATGTCCGGCTGGTGGCCACAGGAGCCTGGGGCTATTTTCAAATTCTCCACTCCGTAGATCTTGTGTTCACTTGCAGCACCTTCTAATGGCTCCAGAATGTAGCTTTTGTTTTCAAACACAATAATCCCCCTGGGACAGAGGAGAGTGGAGTAAGATGCATGGTTTGGAACTACAACAAAGTTACAACAGGTTTAATAATGATGGAGGGCGAGAAAGCAAAGCCCTGATTTACAACGTCCCGCTCGAGCGGAGCAGGAAACATCCAAGCTGTATATTTGTCATTGCACACACTATACTTTAAAAGAAGCAATGGCTCACAGAAAATTTGTCTCTTCTGAAGTGCTGCACTGCAGAGCAAAATTATGTTTGTGTTTTATTTGTTTTCCGTGCTGCTGGTGATGCATTGCCGTGGCTGAGTGGAGCTGCACGTGCTCCTGGGGCCCAGGGGCAATGGGAACCACCAAAATCCTGGTGGAATGCCTTTGGAGGGAAAGGTACAGCCAGAAAACCATTCCTGATGGTCTGCAGTGTGCATTGCACCTTCCAGACCCAACGCTCTGCCAGCCAGAGGAAAGAGGCACCACGGTGTCAGGATGGGTTGTTAAACATTGCACAGGGAAACTCGGATACAGGACCTGGGGATTCCTGTTTAACTCATTTCACTGCCCAAAATAACAATTTTGACAGCAATGGCACCTGCTCATGGAGGATCTCAGATTTTCCATCAATGAAAGCACTCCTGCTGCACTACTTTAAGCTGAGAAGAGGAAAGAGGGGTTAGGAAGAGAAACAACACTGTGCTCCAAGAAAGGTGTGGAAGAACTTGGGACATGTAGACAATTGTGGGCTTCATGTGCTGCTTCCTAACCAAAAACCTTCCCCCTTGGTACTCATCAGATACAACATTCTTTGGTGCTTGTGCTGGGTCCTGGCCTGTTGTTCTGAGATGCTACAGCAAAACGAGGTTGACAGAAGGCTGGATATGTGACAGGCTGAGAGAGCGGGGGTGTTCACCTGGAGAAGAGAGGAGGTCTTCTCTCTCTGGGGAGACCTGAGAGCCCCTTCCAGTGCCCAAAGGGGCTCCAGGAGAGCTGGAGAGGGACTGGGGACAAGGGATAGAGGGACAGGACACAGGGAATGGCTTCCCACTGCCAGAGGGCAGGGATAGGTGGGATATTGGGAAGGAATTGCTGGCTGGGAGGGTGGGCAGGCCCTGGCACAGGTTGGGCAGAGAAGCTGTGGCTGCCCCTGGATCCCTGGGAGTGTTCAAGGCCAGGTTGGACGGGGCTTGGAGCACCCTGGGCTGGTGGAAGATGTCCCTGCCCATGGCAGGGGGTGGAGCTGGATGAGCTTTAAGATCCTCTCCAACCCAAACCATTCCAGGATTCTGGAATTTGGACCCTTTAGCACTGGCAAAGGGTCAGCAGCAATAATTCCAGTGTACTGGAACTCCATGAAACTTTTAATTGGCCAAGGCATTCTTCCTCAATTCCTCCTTTAAACTGCTCTCTCCTATCCCTCTATGCTATAAAACTGCCATCATTTTCAGCCCAAAGCTGGCTGTATTTTATTAGTATGTCTTTTTGGTGCATTAGAAGTGTCTGCCCCTTTTCTTTCTGTCTGTGCTGCAACAAAGGTAAGATACTACAATCATTGTGAGACTGATACGTGTTGCTGCACAATTCTTCTGCAGAAAGCTAAAAAAGACAGGAGAAAGAGGAAGGACCCAAAAGCAGACTAATGACACCATAAAGACTGATTTAAAGATAAAAAGGAATATTACTGGGAAAAAGCTGCCTTAGCTGTTCTATTCTTAGCAAGATATGATGAAGGAGCTCAAAGTCTTTGGTCTTCCAATCAGTGAACTGAAATATTCAGCCCAAGCTGGCTGCAGGGTCTGGCTACAGAACATCTTTAACACCAGTTCAACCAACCACTCCACTTTTAGCAGAACAGCTACAACCCAAGAGAAAAAAGAAGACTGGAAATCCATGATATCAAAGCCTGTTCAACAGCATTTGCAGGAGCCTGTTTTACTGATCTGAAGCAAGGCTCAGGGGCTCATAATTCATTTGTAGCTTCCTTAGCACCCTTGGCAGATCAGGTAAGATACAGCCCTCAACCCCTGCACAGCAGGCTCTGTGTGATGGATCACAGCTGGGAAAGCAGGGCTGATTTATCCCAGAGCCCTTGCAGCTCCAGCCAGGATTCCAACAGCACTCAGGACATAGGAGAGACCCCCAGGAAGGTCACCCCCTGATCTGAGTGACCCCACACTTCTCAATCGTTATCAGACCTGCCTCACTCCTTGGAGAGCTTAGGAAACTAGGACGACATATTCCCTTGACTCCAATAACCAGCAACTCTGTAATCAGCACAATCAAATAAGGATTGTTGTCTTTGCCTGGTGCAATTAATCATTTAATATTGGAGGCAGCTGGAATGAGCACTGGAGGCAGGAGTCCATTAGTCACTCTTTGAAATGGGCCAGCCCTGTGCTGGCCACTCAAAACCAATATGAAACCATGAAGGGTTTGATTTTTAACATTAAACTTCTTCGAACATTCCACTTTAAAAATGAGAGACTTAAATAAATGTCTTTAGTTATACACACACTAGAAAGGGAGAGACTTAGAAGTATCCTTTTACTGGGTAGAATTCTTTCTTTTTTCTTTCCCCCCCCATTTTAAAGCCAGCTCCTTGTTTTCAGGAGTTCATATCCAAGATGTGCCACATCAATGCCAAGCCTCCAAAGTATCCCTTCAATACCCAACTACTGTCTAAAACAACTAAACCACCATTTCTTCACCTCTCATTTTCTTTAGGTGCAGAAGATCAGGACAAGAGTGATGAATTTGGGTTTTTACTGAGCACATCAGAGTCAGGGTTGTGTGACTCCCATCCCAAGTGACAGCCTTTAAGGACAGTTCCACCTTTGCATGTGGAGCAATCCCACAGTAAGGAAAATCTGCACATTTGGCATAAAGGCAAACATACTTTCCATTTAAGGCCCACTTATCCCTTGAGTGCTGCCTACAGGATATCAGCACTTGGCTTGTGACCATCTGTAATAAGATAATGAATATCAAATATGAATTTTCTTGGCCAGCTCTCTGGTTTTGACTCATTTTCTTTTCCTACAATTGCATTTTCCCCCCGTCACCCAGTGCCAAGCACAGCACCTTAAAAATGTATCTGGTCAAAAACTAGGGTTTCTTGTCTTATTTTTTTGGTCTGAACCAACAACCCTACCAGTCATCCAGTACTCAGAATTTGATGCAAGTAAAATAAATCCATAACTACTGTTTCCTTCCACCAGGTGTGTTAAAGGAGCCTCTCTTACTCCTTCACCAGGTCTGTGCCTCCCTCTGGAACATGCTTCTCCCACACAGCTGAGCCATCCCATAGTCCCCAGGGTACAAGATGGGGCAACTTTTCTACTTTTCAGAAGTAGAATGTTAAATATAATGTTAAATAATATGATGTTTTCCAACGTGACAAATAGATAGCAAATTAAACTACAGATTCCCAACCAAAAATCACACCAGGAAGCCCAAAGGGACTTTGTGAGGACTCAAGGAGTGGATGGTCCATAAGACCAACTTCCCCTGAGATCTGTGGGATTTCTACCATTACTTCTAGCAAATTCTCAAGCTTCTAAATATCTGGGGGACAAAAGCAATACGAAGTATTCAGTTTTTGGTCTCCAGGTGTCTAACCCATGACATGTGTGTTTTCCCCAATCCCAAACCAAAGAGATGCTGGGAAGTCACAACGATCCTGTAAATGAGCTGAGCAGGAAAGGAAGGAGACAACCCAAACCCCATCTGAGACTATCACTCTCTCTTTTCAACACTGGTAGCAGAGAGGGAGGAAAAAATATCTATACCATACAGCATGTCCAGACAGTGGTTCAGAGGCTCTGGGCCAACTGGGAGCAGCTCCAGTGTGGTCTTGAGCCTGGGCTAATTTTTCACTCTGCTTCTCAACAGGGTTTGGTTCCTGCTCAAGTCTGGGGTCAGCACCAAACCAGCCACATCCACATTGGTGCTGGTCAGCTCTGGACAGGGACAGCCCCCTGGTCTTTGCCTCCAGTATATGTCCTATGGGCACATGGGAAATGCGCCTATGAGATGGGAGAACTCTCTCCATCTCAAAGAAATTAAAACATAATTTAGAGAATTAAATTGGTATTAATTGCTATTTAACTTGCCAGGAATCTCTCAATCAGGGAAATGTAATTTTAATGGAATAATTCCACTATTTAAACTGTCGATAAAGTGATATTTTTTTTCTCTCTTAAAAAAGAAAAACCAAAACAAAACCTAAAGCAAGACCAGTCGTATTTCATAAATCAACAGGCTTTAGGAAATCTCAAAATATAAATGGGATTTTTCTTTTCCAACTTGTCAGCAGAAGCAAAGGCCCTGCCAACATAAACCATCAACACATACTTGTCTGAGAAATTGTGATGCTGAAGTAAAACTTGGCTAAAACAGCATTATATGAAACTATTATATATTATTCTGCTGCACTGTACAGGGGAAGTTAAGTCAATCGATAAACCTGGGATCCACAAATGCAATTAAACATTTGGTTTTAATGAAGTTCACAGTTATACTCATTTCTAAACCATAATAATAAAAAGCTCTATTACCACTGGAAGAGGAATGTTCTCAGTTTGTAAGGAATTAATTAGAGGGCTCTCCTGCTTACACACCACACGCTCTCAGACACGACGGAGCACTGCAGTGCCCGTGTGCCACCTAAAAACCTACAATGCAGGGCACAGCTTCCAAAGGGAAGGGGCTCATCCCACAGCTGTGCCACAGATTTCAAGGAGCTTTAGGAGAATAGGTATGGGAGCTGGAGCCCTGTGATCCTTGGAGCTCCTTTCTCACGACACTTACGGTGCAGCAATCCCTCCCTGCAGGGTCTCTCCACAGGCACCGTACCAGGAGGGGATCCGTGCAGGGAGAGGGCATTTCTGTTTATTTTTCTTCTACATTCTTCCCTCTCAGGACTTTGTCTCACAAATTCCCAGGCTAGTAAGCAGGCAAACAAACAAAAGGGGAAGAAAAATGAAGTGGCGAAGGAAAACGTCACTGTTAGGCTGTTTTAATAAGTTGCAGATGAATAGGAGTGGCATAATGAGCGAGATGATCTATCAACTGTTTTTCTAATGGGGTAGCTGATACTTAGATATTTTCCAAATGGTTTGGTCATTCTTTAAGTTTAAAGGACTGGGAAATACAGAGAATGGGAGCGGGACCCTGGAGGCAGAAGTAGAACTGTCTCCACACCGCTGCCCCTGGAAACACAAGTCACCTCTTCAGCATCAGTCCCTCTCCTTTAAAATGGAGTAAATTTTAGCAACCAAAGACTATGATTATCTACTGATGAAGAACACAATAGCCAAATAATGCCATTATCCTACTGCACTGCACAGCAGGATTCCATTAAAATAACAAATCTGACCCAAGTCAACAAAGGGCAACATCTCCAAGGGAGGTGAAAGCAGTAGCATTGTTGGGTTTCCATCTTGCAGAAGCGCTGGAGGTGTTCTCACACAGACACATCATTACTCAGTGGGCTTTGTTTCAGCCAATGTCTTCATTAACCTGGAAATATATTCCCCAGCACAGAGTGTGAAACCTGGCCATGGCCAGGGACTACTGGAGCACACACACCTAATCCTTTCTCAGAGCAAGACACATCTGTGCAGAGTGAATGAAGCCTGGGCTGCAGCTCTGGTGCCTGGAATTTAAGCGAGGAGCTACTTGAATGGAAAGCGATAAATGCAATTTCATGGCCAGCATTTGTGTTGCAAGGAACACTAATTTTGTTGTCACAGAAAGTGTCACACGTGGGCTCGGCTGGGAGGGTGACAAGCCACACCAAGGGAAGCAGAGGAAAATGAAGGAGGAAAGAGATGTTGGTGTTGGTGCCAGTTTAGTGAGCAGGCAGTGTTGCAACAAAAGAAGGGTTGGTGCAAACTGGCACATCACACTGAGTGGATGGAGAAGAGAGAGCTGGGAAGGATCATCCCTCATGCTTGCCCTGGCAGAGCAGTGACCCCTGTGCCCCTGGGCACAGCCTGGCACACAGTGGGCACAGGAGGGACATAATGTGACATCCCAGGGGTGACTGTGGTGCAGGAGCTGCTCAGCCCTCCAGCAGCCAGCACACAGGAGCTGGGAAACCCCGAGTGGGGTTTAATGCTAAGCTCAAAATCCTCCAGTAGTTTCATGGTCAGATAAATTACAAACTACGTGGGATGTTTATGTGAGCTAAAAGCTCTTCAGAAAGTATGGAGGGAGAGCACACATCCAAACCAGTGCTTTTCTCAACAGGGATTTTCTCCTAACTCAACTTTTGGATGAAATCTCCCCTTCTGTGGAGAAATCATGCTTGAGAAATCATGAGGAATTTATGGGGTTTTTTTCTCACTGGTTTCCTACTTCCATTCCTTTTTTAAATAGTTGATGTCTGGAGTGTCACATTTAAATCCCCTCTCCAGCTGACTGTGTCTGGGATGCAGGGAGTTCAGCCAGACCATTTGAAAAATGGGTGGCTCTGGTGTTGGCAGCTCATGTACCATCCCTGTGTAATCCCAGGGAAAATGAGTGGCTGTTCCCTTCTGGGGCCTTATCCCATCCCTGTCCCTGTGGACACACACTCCTGCAGCTGCTGCTGAGGCTGGACATCCACTAAATACTTTTTGGATGTGTGGATGGGCTTATTATATAGGAATTGGGATTCTTAGGGTATTCAAACATATTTTGATGCTTCAGAAGGAAAAGGCTTCCTGTAAGATTTATGTTTTTAAGCTCCTGAGGCACCTCTGAGAGCACCTCTCCAGCTCCCCCCACCAAGAGGTCACTGCAGATGCCTTTGTAGCTGCATTTTCCTGTGCCAGAGTCCTCTGCCAGCCCCTGGACCACGGGGATTTGTGCTGCATTTTCCTGTGTTTGCTACATTCTGCACTCTCAGAGAAAGGAACAGGAGAAAAAAATCTTTCAAGTCTAAACAAATTTATCAGGGGAGATGTGAGCAGTGGCCACGGGCCAGAATTATTTGCTAAAAACTTGAAGGGCCTCCAGGCTAGATAAACAGAAGGGTATTTCCTGAGGACAGGAAGGAAATGGCTTGACTTTGCTGTACCTTCACCTTCCCACAAGCCTTGCCAGTCTGATTGGCTTTCTTATCCAGAGGGAGGCATCAGAAATCCTGATTGCCCATTGTTCCCATTCCCTGCATTCTGCATTCTCCTCTCTGCCATTCAGCTCTCCCTTCTCCGGAGGAGCCAGCAGGAGCCAGATTATGGCATGATTATCTCCTCCTCTAACCTGCATTTTGGGCAGTATTTATGCCATTGTACTCCTGTGTGAAGCCAGGAGCTGGGATGTTGTGTCTGGGAAGATGTAACAGAGCTGCAATACCTGAGTGGGTGCATAAGAAAGCCAAGCCTTCTTCTCGCTCATCTCAACCCCTCACCCCTCTGTCTGCCTGGGAAATGTAAACTGGTCGAACCTGTCTTACTTTTCACATTTCTCACTTGGTTCCTCCTCATCACAGAATAACCATGTCATGTTTCTGAGCCAACAGCACATCTCAAATGCTCAGCCACGTGGTTGCACTGCAAGGAAGACCTTGATGGTTGTGGTGGGTCAGAGCAAAATTCCTCCAGCTCAGCACCTCATCTGGGGCCTTGGCCAAGAGCAGATATCCAGGAGTGAGATGAAAGAACATAACAAGCCCCAGTTGGTACCCCCAGCTCTGACAGCAGCAGTGTCAGGGACATCTCTGGGTTTGACAGCCCTGGAAAGGCTCCCTGAGCTCCCCCTTCCCAAATTGTCTCATCTTTTTTGAATGTCCTGAGACTTTTTACATTGACACCCACCTGTGGCAGCGAGCTCCAGAGCTTCATTATGTGGAGAATAAAAACAGTACTTTCCTTTGCTCCAAAATTTCATTTGATGTCTCCTAATTTTGGGGCTATGAAAAAAATTCAGTGATTGTCCCCTCGTCAGCATGACGTTCAACCCTGCTTCATCACGCCCCTTCTCTCCGTCATCTCCTTTCAAAAGTGACAAATCCTAGTCTATTTTCTCTCCTTGGATAAAAGCTCTTCCCTATCTTTGATCATCATTTTTGCCCTTCTCTGTACCTTTTCTGGATCTAATGCCTCTTCCTTTTCTGAGATGGGGACAAGGAGGGGAAAACAAGAACTGCATGCAGAATTCAAGGCATGAGTACCCTATGGATTTATAAAGTGGTAATGAGGGTTCTTGTTTCATCCTCTATTTCTGTCTCAGTAATTCCTCTGATCCTTTTTGCTTCTTTGACTGCTGCTGAGCACTGAGGCTTCAGAGCACACTGATATGGGGAACCTTTTCTTTAGGACTGGTTTCATGTCTTTTAATGAACTCTCCTAATCTGGGGGAGAAGATAGAGTTCCTACCTCTCCACACCTGGACCAGTGCCCAAGGAGCCTGTCTAGCAGCAGAGGGAGGATATTAGTGCTCTGAGATTTCAGAGGGCTAACAGTGTGCACTTCCTTTCAATAGATGTTTTTCTGCCACTTAAACTGCAGCTCCACACACCAGCTGTGTGAGGTGGGGGAGATCATTAAATGAATTTCACAGATGGACAAACTGAGACAGGGAGATTTGCCTGATTCACTTAGAAACTGTCACCAAGCCAGGAGCAGACCCTGAAAGCCAGACCAGTGTTTCCTTCCCCTGGCTGCTGCTGGAACTGCGCTCACCTGGGGCTCCATGGCCACCTGGTGTCCCATGTCCCTACTCCTGCAGCTTGCAGCCTTCATCATGCCATGGAAAAACAGGACTTCCTGCTCCAGCAAGTTGGTGGCCAAGTCCATTATCCCATCCCATCCCATCCATAACTATTCTTTCAAGCTAGCAAAGGAAGCCACGGTGCACTTTTGAACTGTCCCATTTCTCCTCATGTTATTTCAGGCTGGATCACATGCAGTAAAACAGAGAATCAAAGAATGGTTTGGGTTTGAAGGGACCTTTAGTTCCAACCCCCCTGCTCTGAGAAGGACAGCTTCCCCTACAGCTTTCCACTCAAATTCTCAAGGGATGCATTGCCACAATAAGGTTTTGGTGGCACAGGTGAACTGTGGGCCTGGTTCTGGAAGATGTTTAGTGCTCTCAGGACCTTAAAAGAGCTACTTTGGGATCTCACACCACCTGGCCTTTTATTCCTCATCAGTTTTAATGAGGAGGCCTGGATGGTTCATGGAGCTGACAGTGCTTTATGAAGCCTTTCTAACAGACATCAAGGAAATGTAATGGCAGGACAAGGGACAAGTGTAGTGAGAGGACAAGGGGGAATGGCCTTAAGCTGAAGGAGGGTTTAGATTGGATATCAGGAGGGAATTCTTTGCTTTAAGGGAGGGCAGGTCCTGACACAGATTGTCCAGAGAAGCTGTGGCTGCTCCTAGATCCCTGGAAGTGTCCAAGGCCAGGTTGGATGGGCTTGGAGCAGCCTGGGCTGGTGGAAGGGACACCCTATTTACCAACCCCAGCAGCACCTGCAGCAGCTAAATGGGCACAGACACTGAGATATATCCTCAGCTGAGCTCCTGCTAGAACAAAACATGCATTGCAAAGGAAGCTTCGGAATCTCTGTCCTGAAAAAGATGCTGCTCTGTTTTTCCCTGTGGAGAAGGAGCCTAATACTGTCAGCTTGCACTTTGGGGATTTGTCTGCAATAGAGATGAGACAAAAGTGTCATGCCAGCATATGCTGCCTTGACATATCTGACTGCCTAAAACTGGGGAACAACTCTGGGAGCTCAACAGTTGCAAAAAGAGCACATTAGAGAAGAAAGACATTACTTCTAATGTGGAGGAGAGAATTTTCTCCTGAGAGTTATTAATTTTTCAGGTGGCTCTGGAACAAAGACATCAGTGCAGACCCTGTCCCACATGGTGCAGGTTTTCCCTGTGGACCTTATAGCACTGTGATCCCTTTGACTAAAATACTGAGAGCACTGCATTATATTTTTACACCTAATTTTAAGTTTTGCATATATTTTTAGAGTGAGAATGACAGGTGAACGCTGACTGCCATGGCCCATACAAGGGGTTAATCAGACAAACTTGTGGAAGATGCCAGATACATAATGAAGCACCCATAAAACCCCCCTCTGTGTGGGAACAAGCCAAAGGAATCCCATCCCACATCCTACAGCAAGTGGGTCATTCCCATAGGGAGAGGGGTCCTGGTAACCAACTCTTTGCTCTCTCTGCTGCTGTCAGTCCCAGAGCAACCTTAGAAAAGACTTGACAAGACCACTCTTGCACAAAATGCAAAATCAAGGGAAAAAGATTCCAGCTACTCATGCTGTTTATAGATAAATTAAACACAGAAAAGGCTGAGACAGCTGGAAATCTGACAGGAAAACTGGGTTTTCCAGGGAGAAGGCTAGAGCCAATTTACAGTTAATTACTGTGATTTGGAACAGCTCTGTGAGTAAATACCAGTCTCTGATTGTCCAAGTAAGGAAGATAATTGTTTCCTGAACTGTGTCCATTGTGTACTTAAACTGTTGTCAGCCTGTTCCTTTCTCAGACTCGGAAGGGGTTTGGTTTTTGGCAATGGGAACCTGATACTCTTCTGATAACCTCATGCTGGGCATCATACCTGCCATGAACACGATTTATTGAGCTCCACAACTATATATATTCTGTACATCATGTAACAAATGGTTTTATAGCTTTACAAAGCCACCTCTCCTAATGATGGGGCTGCTGGACGATGGGTGAGTTCGCAGCTGCAAAGCAGCCCTGACATCACTGATGACACAGTTTTTGGGGACAGGGAGGACTGAGAGGCCACCAGGCACTGCCAGCCCAAAAATGTGCCAAGCACCACATCTCTGCAAAGGGCACAGAGAGGGATGTGCAGTGAGAGAGAAGGGATGTCTCTTGGAAAACCCCCCAAGTTGTGTCATCTATTTCTATTTTTTTTCTCTTCTCAGAGCAAGTCGAGGGAAAATGATCTGTAGAAACTCAGCTAACATTTGAAAAAGGGGTAGAATCAAGGAATCAGTTATTTTGGAAAGACCATGGAGTCCAATCATCCCCCAGTACTGCCAAGGCCACACTAGCACATGTCCCCAAGTGCCACATCTCCATGTCCTTGAAGTCCCTCCAGGGGGAGGAAACCCCTGCCCTGGGCAGCCTGTTCCAGTGCTTGACTACATTTGCAGTGAAGAAATTCAATATAAACCTCTCAACACAACTTGAGGCCATTCCATCTAGTCCTGTTACCTGGAAAAACAGATTGATTCACCCCAACCCTCCTGTCAGGGAGTTGCAGAAGGTCCTCCCTGAGCCCCCTTTTCTCCATGCTGAGCCCCCCCAGCACCACTGCTGGTGCTCCAGACCCTTCACCAATATTGATCCACTCCTTAAAAGGCAAAAATAAAAAAACCCTCCAGAGGTTCCTGGGTGGTTTCTAAAGGAGCTGCTCCAATATTACTGAACTATTGGCCCACCTGAGTCCAGAGCAGGTGCTGAGGCTGACGGAGGAGTCGGGGTCCCCTTGCACAGTGCCATGGTAATAGCAGTGACCCTGAGGGCAGAAGGGAGAAAACATTTCAATAGTCAGAAATGCTCTTTGCACTCTAATTTATTTTTTTCGAATGTGTTTCCATCCCTTTTATTTCAAAGTGATTATCAGTTTCAGGCTACAGCAGTGAGAATCACACTTGACAGCACCTTTCATGTCCCACAAAACAGTCTCTCTGCTTAACAGGCCAAAGAGTTCCCAAATGGAGCTTCTTAAACCCCAAAGGTTTCCAGAGGCTTTTTGGTTTATGTTTGGCTCATTTTAAAAAGGTCACTGGTGTTTAATTTGTGTGACTGACCACCTTTTTTCTGTGTTATTTTACTTAAAGCTACAATATGGAATATTTTATAAAATTAACCAGATGAAAAAAATCAGCTGCCACATTTTACTTCTTTCTATAGGCACCTATTTTTATGTAAGGGTATTTACAGCTATATTTCCATATAAGGGGTAGCTGTGCATAAAGAAAAGTATAAAAAGCCAATCCCAACCCTATAGTTTGAAAAAAAAATCACAGAGCAAATGAAGGGGAAGGGAACAGGTTGGAAAGGAAATCTTTTATTGAATTACCCAACCAAGTAGCTGCATGTTATTAAGAACAACCAAGAATAAGAAGGTCTTCTATTTTGAGAGGCAACTGTCCAATTTAATTTTGTGGCTCAGTTATTGTATTTCTTTAATAATCCACTGCTTGCAAAAGGCACCCACAACAGAGATAGTTTCTCAGCACATACACATATCTGTCTGGAATCAAGGCTAATTTTATTGTTGACTAAAGGTCATATTACATTCCCAATTATGGGACTGGCTGGAAGGCAACGATGGTGTCACGTCCAGCCTTTCTTTTCTCGTGGCTCCTTTGAATGCCACCTGGAAACTAAAAACACTGTTGTCAAAGGTTCCTCTCTTATTAGTACAAAGGCAAGTTATCACTCCTGCTTCCACCTGCCACTCATCTCACTGTGCCTTTTTATTGCTTGCTCCATTCACATCCATCCAGCTGCATTAATTAACCTTTTCACTTTGGGGCCGTGGTTCTCACTCACAAAGCCTCACGCTGCACACTTCTAAAGACCACCTTGATTTGGGTAAAGAAAGCAAAAAGGCTGGGCAAGATGCAATGATTCAGACAGGAATTTTCTGCAAATAGGGTTATGCCATTAAGAAATGTTTGTTTCAAACATCTTTATTTCCAGCATGAGCAACTGAACACAGAACAGCCACAGCTGACTTTCTAAAGACAAATCTCAATGGCTTTTCTCAGTGAAAGAAAGGACAGAAACTGAGTAATAGTGTTTTACTCTTGGGTGTTTTTATCATCAGTCCTCATAAAGACTAGGTAACACATTACCAAGGATGAAGTCACAATAGAAGGGAGGGAGTCATAGAGTGAATTTTTGGGGGAATATCACTTCAGTCACAACTGCTATGAAGGTCAAACTGTTCAGTGTGAGTGCACTATTTCACTTTATCTCAATATTATCAGTTACATGCACCCAGTTGATAAGACAGAAGGAAAATCAACACCCCTTGCCTCAGCACTGACTCACAGAGTCACCCTGAAACCAAAAATGAATGGGTTTATTCTCCTTGCTCAAGGTAAACATGAGGCAGAGGTGCAGTTTGGAGCTCTTAAGAAAGCAATCTTTGGGTTTAGCATCACCAGGCAGGGCACAGTCCCCAGTGGGATGGGGAGGGGGATCGATATCTCCTCCCTGCAGCCCAACCATCTTCATCACAGAGTGAATTATGGCACAGCTCCTGATTCCTTTCCCTCTCCACATACAACTTGTCATTTTATTAACTCTGAGCTCCTTGTTGTGGCCCATTTCACAGTTTCCCTGAGATCCACAAGCTATGTGATACCAAAGTTCAATATCCAAAATGTAAACTTATCAGAGCATGGCCTGCAATGGGACTGGGAGAAAATTGATTTCTAGCTCAGTAACTCCATTGAATTGCAGGACTTTTTTTTTTTTCCCCTCCTATCAAATCCTTGTATTCCTGTAAACTAGGATATAAAATGGATGACCCCCTAAAAATAATTACCAAGGCTGATTTGGCAGACTTGAAACAATACTCTACTCTTGTGTGAGATCATTTAATAAATACCAGCTTTTGACAACTTTTCCAGTGCAATAAATCAGAAAAACAACCTACACAGTGACTCATGTGCTAGAGAAGCCCCCAAATGACAGCCCCACAAACCTGACTCGCTTTGACCTCCAAGCAGAATTTGACTAAGCAACTTTTCAATGGAAAATCGGATTTGGTTTCAACTCCAGCCTGTATTGATGCCCTCAGTGAAGAAAAGATATAAAAATAAAATCACAGACACTTATCTTTGCTAAACCATATTGCAGCACTTACTGAAAAATGGACTCACTGATCTTTCTCAAAAAAATATCTTTTAGGCAGCAAAATGCCCTGTCATTATTAATCAGGCCTTGCTGCCATTATGCAAACAGAGATTTGTTTAGGATGGAAAACCTATCATTAGCTGTACACAAATTCCTGCTAATGTTGGTAAATCTCTGCAAGGCTCGGGTGCTCCATTTATTGCCTTTTACTTCCTGCAGGAGTCTCTGCAGCCTTCCTGTTTCTAAACCAAATGGCTATTTTCCACCAAGCTGATTTTGAAGGGGATGTGAGCATCCAGCAAAACGCAAGCACTGGGAGCTTCCAAAAGCCTGGCTTTCCTTGGGAGCTCTGGAGCCACAAGGAAGGTGCTTTGTCAGAAGAAAGATGTTATGCAGAGAAATAATTCCTTTCCCTGCTACCAGCAAAGCCCATTATGGATGGGAACACAAAGCACGAGGCCTCTGCTGACAGAGCCAATTCATAAATACCATGACATAACAAATACTTTATAGGACTCAGGCAGATAAAAGATTAGCTTGGTAATTAAAATAGCTTGTTGCATTAGTTCTAATTAAGGTGTTCATGCTGTCAGAGGACAGAAACATTATTGCCTTAGAGCGCTTATTATTTATATAAAGCAGTTTCTAAGGACTTCTTTTAACAGGCCATCTTTATATATTTGTATATAAATGTACATAATACATATATATTTATATTATAAACTATTTATACACAAACATAGGCACATAAATACACATATATTTATATTATTATATTATCAGATATTATTTATACACACATATATATACATAAATATACACATACATACATATGTGCGTATAAAGTATATCCACACCAGACTTATGGTGTGGTTTAAGAAATAAACCCAAACCCCAGCTGTGGCTTCCCCAGTGAGAAAAGACCCTCAGGCATTCAAACCTCTGCACTATGGAAATCAGATATTTAGGGTTTTTTCTCCAACAGGACCAGGGCTTTCCCCCATAACTGATCCACAGTGGCTGCAACAATTATCAGCTTTTAAATGGGTATATTTTCATGGGGCTGAAATAAACCTTACAAACGTTAACAGCCACCTGGTGAAAACCCCACATCTCGCCTCTCAAGCCTCTCCTTGTAGGATCCCAGCAGTCCAAGAGGTACCAAAGGCAACAAGGGGAAGGAGATGCCACGTGGAGCTGTTCCATGCCAGGCTCAGATCCTGGCAGGGAGCGCTCTGGGTGCCAATGAGCTGGCATGGCGTGCCCATGGAATGCCACCCTTACCGTGTAATTGCGCCGGAGAACCACGTCAGTGCCATCCTTCAGGTAGTGGGTCTCGGTGAAGCTGCTGGATAACAGGCCCCTGGAAAAGATGGAGCACATGGAATATTGAGGCCACATCCCCTGCACTCTGCCCTTCAGAGCCAGCCATTGGGGACACAACGGGTACCAGAGGAAGGAAAAGCACAACTCCAAATATTGAAGCTGCAGGACATGAGGTCTTCCTGGGGTAACTGGGGAAGCACCACGAGTTTCCAGACTTTTCTCTTCCAGCATGTTTCACTACTGAATCTTCCATGCAGTTTTCAA
>JAWWTY010000158.1:33145847-33158651 GCA_035222235.1 Margarornis squamiger
AATGAGGTCTCCCCTCAGTCTCCTCTTCTCCAGCTGGACACCCCAAGTGCCCTCAGTGTCCTCACACGCTGCCCCTCAAAGCCCTTCTCCATCTTTGTTCCCCTCTGACTCCTGTGAGCTTTGACCAGAACTGCTCGATGTCACACACCCCAAAAGCCAAGCTCAGGACTGGATTCCCAACATCCCACCCATATTAACCTCAAAGCTCTTCTGATCTTGTTTTTCACTGGCCAACTCTGCTATCCCAGCGTGGCATTTGAGAGTTTTCAGCACCTCTCTAGGAATCATCTTCGTGAGGAATATTCTATATTACTCCCTGTGCAGTGGATTACACAGAAATCATGTCACGGGTTCAGCTGGGCAGGATGCCATGAGAAGCAAACCCTTCAGCAAAGGCTCCTGAGGAACACCAGCCACAAATAGTTGTCAGCAATGGAGAGATGATGGTGCTTATTGTCTACCTGATTTTTTGATGGCAAAACACAATTCTGTGCATTCAGGCAGACTCTGCAGGCTGCCTGCTTTGGAGATGCTTCACCGTGAGAGGTACCTGAAGTAGCTTTAACTTAGGGGAGTGGAAGTGGCTGTGGAACCCTGGAGCAATGTGCTAAAAATGAAAGCCTTCTGCTGGAAATGAGCACTGAACTACTGCATCTCTGAAGTGTCTGTGGCAGAGATCAGAAGTTCTGTGCTCTGCAGGCTGGACCCAGACAAAAACAGTGTTCTGATTTGGCTTTGGCTGCACTAAAGACTAACATGGCCCTGGAAGGCTCCCCTTCCACAGATCTGTTCCTCAGATGACAATGCTGTGGTTTCTGATGAAAAGCATATTTCCCATTATTGTGCTTCCACTAAAACTTGGACAAGATAATCTAAAGAGCTTTTTACACCCTTCTGATCTCTCATGCCTAATACAGTTACAGATGGAGGCAACACAGCTCAGAAGGTTCCCCAGAAAACACTGAGATGTTTCAGAAGCTGCGAAGTGGCAGACGTGATATTTTAATGCATTATTTTCCAACATCACAGCACTGCCTTCCATAAAGCAGATTCTTGGTAGGCCCTGGGACGCTTCTACGATGGCACATTTTCACTGAAGAGTAAGTTTGGAGATACTGGGCTGGAAAGCTGTCAAATTCTATCTGAAATGTCTCATTCAATTAAAGATGTCATTCGTAGCTGTGTAAAATTATGCTGCTGAACAGATGTCATTGGGCAAATTGTCTAACTGCACTTTCATCTGAACATTTTCAGACTAGTACGGAATTCTGTTTAAAACATCCAAGAAAACTAGTCTTAACATGGAAAATTTATAAAGACAGAAACTTAAGTAATTCCAATGAAAAATCGGGACTTATTAAAATATAAGTAATAAAATGCAAATAGTGCTGTGGGACTACAAAAGGTTATTGCAAGCATCTGCAATACTTTGAGGAAGCCAGGCTCTTACAGTAATGAAAAGTCACCGAGCCTAGGCTTATTCTTAGACTCCAACCAACAATTACACCCTCTCTGTACCTTATTCCTTCCTTTGAGCCTGTGCCTCCAGGCTTGCATTTGCATTTGTAATTTAAATGAAGTTGTCTTGCCATTTCTGCCAGTTTGGTGAAACATGAAATAGTATTTTCTTTCTACTAACCCCACAGTTTTCTCCTTGCCACAAGCATGAAGCTGTTGCTCTAAGTGGGCTGTGCTCCTATTCCACTTGCAGAACACCATGGAGTTGTAGAGATAAGCCCTCACTTTGCCCTGTGCCCCAGTGTCCCCCTCACTAACCCTTCAAAACACTGGATGAAGAGGGCAGAGATGTGGAAGGATCATCTCGTGTTTAAATCTCAAGCCTACAAATCTGCTCTGTGTGCTCAAATAAAAGTGAGTAGGTGCAAAAGCCTTCAGATGGGCTGCAGGTTGGCAGACCAAAGGTCCACCTAGTCCTCTGCTCTGTGTCCAGCAGTGGCCAATACTGGGGAGATAACTCATGGAGAGGGAAAGGCTCTCCCCTAAAGTACTGTTCCCACTGTGTCTCCAAATGCTTTATGAACCAGTGACCAATGCAGAGCAGAGACTGGGATTGACCAGGAGCTCACAGGGGTGTTCCCATTCTCTCCTGACACTCCTCCTGTGACTTCCCTGCAGATCAAACAATTTGGTAGCACAACAAGAGTTCAGCTGCAGATCTCAGGCCCCGTGCTGTGCTCCGAAGACTCCTCCCATGGAGAAGGCTTTGATTTCAGTGCCCAGCACAAGTTTACTGGCACTGAAAACCTGCTGGGAAGAATCCCACAGTCTCAGAAACCTCTGTGCTTGTGTTTGGAGCCTCACTGTGAATGCTCCTGTGGTTTTCAAGCCTGTAAGGGTTATTGGTACCTGAGGAAGCAAAGCTGCATGAGCTCCTGGGCTCCTGTTAACACAACTCCAATTCAATCCAATCCAATCCCATCCAACCTCTCTGGCTTTGCTGGCAGCACAATTTCCTGCACAAAGGTGGAACTGCATGTTAGCTGAAGCACTTCTGAAAGAAGCACATCCTCAGAGACAGTGGGATGCTCCTGCCCTGTACCAAGTGCCTCAGCCCCTCAGCACTGGAGAGCACCCCAAACACCTCACCAGCTGCTGGCACGTGGCACCTCAGGGCACCTGCAAAGCCTGGAGTGGCTTTCCAAGTGACACGAGGCTAAACTTCCAGAATATAATAGCTTGTTTCCAACTAATTCTGCTGCAAGATAGGACTTACTGAGATGAGGCAATTCAGAATAAAACCAAACCAAGGGCCTGGGGTAGCAAGCAATGAGTGAGTTTAGGGGGTGGAGGCAGCTGAGAGAAAGGATGGGGGTTGAAATATTTCTCCTTCCTTTCCTCTTTCTTACCATTAATTACTTTCCTACATTCCCTGCATTCTGCCTTAACCATTCTTCATCATCTTTCCACTGCCTCTCCTTTTCCCTACATTGTTCCTCCATAGCCCTCCTTTCACCACCTCCCTCGTGCTGAGGTTCATTATTTCACTGTTAAACAGCAGAAACATTTTTCTTAGTAAAGGCACAAAAAAGCAACATGACCCCATCGGTGCTTTCCTTAAAGGACCCTCAGATCTGTGGGTGCCACACCACGGTGTGTGAGGTTGGCACTTCTCAGGGCACCAAGACAGGACTCCAGTGGGAGCTCTAATGGAGATAACACAGATCATCATCCCTGGTTGCCAGCTCAGGCTCCACGTTCATGGTTTTCAGGCAGCAAAGGAGGAACAGCCAGTGGAATCAGGACACTGGGGCAAGGATAAACTAGCCTTTTCACTTCCTTCTTTGCTTTTTTTTCACCTTTCCCTCTGCTGTGCACTTCCCCCTGAATCTAATTTCTTGAGCCTACCATGTGTCAGAACCCTTTGTGAATGAATTAAGCACATAAATTCAACAGCAAATGACTGCAGGAGAACATCAGATCAGCCCTGAGCCTGTGAGCAGGGCAGAGCTGGTGGATGTAGGAAGGGAGGGCAGGAGCCAGGGCTGAGCCATCAGCATTCTGCTTCTCCAGCCAGCCCAAGGTCAAAAACACAAAGGAAAACCCCACAGCATCAGCTGCTGATTCTTTTACTTATTTAGGACCTGATTAATGCCAGAAACAGATCCTGACTTCTCACTACAATAAGGTTTTTGGTGGCCCAGGGGTCCAAAGCTGTGTCTCACCCCCTTTGAGGGCATCTCATGGCATTGAAGTCACTGAAGACATGCTGGTAAAGACTTTGGGTGAGAGAAGGATCAGACACCATCTTTTAGCAGTTAAGACACAAAATTATAATTTGCTTTTCAATTCAAGGAAGTAATTAGCTTATAATAACATTTAACATTTAGTTGCTGACAGAGATATGACACTTATCTTACATAAGTCATTTTAATTATTCCTACTAACCAAGACCTCAAAAATATTGTGTAGTCTGAGCTAACAATGCCTTTCCAGATATTTTTGGTTCTACTGTCATTTGAAAAATTGATGCCTAGAGCATCAGCATTTATCAAGCTCATTATAGATTTCATCCAAATGACTTCAGATAATTAAAAGTATGCTTCATTTTTATTGTAATGTCTGTCCCCCCCAACACTGCAAAGTAATTCTGTTGTTGCTCAGGGTTTTAGGAATTAATGTGGATTCACCTGCCAGAAAATGAAGTTCCACAGGATTATAGGCTAACTAGTCATATATACAGGAGTGAGTCAAACATGCAGAACACAAACACACATATATATATATTTACACTTTGAAGTACTAGATGCATTTTCATACACATTAAATAGTCTTAAAAGTGAATTGTTGCCTCAGAGACACTTGGGTAACCACTCCCCAAAAAATCAGTCTTGTCTAAGGCACACAAAATCCATTAAGAAAATGTTATATTTATCTATTACTTATGAAATATATGTACCTGATGCCCCATCCTCTTACATCACACAGACTTATTCACACTGAAATAAAGCATGTGTTTGCTACTAAGGCTGACAGGAGAAGTCTTGGCAGCCTGTTGCTTTATTTTGTGGAGCTGTTACTAACCTAGAAGATGCCCAGAGTGAAGCAAAAAAAAATCTGAGAAGCTGTTGCCCAGGATTGTGGAGAGCCCTCCTTCCCCAGCTAAGGTTTAAGTGATGCACTGGAAGTTTTTTGGTGATGTAAAAGCTCTTAGGAGAGTTCTCTGAGCTAACTCAGCTTGCTCTGCTTTGGGAACTATGTCAGGCACAAATGAAAAACAGGTTTGCTGCATAAATGTTGGGCTGCATTTCCCTGAAATAACAACAGCTTAAATATTGTTTCTGCTCTTCAAGGGTCAGGTTATGTCTGTCCTACCAGGAACTGCTGTGATACTTGTTAATAATGTCCATATAAAACTATAAAGATGGTTTTTAGAGCTTGGGAGTTTGCATTAATTAGCACAACAGTGAGTCTGACTGGCATAACACACTGCACCTAGAAAGCTGCTTTATTCTAAGATCCTTAGCAGTAATTGAATTAATTAGCCTCATGTATGGCCAGTGTTCCTTGGCACCCCATTATCACCAGGTGCTTTATGTTCTCACATGACTTTGCATGTTACTTTGAAACTACAATTACCCATAGACAGCAATGGCATTAAAGTGCAATAGCAGACACATGCCTTTTTAATGCCTCTATTATAATCCACATTTGGGCAAATCAGAGAGATGATATTTAATGACACACACAGCAGAAACTCCAATGATTTAGTGTTAACATCCATGTGAAGCAATGCTAGCAAGGGGATGGTGAGGCAGTTTCACACTGAAGCAAGAAAGAAGAGAAAAAACCCTTAATGAGTTGAATCTGACATAAATATTAGGGAATAGATCTATATTTTATAAAGGCCATTTTATCCAAGACAGTTTAGGTTTCCTCCCACTCCCGGAATGAATTCACAGTGAATAAACCCTTGACTCATGAGAATATTTTACATGCAGATTTGGATTTTATGTAAATTATTTAAGTGTGTTTTAGGAAGTTTGGGCAGTGATGTAGAAATGTTCCCCTGACTATGCCTATCAGTCAAAGAAATAGCACTCATCACCAAGGAATTCAGCAGGGGAAAAGTTTTGCCAACAGGCTTAGGACTAGACTGCAGCACGGAAAAGATGAAACTATATTATCCTATCCCTCAAATTTGTCTCCTGCTGCTGACAGGAGCAGAAGGCAGGGCCTTGGACCAGGCTGTGCCCAGAACAGCACATGGCAAACTGGGGAAGGCCAGACCTGGAGAACTTGGAGACACGTGTTAAGGCCATAATATCCAAAAGTAAAACTTGGCAACCTGGAAATCCCAGAAGAAAGGTTAAAGAAATGAAAGGGTAGGAATGTTTTTGGCTTTATCTCCTGGCCTTTACCAAGACATTCAGATTTCTCTTCCTTTCATTTGAGACACACAAGCCAGGACACGTTTCTCCATGTTTTAAGGATAGGGTAAGGTAAGAGGTGGCTTTTAACAACAGAGGCTGAAATGACAAAACCCTTTGTGTAAATCCCTCTGAAAGAGTTCTCTCCAAAGGAGAACTGTTGAGAAAATACAAGAGAATCCTCCAAACATGGAATGGTTTGGGTTGGAAGGGATCTTAAAGCTCATCTGCCACGGGCAGGGACACCTTCCTCTAGCCCAGGTTGCTCCAAGCCCTGTCCAACCTGGCCTTGGACACTTCCAGGACACCCTCACAGGGAACAATTTCTTCCTGACATCTAATTTTCATCTCTTTTGGTTTAAAATCCTTTCCCCTTGTTGTAGGCTCAAGGTAATTAACTTCTAATTGTCCAGTGCACGGCAAGCCCAAAAAACCTCCCTTGGCTTTCTTGCACAATGCTGAATTTTTACTTTTGAAATTTACACCCATACAATATTTTATTGCTGGTTGCCACACCTAGAACAAAGGGTGTTTATGTCACTTGAGCTGGGTCAACACTATCAGGGGAAGGAGGCTGCTTTGCTACACTGTGCTGCTCTTTAGGACTTGGCTAAAAAAGCAGGAGATAAAGTTTTCTCCCTCAGACGAGGCAGCACACACTGAAGGTGCACGAGGCTTTCTACCACTGCTGGCTCTCTGCTCCCAAAGCCAGACAATCCTACAGGGTTGGAGAAGAGATGCCAGGTTGTCAGGGAGATCCAGAGAACACAGAACAAAAAGGCTCTTTCCCAGCTCAGGTAGGGGAAGGGACAGAAGAGACACTCGGAGCTACTCACAAAATAGCAGGGAATTCAACCAGTTGGGAAATGTGTAATGGGATACTGAGCTGTCCCCCCTCCAGACTTCTGGTTTTAATTAGATCCTTGTCCAAAATAATGGAAAGGTTTTCAGCAACTGATGGCTGATGTGTAGATTGCAAAAAACGAGCTGGGCTGAGATTAGACAGTGATATCATAGCACAACAGACTCAACCCAGCCACATTCCCCTTTCCCCCCTTGATTCTGCCAAGTGTCTGTTCTGTTATCAGTCTGAGCAGGAAGGAGATGCCTTATAAATTCCCCAAAATTCTGTCTCTGCTTGGAGACAGGAGGGAGAGCAAGGCTGAGGTGCACAAAGTGGGCAGAGTGTAAAGGGGTGCACACACGTCCTGCATGCAAAGCTCATCAAGCCCGGGATGTTAGGCCAGCATCTCAGACAGCTAGCTAATAAAAGAGCAAAAGAAAAGCAGAAAGAAGGAAAAGCAAAGCAACAGCCACCAGAGGAAGATGTAGAATTTGTTTTGTTAGCATATATAGGCATTTTCCAGGTGTTGGTAATGCTTTGGAACATCCTTCCAGTGATTGGAATGCTAACAAGAAAATTAACTCTGTCCCAGCCAAGCCCAGGACAATGCTTTTCTTCCCCAATTCCTGGCGAGTTTTTATGGGATGTGGTTGTTTTTCTTGAAAAATCTTCATTGAGCTCACATTTTGGCCTAGTTTTCCAATGTAGGTGCTTCATTTTAGCAACAAATCCCACATCCCACGCCATGGCTTTTCAGGAGGGCAGAAACCTTTGTGGTAACACTGTTGTCACAGCCCAAAATACTTGGGGGTTTTCAACATCAAGACCTGTGAGGGTTTTCCTTAGAAGATGGTCCTTGATGCAAGAGTTAATTTCTTTCCCTTGATCTGATAGAAAACTTTATTCCTAGAGAGTTCACCATACTTAGTTTCACAAGCATGTTTTGGACACAACAGTGCACCAGAAACAATATTTCATAAATATTAGTGCAAATCAGCAGAGCCTCACCATTTCCTTCTCAGCTATGGTGATTTACATCAGCTGAAAGAGAGATGACAATAAAAACCAGAATGCAAAAGAGTTCCCTGAATTAAAATCAGGCAGCAGACAAACGAAGCTGAGTTTTGAACTCAGTACAAGACAGGAATTGTAGCTTGTGAAGGAAGAAAAAATCCAGCACAGCACTGGAATTCCAGAAATCTGCTCTCCTAAGAAGAAATAGTTCTTTAGCCTTTCTGATGGATGAGAGGCTCAAAGTACAGTGTCACTGAAACAGGAAAGTAACTGCAGCTACAGAGAGCCAAACCTGCCAAAACACGGAGCGCGCTGCCAAAAAGGCATTTCAGACTTTAACAAGACCTGACCAGAGACTATTTGGCTTGTCTCAGCTTCCTGAGGGTTGGAAGCTGGAAAGGTAGCAGGACCTCAGCAGAAACACCTGGAAAGCCTAGGTGGGGAGCAGAGAGCCAGCAGTGTGTCTGCAGGGAGGAGGACATGGGGTTTTACTGCTGGGAAGTCCCCTGGTATCTACAAAGCTTTAAGGATATTGTTCACTTGAGAGCTTTTCCAAGCACATCAGCTTGGCTTGTGACTCCACACCTCAACAAACAGGAGGCAAAGCTTGCCCCGCTTCCCAAAATTCTCTCTGCATCTCCCCTGAGCTTCATTTTATTTATACTTCCTCACATAGTCTTTGGGGTTTTTTTCTTTGATGGTCTAGAAGCAGGAAATCTTAGAACTTTTTGAGTGGCAAATGGTCCCAGTAGGAAAGTAAGGACCGGTGACCCCGAGAAAGGATCAGCAAGAAAATGTTGACGCCTTGTTTCTTTGTTTGTACTTGAAGAATCCCCGTTGCCAATTACAGTTGGCTGCTGTCAGGGAGCATTACCCCTAACAAGATCTCTAGAAACACTCAACAAACATGATCTTGAAGTTTCTAATGCTCCAGATCTGCAGAAAGCTTGGGGACAGTGATATCATGCTGCCAACAGCTGTCACAAGTAGTAGGGTTTCATCTTGTCGTTGGCCCAACAACCGCCTTTCCCTTTCCTATTTTGTGCCTCGGCGTATCTTCAGCTGTCATAACAGATATGTCAAGCAATATTACCCTCCCAACAATATCAGTTCAGATTACTTCCCAGAATATTCCTCCTCTGGCCTCTCAAAGGCACGAGTCTATTTTCTCAACTGCAGTCAGTGCGACAGCAGAATTAATTCACTCTGGATCAGTGTATCTTCCCCATAAAATACCAAATTCAAGATGTCAAAGATTAATCCAAAAGGCAAATTCATGTAAAATTGCTAAATCACAGCACTTATGCACTGAGTTGCTGTGGAAAACTTCCCAGCTTAAGGGAGAAACCCTTTTGCTTCTGGCATCAGTGGAAATATGGAAAGGCACGTTCTGCAGCCCCGACCGACTGCCCACAGCCTTTTTCCCCACCAGGAGGATTAGGAACGTGCAATGCTCTTTTTAAGCTTTGCTGCTTCTTAATAACTACCTGCTCCTGGACTCACAGATGTGAGGAGCAAAACAGCTTACAGAGGAATCCTCAAGAGAACAATACCTTGCCAGTGGTATAGATTTAAACACAGCAGTGGGGAAATAACCCCAAAACATCTGAGATGGGGAGGAAGGGAAACTGTCATTCCAAGGGCTGAAAATTCAGAAAAACCTGGCCCTGTCCATGGCAGGGGGTTGGAAATGGATGGGCTTTAAGGTCCCTTCCAACCCAAACCATTCCGTGATCCCGTGAAGGAGCTGCCACAGGTGCCAAACCTGTGCAAACCAAATTCCAGGTCAGCTGCATTCCATTCACTCAGTGGGCTGTTCAGGCCTTTCATCCCTCTGCAAACATCTGTATTTTGAAATCCTGTTCTTTCATGAACACAAAGCCCTTGCTGTAGCAGAGCCTTGAACCTCCCCTGGATTTCCTGTAAGGTGTCAGCTGTGACTGGGAGCAAAGGGGAAAGGCTGACAAATCCTCTTTCTCGCTGCATGTCTCAATGTTCCCAAAGCAGGTGTGCCACAGCATGAATATTTTATTTCCACAGAGAAATTATTCCTCATTATAACATCCTGGCTGCTCGGCACAGCTGATTTCACACTTGGGTGGTGTAGATGATGCTACAGGTCATGTAGTCGCTTTCTGCCACGCAAGATAAAAACCTGCCTGCTGGAGTCAGACCCCAAGCTGTCTTCATGAGAGAAAACATCTCACTCAAATCATTACAGCAAATATGGGTTAGCTGGAGGTAGGGGAAGAAAGGAGTAATGCAGCAGGCAGCGTTCAATCTAAGGCAGGAAGATATCAGATAATACCCAGGAGAGGTAAATTGTGTCTGTACAGAGGTAGACATGCATCAGGTATCCCACCAGTGAACTGCAGACAAGAAAATGAAGCCTAGTCAGTCAAAATTGCAGTGAAGCCTGTTTTCAGGTTCTCTCTCTTCCCTCTCTCTGCCTGCCAACATGTGTCAGGGGCTACAATTGCATGGCCCTGCTTTGCCAAACATCTCCTCCTCTTCCCAATGGGCAAAGCCTCCCAAGTTTGAAGAGGGACTCATGGCCAGGATCCAGCTGGGATTTTCAGCACCCATTTAAGTAAAAACACACGCTCAATCCCAGCTCTCTCCTGAACAATCTTGAGGCACAGAGCTGAAGGTTTTCAAGTGTTTTGTTGTGCTTTGTTTTTAAATTGTCTGACAAAAGCAAATGTTGAGTAATGGAGTGCTTCAGGAGAGAAGCAGCACTCAAGTGGGCAGATCTGAGCTGGGACTCGTCCAGCGTGAAAGACGAGCTTTGCTTAGGGCACTTTGTGCCAAGAGGTTTCTATATCCAGAAAGCCAAAAGGCAACAAACAGGAAGGCAAAACTGAATTGTCCTTCATCTCCCCTGTGCACAGGAACTGTTGGAAGCACCCAGACAGAAGGAGGACTCTTAACAAGCAGAGAAATGAGCTGTAAGGCACAAAGAGCAACACCAGTGCTCAGTGTACCTTTCAAATGCACCATCATTTGCACTGCAGTGGCTCTTGTATCAGCAACAGAGAGGACAATCCTGGCTCCTCTGAGCATGAAGGCAAATCAAACATCAAGAAAAGAGAGTGTGGCAAATGCCATCCTTTGCTATCATGAAGAAAGGCAGAGGAGTGAGCAAAATCATTCAGCAGGTACAGGTAAGAAAAATAGTGCTTTCATTAAAAAAAAAAAAAAAAAATCATTAAAAAAAGAATCCCTTCAGCACAAGAGCAGGGCCAGCTCCTGCTTCCCTCAGGTATTCCTGGCCATCCATTACTATCAACATTTTTCTGCCCTGCATCTGATTAACTCCCACGTGAGTTTGCAAAACACTACCAAAATCTTCATTAAAATGAAAGAAGGGATAACTGCAGGAAAGAGTCCCTCTGACACCTTCATGGTATTTACAGTTCCAATATCAGCAACTTCTGCACTCCAGGCAGAATGAAATACAATAAAATTAATTGGAGAAATTTTCAAGTCTAGAAAGAAAATGGAAAAGACAAGGATTATGGCCCTGAAAAACCAGAAGACTGCAGAAGCCTTAGAGACAAAGCAGAACTTACAATCTTCTCAGTTTACTTCTAGCAATTTAAAATTATCTGGAGAGTGCACCAGGGAAGTGGGGGGGGATATTTCTACAGCTCCTCATGTTTGTCTCCTCCAGGACAACACCAAGTGATCCCAACCCACCAACACTGGTTCCCATAATATTCAGGCTCTGCAGCATCTCGAGCCAGGCAGTGCAGAACAGCAATAGAAGCTGTGGCACAACACAAGGGAGGATCATTATCCTACATAAGTGGTCCAAATTGTACCCTGAGGTGTCAGTGGTTACACAATTGCTGGAGTTAAAAGCATCTTTTCCATGTGGTTTCCAAAATGTTCATATCCAGTTCAAGCCAGCTCTTATGGCTTAAATATAGTGGATTAAATAAGTTCACTATTTCTTATCACTTTGCACTCCAAAGTTAATATCTCAGGCTTCAATAACACTGTGACACAGTGTGTGGGTTTGTGAAGTGCTGAGTCACTATAAATGGATTTAAAATATCAACTGATAACAGAATGGGATTTTCAAGGCAAACATGAAAAAAAAGAAAGAAAGAGACTGAAAGTGGCATGAAAGGCCATTTTTCTGAGGGCTATGGACTGGGAGGGAGTTCAGCTTGGGAAAAGGCTCCTGTAAAGGGATCCATCCATCATTATAAGATGCAGTAAGTCCAAGGGGTAGAGTATAAAGAGGCACTGGCAGACTTTCATTTATGGAATTGCACTGTGATCGTATCTCGCAGTGTGAAGGTGAATGAGCTTGGCTGTTTTAAGGGAAGATTGCTAAGGGAATGGAAGGTTTGTCTTTTGGCATAACTATCAGTCCCTGCTCAGGTTTGGTTACACTGGGAAGCCCTAGGACAGACTTAACCCTTGCAAGGATAAGCACCCAGCACCCCTGAGACACACACTGCAGCTTCCTTCCTATGATAAAGAAGGGAAGAAAAGAAAATCTGAGATTAAAGGTCAACTAAAAGAGAAACATCTTCAATAATAGTCCAAAGCAGGCAGCACTAAGGGAGACAAAAGGGAAAAATAAGCAGCAAGTAGCCCTTGAGTCTACTCCTAAGTCCTCTATACTGAAGCACCTGCAGGAATTCTCTTCATCTGTCCAACTGCTCGGCTTCCTCAGCTGTGAAATGCAGTCATGGTCTCATGCCCAGCACTGCAGAGTACACAGTGGCACCTGGACACGTGCCCCATTCATCTCCCCCAGCCCTGTGCAGTCTGGTGCTGGAGGACACCTACAAATACACCTTCTAATACAAGATCTTAAATAAAACCCTCATTAAAACCAAGGCACAACTCAGGGTCATCAAGTGAGGAATAACAAAAATAGACCACAAATCCAGCAGTGTTGGGGGCACACATGGGAGTGAGGAAGCTCCAGGCTCAGGTGAGGCAGCAGGAACATGGATATGGTGGTGGAGAGCTCCAGTCAGCTGTACTTACACCTGTATCATAGGCAAGTTAGAGCTGACTGCACAACACCCCAGAATA
>JAWWTY010000158.1:33169546-33186816 GCA_035222235.1 Margarornis squamiger
TGCCTTGGGCACCTCCAGGGCTGGGCACTCCAAACCTCCTGGGCAGCCCCTGCCAAGGCCTGACCACCCTTTCCAGGAGGAAATTCCTCCTGCTGTCCCCCCTGTCCCTGCCCTGGCTCTCTCTCACTGCACACAGTTGTATGTGCACAAGAGGAAGAGGAAAGGAGGGTAGGGGAGACTGAAACAGTTCATAGTTTAAACCCTGTAAGATCACCAAAAGACTTTTGTCCACCGTAGCAAACCCAGTAAAGCCCACCCCTCCCTGAATATTCCTACTGGGAAAGGACCTCTGGCTCAGATAAGGGGGTGCCACTGTCCAGCTCTCCCAGGGGCAGAGGGGTGTGCACACTGAAGCTACAAACTGCATTTCCAGATAAGGGAAGAGGCTGATCAGAGTTTTGAGAGGGGCCTCCCCCAGCCCCAGTGGATCAAAACCATCACTCTGTCAGGACTGACCACCCCTTCAACCCACAGACGTGGAAGTTGCAACTATCAAGGTCCATCTCTGGATCCAGTGGGCAGTGACCATGTATCTCTTAGGACCCTTTTCCTTTGTTTCTCTAATAAATTTCCTTAAGTATTATTTTTGTGCTTTACTATTCCTGTATTACTATAGATAACAACACCCAAAACAGCAACATACCTGTTTGCCTTTGAAACAAAATTGTTCTAAAATAAACCCTACCTACATATGTTTACAAACACTGATTATTCAGTGCTGTTTCACTCCAATCCACCCCAAGGGATTTATTAACAAGAACCTGGGTCACCCTCCCCTTCTGGGATAGGTCCTAATAGAGTCTTGCATCAATACCCACACTTCAAACAATAAGAGAGAGCTCAGAAAAAATTGCCAGCTCTGACCTGTCACCTCAGTGGTTTTATCCCCTCCATGCACAAGAACAAGGTTCAGTGTTCATCAATCATTACATTTTTACAGAAATACACCTCTATTGACCTTTGGATTGCCCACCTTTTGGGGAGGCCCTAAGGGCACAAAAATGCTGGGAAACTAAATGAAGACACAATTATAGAATAGAATCACAGAACAGTTTGGGTTGAAAGGCACCTTTCAAGGTCATCTAGTCCAGCCTCCTGCCATGGGCAGGGACATCTTCCACTAGAACAGGTTGCTCCAAGCCCCATCCAACCAATTAAAAGGACACTCATTGTAAAATCAGTCAAGTTGATGATACTGCCTTGATGCAGAGGAGAGAAACCAAGTCAGCAGTACCATCACACAAGGAACCCTCGTGCCCCACCAAGAAACCTTGGGTTGGAAGTGCTGGAGCAGCCCCCAAACGCTGCTCAGCTTTGCAGGAAACCCTCCATTTGCAACAGGCTTTTTGGTTTCCCCCAGCACAAGGGCCAGTGGGTATCAGAGAATCACAGAATCATGTTGGAAGGGAGCTTAAAGTGCATCTCCTTCCACCCCATGCCAGGGGCAGTGACACCTTCCACTAGCCCAGGTGGCTCAGAGCTCCATCCAGCCTGGCCTTGGCCAGGTTCTCTCTCCTCTCTCAGTTCAGCCTGTTTTCTGCCAGGGACCATCCTTTGGAGTCATTCCAATGCCCAAGGGGCAGGATGCTGAGCACCCCCAATCCCAGCTCCCTACCCCAAACCAGCGGGTCTCCCTCTGGAATCCCATTGTAAATTCCAGGTCTTGCGTACCACAGGATCATCTTGTTCCTGCAAGGCTGTCCATCAAAGTACATAACATTATTACTACTGCTTATGGGTGTAGAACCTGCCTTCTTTTCTGGTGTATTTCAGTCTAAAAGCCAAAAAACAATCCTATGACTGTGTGAGAGTAGGAAGATCACAGCAAATTAAGAACGCAGGCATCTGCTGAAGGGAAGGTGACGAGAGTGGAGGGGAGATTTTTTCACTTTGCGTGGAGTAAACTCCTGGTTTGGATTAATTCCCACGAACTTGCGGAGCATCCCTGTGGGAAGTGCCCCGGGAGGTGGCAGGGCTGTCACTCGCTGCTGTAGCAGCTCCTGTCACTGGAGGGCACACTGCTGCTGCTTTCGCTGCCTCTCTCAGCCTCAGCAGCACCACTTGGGCACAGAGAACGGGTTTTTCCCCTTTTTAAAAATATGCTTTATCTCCCCAAATTATCTGAATGCGCACGTCTTCCTTTTCTAATCTCTGCCTGCTAAACTGTGAGGGAAAAAAAAGCAAAATGCCCCAAAATAAGGAGCCAAAACCCCCCAGTTTTTATTTCCTGCATGGCGTTCCAGACAGTGTAACTATTCATTAACTTTAAAGCATACAGTTTAAAATTCTGTTTTTCTTTTGGTCTCAGCTTTACATCCTGGAGTTCATTTAGCCCCAAACCAAATCCCTGGCTCTGATTCTATGCTTAATATTAGGAAAATCAGGCTTCCATCCATGGAGACTGTTATGCTTGTTCAGCATTTCCTGTAGGTACTTGAGGAAAAACCTGACCCAGGTAAAACTCCTTCTTATGGACATGCATTGAACCCAAAGAAAATCCTTTAGCACTCTGTCTGGGCTCCTCTGGCAGAGCTCTCTGGGCTGTTGAGTGTCCAGATAGTGTGAAACACTGAACTATGGAGCAAATTACAAAAGAGTCCAAGGAGGGGGGGGGGAAGAATCCGAAACGTTTAAAGCTCCCAGGATAGAAATAACAAAGCAGTGAATTCCCTGAGACCACCTGTCTCATGCAACCCCTATGCAGCCTATAGGGGGAATTGCAGCCCTCTGTTCTCCTGCCAGGTCCCTCCACAGGAGGAGGGAGACCTGAAGGAGGAGACCACAGAGGCAAATGCACCAAGAGATTCTTCCAGAACAAGCCCTCTGTGTGGTTTCTCCTTCCTGCCACAGCCGATGAGATGCAAATTTGAGCCACCCAGGGCCAGGAAATACGTTTCACAATGCTCATGGTCTCCTCAGTGCTTTTGAAATCATATTGTGACCCATGGCTTGGAACACTTGGACACAACTACTGGAGAAGCTTTTTGGAAAGCAATTTCATTAGCACACAATATTGGCCTGACTCTGCCTGAAAAGTCAATGGTAAAACTCACAGTGATTTTAATGAGAGAAGAAGTAGGTCAGTACTGGAAAATCTCATGCACAGCCTTTATATTCTGTCACTGATTCCTTGTGATCCCCAGAGAAAGAGGAATAATTCGGAATCTCCACGAGCAAAGCAGGGGAGGCAGTTTTACTGCCCGAGCTGGGGTTTTGCACAATGTGTAGGAAAGTCCTTTACAGCACAAGAGCTTAACTGTGACACTTGCAAATAAACGGCAAATACATCTTTGCTGGTGCCCCAATATTTCAGACCTTCTCACTGCAGCAAATCTCCTTTAAAGAAAAACAAACCCAAAAGAGCCGCAAGTTAAGGGAGTTTGGATTAAGATATTTCAGAGTCAGTGCAACAAGTTGCACGTAGATGTAAAAACTGCTGGAGGACACACAGGAGTGTCAGCAGTTCACTGCCAGGCCCTAAAAGCATCAATTCTTAATTCCCTGCCCAAATGAGGTTATAACACAGCCCATCCTGTTCACACTCCGAGGGTTTCTCAGCTCCGTTCACAGCCTGAGTTTGTCTTTCCTCCAGTGCTATTTGATGCCACATACCTCCCAGCCCAGCCCCTGAATGCTTCATTTATTAATCTGATCTTATTTCCTCTGCAGCCAAACGAGAGCATTCACAGCTGATGGTTGGGGCTGGGTGTTAAACAGCTGGGGTTCCTTCCAAGCCTGTTCCACGCTCTGCCTTCCCGCATGCTCCGGGTCCAGCTCCAGCTACGTTAGACAAACCTCGCAGCTGAAGGAACAAATTAAAACACTGCAATCCAAACCACTTGAGATTGGCAACCTCGTGCGATTGCTGAATCTCCCTAAGCCGTAACAAAGCTGTCCTGGAGATCAGCCCCCTGTTCCCAGAGCCTTCAGGGAAGCTTTCCATCACTGGCTCTGCTCCTCCCGTCACTGACATCCCCACGTCCTCTCGGCACTGCTGAACGCTCCATCCCTGCTCCAGCTACAGACCTCACCCCCACAGACAGGGACCAGCACACCCTGCAGGGCTCTGCCTTACTCCACAACACATGTCCATGGCTTGTGCCCCCCACTCTGGCCCCAGGAACGGGATGGTCCTGCACTGAGGAGGATGAATCGGTTCACTTGGTCAACCCGAGAAGAGGCCACTGGAGGAAGAGCAGGTAGATCTAAACTGAGGGAAGAACAGGTGAATCTAAAACTGTCCTTCAAGGTCACATAACTCCCCTCCAGAACTGCATTCCAAGCCATCAGCTCCCTACCAGTGAGGAACAGCACAACAGAGCGTCTGATATTGGATAAACACAGCTAATTCTCGAGGGAATCATAATTGTGACAGTGAAATATGATGATCTACGAGGTCAAATACTTTCTTCAAAGGAACACGCTTCAAAATTACATTGAAAGCTTGACTTAGACAGATTGCAGGGAACTGATCCAGCACTGTGGTCAAAGATATTTTTTCCCCAAAGAAATCAGTCACTGCACTACACAAGACTTGCCTGAACACAAAAATAATTTAGTGTTTATTCTGACTTATCTCCCTGGGTTAACATCATTAGCTCTGGTCCATACTGACATACCAAGCAGATCTTGCATACATATTTTCTTGTAATACAAGATGAGCCCTTAAAAGATAATCTGAAAAGTCAAGTTCAAGTCAAGTTGAAAAAACCAAAATGTTAATATTGACAGTATTTTTAAAGCTCCATCTATAGATAATTTGTACCTGAGAAAGGCATATTTTCTATTCAGCAGATAAAATCACCACAATACAAAATAGAAGGCTTTGCTTTCAGGGAGCCTAACATTTTAATGCTTAGATGTTCAAAGAGGTCACAAAAGCTCACCCAACATCCTAGACCCCTGATCTTTATATTCCCATCCCCAAATGACCAAATTATGGTGGTACTTGATAAAATTCCATGATATAACAATTTGCAAAGGAATCACAGGAATGCTGGAGTAGAAGGAATCACCTGGCAATAAAAGTTCACTTTGGAAGGGTGTTTATAACATCAGCTCTGTTCCTTCGAGGTGGAGAAATTCCCAGAATCTCATCATTAACCAAAAGCATTCAGAAAAGGCTTCTAGAAACCATAAAACTCTGCTGGGCCACAGATGGACAGCAGGAGAGAGCCAAGGGATTGCCACTGTCACAGCTCCCTCCACCAACAACAGATTGCTAAGCTGAGACAAATTATCTGCAGATATTTGTACTCACCCATCTACCTCTATTTTGCAGGAGAAATCCTGTGTTGCTATCAAAATAAATAGACATTTTAAAAGTAAAAAGTGTTTCTTTGAAACTAATTTCTACAGATGAACAACATGGGCTAGTGAAAGGGGTCCCTGCCCTTGGCAAGGGGGGGAACAAGATGAGCTTTTAAACCCAAACCATTCTGTGATTGTATGACCATACAGATAAAATATTAATCATAAATTAAGCACAGTGGCAAGCAGATAAATTACAGTTGGATATCATTACCCATCCAGATGTTCTGGAAATGATTCATTATAGATACATTCTGTAACTATAGAGATAAGGAGTGAAACTCAATGTCTGGAACACATTTTACTGACCACATCAGGATTCAAAAGTCTTCAAATGTGACCAGGTTAGTAGCCCCAGACACTTGGAGAAGACACTCTAATATAGAGTCATTCTGGCAGGCTGATGCACACATTAAAACACAGAATAAGTGAGATGGAATTTATTTAAAAAAGAGGTGCTGGCAGCTGCAAGATGTCAGCTGTGTTTGGAATAATAAAACACTCTTTTGGGGAGCACACCCCCCCAGTTTTCAGTAATTAACACAAACCCCAGGCTAAGTCAGTAATGTTAGCCAAGGGTGATAACATGAGCATGTTTTATTAGTAGAACATCATCTATTTTGCTTTTTTTCTGGCATACAACATTATTGCTTACATTCTTTTATGGCATCTGAATTTGTACTATGGACCCACATGCTGCTCCACCCTCAAAGCACAAGAGCTCCTCTGTACACCATGAAATGTCTATCTGTTCTTTGGCCACACTGAGATTTCATGCTGGATAAAGGAGCTTTATTTTCCCCTGCAATGGATTCTCCCCTTAAAAGTGGCCATTTAGAAAAAATATTTAAGAACATCAAGCAGCAAAGTGTGCTAAAAATCTACCCTTCCCTGCACAGGACCTGCTAAAATCCTGCTGAACCACTCATTGCTGGAGACTCCTCCAGGGCAAAAAAAAAAAGTTCCTTGTAAAAGATAAAGAAAACTGAAATTTCATATTAATATCAACAGACTTTGATCTAGCAATATATCTACCAAATGTTATTCCAGTATCACACTCTAAATCTTCGTCTCTAAAATGATGTGGATTGTCAGAACTTCATACATAAATTTATAAGAGCCCATCTTTAATTTCATGCAAATGACAGTCCTAAATGGCCCCAGTAAAATAGTCATTGTCTTCTGCTATCATAAATTGCAAACTTCTTGCAGTTTTTCCTGAACTCAGAAGATGAATGACACACTGTTCTCATCACACATTCCAATGGCCTGGGCCCTGCACCGTGTTCCTCTGCTGAAATATCAAGTTCCAACCAAAAAAGTTGATGCCAAGTTCAAGTTTTAGCAGTTCTGAAATAAAATTCCCTATAAAGTGGGGAAATTAAATGCTTTAACATGCTTTAAATGGACCTGCTCTTTCTTAGGTGCAAATATGTGCCATAGATGTGGTGGGATCAGAAGTGCTGGGTTAGTGGTTGCACTCAATGATCTGAGAGGACTTTTCCAACCTTAATGATTCTATTATTCCACATTCAGTTCAAATTCATGATTATTTTGGAGGCCCATACACTGTACTTGGAATAACTTGTTAGCCCAAGGGTGCTGTCCACCCATCCCAATTTTGTTATGATAATGACACTGCCTACAATCCTTCCCGAAAAAATTACTAAATGTTTTCCTTCAAAGTATTTTCTCAGGGGGGAAAAAAAAAAAAGATTCTAAGACTTTGGCCAGAAATTCCTGTCTTTAAGAGAGAAAAGTAGGAAGCTAAAGGATTTCCCAGCTCTGCTCCTGCCATCCTACATATTTGTGACTGAGTGAGTTGATCCGTGGCCAGGCTGGGTGTGAACTTAGTGGGACCCAAACTTGGCCACAGCTTGGAAGACTCCTAACTAATGGATGAGTTAATTAGTCCATTTCCTAATGAACCTGTCAGGTCACCAAGGGCAAAGTCGTGGGTCTTGAAAATCATCCAGAGCTGTGACAGTCGGGTCACAGATAAAAATAGTTCAAACCAATTAGCAGTAGAGAGGCTCATTTACTTCAACATCTCCATCTAAGCCTCCTGCAGAGCTTCTGTGGCTTTAGGGACACAAATCACACGTGACAAGGACCTCACAGGTCTTATTCTGCATCATTACAGCAGAATTACAGTTTCCCTGTGGCATTTCAAGGGTGAGGGAGTCAGAAGGGAAGGCACTGCTGCTGATAAAGGAATTCAGTTCCTTCAGACCCACAGAAAAATCAGTCTCAAATCTTTCCCTGGAAATATTACCGAATTTGGCACAGGAAGTCACTACTATGTAATGAGTACCTGGAATATAGGATAGAATTACTACCTGTGTGATTCCAGGTCCGTATGAACACCAGCAGTGATTTCCCCTGTGTCATGGCAAGAAGAGATGCCCTTTGAGGGAATGCAGAACCAGCAGAGTATCTGTGATTGCTCTTAAAAATCAGTGATTCATTTCCAAAAGGAGGACACAAATCGGTGGCAGAAATGGATGGTACTGGGACACCCCACACAACAGAGCAGAAACAGGACAACCCAAATTCACTGCTGAGACCATGAAAATGATAAACAGTCCATGACTAAGGAAGCACAGGAAATGAGAACAAGGCTAGAACATGGTCTTCTTTCCAGCTTATCCACAGAGAGGTGAAAAAAATGAAACCTTTCTTAACCACTGCTCAGTGCCTTTGTTTCAGAGTAAAGGTGGTATGGCCCTTCTCCATTGGGACATCACTGCTCAAAACACACTTCTGAGCATAAATATAAGAATCAGGCTTTAAACTCTTTTTTACTTTGATGAGAGATGTATCACATGAAGTCTCTGTGTCCTAGCAACAACATAACTCTTGCTAAACTCAGGCAATTGGAAAATCAGTCAAATTCAGACACAATTAAGATTAAATGTCATAACTGGCAATGTATGAGAAATACTAGGCCTTTCCAATTTGACTTTTTTTTTTTTTAAATTCTCATCTGCATATCTTTTGCAATGATTCATGCAATGACATTAGTAATACATGGAAATAAATTAGAATTGACTTTTGCTACAATATCTGAATAGTGCAGTAGTTCTTCTCTAAGCATGTCTGAGTGCAGTCCCCATTGTTCTCTGAATCAAAGACATGCAGTTGATAAAAAGCCCCTTCAAAAGTACTATTTTAGTACTTAAGTCACATCTAAGTCTCAAACTTCCTAATTTTGCCTTCACCAAACCTCAACTCAGCACCATTGCTCATTTGAAAAAGAGAGGGGAGATTTCAATTATTTATGAGGAAGAAATTCTTCCCTGGGAGGATGGTGAGGCACAAGTTCTCCAGAGAAGCTGTGGCTGCCCCTGGATCCCTGGAAGTGTCCAAGGCCAGGTTGGACAGGGCTTGGAGCAACCTGGGGTGGTGGAAGGTGTCCCTGCCCGTGGCAGGGGTGGGATGAGATGGTCTCTAAGGTCCCTTCCGACCCAAACCATTCTGTGATTCTATAGCTTGGTAGTGGGTGCTAAGACTTCTCTCTGTGCTCCATTTGAGAAAATCCTGTATTTCAGAATCCTGTCCCTTCATCCCTCCTAATTACAGGGGTTTCTATTTTCCCAGAGAACACAGAGCTGCTTCCTGTTCTACGTAAACCTCAAGAATCAACATCAGTCAGCCAATTCTGGTATCAATAAAATTGTTTCTTCAAGATCCCTGAGAAAATTTAAAATTGCACATTATTATAGAACCAGCGTATTTTCCAGTCCCTTAAGTTATTAGGTTCCATTTTACTTCCCTGTTATGAAGTAGTTTTCTCTTTACCACGAGTTTTGTAAGCAAAGGATCTATCCTGTGACCAATTTGTTCTCTCCCTTTGCTACCTGTTGTCTCCTCTGCTTCAAAAACATCTTTTAAATTAGGGAACAGAAAAATAATGATATGGAGAATCCACAGGCATTGCTCGCTGTTGACACTAATGCAGCTTTACAAATTAAGATGACCTTAAATGAGTAATGTATCCCCTGACCTAACCTGTTCTTCCTGTACAATTTTTAGTCAGGAATTATCATGTCATATTGGTTTCCTTATACATAATTCCTGACATAATTTCCTAAAGGAAAAGACAGTTTCCCAACATCCTCTTCCAGTCCCAGCTGGGCACTCTGCCTTGTACCTGGTGTGCAACTTCCAGGGTTAAAGCAATGTGCATATTTCAGTCCTATCAAAAGTTGCACTGTCAATCACATCCTTGGCATTCATCCTTTTCTTGCACTGAGGTATTATCTTAATTTTTCCTTATCTCTGAATTGCAGGAATCCCTTCCTAACAAATTCTGATCTCAGAATCCCTCCAGGAACAAAAACCAAGCCAAGTTTGGGTGCACTTCCTGACCTCTAGGGCTGACCACAGCAACTCTGTTCACATTACTGACAGTTCCTGTGCAGCCTTGCTGGGCAACAAAGGTTTTCCATAGAAAATTCCCATGGATAAAGCTTACCTGAGCCTCTTTTCTGTGCCATCCCCTACACAAAGGACACTCCTCAGCCCACTGTGATCAGCCAGAAGGATCCAGAAGAGAGGAGTGTATGGGATCTATGCTGTGCTATATGATACAGGTGGCAATCACAGCCTCCTCTGCTGCCTTATTGGGAACACCTGGATTCATGCCCATGTGAAAGTGAGGTGAGCTAATTGTGTGACCCCGTGGCATCAGTGAGCCTGTCAGCATCCAGGGGACTAAACTGCCCCTGATTCCTTCCCCTCACAGCATCAGCACTGCCTCTTTCATCTTCCAGACTCTTAATTCCAACTTCTCTGCTGCATTCAGCTCTCTTTCACACACCTTTTCTCTCTTTTATCCTGTCTACAGTTCTTTTCTGGCTGATCTCTTTACATGTCAGTGCTAAACCCTTACCAAAGGGATCTCCATTTCTCCCCTTTTCCCCTAAATCATCACTGATGGTCAAAGTCCTGCTTCTTCTCCAGCAGAAGACTTGCCCATGGCAGTTCTTCTCTCTGCCTGCACCCTCAGACTCTTCTCTCATTACTTCCCCGGGTTGTTTCTCCACCTTTGCTCATGGAACTGTTAAAGACCAAGACAGTCCCATTTAATGAGCTTGTGCTCTGCACTCACCCAAACACACTGATTCCTCAAAAAAAAATACACAGGAATGCTTTGAGATCTGCAGTTCTTGGAGATGTCAGCTATCAAGAATTTTGCCCTTGCACTGTCTTCAGGGAACACGCAAGATCCACAGAGCTGAGATCAGACCTCAGGATGTGAGTCTCCTGCAAAACATCTCATGCTGTGTGTTGAAGAGTTTGCCTTTGTGGAAAATCCATACCTTGCCTTTACAGGATCAATTAGGTTGGAAAAGACCTGGGAGACCATCGAGTCCAACCTTTGAGCCAACACCATCAAGACAACTAGACCAGAGCACCGAGTGTCACATCCAGCTGTTCCTTGGACACCTCCAGGGATGGGACTCCACCACCTCCCTGGGCAGCCCCAATGTTTAATCACCTTTTCTGTGAAGGAATCCCTCCTCATGTCTGCCCTGCCTCTGCCCTGTCCCAGCTTGAGGCCATTCCCTCTCCTCCTGTCCCTGTTCCCTGGGAGCAGAGCCCGACCCACCCTGGCCACAACCTCAAGTAAGAGAACTCTGGGAAAACCAACAAGAGAGGGGTTTTGTCCTTTCAGATCTACCTCTAAAAACGAGAAGGTTTTCCTGCTGAACTGCAAACAGGTAAGTCACATCCTGCTCTGATGCACCCCTAATTGCCTTAACAGGAGGCGAGGAACCATTAGGGAGACCTACAAAATTCCCCCCTGCTCACAAAGCCTTTTCCAGCAACAGCAAAAGCCCTGGAGATGTGGTTTCCAGACACTGCATGATCTTCCATGGTCCCTCTGCTCCTGAAATAATTTTCACCCTGCTTGAACTTTGTAAAAAGTATGCATAAAGCAGCAAAGAAGAACAGTGGAGATGAGAAAAACAACCATGCTATGATTAAATATGTATGGTAATGCCAGTGCTTCTCAGGGAAGTGCAGAAAAAAGCAGCTGGCTTAATATTAAGACCAGGAACACAAGGCAAGGTATCCACCTCTCTGCAGACTTGTGATACTGTAAGGAGAGTTTCCAAGGAGAAAGCTAATATCACTGTAATATCCTCCTTCCAGGAAAATATATATGTTTTTGCAGAACAGGATTCACTTCTGAAGCCGTACCAACAAGTAAATTATTCATAAGACAAGAGATAAAAGACAGAACATTTCAGAGGGTGAAATATTCAGACTCCCCGAGCTCTGGCAGTGTGATCATACTTGTACTAACTGGGCATACTGGGAATCAGAATGAACCCAAATTAAGTGGTACAAACTATGCATCTAAAATACATAAAGTTGATGGGAATGAGAGCTCTCCTGTACCTACGTTTCATCTTTCATGTAGAAGCAGTTCAAACAGAGCTAAGCAAAGATGCAATTAATCAGTGCTCTAACGTTGTGCTACTTATCAATGTGTAACACCTCAATAAAACAGGACGCTCCAAGGGCTGCTGAATGTATCAATATTCAATTACCCAACCTTAATAAAGCCATTAAAGGAGAATTAACAAGGGTTTACTTAGGAAGTATCTCTGTCTGACATTAGGTGGCTCTTTAAACATTTTCTAAAGAAACACAGTAAAAAGCTATTAAAATATTTATGCAATGCTTGCATTAGTTCTATTTAACTGGCATAGCAGCAATAATATCAGCAGTTTTAAATGCCTTGCTTCTCAGCACCACATGATTATCCACTAGTTATGGGAGACAAATAAATTCCCAGTCTTAGAATTTTAATGCTTTTCATTATAAAGGAAAGATCTCCAAATCCTTCATTAAAGCTCAGAGCTTCACCAAAATTGGATGCTTCCAACTATCTGTTGAGGAACTAATAGCAGAGTGTGCTGAGCAGGGTCCTGGCTGGAGCCTGTCACCAAAGCTCGGGTGGCCCCAGAGGAAAACGGGGTCTTGCCCCAAATTTTTGTTCTTGTGAGCTCAGGCAAAGCCTCCCTGCGTGGCTCAGAAAGCAAAGGCAGATTATTTCATTCCAAGAGATTGTGCTGGTGCAGCAGTTCTGGCCTTTGTGGCTCCTCCTCTACTCCCGAGGAAGAAAAAGCCTCCCAGGACTTGTTAAATTAGCCAATGTAATGAAGTCCAATTCTGTGTTATTTGCACAGGGACTGGAAAAGATTCCATGTTTCCATGTACATAAACAAAACCTGGCTCAGCACACCAGGGACTTAAGAGGTTTATAAAATATAAAAGACATTCACATTAATCTGTTAAACAATTCATTCTCTACCCTGCCCTTTCCTACTAAGCGAATTCATTGCTTATAAAAAATATATATTTGCTGCTGGTGACTCACTGCTGGACCCCGACACCTTGGGGTTCTCTGGGGGGACAGAGATGCTGCCCTGGGGCACATGGGGGGAAATGAAGGGGCAATTATTGCCTCTTCCAGTTATTCAGAGCATTTGGGGGCATAGCAATGCCAGTTTTGCTGGAGAAGGGGGGACAGACAACAGCATTGATCTGAATTAAATTATTAGGAGGTGTGCAAATGAAACAAATGAATGCATTCCCTGGAAAATAAAAAATAAGGCCGTTTCTCTGATGCTGCTCAGACAATGCTGGGTGTTTTTCTTCCAGGAGTTGTTAAACCAAGGGAAAATCCTGGTTTCTTGCAGAACAGGTTGGGCAAACTTCATCAGCATAAACCTGTTTTTACATTCAGGCATCTCTGACTCTTCTCAAGGAACTCTCACTTGACATTTTGATGGATATTCATCTAAATTTGTATAAAAATCTGTATTTTTTTTTTTCCTGAAAATAACAGCCCTTGTTATTCAGAAAGATCAGGCAGGTCTACTAAATAAAAACCTCCTAACAAGAACTGGCTTTGTTTTCTCTGTGAAAAGATCATTATACCAAATCACTCGGCCTCTGAGTTCAAAGACAGTCAAATGCAGGCCCAGCTTGAGCATTATCCACATAACAGTTTGCAAAGAGATTAATTAGCCACATTTTACATCCCCAAAATAAAGTGAGGAAGACTTTTAAAGACGATGCAACTCCTCTGTGAACAAAGATTGCATTAATCCAACCCAAATGCAAATAAAAGTTAAAATAAGAGCTACTTGCTTTTGATTGCTCTGTTTTCAGGGGACACTAAGAACTACCCACTTCTTTAATAAAACAATTAAATCTTTCTAGCACATTCCCTCCTCTCCTCCCCAAATATTTTGCTTCAGAAACATTTCTGTTCCACTCACTGCTGGGTTTTATGCTGCCTCAACACTATAACCCAGATAATAACATGGTATTATTTACTTTGTATTTAGGGGTTTTTTTTGCTATTATATATGGTAAGAGATATATTCCACCTTTCACTCCTTGTGTAGCATTCAAAATCCCTGCTGTTTCATAAATTAGATTTTCATTTGTCCAACTAAAGCTGCCCAAGCTACCAAAGGGGTCTGTGGAACTCGCTGAACTGTTGTAGCTTCCACCAATCCAATCCCCACCCAGATCAGTTCCAAATCTAATCAAACCACGCTATACCTACAGGCACCATGAGAGATTTGCCCATTTTTCAGCCAAATTCAAAGGCTCTGAACACTTCTATTTTCATTTTGAGCCCTCTGCCACCTTAAGGCACAGTCATTTTCCATGCAGGGACTGCAAGGGTGTCCCTTCAAAGCCCATTTCCACACATCTCACACAGGACACGGTGCTGCACCGGCCTCCACACGTACTAGAGGGAAACAAATGTGTGTATTGGATTTATGAGTCACCCCAATACATTTATTAAGCATTAAGTTGTGCTTTTACAACTGGTCTTCATCAAAGATATTTCATCTGTCAGCCAGAGCGTCATCTCTCCTAATGACTCACAGTGAAGACTCATCCCATTTAGCTCCATTTCACTGGCTCATCAGCCTCTTGTTCTCAAGGGGCAAAGCTGCTCTTTGCAGCATGTTCAGCCCACAGAGAAGTAGCCATTAACTCCAGCTTCTCATTAGGTAAGAATCAGCTAATCAGGACTGACCAAGAAATAACTGATGCTGTGATTTAAGGAAGGGAAGACATCTGCTTGGAATTATCCAGCCTGCTGTTTCAAAACTGATAAGGCATTTAGTGCCTTGGTGTTCCCTTTGAAGGAGGAGAAAGGATCTGGGGGATGGCTGGGAGGGTGTGCAGTCTGTTTTACCCTGGGAGGAGGAGTCCCTGGGGAGGGAACACAGGGCAAGGAAGGAGCAATGCTGTGGAGAGAAGGCAGAACCTCCCTGGAAACCACAGCAGTGCAAGCCACAGCAGACAAAAGTTCTAAGCTGTATTTGAGGGGCTGTGTGTAATGTAAAGAAAACTGTTATTTCCATGGTTCTCAGAGACTTAGCAAATGCTCAGTTGTAAAAATATCTCTACTTCCCTTTCCTAATTCCCATTCAGTTGTTGGTTTTTTTCTTATCTAATATCCAGAATAAAACTAACATCTTTATGTATCGAATTAATTTCTCCTGGAAAGGGGAACCATTGCCCTGAGTCAGAGTGGGTGTATATCTGTCCTCCTGATTAATTTGGTGAGGAAGCTTGCTTCACTTCATTTCTAAATGTCATACACAACTTTCCTGAAGCCAAAAGTGTATGTATTTTGATCAGAGCACAGGAGACATGTCTTTAGTCTTTCATTTTACAGGAAACCTGTTATAAAACATGACCTTTTCATACCTAAGCACGAGCAGAATATGCTAGGCAGATAAAATATGTAACATGATAAAGACTGCGTTGAAACTGAGCATTAACTGGGGCTGGGACTCAACATAACTCTTCCTTCCCTTGGGGAGAGCAGGAGCATCAGATAGGAGGAAGAGGACAACGTGCTTTTCCTGGCTGAAGCAACCCAGAAAGTGCAAATATGTGGGTCAGCTGAAGGAAGAGGCAGGCTCTGCTCCATCCCAGGAGGGCTGGGGAAGCACAGATTGCCAAGAGCAGTCCCATTTTGGGGGAGCATTACGGCGTGCTCAAATTACCTCCTCCACGCACAAAGCACACTGCCACAGCAGCCAGCTGCTCCTCACAGCTCCTCCACATGAACAAGGAGCAGGTAGTAAGATAAAAGCCCAGGAATAAATTGGACCAATTTCTTGCAGGAATCTGTCTGGATTACTGAGGCCAGACATCAAAGAAGGGGAAAAAAAAGCCCCCTACTGCCAAGCTTATGTTTCCATATATGTATTTCCTCCTCGCTCTTCATACAGACTCTGCTTTTTGCATCAGCCCTCTTGGCTGATATCTCAGTACTTAGTGCTCCTAACGCTGCTTTTCATCTTCTAAATGTGAACAAATTAATCCTCGAGGCTCTGCTGGAGGGAAATGAAATAAATAAATGAACAAACACTGTGATCCCTCCTTCCCTCTGGATGGTGGGAGGTGACCCAGCCTGGACAGCTCTGCAGGACGGGGTGGGTTTGTCCAGCAGAGCCTTCTGCCACCCTCCACAGTGCTGAGAAACTGCTCTGTCACTTGGAAAGGAACTGACATTTTCTGGAAAGAGTCTCAGATTTAACATCCAGGAAAGTATCTGCTTCTCCTCTGAGTTCAGCCCTATACAGGACATTCTTGTCCTTATGTACCTTTCCTTTGGCTTTGTCTCCCTTTCTCTCTCAACCTTCTTTTCTTTTTTCATTCTGATTCTATCTTTTTCTTTCCTTCTTTTAATTTTTTTTCAGAGGCCAAGCTCCCCATGGTAGCTGCAGGGGCCCAGCTGTTGCAGCAAGCAGCCCTGCAGACATGCCTGCTGCCTGAGTCACACACAAATGGAACAGAAACCCTTACATCAGTGGGGCTGGATCCAATCGTGCCCAAGGAAACATCCAGGAATCACACTCTTCTCCTGATGCTCCTCTCTCCTGCTTTCCCTGGATTTAGGGAGAGAGGAGGACCCCAGTATTTTCAGACAGGGGGGATGTGCACAGTGGCCACCTCAGCTGCACCCCTGGCAGAAAAGAAATGCTTGATGTGCCTGTGGAAATTCATACACACCTGGAAATCCCTCTCAAAGCAGTTTTGGGAAAGGGCACAAAAAAGAGAAAACAGAGAAGAAAAAAGAAAGAAAGAAGAAAAGAAGAAAAAAAGATCAAAGAGAGACAGGTTAGACTGAAATTTTTGTGGAAGTTCCTGCACTCAGTTCCTGACTGAGATTTGTAAAGGAAACTAAGGTATGGACTCCTGATGAGAACAGGATGACAAGTTTCTTCTTAGGCCCTTAAAAAAATCCCTACACTCAGTTCTTCAGAAATGTTCATTCTTTTAAGGCTTTGGGAATGTAAAAGCATCTCACCAGGACCTCAAAACACAGACCACTTGAGACAGAATGGGGGGGGGGAAGAAAAAAACATCCTGGACTTTCATTGATTTAAACTCCATGCCCACAGCATGCCAAACCTTAGGATTTAAGCACCACTGTGTCAATATTATCAGGGGTTTGCTTTGGTTGGCTTGTTGGGGATTTTTAAACCTGTGCTAGAGCAGAAAAAACTTGAGGACGTGAATCTTAAGGATCAGAACAAATAAGAGAAAAAACACCTGAAATATCTGCATGTTTGGTTGGGTTTTTTTGTGTTGCAATTTTTTGTCCCAGTTTGTTCTGACATGAACACACATCACCAGGATGTGGGGCATTCTCCTGCTGCTGCTGCTGCTGCTGCTGCTATCTCCTGAGTGTTACATCTGGCATCCAGAGAAAATCCTAGGAAAACTCAGGGAAGGAACAACTGACTGAAACTTATAATGATGGAATGGTTTGGGATGGAAGGGACCTTAAAGAACATCCAATTCCACGCCCTGCCATGAGCAGGGACACCTCCCACCAGCCCAGGGTGCTCCAAGCCCCATCCAACCTGGCCTTGGACACTCCCAGGGATCCAGGG
>JAWWTY010000158.1:33186916-33199354 GCA_035222235.1 Margarornis squamiger
ATTCCCTGTGTCCTGTCCCTCCATGCCTTGTCCCCAGTCCCTCTCCAGCTCTCCTGGAGCCCCTTTGGGCACTGGAATGGGCTCAAGTTCTCCCTGGAGCCTTCTCTTCTCCAGGCTGAACAATCCCTACTCTCTCAGCCTTTCCCCACAGGAGAGGTGTTCCATCCCTCTGATGATCTTTGTGCCTCCTCTGGACTTGCTCCAACAGACCCATGTCCTGGTTCTGAGGACCCCAGAGTTGGATGCAGCACTGAGTGAACCACAACACAAACAGGTGCCAAGAGCACCAGTAACCTGACAGACAGAAAGTCCATCTTGTCAAATATAGGTGTTTAAAGGAAGTTGAGATGCTAGGAATGGAGAGTGTGTGCCAGAAAAATGCCACTAGACAGCAAAAGAAGACAAATTCAAGACTCACTGGACATACTGTCACGTATTTGCTCTTATTCAAAGACACTGGACCCCTGGGACTGAGCATCAAAGTAGACTCTGAGCAACCTGGTCCACTGGAAGGTGTCCCTGCCCATGGCAGCAGGTTGCAACGAGATGGTCTTTAAGGTCCCTTCCAACCCAAACCATTCTGTGATTCCACAAAAATATCTAATAGTAAAGTCATTAAAAGCAGGCTCAGCCTCAATTCTGACTTGAAAACTCATTAACAGTCCTCCCTGTGTTTCTGAGGCCAGAGAGCAATATCCACAAACATTTCTGAAAAGTTGGAGGATCCTCTTGGTTTTGGCCTGACACCTTTACATGTGTTGTGAGAGGGTGATCAAACAGCCCAGGCGGCGCTGGGGCACTGATGGAGCAGAGCAGAATTCAGCCTTTCCCCTTGCCAGCAACAAACTGAACAAACCCAACAGCAAAAGGATTCTGAAACCTGCCCAAGGAGCAGATATCAGGAACACGTGAGGAACCCTCGGGAGGTTTGTCAGCAAAGCCTGGGTCCAGCTGGACCCACCCGACCTTCTCCTGCCAACCTGCAGGACCACGCGATGCTCCGGCACTCCTGGGCTGGACTCGGAGTATCAGCAGATTACAAGGCTTCCAGAAAGTTGTTTTCCTCTCTTGTCTCCCCCCTAATTATTAATTTAAGCTCCTAGATGATTGCATTTTGCCTGTGTGCTCGTTATCACGGCCATAGGCTGACCCCAGCCTGCTCACACAGGGAGGGAGCACACATTCCTGTTTCCTCATAGCCAGCTCTTCTCCGACCTCTCTGCTCAGCAGTGCCAAAGGGAAATGCTGAAAACCTCACACTCTGCACTGCAGAGAGAGATTAAAACATAGTTCTGGAAGGACTGTATTCTACTGCTGCAGCATATTCAGAGAGCAAAACCTAAAGCAGGCTAATTCTTTATTAAATGGATTGCAGCAGCAAGTATATTTGCCTGTTATTGTTGTATCTTTAATTGGGAAATCCAGCTCTAGGATTGCTCTGACTGGCAGGCAGTGAACAAGCAAAACCTTGTGTTAACTTACTTCAAAGCTGTCACCTGATGAAGCTCTGGAAACTCAGGGAAACACTGGTGCAGAGAGAACAGGGCCTGTCCTACCCATCAGCCTCATTTCTTTTTGCTGTGTGAACAAGCTGTGCAGTTCTGTGGAACACACAGAAATGTGTAAACTTCCCATATTTCAGTTTCCCCAACGAGAAAGGGGACCCTTCCCTCAGTCCTTTACACACACCCAGGCTACAGAGCAGCACTGGCTTTCCTGGCCCCACAAATGCCCCCAGAGCCAGGGTTTGGGCTGCGAGGAGGACAGAGTCCTCTCTTCCCTCCAGGGCACTTGGCACAGCCCCAGTGTCCTGCTTTTTTATGGGGCATTGGAAGAGAAAAAGCTTGACCATGGTAGAGATTATGACATTCAGCCACAAGAAGATCTCATAAATACAAATTCCAGACTTTTTACCCTCTCCACTTCCAGCATCTTATATCAGGATATAAATATCTTCTCTCCCTGTTCCTTTCTTTTGGTGTGTGTATGGAAGGAGCTGGAACTCTTTATGTTTATGTGGGTTGGAACTCTGTGATCTTTAAGGTCCCTTTCTACCCAAGCCTTTCTATGATTCTGTGATTCTAAAGAGAGAAAGACCAAGAAAGCAGCAGTTTCTCTCCTAATGGACACACACAGCTCCAAAATGACACAGCCAAAGGTAGTCCCAACCACACATTTGCCAATACCAGCCTGTGCTCATTCTCAATCACGGAACAAATCATGGTATCTCTCAATGCCCACCCTAAACATGCCATCCTTATACCAGAAAAATGTGGCAAATACCTGTCTCCCTAGAGCCACAGATTGCTCATTCCTGTAGCCGTGGTAGCTGAACCTTCACATTTCACTGTGATTTAGACCATTTGACTGTTGCCATTACAGAAGGGAAAAGCTGCTGCTTCCATTAAAGTGAAACTTTTCCTACAATTATAGTGAAATCCCAACTGTCAGCTCCCTCTGAAATGCTGCAGTACAGCTGCCAGCCCCAGCCCTTGCAGATAAAACAGGCTGAGGTCACAGTTTTCTGGCAAAGTTACAGCACAGAATTATAATAGCAAGTATATTCTGACAGGTCCCAGTTCTCTAGTTGGGCTTTGTTTGTTTAGATTTGTTTCCTTTCTGCCTCTTTCAAAGCCATTGATTCTACATAAGCATGTCAATTCATTAACAAATCTCGTCAGCTATTTTCTTTGGCTCTGCAAATGGGTTGTTTCCCTGCAAAATTAATCCAGCTCCAATGTCACTGGAACACCAATCAGGGCTCCTATTCACAAAGGTCAGGCAGAAAAGAGGACAGAGCAGCTCCTTTTCTTTTAACCACAACAAGAATACAAAATATTTCTGAGCCCTAAAGCCTCACTGGAACATGTCACACCAGCACTGAGCATGGGGATGGCTATTGCCTGGTTTCCAGCCCAGGGAATGCTGCTGGAGCCTCCTCAGTCCTGGAGCTGAGCTGCCAGAGTGACCTCCAGCACTGGGCCATTCCATCCCAACACATCCTGGGCACTGTGTCTCCATGTAGAGGTTGTAAATGTGCAAGGGGGACAGTCAGAGATGATCTAAACCTCTGGGGATCTCTTGGATCCAATGGGATTTATGGGATAAGATGGAGACTTATACCATGGCCTGAGGTGGATTTTGTCTCCTGATAAAATTGAAGAATTTTTACTGGGGGAATAAAAGGCAGCAATCTAACCTCATATATTGCCTTTTTTATATTGCTTTGTTAAGGCTATGCTATAAACCTGACAAAAAAGAGCATAAAGTTATGGGGAAATGAATAGTGAATTCAGCTTCTCTAAAATATTCGAGCTTTCTCTTTCCATTTCCACATTCCCATGGACAATGTCAGTGGCTCATCAGCCACAACCACAGAGATCTCACCCTCACTGCTCCCTCTGCAAAGCTGGACAACGATGTCCCAGCATGAGGAGGCTGTCCAGGACACACCTGGGATGGTGGGGATCTCCTCAGGGCATCCTTCATGCTCACCCTGACATGCCCTCCACTTATCTCAGCCTTTTATCTCTCCCTTCTGCAGGCTCGGGTACATGCAGGAGTCAGCAGTGAAAAAGCTCTCCAACATCTGTTCAGAGTTACAGTTCTTTGACATTCATAATTATGACCTTTGTCAGCAGATCACTTAAGCATGAAATTAATTTTGAAAATCAGTAATTCCACTGACTTTACCTGGATTACTCACATGTTTAAAGTTAAAAGGACACTTAAGTGCTTTGCTGTATACAGACCTACTCCTGACAGAGTGTCAAACGTTTCCAGTCCCAGGAAAACAGCCAGTAGCACATACTGGTGCTCTCCCCAGCCCAGATCTCATCTTGCAGGGGTTCTCCTGCACTGACACCATCCTGAGCCTGCTCTCCTCCAAGACCCACATGCTGCAATCAGCTTTAAAGGAATATATATGTGCATATATTACTGTCCCTTGCCCAACACAAGAGCATCAGTATTACTGATGTAATGCACAGCAGCACAGTCAGCTGCTCTGAAAAGTGCTTTATTTTGCAGCTGATCGATGATTTGCTGATTCTGGAAATCTCTCCGTATGACAAGTGTTTCTAAAACATTTAAGGTACTACAGAGCTTAAGGTTCTCAAGAGTGCAATCATCTTTTGCAACTAAATCATAGTAAGAAATGTACTTGCAACGTGAACCCTCAGATTTTCTGCCCTTGACAAATTGAATTCACCACAAATAATTTCGGTGTTGCAATTACGGACGGGCAGTGCCTGGCAATTAATCACCGAAGTATTCAATGAACACACACAAAAGTAATTTTAACAGCTGCAAGCCATCGAGAAGATTTCAAACCCCAAACTGTGAAGTCAGGTACCAGTAACTCTTCCAGAAGGAACTAAGAACATCTTGCCCAGTACATATGAACACATCTTGCTGAGTCTGAATATCAGCAAACACCAAACTGACATGAACTCTTTCCATAGATAACAGATGGTTTAACACATCTCTCCCCGCTTGGGGTTGCCTAATGCATCTGAATCATGGTTTGAAATATAACTCAAGGTTTGGAAAATCTCTAAGGTTTTCAACAAATGGAGTTTCATGTCAAGACTACTCAAAGCAGCTGTTCCTCCTAACCATGGAAAGTCACATCCAGGTTTTTTTTGCATGACCCAATGCAGAAATTATGTAATTTAGGGGTCTCATCCACCTCCACTCCCCCCATTCTCCAAGGAATAATATGCTTTACATGAAACCACAGTAAAATAACAACACAAATATCAGAACTTCATATGTGCTGCTACTTATCACTCCAGAAAAGGAGCATGTGTTTATGTCTCTGCCTGCAGTCCATTGATTTAATGGCCACTGCACTGCTCAGCACATTCCACACCAGCATCAGGAAGATGGAGACAGGGTATGTGGTCACACCTGCAGCCTTGGAGATTCCCAGGAAGCGGGAACACAAACACCTCTCCCCCAGGTATGGGATGACCTGCTCACACCCTGGAGTCCAAAACCTCCCAGGTGCAGTCTGGCCCTGCTGCCACCAGTTGTTTTTCCCCACATTTGCTCTGCAGAAATGCATTCTCTCATGTCTCCCCTGGGTGTTATTTTTCATTCCATGACCCTGCAGACCCCGGAACAAGCAGGGTGTCCATGCTGGTTGTTTCACAAGGGGCCTCTCCTCCTCTGCCACCACTTTTCTCTCTGTGCCAGTGACAATGTGCCCAACACCACCATTGCAGGCAGAAGAAACACAACCACCAACTCCCACAGACAAGCCCAGAGGCCTTGGCATTGTTTTCCCTGGGAGCACAGAGCAGTTCTGCAGGCCAGTGCATGGGCTTATTTGCAGAAGCAGGTGCTACACTGACCTACACATGCACACCCCAAAAATATTCTGCCTGGACTTGCAACACTCAGAGCCTGCAAATCAAAGCCAGGAATGCTGGAGAAAAGGGAGAAATGATTTTGCAAAACCACGACCAACTTGTTCTGTGGTTTGGCATCCCTGAAATGCACCGTGTGCTGCAAATGCCACAGACAAGACTAATTGCACTATCCTACAACACTGCCCAGGAGCTTCTGCTGAGATGAGGAACCTCACGTTGTTAACAGCACACACAACTCTTCCAGCAAGCAAATCTTCTGGTGGACACCCCAATAAACTGAAGAAATAACCCTAGTTTACCCCAGGAAAACTAAAAAGTACTCCCTGATAAATGCTGTATTTCTTAAGGAGCAGATCTCAACATCTCCCACTCCAGTCAGACAGACAGATGCCCACAGAGGTAATTTACTGCTCTTTCATGTCCTGCATTAAAGTGGTGCAGATTAGATCTCACCACCTTCTAAACCTGACCTTGTGACAGGTACAGGGGGGTTTGCTGTGTTCAGCAAGGCCTGTATTAACAGTTTTATGTTCTTTTAATCGCTGACATGGAATGTAAATAGTTTCCTCAATCGCTGCATACTTCCCATTCTTGAAGGAAGGCACACCCTTTGACAAAGATTAAGGGAATATAAAGTTAAACCCCTGTTTACTGAAGGAATTAAATCCTCCTCTAGTTACTGGAACAGAGCAACCTATGCATGGGGGATCTACACACCCTTCAAGGACAGGTTCCAAACAACTAAGGAGCATGAAAAATAATAGAAAGGAGGCTCAAGACTCTTGATGTTGAACAATAAAGTGAACTGGAATTTATCACAGCTGGGCAATGTTAGGGTTCATCCAAATGACTGAAAATAAAAAGCCTTGCTTTACTACAGAGGACTAAGGAGGTGTCCTGTTGTTTTCCACTGAAGGTGTCCACCCCCAGCCCGAGGCAGCACAGACCTGACCTCCCCTGGACATTTGCTTTCCCAGGCACATTCCCTCCTCTTAACACATCAAAGTGCATCACTGGCCTCTATAGGCTCTGTATTACACTAAAAAACCACCTTGGTGGCTTTTATTCCCCAGCAGGGAAACCTACAGCACACGCAGGGCCTTGGGAACATGCAGAAAAAGTTTTCCCTGGGTTGGGAATGATCTTTGGTTTTCCTTGGACAAACAGCACATCGTTGTCTTGGTCTGGATTCCCACAATATACTCTTGAGATTCTCTCAGAGGAGAAGCACTTGTGGAGTAGACTAAGACTTGGATGACTTTTTCCATTTGTCATGGACTTCCAGAGAAGTGACTTCATCTCTGGATGGTTCTGTATCCTTGTAAAAGCTCTGCTGGGGTCCTGCCCATGGGACCATGTCTACAGCATTCCCTGTATCCCTCTCTGAGAACTTATGGGCATGAGGGGAGTTGTCAAGAGCTCATGGAAGAAGATGCACACAAACCAGGGCTCATGGGCCTCTTGAACAGCACAAACATCCCATCATCAGCCCCTTGCCAGCAAACCCAGGGAGCTCCTGCTTAAAATTCCAGCAGGGGTTAAGCCCAAGTGCTTGACTCATCTTCCCCGAGCAGATGCCCATGGGTACTGCATGGAGCAAATCATGCTTGCAGGCAGCCTCAGGAGGGATAGTCGTCCAAAGAAATTTCCAAAGACTGAAGGATTTTCCACATTATTATAAATAAAAGGGCTTACCACAGGAAAGGAGGACAAATCCAAATCAAATACACAGGAAAACTCAGAGAGGCAACATGTCCATTTTCAGCCCCACATAAATGCAGACAACCATAGAGATTCTTGCTCTATCAGCAATGTGCAAACACACAGACTCCAAACTGGAACAAAACTCTCTTGCTAGGGGTCTGTTTAAAAGGGACCAGCAGCAAAACTGGGCCCAGGTTGGTTTTAAACCATCAATTTTAAAATTATAACCCTCCTTTGAGGGCCTGGAGTACAAAGTGAACACGCAGCAAGGGTACGGTACTTACTCATTCCTCTCCAAATCGAGGACGAGATGTTTGCTTTCAGCTTGAATTACAAACTGCAGCAGTGCTGGGTGATCCTGAAAAAGGAAAACAGAGTTGGTTGAGTGCAAACCCAGAGCCCATCATCCTGCACCCAGCCCTGATGGAGAGCTGGACATATCATGGAACCTCAGAATGGTTTGGGTTGGAAGGGACCTTAAAGAACATCCAGCCCCACTCTCTGCCATGGGCAGGGACACCTTCCAGCAGCCCAGGGTGCTCCAAGCCCCGTCCAGCCTGGCTTTGGACACTTCCAGGGATCCAGGGGCAGCCACAGCTTCTCTGCCCACTCTGTGCCAGGGTCTGCCCACCCTCCCAGGCAAGGATTCCTCCCCAATATCCAGGTTAAATCTACTGTCTCAGCTTAAAGCCATTCCCCTTGTCCTATCACTATTTGCCCTTGCCCTGTCCTCTCCATATAAAGGCATAACCACATCAAACACTAAAATAATCTCTTTTTAATGCTCAGTCTTGCTGTATTGATTTTTAAAGCAAGGTGCAAGTGATGAGGTTGGGGCTTTGCATGACCATTTTCAGTTTAAGAAATCCCTGTCCAAAGCCAGAGCCTCCTGCACTAAGGGCACACTCAGCAGGGTGGCTCTGGCACAAATGCTTTTCCCTTAAGGCTGAGTATTCCAAATATTCCCATGCAGAACTGCACACAGATCTAAGACCATCATGAAAACTAAACAGAAAAGTACAGTCATGTTGATTGTTTTTTTCTATAAACAGATAGTACAGTCATGTTGATTGTTTTTTTCTATAAACAGATAAACAGCCAAATATTTTAAGATGCATTTCAAACTTTTCATAAGGCATAATTAAGTTGTAGCTTAGAAGGAAGAAGAAGTGGTGTTGGAGCAATTAGAATCATAGGCTATCCACAAGGATCATCAAATCCAAAAAATGTGCATTATCAGTAGAAATACAGCCAACAATGTTACCAAGTATGTCTGATGAACAATAGACCAAGTATTTAAACATATACAAGTATTTAAGAGAATTTTCTAAACAAGTCACCAACAACAGGGCACAAAGAATTCCCAGCTGTACTGAGCAGGGATCAGGACACCTGGATTGCACTGTCAGCACCATCATGACTGTGTGCAATCTTCACACTGCCCTTCCCCTGATTAGAGAACAAGTTCTTTTCCATCTCCGGTATCCCAAGGATATCCATTCACTTCTTTTGGAAGCTGTGGGAGAGGGTCTGGAACAGCAGAGGCTCAGCTGCCTGCAGAGAGGGGCAGTGCCCCTCCAGAGGCTCTGCAAACTGCTGTTCAAAGGGGAAGGCACAGTTTCCAATGTGCTGCTTACCCTTCATCCCAAAGACTCGACTCACATATATTTTAAGACTGTATACACTTAACTTACATTTCATTAAACAAACTTACTGGATTGGGCGACAGGATTTCCCCCTTTGAAATTCCAGCAGTAGCTCAATAAATCAGTTGTTCCTCCCTGCACTCGAGATGCTGTTCTGGAGATTTATGGCAGCCGATTGCAGGATAATTTTAGGGTTCTAGTATTTAATTGATTTATTGGGAAATGTGTCTGAGTTGGCGATTGCTCTGGCGGGGCCTCGCTGGAGCCCTGGCTGTGACAGCCAGAGCATCCCACCCACAGACTGCAAGGAGTTTGAAATGACTTGAAAAATTAGAGATGTTGATTAAAAAGTCGAGCTATTGGGAGGCTGTCACAGACTAAAGAGAATTGTTGGAATAGAAAAGAGCTGACAAGTCTCAGGCACAGGCTGTGACTGAGATACCATTGCCTTCTCCCAGTGTCCTGCCCCAGCGCTCGTGCAAATTCAAACGTGCTTTCCCAGCAACAAGATTGAAATTCTGCTTCTCTGTGAACTCTGCAGAAACCAGATCCCGCTAGAATGCTAAATAAATGCTTCAGACTATCCCTGGCACTCTGCAAACACATGGGAGTCATTTATTGGCATGAATATTTAGCAGCAGTGTTGATTACGACTTTAATATTAGTGCATTGCTTCCAAACCCCGTAAGATATACAGACTATAGAGTTTGGAGGGAGTAAAACACAATTAATTACAATATAACACAGTAAATAATTAAGATATTGCAGTGGCACAAATGGATTCTTTTCAGCTGAAGGCCCTCAGTTAATATGTAAATGGCAACTATGTTTATTCATGAGTTCACAGTGGTACTTATTTGACAGTCAATGGCAGTCAGTAAGTTGCAAAGTTAAAAAAGCAGCTGCAGAATAGAACAGGCTGTTACAAGACAAAATCATCTCTCAGAGAATTCCTAAAGCTGGAACTTCTTCTTCTGGAGCACAATAATGGCCCCAGTCAGGATGCTGGATTGCTTTGCACAAGACCCAAGTTCAGAATCTTGCTTTACTATCGATTTTTCTTTCACACAAATCGCTCGTTTCCTCCTTTTCCATGTGGCAAGAGATGAAATTATGCTTTTTCTTATTCTGACTGCAATTCATAAGCATAAATACAGTAAAAATGACCCACTGCTCGGGTGTGATGGTGACTAGAAACACACAAACACTTAAAATCGTAAATTTCTCCAGTTAAAGGAAAATAAATGCCAGTCAGAAAGGCCATTTCAGGTTTGTGTTTTGCTTTTTTCCTCCCTTTTCTTTAAATGCATCCACCTGTGAAGCAAACTCAGATATTTTACTTTCTTTTTTTGCAGTGGTGGTGGATTCCCCCCTGAAGTATTTGCACGGTTCTGCTGCAAAACCTTTAAAGCTCATTTTGCAACCCATGCAGCTCCGTGACACCGTCCCCTCACCACCAACATTTTCAGAACTCAGCTGCAGGATGAAATGGGAAGGACCATAAATACAGATATTGGATCTCTGCTCTGTGTTTTCCTTCTGCAATAATCAAAAAAGCACATTGGGAGGGCACAGTCTCTCCTGCTCAGGATATTGCACAAAGAGCCACTTCTTATAAATCTTCCTCAAGCACCACAACAAATGATTTCTGTGCTGATACCTCAATTTATTCCCACCTTGGTCCCTTTAAAATTACCAACAGTGAAAGCCAAGTGAACCTGAGGAGAGCAGCATTATCTAAACCATAATGACAATTTTGTGCAGTTCTACCTTCTTTTCTCTACAGACTGATGTTTTCTAGTTCTTTCGACTCTTAACCTGCAGTTTGCTGTTTGCTTTTTGGCAATGTTTTTTTGTGGCACAGGACAAGATTTCATCAATGCACACAAGCTGTTCCCTGATGTCCTAAGAGGCAGAGCTGACTTCAGGATAATTAAAATAGGACTCGGTTCTACTTCCTTTCTTAGTTAGAAGATTTACTTCCAAAATTTACATCAAATTGTATCAATGGAACAGAAAAAGCATTTTCCTCCTTAATTTGCTCCTTGCTTGCTTTCTAGCTGAAGGGGTTTAGTTTGAATTGGCATTTGTGACACTTTATTTCTGAAGGAAATTAGTGAAACAGTCAAGGTCAAGCAAGAATTCTCACTGATAAAGCAGATTTAAAAAATAGTGACTCACTACCTGAATAACCATCAGTTGGTGAGACAGTACTCTGCTTCTGAGTCAGAACAGTTTTCTAGTTTAACCTGGTTTTTAAGTACAATGTTTTTTCATTTTAAATCACAATGATCTTCAGATCTTCATACAGAAAGAGGACAGGAAGGATGGTTTGGGGGTTAAGGGGTTCCACTGTGAACATGGAGATGGTCTTGGGACTCCTCTCTAATAATCCTATGATAACCTCAAAATAATCAGCTTTTATTTCTGAAATACCAGCAAGCACCCATTTGGATTTGTTCACCCTGATGGGATGCTCATTCTGGAAGTCGAATACAAAGTAGTCTCTGAGCATGTTTTTCTGCCCAGTAATCAAGGAAATAGTCTTAATTATTGCTGGGTCATCCCTTCCTTTGGGCTGGGCACTTGGGACCTGCTGGGCTCACACTGCAGCTTTTCCCCTGGGACTGGTGGGGTGGGAGGGAACACTGCAGCCCATTTGTTGTGTTTGAGGAGGCAGAAAACTGATCAAATGGACAGTCCTAACACATATATCTTTGCAGCTTCCTCTCTGTAAAAGAGATTTTATTGGATTAAAATACATAAGTTAGACCAGCATGTACACCTTTAAAAACCCCCACATTCTAGCAATTACATAACAGAAATAAATGGAATATCCACAGACAAGAGAAAGAGAGAAAATGAACCCAAACCAGCAGCATTAATTCATTTGGAAACAGAAATGCATTATCAGCTGTGTCTGATGTCCAAATCCAGAGAACAAAGACCAGCACAAGAAACAGAACCAAAAGGGATGGTTTTGTTTCTCTGGTTTCAAAGTTTTAAATTATATCCTAACAGGGGAAACTGAAATAGGCAGGTTTGTTTAAGCCAACAAAGTGGTTTCCAGAGCTGTTATTAACTCTGCTATAGCCAACCTTGCAGCAGGGTCAAATCGACCTACGCCCATATAATTCTGTCCATGCCAGGTCACAGATGGCATGAACTGTCCTGGCAAGTCACTGGTGGGACACTCCCGGGCTGAAATGGGTCAAAATTGGCAAGATAGCAAGGAAAAAATATAATTATGAGGAGAACTATGGGTTGCAATTAGTTGTCTGTAACGAGGCTCCTGACAATGAGCATGGAGCAAGATAAAAATGCAGCAAAACCTCATGGACTGTCACATTTCATAATTAGTTGCCTGGGCTTTGGTTTGAAGAGAAACAGAGAAATCACAAGTCAAACAAGTATTTAAAAACCCAGAGTCTTAGAGTGTGCAAAAAGCACTGTCATTTACTGCAAGGAGACGACCCACTTTGGAGAGACCCTGCCTGGAGAACTGTGTCCAGCTCTGGGGACCCCAACAGAGCTTGGACACGGAGCTTTGGAGCAAGTCCAGAGGAGACACAAAGATGATGAGGAAGATGGAGCCAGGCTGGGAGAGCTGGGGGGGGCTCACCTGGAGAAGGGAATGCTCCAGGGAGACCTGAGAGCCCCTTCCAGTGCCTAAAGGGGCTCCAGGAGAGCTGGAGAGGGACTGGGGACAAGGG
>JAWWTY010000158.1:33200252-33219046 GCA_035222235.1 Margarornis squamiger
TGGGAGTGTCCAAGGCCAGGTTGGACGGGGCTTGGAGCACCCTGGGCTGGTGGGAGGTGTCCCTGCCCATGGCAGGTGGGGGGAAAGAGATGAACTTTAAGATCCCTTCCAACCCAAACCATTGCAACATTCTGTGATCTTATTTACTTTCTCCTTCTATTCTCCTGAAAACAGAAATTCCACACAAAAACCAGAAAGGGTCATAAGTTCATGTTATCTCTTCAGCAGAGCTCTGGAAATTAAGGACTTTTGAGATATGTCAGATAGTTACATTCCACACCAATGCAGATGGTTTTCTTGCATCACAAGAGTTAACAGCAGGAATTAGAAATCACATAACTGAAGAAAAAGCACATCATTTCCAGGAGGGATAAATTCTATGCCATTTTCTGTTATCTGTATGAAAATACCTTTTATTTCCCTTATTTATCACACATTGACATTCTGTGTTGGTGCCTTCACAAGCTAAAAGGTGTATTTATAGGTGTCAGATCTGTGGGCTGATTCTATTCCTCTACTATCTATATTATACAACGAAGGAAAAGCTGGGAAATCTATAAGAAATAAAGCCACTTAGGGAATCTTACCATGGTAACTGGAATTCAATCCAAGAAATGCAAGCTGTCTACAAAGTATATACATTTAAGACAATTGCAACCTGCAACAAACCCTATCAATTGCACGCAGCGCTTTTAAATCAATAAATATTTCTTATTTTTCTTTTGGCTTTAGTTTCAAAGCGATCACAAAGGGCAACGTTTCCTGCAAACACCTCCAAAACCCAGTGATATTTCATGTGGACATGAAAAGTATAAACATTTAATTCTGCAGGTTCCTGAGGGCAGGGAATTCAGCTGTGCTTCCCTTGCTGTCAGATGACAGGGCTGGATCCCTGTGGCTGCATCTAATGAGCAGCAACTCAGAGAACACACTATTTTGCACTTGTTTTTTTCCCTTTAATGCCTTTGCAAAGACTCACAGCCCCTTAACAAATTGGCTCAGCCAGTCCAATAATGGAGGAAACCAAAGAACTTCCAAGTTTCTCCCCAAGTTTATTTTAAAGCGATTCTTTGAAAATAGAATGATTATACTTTTTGCTTTCTTGCTGACTGTACAAATAGATGTAAGATTCCTCTATCTGCAAAGCACAATAGCTAAATTTATTTTCCTCTTCTTGTTTTCCCACCCTCTTTTCCTTAACTCCTACTATGGCAAATCAAGCTGCTGCTTGGAGATAGTAGGGCTGTTCCACCCTCTCCTTTTTCTGCTCCCTATGCTGCCATATATCTATATATAATAGGTTTCAGATAGATAGATAGATAGACAGACTGACTGATAAAGATATATTTTTATATATATAAATAAGTATTTATATAACCTGCTGCCCACCACACAACACAACACATTGCACGTGAGGTCCTAAATGGATCAGCAGCTTTCCTGCCCCTTCCCTGACTTCCTTTCAGGAATCCAAGGATGGTTTCAGTTGGAAGGGACCTTGAAAGACCATCTAGTCCAACTCCCCTGCAATGAGCAAAGATGACAGAAAACCCCACCATGGAGCTTATGGGATGTGCATGAAATACAGCAAGAGGACAGCCTTGGGAATGACCCTAATTTAGGCATAAGCTAAAAAGATTTTCACTTAAAATGGAAATTATAAATGTTTCTGTGTGCCAGTCCCAGCCTCTGGCCATCAGGTTGTTTGGCTGAAGGTCCTGTGAACCTCCATAAAGGGCTATTTAAATTAACAGCTCCTTGCTCACTGTTGGTGTCCCAGGATCCCTCTCCAGAGTTAAAAATTCAAGCAAATAACATTCAAGAAAGAGGAAGCCCAGAAGTTAATTGTGCCAGACCAAAATCAATAAAATTACACAGCTCTAGCTCACAGTTTCCTGGTTTCCATGCAGAAATACAAAGCTAATGACAACTCTGGGAAAGGGAAAGCTGCATTCTTTCTGCGAGATATTCCTGATTTACATGTTCTAAAAAATCAAAGAATAACCTTGCTAAAACATGTTCAAAATGTCATAGCACTAAGGATCAACTATTTCAGGAGCAAATCCAAAATAACCAGTGTGATGTTTAAAAGAAATTTGTGTCTTCTGAGGCTGAGTTGTTACGTTGTGAATTTATTCGGTGTCAGTGAAAAGTCAGGCATTAAAAGTGAATTCCACCTTTATGCCATATTTTAATTATCAGGCACTGAGGTTGTACTGAAACATATTTAGGTGCATTTGACCAGCTAAAAAGGGATTAACAGAAAATTCTCAGCTTCGTACTTTAAAAAAAAAATAAAATAAAAAAAATAAACCACATTCTTTCTGTCTTTTTAATTAAATCTAAGCAGTGCAAATAGAGCAGCCTTGGTTTTTACAGCAGCTCTCCAATGATCCTCTGAACTATATCAGTTAAAAAAATAGGGCAAAATCAATACTCCCTTTGCAGGACAAACTTCGCAACAAGAAAACCTTTCAAAGATTCCTGAGAACAAGCTCGGAGAACAAACATGAGTGAATTATGAAAAGGGGGACTGGCCTTGGCAATGCTTTGAAAGAGTGAGCTCTGTGATGCTCGGGCCCAGGATGAGGTCCGGGAGAAGGATGCCACAAAGCAGCCAGGATGGGGCATGGGAGCTCAAGGTGTGCCCTTGCAGCAGGGTGGGTGCAAACCAACCCAGAGCAACATTTGGTGTGTGTCCATCACACCTCCCTGCAGGGAGCCTGCTCCGCATCTGGGAGAGGGTGATCCGTCAGATCCGCGGATCACGAGGGAAAGAAGAAAGGGAAATGCACCAGCAGATGGTTTGGGCTAATGGACACGACTGCACCAAACTGTGAACTCGATTTTGTATTAAGAGCAACCAATAAAAACAATAATAATAATAAAATATGCGTGCTTTCAGTCAGCTCTCGTTTGTTGGGGTGTATCCCAAACAGACCCCCCACCATGTGCTGCCTGCCATCCCTGGAAAGGGCTATGTCCACAAAGCTAAGGCCACCCACCAAATTTTGTCACCCAGGTACTGGTGTGACTTCATGGCGGGCAGGGCTTCCTGCCCAGCCCCAGTACAAGGGGCAGCACCTCAGCTTGGAGCAGTGCTTTTTAACCCAAGCCTGATGGGAGGGTGTGTTGGTTGCTGTCACATTCCCTGAAGGGGCTGGAAAGAGCCCTGTGACCCTGGGCAGGAGCTTCAATGCACCAATGGACTCTGGAGTTTTTGGAAGACCTGCAAATATAAAGATTTTCTAATAGTAAAAAAATATTTAAAAAAAAAGACAAAAAAAGGACTTACTGAAGAGTCTGCCTGCTTAAAAAAATGAGTCCTCCCTACATTGCTTTCCTTACTGTGTTCACAGAACCACAGACTGGGTTGGGTTGGAAGGGACCTTAAAGCCCATCTTGTTCCACCCCCTGCCATGGGCAGGGACACCTTCCACTAGCCCAGGTTGCTCCAAGCCCCGTCCAACCTGGCCTTGGACACTTCCAGGCACATTGCCCCAAAAGGTTAACATAGAAATACCCTGTAAGTTTCTGGGGGAGTGTTTGAGTGGGCTTATATTCAGAACCAGCAACTAGATATGACACAGCCCTAGAGATAGATGTGAGCAGCTTGTGGCAGCTCCTGCTCCTGGCACCCCCTGCACTGTCAGGTCTGCTCATGGCAGCTTTTAACTATCCCCTGTGCACAACAATGGGCCACTCCCTTAGAAGGATGTTTAACACCTGAAAACTTTATGCCCAACATCAGCCATTCAAAACCAGCCCAAAACCTGACACAGGAGTGAAACAACCTGGAATTTGCTCAAAGCAAACCCATAGTCATTATGTGGTATTTACACTGCACGTATGAATCACAACTGCTCGCTCTGCTATCAACCAGATGGGAGCAGAAAGTGCCTCTCTGTCGGAATACATGATGTGCTGCTTAAACAATGCTTGGTGGAGGGCTGGGCAAGGCAAACAAACAGGCCTGCTCCAGAGGAAATTGTTACAGAGCAAAACTTAATAGAGTTGGCAGGGAGGAAGCAACTGCAGAGGGTCTGGGTAGCCTTAGTTATGGAACAGAACTCATTGCAATGTGGGTAATTAGCATGTGAATGAACAGCTGTTGATATTTGCCAATTTAAAATGTACGTGAAATTCTTCGAGGACTGTGCTGGGGAAATTTAGCAGTTTGGGTTCTGCCATGCATTGCTTGAAAAGTAAAATTCCCCCTTTTTGTAAGGACACTGGGGACTGTGACCTCCTTTACTAGAAGTTTGATTATGAGATCAGATACTTCCAACATCAGATACTTCCAAGGTGCTCCAAAAATCAAGGTCAAGCATGGACCATGTCATTGACAACATTAACTCGTTACCCAGCATAATTATATTTTCTGCACCTCTGTGCCACCACACTTCCTGTGAGTATTCCCAGCTAATATCTCCATGTTTTCCCACCCACACATCGAGTGTTTTATAAGAGAGCTGGAGCTGAAGAGCCAAGCTGACCCTCTTTAGAAACATCTCTCCTTGCATGCACTAATTACTGCAGCACACATTTGTGGGGAGCCCACGGCGTGCTGTGCACCATGGGGGATGAGAAGCAGGATGGTAATTACTGCTCAGTTTCCAAAGATGAGAAAAGACAAGTCCTCCAGATCGTATCTGGGAATGTTCTCCTCGGTGGGAGCTGTCTCTCATGCTGGGGAGGGCACAGGGACTGTAACACAAGGAGTTTGTGTCTGCTGGGGAAGCAGCAGCTCAACAGAACTGGGTTCTAGAAATAATGGAAAATTAAGTCCATTCTGAACTGTGAGAGTCATTATCTGACCTGCCCTGACCACCCCTTCCGTGCCACCTGCATGCTCAGAGCCTCCTGCAACAGTGCTAGGATAGAGGTTCCCCCCAGCCATAAAGCAGGGTTACAAAGCTATAAAACCACAATCAGCCCCCTCCCAAAATTGCCATAATTCAGCTGACTGACGTGGACAGAAATAATGGTAAATACAGTAGTAACTGTGTCCACTGAGAAGCAAACTGAGTGGCCACCCATTTCCCTGAACTGCAAGTCAACTCAGAACGCTTCAAGAAAGCCCATAAATTATTCTATCACTGAAAGAGGATTTCAGATGCTTTTTGTCTCCCGTCAATACAAATCTGGCTGGCCTCAGTAAGTTATATTAAATGCACATGTATCTCCTTCAAGCCACATTTCATGCTCTCCAAACATCTTCCTCTAAATTAGATCCTTTCATATTCCTTGAAAAGCTCGGTTCTTAATTAGGAAAGAGTTCTGCTTTTCCATTTTCATTAATCCATTTGATTTCAAGATTTTGAAGCCAGAGTAATTGCAACTAAATGAAACTTACTGAAAGGCAAAAAGATACAATCAGCTTCAGACAATGAGAAAATTAAGAACTTTCCTTAATGCAAGGGTAGGTCTAAATGTCCTGGCTGCACTGAATTCTCCACAACGCGACGATCTCCAGAGAAGCAATGATAGATGTTTTGCTTCTCTGAATGAACTCGGAGGGTTGGCCAGATTAATGCTTAAATCACTTCATTTCTTTGGCTTCATTCACATGCTGTTCTTCACTTTCAGATGCCTCCAATCCCGGGGCTCCACCGGCCCAGGCCCGTGCCAAGATCTCGGGGCTCAGGCTTTGCTCTCCCTAAACATCTTTTCATATTATGTGGCTCCGATTAAATCTCCTGCGCTAATTTGTTATTGCAATCGCAGATACGCTTCTGGATTTCAGTCCCCTCCTGCATCCCCAGGGCGGGAGTGCAAAGCAGGAGGGAGGAGCTGGGCTCTGATTTCCACTCTCTCAAACCACAATTTGTCTCTGATGATCTTTGGAGATGACAAATGAGTTATGCAAAGACAGAGAAAATATTCATTCTGTTAAAACTGATGGGAAGGGTGATTTCAGCCCGCTCTCGGGCTACTCGAGAGCACTTGACAAACTTCCCAAAGCTGTACTTCCAGGACACATGAATCATTTTTATATCCTGGAATGTGCCCTAGGAGAAAGAAGGATCCAGAGATTTCCTAGTACAGCAAATTGTATTGAAACCTGTGGGCAGCATCTCACATTTTTCTGCTTAATTAAAAAGAGACTTTACTCAGAGATGCCCCAACTCTACCCTGACATTCTTGTAGAGAACAAATGGCACAAAGTAGTGTGGAAAGCACAGTAAATTTATCTAAGAAAGCACTCCCTGGAACAAAAACATATGTTTTATTCTGAATGATACCCAGAGATTGAAAGTATTAATGACCAGCATATTTCTTGCCACAAAGGCAAAGACAAAACACAGATGAAAATGCCATTACCATTAATATAGACACAAAAAACCCTGTATACAAAAAGTATCTATAATGATAAAATATATTTTATCATTAGATACCTAACTGGGTTATAGAGACCAAGAGGCATCTAATTACTAGTGTAGATTTTCATTTAGTTATTTTTTTAAGTATTATGTTAATATAATTTACTTAATACAATTAATAATTATTATAATCAATTTAATATTTGTATTAAATATTGATGTTATAGACAATATAATGTGTATTATACATATTGAGAATTTAAGTATTTTCAATTGCTATCTGAGCCTACAGAAAGTCTGTTTCTTTTCATATTACCCATATGTTCAAGAAGAATAAGCTATAAAAAAGTACTTCTAGAACAAGTCCTCTCATGACATATTAGATAAACCTGTGGGTCTGAAAAAATAACCCCTGGACCAAGGTTATATAAATTGATATTAAAGCTCAGCAAAGATCTGCTTTACACTACATCATCTAGAAATAGCACACCCTTTCTCCATCGAAGGGCACGAGGTAAATAACTGAAGAGGAGGTAAAAACAGATAATCAATTATTTCACTTGGCTCCCGGGTTAGCGCTGAAATTTTCAGCCCCTTAGAGAAAACCCGAAAATCAATATAGCACAGTATTTCGAGATAACAAAGCAAGAAACATCTCAAAGGCGTTTGCAACATGTGAGAAAAGTATAAAGCAAAGTCCGCTGTCACCTTCAGCGGCTGCAGCGTGGTGGGGAGGAGCAGAAACGTCCCTGCAGTGACTGCCCTGGGTTAGGGAGCTGCAAATAGCCCTGCAGAAATATCATACACCCCTGGAATTACCCACCCTCCTGCACCAGGGCAGTGAAACAGAATGGGTAAGAGCTCTGCAGTGGATGCTGGAGTGGAATTCCCACAGGGACTGTGGGAAAATGGGCTTGAGAGTAGCTTGGGAATAACGGGAGGAAACAGCAGTGGCTCCTGCAGCCAAGAGATGAGGAGCAAGTGGAGTTCTAAGCTACAAACTCAATTTTAATTGTTCCTTATGGAACCAGAGCTCTCTTCAAGATCCTTCTTGGTAAAACCCCAGCTATGAGAGCATCCCATCAGGAGAGAAGATTGTCCATCTGCCTTCCTGCACAGCTCTTAGCTCTCATCTCGTTCGAGGATGTATTCCCAGTGTTTCCCTCTCTTCTTGTCACTCCATTATTTGTACAAACCCTGCTTCTGCTTCCACCCCCAAACCCAGAAGCACAATTGGCACAGGTACCAGACAATAATAAACATCACCTGAGACAGTCTTTTTTATGCGGTTTTGCCTGAGCAAATGCAACAAAGCTCTGACAACACATTGATTTAGATGTTGGTCAGAGCCTCAAAGTCTCTGTTTCTAATTTCAGTTTCAGAGGGTTTTTTTTTCCCCTCCCAGAATTAAAGCCCCATGGAAATTTAAATGTGAGTTTCCCCAGGGATGGGCTATGACATAGGGAATATTTAGGTATTTGCCCTAGATTGTGTACCATATCCTGGTGAATTTCCATCAGCTTTGGACTTTTTTTGTCTTCTGGAGGAAAATTCTCATGTTTACACGCAGGGGAGCCTCCCTTTCAGACCTAGAACTACAAACCAACTATCCTTCATCACAAATAAGGAAAGATAAAATGAAACAGGAAAATCCTATTTTCCAGCTTAGCACTGGGAGGAGTTGCTAATAACAAAAGAGATCTCTTAGTGAGGAGCACAGAGTGCAAAAATCTGTTGAACACCTGAACATTTTCAGCAATGGGCCAACCACTGAATTATCTGCCCCAAACACGCCACGCTCTGCACCCCCTCTGCTTCCTCCAAGGCTACTGACACAGAACTGCTGAAAAGACCCTGCAAGGAAATGAAAAAACCAACACACAAGCAGCTCTGGCCTGAATGTGTTTTCATCCAGATGATTCTTCAAAAAACAACCCCAAATCCATTACCCTGTCGCTGTTCACTGCTAATTAAAAATTAGACATCTCTGCACCACAGCCCATGGGATCCACCAGCCCTTTACAACCCCAATGTCCCAGAATGTGTTTTGAATTATTGCATGCTTATTGTAAACAGTTGGAATTGTCATTTCGGGGCTTGGTGAGTTCCTGATGCTCTGCACTGAAGTGCTGTCCTCCCTTCCTCCCTTCCTGAAAATCTGCTGAAGCTTTGATGCTTCTCAGGGCAGCAGATGACATGAGTACGTGTCTGCTGTCACCTCCCAGCATTGCTTATGGAACTGGGGTTGCTCAGCCTGGAGGAAAGGAGGCTCAGGGGAGATCACCTTGCTCTGTACAACCACCTGAAAGGGGGGTGGAGACAGGTGGGCTTCAGTTCTTCTCTCAGAGTGGTCAACACTGGACAAAACTGCCCAGGGCAGTGGTGGAGTCCCCATCCCTGGGGGGATTTAAAATCCATGTAGATGGGGCACTTGGGGACATGATTTAGTGGCCTTGGCCGTGCTGGGGAAGCTGCTGGACTCAGCGATCTCAGAGGGCTTTTCCAACCTAAACAATTCCAGGTGTATACCCCTAGAAAGCTATTGGAGGGCCCCTGGTGAAGCCAAGTTCTCCATAAAATCCAGAAAGACATCCAAAGGAGACTCCAACCAGCTTTCACAAGAGTCATCTCCCCATGGAACTGCTGTTTGCACTGTTTTGTAGCACATGCTTTGGAAAGAGGCAATAAGGAAAGTGCTACTGCATTGACACTGTATTTTTCATACCCTGTACAGCACAATGGCTTATACATCTCTCTCCTGAACCTCCAAGATTCCTCCAAAGAAGGATTTCCTCAGGCTCTCGACTCCTGCTTTCTGAAACTATCTTGCATTTTCATGGGAGCCTCTGCCTCTAATCACTGCTGCAAGCCATGAGGCACAGACATGCCCCCTCTCCAGCTGGAAATTAAAAACTACAGCAGGCAGAAGCTAATTGGTTTATCCACGACTGTGTGGGAATTCTGCAGCACAACACAAAACTTAACAAGTCCTTCCAGAGCCAGAACTGCTTCCTCTCTAAACCAGATCCCCTGAGGTTATAAACATCCCAAACTCCATGGCATCCTGATCCACCCCTACGATTTCAGTGTCCATCCTTGGATGAATAATAAAATTCAAAGAACAAACAAAAGGCTTAACTTCTGCTAAAGCATTTGCTGGGCACGCAGTTGAGAAAGGATTACAGCTGATATTTTAGTTGTCCATGTATTATTTAGAGTCTGGTTCTAAGTTGTGCAAAACTAATAACTAGAAGAGAAATAAAAGCTGTGGGGCACTAATTTTTCATCCTAGGCACGAAAGTGTTCCCCACGAAGTTTCAGGTATTTAAAAATGCAGAAAAATCCAAATTGTATCCTTTGAAATGCTGAGATGGCAAAGTTCACAAAGCAGGTTTTTATGAAGGAGAAAGAATGGTCTCCACTTTGCATCAAATCATAGAAAATGTGGCTTATGGGACCTCAGAGGTTCATGCCCCAACTCAGGATCAACCATCCCACTCTCATTAGCAGCTGGTTCTCTGTCTTCTCCGAAAATCAAGTGCACTCAGAGACTTCTAATCTTCCCTTCCTCACGATATGCATGTAAATACATCCTTTTCTCATTAGCTTTATTACTGAGCTCTCCCTTGCTGCCTTGTAAGGCCATTCTTCTTGTCCCTGCCAGACAGGAGCATATCTAACAGTGACACAGAAACTAATTACTCCCTCTTCCTTCCCTGCAGCCACTTAGGCCCTGGAAGATTCATCATGCCCCTGCTCAGCCTCCTCCTCTGCAGACTGACAGCCCCAGTCCTTTGCTCCTCAGCACGCCGTGGTTTCAGACCTCCAGCCATCCCCTGTGTCCTCTCAGGGTGAACTCTCTCTCCCATTTCTTTTAATGACTATTCTCCTTCCCAGTAATTATGCAGCGAGGAGCTGGTATGGAACACACACGGTGGGGTTCAATGCCCCAGTGCCTGATCCTTTGGCCTCCCGCTGCACTCAGGAGTCCTCCAACCATCACACTGCTCATCACAGAATCCTTTAGGCTGGAAGAGACCCTTAGGATCATAGAATCATTTAGGGTGGAAAAGCCCGCTCAGAGGATTGAGCTGAACCACTCCCCCAGCCCTGCCGAGGCCACACTAACCCATGCCCCAAAGTGTCACATCCACATGGCTTTTAAATCCCTCCAGGCGTGGGCACTGCCCCCTGGCCTGGGAATGACCAGGTTTGCACCCCACTGGTGCTCTTGAGCCATTCAGCACTCCTTTTTGTTTTTCCAGAAGGCAAGAAGTCCAGCCTTTCTGAGAGGTTTGCACCTAAACTACTAAATTACCACTCCCTTACAACGCTTAAATGCAGAAAAATCACCTTAATGCTGCACAGTGCTGCATATTTAAATGAAATTCAACTACAGCACTGTATGAAACTTTGCCTGTCATGACATATTGTTCACTTCTGGTTTTTGTACTGCTGAGCCCCATAAGTTGGCAGAAAGCAGAGAGGAAGGTTCTGGAGAGGTTCATTAGAGTGCCTACAAATAGCAAGTGGTTCCCAGATTTGGGTACCCTGATGCTGCATCACAAAGTCTTCTGGCAGGTTTCAAAGTATGCACAGTATTTTTGGAAGTTTCATCAACATATAAATGGAGAAGGGCTCTGCAGGGGTTCCCCCTACTGTGCTCATTTCCTGAGGTGAGGAGGGAAGGGGAGTTTTAGGGCCATATTACAAAGCTTAAATGAGAAGCCTTGCTCATCAGAAGAGTTTCAGAGAGGAGCTCGGGTGGACAACTCATCGAGGGGCACAAGAAAATAATGTGAGGATTGAATAAATTGGCTACACTTAGAGAAAGAATTAGGAATAGCAGGGATGGCACTGTGTGCTCATCCCCTGAGGGATTCCTGAGCTGCCTTAGCCAGGGATGATGCATTATTCCCCTCAGACCACACATATTTCCTTTTACATAGAGACTCTTTATAAAGAAACCTAAATTTAATGATGCATTTGATACAGGAGGAATACCAGCTGCACCCCCCACAAACAACTCAGTCAAATCTTAGCTCACAAATCAAAATTCACAGGTAAGAATACCTTGCACACACAATTTATATTATTTACCTGAGGCTAAATATGTGGGGCAAGTTATTTCCTTCCCATACAGCAAGGCTGTGACAGTGACATTGCATCAGTAGAAAAGACACAGCTCCCTAAAAATGAAGAAGCAAATTTGGGCATTCCAGGAGGTGCAGAGGAATGATTTTGTGGGACAGGTGAAGAGCAATAAATCACTACAACTGTATTTTATGTTGAATAAATTTCTCACTGTAGTCTGTCAGGTGCCAGCCAGCACAACAAAACAACACATCTTGAAAATAACTTCACTATTCTTCTCGAGGAACTTTTGAAACTCCCATTTCTAAGACAAGAAAATAATATAAAAATACAGAAGGCAAAAACATAAAATGGCAGAGTGGCAGCTGGAAAAAACCAAAGCACACCATGGTATTTCCAAATAATTTGGCTTGAGCGTGATGCCTCGTGTCAGAATTCACATTCAGCTTAAGGAATACCCCTCGGTAAGACACAGCTTTGTGTTTACCACTGATATATTGATTTTTCTTTCACCGAGAAAGATAAAGATTTTGCTGGAAAAACAAACCAACATGGCCTTTGAAAACTTCAAGCAGGCACTGGACTCTTGGTCTAAATCGTTTAGTGAGAAAGGCTGTGAAGAATTTTCAAATGTGCTTTTTTTTTGCACAGAAATATCAAAGTGTCCCTTTTCTTCCTGCCCTGAAGTAATAGAATTATAGGAAATAGTGCTCAGCTCTAACACACAATAATGGGGAGCTCCACAAGACACTTAGTTCATACCCATCAGCCAAATGTCTGTAGCAGTCGATCCTCTTGCAATTTTAAGCTGATGACACAGATAATATCCACACTTCCAATGGTATTTTTATTCCTTTTACATTAAGTTGGGGGTTTTTTCCAGTGCCTCATCCTAAAATTAGAACAACCCCATCTCCACATATGAAGTTGATGACATTGGGAGCATGTTACAAGGACACACTGATAAGCTCAGCTGCTAAATGAAATTCCTCCCTAATAACATGTCCCAGCAAAGCAGAAACACTGATAAGAGTTTCACTCCGTGGGATCTTCCCTCTCAACTACTTGATTTTATGATTTGATTCCAAGGCACAATCTTGCTGTAACCTTGGTCAGCTGGTTTTTTACTCACATATTGTTGCAAAAAAAATTCAAAACCTTGTTTAAGAGCTGAATCCTGAGACATGGCTGGAAACCGATAAAGAAATCTCTCTCTATATATATATATATACATGTATAGATATTGATATATCTACTACATTGATACAGATACAGGAAAATTCAGCCTTGTGATGGGGAGGCCTCGGGAATCTCTTTAAAAGAAATGCCTCAAATTCAGCTTTCTCTCCATCTCAAACACACAATTTGGAGGAATTGCTAAACACTAATACTGTGAAGGCTGAAATTAGAGTTGATTTCGATTCTACATATCAAGGCTTCTTTTTAAATTAGTTAATAAAAGGTATAAGGAAGTGTGTTAAGATTAATAAATTACATTTTAAAAATAAATTGATGCTTGATGATTAAATTGCGTATTTGAAAGAAGTGAAAATGTAAAAGAAAAATACCAAACAGACCAAAATATTATTTCTTAGAATAAAGTGTTTTCATGTGAATGTTGATCTCCCTCAAAGAAAGGTGATTGTGCTAAACTTGGACTCAGTTCTATGGCTCATCATAGGCTATAAAAATCTCAATTTATGTTCTTCACAGTATTTACAAGCTGTTTTCAAATTGCCTCCAAGATTGCAACAGTGAAAATCCTCGTACACAGAATGCAAACACTCCTCCTCTTTAATTCTTTGGGACCTAAAATCCTGGAAATATTTGTTCCCTTGTTCAGACAACACATGTGTGATTATTCCACACGTGCAGGACATCCCTCTTTCCCCCAGAACAGCAAATCCTTACTCCTTAAAAGTTGCACAGCGAGAGTACAAATACAAATAACATTTTTAAACTGATCATCACCAAAATCAAACTGATGCCCCGTGACTCGGGTGGAATTTTATTCCCATTTTAGAGACGGGCAGGGGCAGGACAATAAAAGAGGAGATATTTGACTGCACAAAGCAAACAATTTAGGTTTCCATCTTAAAAAAAACCCAGCTGTTTCTATGCATATCTTCCATGTGCCCCCTGCCAGCCCCAGTGTTCCCAGGCTCCTGACTGGGTGTCCCATGAGCAGCAGCTTCCTTTCCCTTCTCCGTCCTCTGGGGATCCTGGGAAACAGCCCCTTTGGGCTGGGGGGCTCCCACACGTCCCAGTTTAAACCACCCAGCCCTTCTTTCCCTTCAGAATCCCCATCCCATGGAAGCAGTTCCACACTAAGCTTGCAGGGAATAAAGAGGGTCAAATGTTCTGAAATCTCTTTTTGTTGCACTTGAAGCCTTTTACAAGCAGAAATGCTTAAGTAATAAATAGAGACTCAGTAAAGCATGAAATAAAGTACTTCATATTTAATTATGGGCATTTCAATTGATTTTAGTTTCTCTCTGCAGGGTCTACTTTTGGGGTTTTGAGTTGGGTTCTTACGTTTGCCACTCACTCATTACAGGGATTTAAATGTGTCCCTCAACAGCTTCCTCAGTGACAAACATGACAGCTCTTGGCAATAAAAGGTTAAAATTCACTTTGCCCTCTGCCTATAGCAGAAATACCTTTGCAAGCTAATGATTGTAACAGGCTGCTCTGTTCCTGAATAAACATTCTAGGGATTTCCTGAGGTGTTGTTTTGTTTTGTCTTTTCTTTCTCTTTTTTTTTCCCCCTCTCCATCTTTTTAATTGACGGAAAAGAATTTGGAGGGCACAGCCAGCTGAGATGTTATTTCAGTCAAAAACGTGTATATGTTGTCCTTCTATACACTTTTCAAACTGAAAAAAAATACATTTACACAGCTTCTGGATATTCATTTTATAGAAAAAACCCTGAAATCTTTAAAGCTTATCCAACTCATCTCCTTCTGCCAGCTTTCCTTGCCAACTCTTTCTTAGTAATGCCAGTAAATGGCAAAAAAAGTCTGGTTTCAACAATGTTGCTGTCTGTTGAAACCAAGGGAAAGGCAGTTTCTGTTGGATATCCTCGTTTTAGGGATCCCACTTCTCCCTTGAAGGGAGTGGGCAATGTTAACACAGGAACATGCTACGAGTTGCTCCGAGGACGAAATTACACAGTTCCTCTTATTGACTTTTCCTGCACTGGATTCTTTTCCAGAAACTCCCCTCTGCTTTGAAACAGGCAGCTCCAGGACCTGCCAAGGAAACAGCCCTTTTGGGGCAGGGATACTCTTGGCTGTCCCGATTCACACATCGAAGAGCTTTTGTCTCATCACCCCTTGCCAGGAGGCAGCACAGACCTCCTTCGGCAGCGGTTCTTTCTCGGGACAAGATGTACTTAACGTGAAAACAGCTAGGCAAGGGTGATGGAATGGGGGAAACTAAAGTAAATAATGTCATCTGAAAGACACCGGGGAGGATTTCATCCAAGCTCACTGCCCAAAGGAGCCTGCCATCTCCAACACTCAAAGGACAACATCCTCCAGTGGGCAAAAATTAGGCATGTCCATGAAGACCTGACCCTCCCCTCAGCAGGCAGCAGCTCTGGCCAGAAATGTTTGCTGCTGTGCCCCTTTAGGTGGCCTCAATATTAAAGATATCTATAGGCTTTGCTTTAAACACCAAATGGAAAAGTCTGGCACCTCAGAAGGAGGTGAGGCTGAGGCTGCTGCATCCCTGGAAGGGTTCAAGCCCAGGTTGGAGCAACCTGCTCTAGTGGAAGGTGGCCCTGCCCGTGACAGGGGGGATGGAACAAGATGGTCTTGAAGGTCCTTTCTAACCGAAATCATTCTGTGATTCTGTGAATCACTGCAGGCAATGATGATTGGCTGGGCAGGGTTTGGCAGGTTCATCCCCAAAAAGACCGTTTTTATGCAGGAAATGCTCCTCAAAGGATGTGGTCAGTGGAGAGAGAAGGAGCAAACACGGAGATGAGCCCTGCCAAGGAACCACCCAGGAGCTCCTGGTGGAGGGAGAAGGCCAGAAGAGGAAAGGGGAACAAGGTCATGCAGCAGGAGCAAAATAAAGCTGATCCTAAGGCAGGGGACACAGTAAAGGCAAAGGCATGAGGGCAGGACTGAAGAGCACTTCATTTCCTGAGCGTGATTCAAACTTCAGAGGAAACAACATATTCACATCCTGGAACCTGGGCAGAGGATGAAAGGGCAGTGACAGAGCCTGAGATCTAAACTGAGCTTAACACATTCTGGTGTGCAACAAGAGGGGCCAGAGCCCTCCTTGGCCCTGTCAGAGGGACCATGTGTGTCCTGCTGCTGTGCCAGAGTGGGCAAACACTCAACACAACCAGAATCACCAGCACATTTGAGGTTACAGTGACCAGCAACACCACAAGGAGGACAGGGCTGAGATGGAGCCCAGTAAAACACCTGCAGGCTCTGGCAGCCCCCACCCCACACTCATTGTACACAGATTGTCACTGGGTGCATTTCTTCCCAGGCTCACTAAACCTCATCACTCCACCACGTCTACATTGCTGCAAATTGTGGATTTAAATTGTAAATTGCAATCCTCTCGCTAAACTAAGCTCCCAAAGCTCAGCTTTAGAACTGTGTCCTTGAGGAAAGACAGCACACAAAAAGGGACATGATTTCCACAGCACAGAAGTTGAGCACAAACTTTCTGCTGTGATATCAAAATGATCCAGATCATTTTAACCTCATCTCCACAAGCTTTTCAAAAACAGCTGGCAGATTTTTGGGCAGGCATTTTATTTCTGGAAGAATAGCAACACCTTGAAGTCCTTTTATTGTCAAGATATTCCTACTGCATTATAAAAAAGACTTTTTATCAATCCTAATTATTTCCTTTTTATGAGGCTTTAAATTGCATATAACCTCTATGACTTCTCATTACGACTCTGAAAAATGAGAAATATTCCTATAGAAGAGGCAAATCAACTGGGGTTTGCATAAATCACACTGAAATAGAATTATAATTCAACAACAAAGGCACTGCCCTCGTTAACTATAGGACTCAATGGTTAGACCAGCTACATTTACGTCTTCACCCCTGAAATGTACCCTGAGTACAATTCAGGTTACTATGGCTTTCTGAAATAAGGGTCTTCATCACATGATATGTCAGCAGCTCACAGTTTCTGTGGTCTTCCCCTGCTCAGAGGACTTTAGTCCTTGGAAAGGCCCCCAGTTGTGCTGCTGTTACCTGCAGGTCCACCAAGGGTGCCTTGCAGGAGCTGAACACCCCAGGTACCAACAGGGTTTGGTGGGACAGAGCCTGTCCTGGAACTGACAGCTTGACTCAGGGCAGTCACAATAGGAATTAAGAACAAGGGAGATTCTCCTTTTGCCTGTAAAAAACCAATCACATGTTCAGAGCTGGAAAGCAGAGTATTATTTTAATCCAACACTGAAATTCATACCTTACGCTCGCAAGATCTGTTGCAAGAGACGTGGAATGGCCAAGTAAAAGCTAAATTAATTCAATATGAAAATGCCTCAGTACAAGCACTTTACAAACCCAGCATAAGGCAAGAACTCAGGTTTGGATTTTAATCCCACATTAAGGCATGGCTAACAAAAAGAGCATCACTAAGATAAAAATACCTTTGTGTGCCGTTTCATTACAGAAAGCCTGATCTGTGTGTTTGCCTGAAAAGTCATGCTAAAGACCATGTGAGGAGTGGATTCCTCGAGCTCAGATGTGAGACACTACCTCATAGCTGGTGGGTCCCAAGAAAGCCCTGTGCAGAGCCCCACCAGTGCAAGTGCTGGCAGGGAGCAGCCGGGTGGTACTGGGAGACAGAGCTCGCCCAGCGCTATTATATCACTGCTGCTCCTCCCTGGCCAAGTATGACAGAATTCCTCCAGCAGCTCAGCCTCATACGAGCTCACGGAAGGCAATCTCACCCTGTGGAGGGCTGCAAAAATCCTAAGGAGAGCAGAAGGTGTCTGCTGGGCTGTTAATATAAACCTCTGCGTTTTCTGCTGGTTCAAATAGCCATCGCTTTCAGTAATACCTGAGGTTTATATTGGGCATAAACTCTCACACACAGCTTCACGAACTTAACACACTGTCTCACTTAAGCTAAAACTGAAATGGACTCTTTTCTGGGATGGATCCCAATTGTTTAACACTTCCCAGTATGCCCAAGTGATTCAGGCAGGAAATGAATCCTAGTATATCTAGTTGAAACCAGGGCACTGATTCAGTGCAGACAGAGAAAAGAATTTTCCCTGCTCAATCACCAGCACAAAGTTTTGATTGGTGGTCCCAGCTCCAGGAATTTCTCAAGCCTGTAGCTGCTGTGTAAGATTCAGCAAGTCCCTGGAACCAGAATACACCCACCAACATTTCTAAAAGATGTCATAAATTAAATTATCAGATTGATCAGTTGGCTAAATGGGGTTGGATTGGTTGGTACAGGGCTGGATGAGAAGGGAACATGTTTTCCTCCACAAGGATTTCCTCTTGCACAAGATGAGCTTTAAGCTGCTTTTGCTCCCCCAGTGAAGGAATCCAGCCCTGCCAGCACAGAAACTCCCCTGGTTACCAGAGGAGGTGACACTCTGCCTTTCCTAATAGTGTCCATGCAAAACTTACGCTGTTTCCAAATTAAACACGGAAGAGTTATTAGATAACAGAGCTTATTTGAACTAGTTAGCCCTACAAGGCAGGAGTATAGGTATAAAAAGGAGCAAAAGAAAGAGCAGATTGTTTCCCAGGCTATTAAATTAATGACTTCCAGGTTATTAATGAAAGGCTTGAGGAGAGGATCTCCCAGAGCAGGTTATCGAGGATCAGTGCTGCTCCTCACACCACGGGGCTGCCTGTGCCAAGCTGCATTCCCAGCTGGTGACACAGCCTGACAGCCTGCACGGCTCTGCCTCTTATATTGGATGCTCATGAGTCATAAAAAAATGTGGAGAGGCCTATAAATTCTGTTTATGCCTCTCTCTCTTCAGATATGTAAAACAACTATGTAAAAGAGCTCTGAAAGCTGTCCTCTCAGCCTTCAAAGACTTGTTTAAGCAGCGCTGTATGATTCCCCTTAATACAATTGTCTGGAAGTCTAAACTTTGGTAATTATTTCAAATGAAAAGGAACAGCAGGAGGCTCAGTTGAAGGGAATATAAACAATTATCACTTGCACGAAGGCTATGCCAGTTATGAAATAAACTTGAATGGGTTTGCTCTTGAAAACATGGAGCACTAAATTAATTATCAGACACGGAGAGTCCCTCAGCTGTCTGTGCATCCAACCCCACAGGGGAGTCACGCAAGAGGTGCAGCAAAGAGGGGCAATGTGAACCAGCAGAGATCTTCCCTGTGAGGGTGGGCAGG
>JAWWTY010000158.1:33219063-33229588 GCA_035222235.1 Margarornis squamiger
GGGCTGGTGGAAGGTGTCCCTGCCCATGGCAGGGGGTGGCACTGGATGGGCTTTGAGGTCCCTTCCAACCCAAACCAGTCTGTGATTGTGTTGTTCTTCTTCTTGCTATACTGGGGTGTTGGTGTGCAGACCAAGACTCTGGATTATGATTGACTTTGCCTCTTCTGACAGTTTGCAAGAGAAAAGCACCAACGCAAGTGCATAAAGAGAGGATCAAGCAAGTAAGGCCCATCCCTGCCTGGCAGAGTGGAATATGTTCTTGAATCTCCAGCATTGTCATGATGACTTTTTGTCAAATTTAAAGTTATTTCCTGTTGCTCCCAATGATTTTTTGTTTCAATGGCAAAAAAAAATCTGTTTCAGTAGGTGTTGAGTTAGGGAATACAGTGAAGGCATGAAAAAAAATGCCCCAGAGGTGAAAAGCCTCGATGCAATATCCAATACGTGTGATAAATCTGGAGAACCACAGAGATAACTAACAACTGTCAGAGCTCATGATACCTTTATAGATAGTGGAGAATTTCACACTGAGAGTCACATAATCAGCGTCCAGAATGCCATACAAGTAATCAAGGTTCAGATGTTTGCCTCTGAACACAACCCATAACACCATCCTTCAGGAATGAGGCAGGCAGGGATGCAAAAGCTGCTTCTCCAGGAGCAAAAGGGGATGCAATGCATGCTAAGCAGCAAGAAATGGTAATCCTCTGCCACTTCACATGCAGAATCTTTTGAGCTGTGACAAGTGTACACTTAAAAACCAGAAGAAATATGGTCTAAATATATATTTTATAGCTGGCTTTCATCTTTATCTTCACATTTCATTGCTAGAGTTTATATTCAAAGCATAACATAACACCAAGAAAGAAAAAAAAGAGTGTTGCTACAAGAAAAGGAACTCTGCCTTCTCATCTTTCTTTCCCCCTTTTTTCAAAACACTTCTTTAAGATTTCAATTTGCAACCCTGATTTATTCCAGCCCAGCCAAAGGAAGGAAATGGATTCACACAAGCTCAGAATCTGGCCTTGAAAACTTAAACTTGGCAATGCAGCATTAACGTTCTCTGAATCCATTGCCCCCTCACCCAAGGGGAGAAGAATTTCTGATTTATTTGGATTTAAAAGTCCTTGGTGTTGGAGTCATAGCTGTTCTTTATCAGGGAACATTGTGCAGCTCTTGCCATCCTCTCTGCCCACCGTGGGCATCTTTCTTTTCCTTTGCTTGTCTCTAACCTCAAATACAACACCAATTTCTTGCTGTGTGCAAAGCCACAGAGCCACACGTGGCTCTCTACAAGGTGGGGCAGAGGTTGCTCTTGCAATGTATTTTTTATATATTGAGGTCAGTGACAGTATTTTAAAAGTGCCAGGTGAGACTCACAGTGATCCAAGTGGATTGAGGGTCTAATCCATTGACAGGTTTACTGTCTGCATCTACTTTCCAATAGTTCATTACTTTTTAGAAGTTACAAGCAAAATTTGCTTGTTATCCTCCACACATCACCGAAATTTAATGTCAGAAATCAAATTCACTGCATCATTTGAAAGCTACCTGGGCTGACAAGTCACAAACTCAAAGCAACTTGAAGCATTCCAGGGTTTTTCAGCTTCTCATGTGGCTCTTCAGAAACCACACTCGGCTCCAGGCTACCTGACTACAGGTCCTCTCCAACAACCTGTGCCCAGGTTCACATTTGATTTTCTTTATGGCAATTGTACCCTGACTAGAGCATCCATCTATGTATGGAGCAGCTTCAAATTGTACTCAGATGGATACAGAGAGCAGAATTACAAAGGTAGGTCCACAAGCATCAAAACATGCAAAGTATCAGCCAGTAAGAAAATCTTCACCTCACTTGCTCATGTGCTTTTAGAAAATTCAGAGGATTAAATCTTTCAAAGCACCTGGGCAGCCTCATGATTATATTGGAGTCCCTGCAGGTGCCAGTGATGGAATTACAGATCCTGCCCTGCCAAGACTAGAGGAAAACCCCACACCTGAGTGACAGATGCCACCACCCGAGGTCTCTGTGTTTACCTGCATAACTGATCACATCATACACCCACAAAACGCTTCCAATTCCCCAGGAACTTCATGCACTTTAAAACCTGGACTGAACCCCAGGTACAAGGCCAACTCCATTAATCAGTGTGTCATTCTGGGAACAGGAATGGCAGCTCAGGGCCATGCCATACTGGGATCCCCCCCAGCATGGCAGCTATGCCATGTCTGCCCTGGATGCTCCCTGGCAGGCAGCATTTCCCACAGGGATGACCTTCCAAGCATGGAAATGGAGCCAAAAACTCCTGGGTGCCCATGTGAAATGCCATGTGCTCCAGGCTCTGGGCTAACCTGAGCCCCAGCTCCTGGGATGCAGGGATCTGGCACACATTAACCACTGGGTGTCCCTAACAGGGTGTGAGGATAAAAGCTGAAGCCAAACAGATGGTCTTCGAAAAATCTTCCCTAAAGTGCTCTGTGTACTAAAACATCACTTACCCAGCTCTCATCAAACTTGGCTTGATTTGCGAGTCTCAAGCCAAGTTTGCAGAAAAATATTCAGCTGGAAACATGCAGGGGGAAAGTCTTTTCCCTGCACTTGAATAATATAGAAATGAAACAATTTTCCTCAGACCTTAGGAAAATTTAGGAGAAATAGAACCCAACCCTCTTGGGTTTAAACCAAGCACTGAGGGACGGGGGGAAATCAACACAGAATGCAAAGTGCAAATGAAAAAAGAGAAGTGGAAGGACAACTGGAGCTGTGATGTGTAAAGACCTATCAACACATGGTGCAGTGCACCCAGAACTGCAGCAGGGATGGAAAGCCCATCTGCACAGAGCATGGGCAGCTATTGTTTGAAGGCACAGAGTGACATTGCACAACCCTTCAGGGGCCCGGCCCCACTGTCACACACCCACAAAGGCAGGCACTCAGAGCAGCCCTGACTGGCAGCAACTGGAGACTCTAAATAGGAACCACTAATTTTAGCAGCCTGGTCAGGATTATCAACCCAATATTATATCTGGTTAATAAAAGAAGTTAACTGGGAACTGTTAAAATATTCTGAGTGAAAATGATTTAAATGCTATGAATTCAGCAAGAGATGCCAGGAGAAATGGTAATAACCCCTAACTAGGTGAACAGCATTGTATAGTTGCAAAAACATGCAGGTATTTCTGTAGTAACTTCTCTTACATATTCAGATTTTATTTTTTAAATGTATTTCACTATATAGGACAAGGGGAATCAGCCCTAAGTTGCATCAGAGGAGGTTCAGGTTGGATATTAGGAAAAATTTCCTACTAAAAGGGTGGCTAAGCTTTGGATCAGGGCTGTGTTGAGTCCCCATCCCTGGAGGTGTCCAAGGAACACACTCAGTGCTCTGGTCTCCTTGACAAGGTGGGGATCAGTCAAAGGCTGGACTTGATGATCTTGGAGGTCTTTTCCAACCTCAATGATTCTGTATAACCATGAGCATATCCATCTCTTTAAACAAGAAAGAAGCAACAGCATTTCTGAACTGGTACAATCCCCATGAGATCCTGGGCTTGGTCCCTTAGAGCTTTCATTTGAGTTGGGGAAGGTGAAGAAAAGATTGATCTGCCCAGTAAATGATCGGTTCTCTCCAGAAACCACCCCCCCCCCACCACTATATTTATACTTAGGAATCCCAAATTCTTTAAATATAATTTAATTACATATCTGAATTTAAAATTTTGCCTCCCGTTAATTTGAACTGCCAGTCTTAGGAAACACTGAAATCATTTGATGTCCTTGAAAAAGTACACCCAACTGTATTAAAGTAAAACCAGGTTAAAGCTAAGAAGCTTTAATTTTTTCCTCATTAAATAGAATTTTCTTGCTGCTGCTGAGCAGGTCTGTGTGTTTGTGCCTTTAGAAAGTGTGATTGGTCCCAGCCTTTTTGCTCCTGCTCTGCACAGTGTATGGCCCTCAACGAGTAAGTCATTAGCTTAATAATCATTCCTGACAGATTCCAAACGAGAGATTCCAACAGGCATTGCAGCGACTCCTGGGGTAAATAAAAGGCCAGTTTTATCTCCAGGATGGGGGAGAGAGAGCACAGACACTCAATGCCAGCTGCTTCCCAGGGACTAATTGTTAAGCAGCAGTATTTATGGTGAAAGGATTGGGGAATGGGGCTATCACTGCCAGGCAATTATCTATACACGAATAACTTTAATACTTTGGCACTTTTATAGCCACTCCATTATTTATTTTACTATATATTCTATTGCAATACTGTTCCCCTGCTTACAAGTACATACTTCTTTTAACTTCATATACAATTAAAATAAAGCAGAGGAACACTTTGAAATGAGTGGAAGAACAATAGATCCTATTTAAGCATCAAGTGCAACAGTATTTAACTTTTGTGCTTTTGATCAATATTTATGTGACAAGCTATTCATTACTCTTCTCCTCTACCACTTTAAAGCTGTTGTTCTTCCCACAGCCTGATGTGCACTTTTGTGTATTTAATTTATGTTTCCATGGAAAAGAGGTATTCAAGGGGGGGGGAAAAAAGTGCTGATACAGCACATGGATCTTTCTAGCAAGCCACAAATCTTTTCTAATGTTCATCTTAAACTGAAAGTAATTCTGGGAAACAAATTAACGATATAAATCACATTATCATTACTCACATAAAGATAGTCTGCTGTAACTCTCTCAGAAAGCTACAGTGAGTAGCTAAAAGGCCTCTATGTGGAGAATGCCTGTTTCTAATTAAATGGTCTAAAAATAGAGTTGCACATACATCCAGGACCAAGCCATCTGTGTTATCTCTCCAAGATAAGCCCCATACACCCACTATGATATCCCTTTCATCACTGCAGAGATTCAAAACTGGGGCTGGCCCTTCTTTCCTATTTAGGAAGGGAAAAAGAAAGCAAAATTTTAATCCAGACAAGATTTTTTTTTTTGAAAATCAGAGCCCTTGTTTTGAAATCTGGTTTCACACCTACTTCTGTCAATCAGCAATGTGATTCAAAGCCTTGTCCTGCAAGTGGTGGCAGCAAAGTAGGATTTCTCCATTAAACACTTTCCCAATCCAGGAAGCAAAGCTGTTTCTAAAGGGCTCCCTGCATTGTAATTGTGTGATGGTTTTGCCTGGGTTTTTTTTTTTGTTTGGGTTTTTTTTAAAACTATTAAAAAAATTAACTTTTTTCCTCCTCATTCTGATAATTAAAAGAATGATGTAAAAAATGTGTTGGAAACAAACTGGACCTGAGCTAAAAGGTTGGGTAAGAGATTCCCAAGACATCTTTGATGATAATAAACCACAAACTGTCTTCATTCTTTTCAAGGAGACCAGACAGACAGAAAACAGCCTTTTTCTCCTAAAAGAAACCACCCATATTATCTGCCAGTGTCTGGGGGGAAGAAAAAGGCAGGAAAGCTTATCAGAGCCTCTGTTTAGACAGAGCCAGTGGCAGATCATCCCTCGGTAGGCCAAGGGAAAGCAGAGCTGAAGGGAGGGAGAGTCAGCCCCGACTCCCAGCCCAGCACTGGGGATGGAATTTGGGAGCCACCTCCCAGCAGAGGAGATGAATTCCCTCCAGGTAATGCCTCGGGCTGCAGACAGCACAGCAGGGTGATTTACACTGCTCCCTAAAGCTCCTGCTGCCAGACTATTGGGTTGGTTGTGTTTGCCCCTCCCTCAGTTGTGGGGCTGTTTTGCTGGTCCAGGATATAATTTTAAGCAACACACATTTACCTGTTTTCAAAAATTATTTCAGTTTAAGCTTCCACTTCTGCCATCAGGAAAAAGAATGCACTTTGCAGGAAAAAGGTGTTAATTTTAACTAAAGACCTTATCCATTTTTTAAATAAGTAACAATTTTAGACATACAACAGCAACATATATGAAAAATATTCTATAACCTATATGGTCAACCTATATTATGAGATCAAACTACGGTGAAGAAAGTGCAATTAATTCCCCCTAAAGCCTTTAAGTTGTTACATACCTTAGAATAAAAAAATAGGCAAAATGAAGACTAACCTGTGAATAAATGTCATTTACTGGTCTCCACTGTTCTCCATTCAAAAGGAGTGGAATTGTTATCTCATAATCTTTTGACTGATCCTTTGACATCTCCTGCCTCCAGGACTCCAATTTGCCGTCCACATTCTCACCTAAGGAGAGGGAGAAGCACTTCAGGTTAGTCATGGAGAGCATCTGACAACATGAACCTTGTTATTTAAGGCACCTGGCAGCATTTTTGCAAAGGAAATTATTCAGGAAAGAATGAAACACTAAAACACTGTGGGGTCATAATGTCAGTGTCAAAACCCACCCAAATTTTGAAGAGGGCTGGGCTTCAGGGAGAGGAGCTGGGGGTTGATTAGAAGGTGTCCCTCTGTGGCAGCAGCAGACACAGGCTGCACATAAGGAATAGAGATACCAGGATGCACAGATAAAGAGGTCAAGGATGCACATTCTCATTAGTGGAGAATAAAAGTCTGGAAGAGAATATAAACTCTCATTGAAGTAACACTACTCCTACACTAGCAGAGGACTTCAATTCATACTACCAGGTCAAAAAGCTATTTGCATGCAACATTTATCAAGCTTTTTCCTCCTCCCTAAACATACTAATGGCACTGTGCCTGTCAAAGCAGAGCCCTAAAACCAGTATCACAGTAACAGAGCTGGAAAAAGACCAGAGAATAAACCTAAAAGAGAAGATAGGGATGACTTCCAGTGCCACGGGGCTGTCCAAACACTGGCTGGCTTTGCCACACTCTTGACTGACCATCACACCAACCCCTCTGGTGCACTTGGACCCCACGAGGGTGAGACCTGAGCCTTCACAGGAGCTCTAGAAATGTGCCCATCCTTCATTAAGATGGACAAAGGCCAGTGTTACCTCTCCTCCTCCTCCTCCTCCTTTGCCCCATCCCCTTTGAAGGTGATGGGAGAGTTGTGGCAGCCAAACCATGTCCAGGGCTGAGTCAGCTATGGGAGAGGGAGGAGAGCTGTAGGGTCAGAGCTGCCCACACTGCCCAGTGCTGCCATCCCAATAGCCTGACCCACCCTTTGTGCTCACCTAACACGCTCTGAGGATCAAGAGTTATATTTGGAGCAGAATTACCCCAACTAAATAACTGGTAGAATTAGGTTGAAATCATCTGTGCAGTCATCACAGTTAAGCCAATGTGAGAGGAAGACAAGTTTGGTGTTTTCCAACATGCTTTTAAAAATATGACACTTTGCCTAAAACATAAAAAAAAAAAATCCAAGACAAAAAGATAAGAATGTTGGAGAGAGGAAAGTTGCTTGTTATACAGAGTTCTTACACCCCCCAACACAGCCCAAGCCCAGTTGACAGGGGGCTGGGAAGACACAGTGCCAGTCCTTGGAAGGGATGGTCCAAACCTGGCCCACAATTGGGTTCACCCCTCTGGAGGCATTTGAGATACCATCTCACCTGCCAAAGAGGGTCTAGACAGAACCTCAACCCCTTCATTCTCATTACCAGGCATGAAGCTCCCTGCACAGAGCAGAAATTTATGGAGCATATCTCAGCGAAATGAGAAAAGTTTGGCTCTAGCCCTGATCTCCTTTTTTCTTGGCTCACTAGAGCAGCCTCAACTCTACGAATTAAATGACTCAGGTCCTTCTATTATATTGTAGGATTTGCATTCTGAAAGTTTCATGAGATCTGAATTTGAAGGAACCCTGTGAGGATCCTTATCCTCCTGTGGCTGCGTGGCTTCCACAGAGTCTGAGCCCATGGAGCTGCAGGGAGATGTGAGGAAGCATCAAAGTCTTTCTGCTACTCCTACATGTGCAAGTTGCCTCTCTGATTAATTCTGCACAGCATTCACTTCACAGCATCACCCAAAACAGAAGAAGGAGGGGAGGGATCAGCATTTGTGCCCAGATGTGTTATTTCCCAAACAGACGGCACCAGCTATAAAAATATCATGGGATAAGGGAAGAAAATCTGCACAAAGTGTGGTTCAATTCTGCCACTCCTCCTCTCCCATCCCAGGGAAGGGATGCTTGTGGTACATAACAAAGTAAGGCTACAATGAGCAAATTTAATCTTACACACATGGTTATTTATCTGCACGCTGAAAACATGCATTGTGCAGAAGTGTTGATAGTCTGGAGACAGACATCAAGACAGGTTTATAGGCAGCAGTTATATCTTTATTGGAAAAGATAATTTATTTGGGGGAAACAAAGCAGACAAGCTTTAGGGGCTTGCAAACTCTTCTGAAGCCACAGCATTTATAAAACACGAGATCAATTTCTGTCTAGTTGCTTTCCTTCAACCAGATATTTGGCTGCTTATCTGAATGTTTTTATTTAAATTATTGGGTGTGATAAAAATCACAGCTTCCTGCGGAAGGCAGAGGAAGCATTGCAGCCCAGGCCTGGGCCTCATTCTGGAGAGCATTTGGGCACAGGCTTAAAGTTATGCACTTGCTTAACTCGCAGCTGCCCTCGGTGTGATACATGCACGGTGCAGTTCCTTTTGGAAATCAAACTGCAATGCTTTGCTGATGTCAATTGATTATATTTGTGGGCTACGAGTATTTCTGAAAGGCTGCAAAATCAAGAGACCTGTTTAAGTGATAAAGGAACTCTAAAATATAAATATAAAAGTGCATGGAAGACAAAAAAGCAAAATTTTTAAATAGGATTCTACAGCCTGGTTGCAAAGCTTTGAAGAACGCAGTGCAGAAAATGAGGGGTCACAGCCAATGAAGAGCAACCCACACTTATCCATCAGAGTGGGAAGGGTCTGAAAGGCCACTGAGCCTGACCAGCAGGACACAGGAATGGGCAGAGGAGGATTCTAAATTAGGAGGGGAATAAACCAATGAAAACCACAGAAAAATGAAAGAATAAAGTCAGGCCAAAAAGAAAAAAAAAAAAGTAGGCATGGAAGTTGAAGTGTGCAGAAAACTTTGAAAAAGTGGGACAAAAACGAGCAGGTACACACGGGTGGGAGAGCTGCTGGTAGCCTTGGAGAACGTCCAGCATGGACAGCCCTCACCTCAGACAAGGCTGGAAGCACCAGAGGATTTATCCCAGTGAGGGATGTTTCACCCAACCTCTTGCACAATGGCTGAACAAAACACAGCCCCAGTTGTCTTCTGCTGGTTTTGGGCCACCCATCTCTGAGTGCAAGCCCAGCCCTCCCAATGAGCATCCAGGGGGCACCAGGAGAGGAGCGTGGTGGGATGGGACTGTGACATCCCCTCAGTCACATCCCTGAGCTCCCAGTGCTGCAGTTCCTCATGCACACAGACGTGCTGGTATTTCCTCCTTGCCACTCTCCACGTCCCTTCCCCATTTTCATTCGGGTTTCTTTGAAGCTGGAACCATTAGGGTTGTTTGTGTTACATTAATAATGAGGCCTCTTCTCCACGGGGACTCTTGGTACTACAGCAATATAAATAGTGCAATAATTGAAATCAGAGAATTGACATTTCGGTAACGTGTCACGACAGGAGAAGAAAATCAGGCCATCTGCAATACCAGAAACTTTTATTAGAGCCAGGTTTCCTATCTTTTGTGTCCCATGCACCTACTCACTCACCTACTTATTTTCCATGTCAGTGAAACTCTGTCCAGCCCTTCCTGACGCAGGCTCGTCTCCCACTTTTTCACATGAAAACCTTCACAGTTGTGTCTATCTGTTTTCTATTTTCAGCCTGCACTGAAGGTAACTCTTTTGATCCACAAGCAGCCCACAAGCTGATGCAGAGCCCTTTATTCTTTTTCTTCTCCCCACTAATATAAAAGCTACTTTGTACAAATAGCGAGATGAGAAGTTGTTACCTGTCAGTGACTTTTGCGGGGATTAAATAGTTTTCATCTGCCATGTACTTCTACAACTTTTCTCCTTGCACAGTATCATACAAGGACTTGTTGGCAAAGAAGTTAAGAATAGTTTTCATCCTTTTGCTTTGTATTTCGGTTCCTCGGAGCTCTGTGCGAAAGAAACTCTGAGCATGTGATGTGACATTCTGCCTCCTGAAGAAGCCCAGACACACTCCAGATTTGCATTTACTTAAAATTAATAAGCTTTTAGTGAGGCAGTGCAATTTATTTGTCCTTATGATAAACAGAGAGGTGAATGCTGCCAACCCTGAGTGGCTCTGGATAAAATGGGATTAAGTGGAAGGAAAAATAGAGTATGTCCCACCAAATGCACGCCCCAACCACCCTGCCAGTGCTGGTTGTGCTCCCCTGGAGCAGCACAGGAGAGGAGTCAGACCTGGGGAGGTTTATAAACACCATCCATCTGTTCCCACACAGATTTACAGGAAAGTCAACTGTGCTTCCTCCTTCCCACTGGGATGTGCACGTTCTGGGAGTCCCATCCGCACGCCTTGGCCCATGCACAATAACACAATTCACAGAATCACAGGATGGTTTGGGTGGGAAAGGATCATCATTCAGTGCCACCCCCTGCCATGGGCAGGGACACCTTCCACCAGCCCAGGTTGCTCCAACCTGGCCTTGGACACTCCCAG
>JAWWTY010000158.1:33230078-33250817 GCA_035222235.1 Margarornis squamiger
TGTCCCTCCATGCCTTGTCCCCAGTCCCTCTCCAGCTCTCCTGGAGCCCCTTTAGGCACTGCAAGGGGCTCTGAGGTATCTTAGAAACCTAAGCCTTCTCTTCTCCAGGTGAACAGTCCCAACTCTCTCAGCCTGTCTTCACAGAAGAGTTTCTCCAGCATTCCACCAGTCACAAAGTACTCAAGGGCTCTCACAGTCCCAGAACCCCAGGAAAGCTCAGCAAGGACCCCACTGATGCTGTGGGGTGCCCACCTCCATCCCAGACTGCAGCCCTTTCCCCAGCACACTGTGCCCAGACACCCCTCAAGTCCTCCACTGCACTTGCTGCTGAGTTATGAAAATAACAGAAGTAGGGCAGCAAAAAAGGCTAAACTAAATTATCTCTGTATTCCCTTTTCTATTACAAATGGGCTCCTCAGAATTGTAAGTCACAGCCTATCTACATTTTGCTCTGCAACAAAACACCAATGCACCAGAATAATCTCGGAAAGAAAAGCAAAACAGCACAAAGCAATCTTTCAGCAACCCCAGAACAGCAAAGGGCAGTGCCCTGTACTGCAGGCCTTTGGCAATGCCCTGGAAGTCAGGAAGGATGTAACTTATCCATTTCCTTCCTCATTTTCTTCAGCTTCCTCAGCTTAGTTAGTGGGATCCATGACCTGGATGGATCATTCCTGGCCACAGAGGAAGGGATTTACACGTGGCTGCATCCTGCACTCACTGAACCACTGGCCATGGGTTTTGTGAGCAATCCCCACAGGCTCTGCTGCCAGACAGCTTCCCCTGGAACCTGGGAGAGCTCTGCTCTGCCCTGTGCCCCCAGCCCCAAAAAGCTGGGCAGGAATGCCAACAGAGCCACCGCTGCCAGCAGTGATGCCCATCAGTTGGCAAACAGCTTTATCGCCCCATCCGTAGCTTTTCTCCCATGTCTTATTTGGGATGACTCTTATCACTTCTAGACTTGAAATAGAACTTTTTAATCTCAGATTACCAAGCCTACACACGGAGAGAGGAGGACTAAGTATTGCCCTTCAAGATGGAGAACTTAGGAAGTTTAAAAAGGATGTGAAACAGGGTAAGAAGAGGAGTGTACGCAAGCACATCACTGACCAGCCAGGCAAGGGAAGGTTTCCACCAAAGTTCAATAATACAGTAGGATCACTCCTAGTATTTTTATGAGCAGCCTTACTCAAGTATCCTCCTCAAATCCAGTGCTCCAAGTTAGCAGATGATATGTGCACAGACAAGGACAGGAATACTGCAAGAGAATCCAGTGACTTGCAGGCTGGAGCAAAGGGTTGAAACCAAGCAATACAGGATGCAGGGTTGTACCCTTACGGACCAGGAGCTTCTCTGCTTAACCATTAATCTTCAAAGCAAGTGACACCAGAATGACCCACACATGCTCTTCAGCATAACATTGATAATGCAGCATCAAAAGAGGTGTTTCCAGGCAATCTCAGATATCCAAGATCCTCCTGGGGATTGGTGATAGCAGCACATCTGGAATGCTGTGGGCATTTTACCTCACCTGCATTCCCAAAAGATTAATTGAGCCTGGAGCTGGTGCATTGGAAGGGCTGCCAGGGGAGCAGGGAAGTGGAAAGACTGAATTACAAGAAGGGAACTAAAAGAATTATTTTACATAATCTAGAAAACCAAAGATGACAGGACCCATGATTGTCCTTTAGTTTTATATACCTCTTGGTATTTATCTTGCCAGTGCTGATATATTTATAGGTGGCAAGAGTATAAAGTGGCTATACATAAAGCAAGATAGGATTCCAATATAGAACTTCTGAGCACAGAGGATCACATCCAGCTCTTGTGCATCAAGGAAAAAAAAAATCAAAAATCTACTCACTTTAAATGGAAATTGTTAACATCAGGGCTCAGACTACATCATGCCAAGAAGAAAAAAGTGTCAGCTATCCAAATATATGGCCAAGGCGTGGGGGTGTGTGATTCCAGTCCTCTATTTCGCTCCATCTTCCAGCAAAAGCCTAAACATCACCCAAGCTAAACATTATCCAGGCACAGGTCTTGCAGAAACCACCTTCTAGAATGGTACCTGTTCTGTCTGAGACAGGAAAAATAAACTGCTGCTTAATAAAATCGTGGAATCCCAGGATGGTTTGGGTTGGAAGGGACCTTAAAGACCATCTAGTCCCACCCCCTGCCATGGGCAGGGACACCTTCCACCAGCCCAGGTTGCTCCAAGCCCCATCCAACCTGGCCTTGGACACTTCCAGGGATCCAGGGGCAGCCACAGCTTCTCTGGGTATTAATATAAAAAAAAATGCAAAAAAATCATTATATCTGATAATAAACGTGAAAATGTTGCAAAATAAACCAGTACAAGATTTCCAGTGCACAAGGGTTAAAGAAAGGAAGCCAAATAACTTGCATAGGGGCAACTAAGCAATAACCTGAATTTTATACAAACACCGGCTGAGAAAAGACACCCTCTCAAAAAAAGGGACAAAACCCAGAAACTCCACCACACTGATAAGGTGCTTCCCATTATTTCCCCTGCAGAAATTACAGAGTTTTATTAAAAAAGGCAGCACACAACACACCAGGCTCTGCCTTCCTCTGTACACAAAAGTCTGGGCAAGATTTGACTGTGCAGAAAGTAAAAATCTTATCTCTTGCAGTAAAGTTTTTATTAGTTCAGATTCATAAATTATTTTTCCAGCTGACCTTTGCTCATCTAAGCAGTGCATTGATTCTCTCTACAAAATCTGGTAAAATCAGTCCTTTCATAGCCTGCCTGGAAAATAACTATAAAAAAAAAAATGAGGAAAAAGAGGCAAAGTACCTAACTAAACACAGTTTTACTTGTTTGCTCCTTTCTCCCCACATTCCCAAAAGCCAACAGCTCAGGCCTTTAAGCAGCTTTTGGAAAGCAACTAATTCCATGGATCTTCCTGAGCTTGAATCTCATCTTTTCCTTCCCATCCACTCTGAGCAGCTCCACGAGCATCAACTGCTCGGGTGAGAAACACTGGGTTGGAGACCCACTGAGCCCCATTATTGAGCAGCATTAAAAACATGCTTTTTAATATTCCAGGTTTGCAGCTCTAAGAACTACCTCCTGTCACCACTTGTTCTTGCATTGAGTTATTCCATTGCTAAATGGAGTTCTGCTGATGAAATAATTGGTGACAGGGAACAGCCCTCCCAGCCCTCCCCCCCTGAAATGCCAAAAACTCCATGGAATAAGTCATGTGTTCAATGCTTTAACATGGACATGGGAGGGGAAGCTTCAATTTGAAGGTAACTTGGTGTCCTTCTCCACCAAGTACTCCGTGGTCAGTGTCACTGCACGACCAGCTGAACAAACTAATGACACATATCAGGGCAAAAAATAGAGAGAGAGGGGAATAAAAGGAAAACTAAAATGTTCATTGTGGAACATACCCCCTAAGCAGTTGGATCATCTTAATCTTCAAGCTTCTGTAATACAACTGTTGGAAGGCTCTAAGTCTGCGCACAATAAAGTGCTTTATTCAGGGAACCATATGACTCCATCAGTCATTCAAGCACATGTTTGGCACAGATTGAAAGTGAAAAGCATAGCTAAGGCAAATATTTCAAAACTGAACTTGTCTTTCTAACACACATGGTTTATATATTGGTGTAATATCTATATAACTTTTCAGTTCTCATATAGAGTAATGTCATGGCTGAAGTACAAAATGATGTCTGCTGCAGCAGGCACCAGAGCTCTTCTCGGCAGCTAACACATGCCAAAAAGCCATTTACTAGAAAATTAAAAGGGAACTATCACACTTGACAGGTCCTCAAGACAAAAAAAAAAAAAAAAGACCTGTAAAAATAGCTTTTGTTCCTCCTAATTCCTGAATATTTCTCCAATCGGGATGCTACACCACCCCTTGCTGGAGAGCTGCAAATCCAGGACAGCCGGTTCCTTCCTGCTCGTGAGCCCGAGATCTGTCTCCTCTGTTTGCAGATGAAATATTGCTCATCACAGAGAGTTCCTCCTGCTGATGCAAATGCGATTAGAGCAATCTTGGGAGAGCACAGTGTGATTAAAGCATAAGTAATGTGAGAAGGATTTGGGCTCTCATTATAGAAAATACATATTGAAATGCACTCAAGGAAAGAAGCCAGTATATCTCAATATCCTCCCTGTTCTCAAGAACAAAATGTGACAAGTGGAGTTTGGAGAACAACATTTGCCATTGACTGCAGGAGGGGGCAGGGAGACTGCAGAACATTTCAAATAGCCAAAATCCAACTTTATGATGTGTATAGAATATATACAGAGACTATATTTGGGAAACAGCTGTCCAGCCTCATTTGTGATGCTGTTATGTTTGACTGAAGAATTACTATTCAGAACCAGTCCAAAGACAGAGTTGTCTTTTTTTCCCTAGAAAAGAACATCTCAAAATATGAGAGAAATAAAGCAGCAAAGCCCTGAACCAAAGGGCATTTTGGCACACCGGGTGATGGGGGTGTATCAAGAGGTTCCCTCCGTGGAAGAGCTCAGTGCATGGAGTTCACAGAAGAGGGCAAGTTATAAATGCAAGACTCAACCCCAAAGTAGCTTTGGAAAGTACGTGACACAACAGCTTAGAAGAACTTCTGTCCTCTTGCTGCAAATACTGCTTTTCCAAGTGCTGGTGCACACCCATATCCATTGGCCCAGCAGTTCCTTCTTGTGAAAACAAGCAGGACAGGACTAATAAGAGAAGAAAATCATCCAGGGCTGCACAGTGTCTTTGCCACGGGTATTTCCAGGGTGCCATAGGGAAGGATGCCTCATCCTCACTCAGCATCACCCCGGGATAGGTGCTGCTGGGGCACATCTGCTTCTTCCTACACTGCTGCTCCTTCCCCAAAGGGCCCCAGTCCCACAGATTGCTGTTTTGATTATGAACTCAGCCTTGCACCCTTCAGTTCCAGCGAGGCAGCACCTACCAAAAGCACTTAGTGAAGCAGAGAAATAACAACCTCTGCTTTACAAGCACAGGCACAACTAATCCACAGAGCTCCAAGGGCAAAGAAAAAGGTACTAAATATATATCCACTTTTCAGCAATGAGTCCAGATAATTATGTGAAAATCCAGACACAGTGTTCCTCCCCAGCTCCTCCCCTCCAAACCCTCATGAAAGGCTACTTTCACTGAATGAAGTTCAAATCACTCTCCAAAATACAATTTCCTCTTGGTCTTTCAAAAGGTACAGAAAAATCCTTCTCTCCAACGATTTACTGGCCTCCCTCACCAAATACAAGGAACCCTCAGCATAGCTGAATTGAGGGATGTTCCTCCCTGTATAGGATCATCAGTGGAAAGCACTACTGAGTGGGAGTGGAGCTGTGCTCGTCACAGGCACACAAATCAATCATTGGGATATTCCCTGGGAAATCACACAGAAAACACAGCAAATCCAGCTGAAGTGAATTTCAGTATTAATTTCAGTAAGAATGCATGGGAAGTGATTTGTAGTTCTTTCCCAAGCCTAGAAAACCAACTACTGGGCTGGGGAGTTTATATCCATCACGAGTTTTTGTTTGTATGGGAATACCTGCTACTTACATTACACAGCAGCAGAAAGAGAAAAATTAACTGCACCTGTACTAACATAAACTGTCACTGAAGTCTCTCTTCTGGTTTTAAAACATGAATGCAAAGAAAACTTAGAGTTACTTCATGTTCTTGAAGCCACCTCGCCTGCTCAGGTTTATGTGTCACCATGAGCACCAGATCTGTCCATAACTCCTGCCTTTCCCACGTTTCTTCAGGAGGTGAGCTACAGGAGTAATGAACATTTATGGTTTCCCAGGTCACTGAAACAGCTTTGCTCATCCTGCCTACACCTCTTCTGATGCTGCCAAACAGATCTTAAGTGACAGCACAGAACGTCAGCAGCAGCTTGTGCAAAGGAGCCAGATCCACGGAGGTGAGACAATTTATCCCAACTGTGGATCAGATACACAAACAAGACCACACAAAGTAAGCTCCTTCCTTCTAATGCCTGAAGATTTAAACTGAAAGAGGAGAGATTTGGATTGGATATTGGGAATAAATTCCTCCCTGTGAGGGTGGGCAGGCCCTGGCACAGGGTGCCCAGAGAAGCTGTGGCTGCCCCTGGATCCCTGGAAGTGTCCAAGGCTCCAGGGACTTGGAGCAACCTGGGCTAGTGAAGGTGTCCCTGCCCATGGCAGGAGGTGGGATGAGATGAGCTTTAAGGTCCCTTCCAAACCAAATCAGTCTGTGATTTCTTCTGCAATGACCCTGCACTTCCCCCCCAACCACCAGTGTTTATCCAAAGTGTCTCTTCAGTGGGGTGCCTGGTCCTCACTTAGAAGGCAATAGATGAAGAAATAAATCCTATTTCTTTTGGAATGTTTATCTCATGCTTTAAAATCTGTCTCAAAATGCAAGAGTGCATTTGAACCTGGAGATGGTTTTATCATCTCCAGTTCAAAAAGGAACATGGATCAGAAGTGAGATGCTCTTTCTGTCCCTGTGTGCTGCAGATGCCACATTTTATCCTAAGCTCTCTCTATCACCACAGTGCTCTCAATGGCAGAAAAGGAATGCAATATAAACTTAAATAATCTGGGCTGAATAGTTCTCCTCAGGCCTGCTAATTGTTGAATTAACAGAGGATCCTCAGTGCAGAACCATCGCTGCACAAGGGCAGTGCTGCTGAATGGAGATCCTGGTCAGGCTCAGCTCCACACATGATCAGGCCCATATGTTCACCTTATTCTATGAAGCATTATAATAAAGTTTAGATCTTTTATTTTCAATTTTTTTCCCATGACTACATCAGAACAATCCCATAAATACTTGGATTCAATGAAGTTTATACCCTAATATATTCTTTCAGAAGTAAACAGCTGCATGTGAGGTTTATTTATCTTCCAGGTGCTTTCAGAATTAGAACACATTTAAAAAAAACAAAACAAGAAAACAGCAAACTTTCACCATTGTCAGAAGAAGGTTTTTCACTTAATGCATATGACATATACCATTAGACTAAATTTCCAGGGATTGACACAGTTCCTCTTAACAAATATCTCAAACTAATTAAAGACTCTTTTGTGCCAAATTCTGCATTCAGCTTTTTATGCCTTGATGTGTGTTATCCAGCATGGCTAACAGACCATGAAACATTTCACTTCTTGCCTTATTACATCATATATTTTGGACAAGAAGGAATTTGTTCTTCTAGTGAATGGTTTTAGCATGTTGACCTTGTGAATGGTCAATCTCCCGCCCCTAAACTAACCAAATATTTCTCATCCTGGCTCCAAGTCAGGGAAAGCAGCAAACTCACTTATGTGGGGTGTAAAAAAATTAGTGATTTAGCAGAGGATCAACATTTCTGATTAGATGATGCAGTTCATCAAGTCACTTTCTGAAGCACAAATGCCAACATCACACTCGATACCAACGTAGCCTCAAACTCTTGCATGGCACTAAGAAGAGAAGGGTCAACATTCTGGAGAAGGGGTCTACTAAGAAACAATCCCTTTCCTCAGTTAGTAGGATCCTTTCATCAAAAGAGGTTAAAAATCAAGACAGTTTAAACACTTTGCCCTGTGTTAGCCAAAAACAAAAGGGCTGCACTGTCCCACCAGTTGCAACCCTCTAACAGATTTGCTCAAGCTGTGGGTTTTTCATAGGTTGAAAAGGACCTTAAAGATCAGCCAGTTCCATCCCCTCTGCCATGGGCAGGGACACCCACTAGATCAGGTTGCTCCAAGCCCTATCCAACCTGTTTTAATTTAGCTTGTCACAATTTTTCCCTGGAGACTCAGCAGGACCTCAGAGAAGCCTCTTCAGGTGTCATTTAGGCCTTTAGTCCCAGAAAACTGTGGAGATGATGTGCTTTTGTCCTGGGAGAAATTTGAAAAGCTGCTTGAAATGCAAGTACAACAGGGAGAGCAAGACCTGAGATGATGTCGAGTAAAACACCAGAAGCTGTAGAGGAAGAAAAGCCATGGGAAAAAGGGATTAAATAAAAAAATCCCTCCAATATGACCAGCACAAAGAGCCTGGCATCCTGAGCAGGATGGGATGCCGGTGGCACACAGAGCTGGGGAGGGCCTGCTATGGCAGAGAACACCTTAACAGTGTTCCAGACCTATTTCCAAACACCCTAAAAATGTCAGTTCCTGCTTCATAACAACTCTCACAGCAAAAGTCAAGAGAAAAGCCACCCAGCCAGTCCAGTTACTCAGATGATGCAGCTCCTGGCTCACCATTCTTCTGCAACACCACAGCCCTGGAGCACAAAGCTGCTGCCCTAAAGGATGCACAGGAACATGAGAAAATAAAGCCCAGCTGGACTCCTGGGCCAGGTTGCGCTGGCAGTGTGAGATCTGTTAGAAACACGAGTGATAAATCTGTCAGGATGAGGATATGTGAGGCCTGAACAAGCCTTTACATGAGTTTGGCCTTTTTAAAACAGAATTTCAGGAGCAGCAGCAAGTGAGAGCCTTGGTGGAAGTAACAGATACACAGCCCTGATCTGCTGCAGTCACTCATGTGTCACTAGACAAGTCCCCCTGGGGAAGCCTCTGCACTGCCAACAGGATGAAAAGCCACCCAAAACACAGCCTGCCAATCATTAGTTCAAGGATGCTCTTTGTGGCTGGATGGAGAGTTTTCCATAAATTCCAACAAAAGCAAGAGATGAGACACCTGACAAAACCCCAGTGAGCTCCCCAGTGAGCTGGAGGCTAAGGATGCAAACACCATTTGAAGAGTGGGCATAATATCCTCTGCTGGTGGATCTTGGCAAGGATCTGTGGAGCCCCATGGACAGTGACAGCTCGTGCCAGGCTGACTGCAGGGGACCTGATAGGGATAATCATCAGACAAGGAGGTGATTATACACAAACCAGAAAGCCCTGGAACAGTTTGAAAGAAGACAGTATTTGTAAGTGAGCTCTAAAACACACAGCGAGCGGTAGAAATCGGGTTTAGGGAGAGAGACAAGGCAAGGTTTCTTCTGCTGGAATTGCTTTCCATTACACCCAATGCAGTTGCAGTCAGTAACAAAAATAAAATCTGTCACAAAAATTATTTCAGTTAAAGGTAAAGAACTTTGGGCTGCAGTTTTAGGATTTTCATTTTTTCATGCCCAGAGAAGCTGTGGCTGTCCCATCCTTGGAGGTGTCCAAGGCCAGGTTGGACAGGACTTGGAACAACCTGGGCTAGTGGCAGGGGGTGGAATGAGATGATAATTAAGATCCCTTCCAACCCAAACAATTCTGTGATTCTGTCATTCTGTGATTCATTTTCTTGCTGTTTTCCCAGATAACACCCAGTATTTAAAAGAGACTTAAGAGTTTACAGACACCCACAAATTTTGAATTTCTGTTTACACACCATCACTTCATCTGCCCTGCAGATACAGGAAGCTCTTGACCACAAAAAGCTTATACAGGTGTAGATTTTAAGGCATTTGACTGAATCTATAAGGTTAGACCTTATCCCACTATATATCCCCCTCCAGAAGGATGACAAAGCTAATTTTGCCTTGTTGGGGCCGGTACTCCAGTTAGTTTTCTTTTTTGTCCATGAGGTCCTTCAGCCAGCAACCAAGAACAATACTGAAAACTAGAAGGGCAATTGTAACCCCATAAACAGTGGAAAGAAAACATACTAAAAGTGAGCAGCAAGGCTGCTTTTAAGTCATCTAGCTCATAACCTGCTAATTTCTGTTTAACATAAGAGCTGCTACTCAGGCAGACCCACATTATGCATGTCTCTTGCCACATTTCAAACCCAGTTTTCAAGGCATATCGTAACTCAAACTTGTCTTAATCACTAAGCACGTGTTTATGTCAAAATTGGGATGTCCTGGCAGCACCTCAGCTCGCTGCCTCTGTGCCCAGAGAAGGTGCAGCAGTGAAGCCAGCTGAGGCAGAAGCTGCAGAGCTCCAGAATGCCTGGGGAGACTTGTGCCAGCACAGCTGAGAGGACTTTTCGTCAGCGGGCAGCTTGGCTGGTGCAGAAACGCGCGGCTGCAACTTTCAGCACCTCTGTGCCCAAGAAAGCAGCACATGCTCTGGCAAAGCTAAAGCTGTTCTCTCCTTCCACAGGAAAAAGTGGAATTAAGGAGGGGATGCTTGCTGAGCACACTGGCTGCAGATGGGAAAGGGCAAGTTACAGATACGTTATGAAAGAAGAGGGGTAGGGAAGAGGTTGCAAGGGAATCCCCAGCTGCAGATGAGCTGCAAGGGGCCAAGCTTGGACATGTAAAGATGAGCACCAGAAGGATGAACAACCAGCACAAACTGTACAGAGAGCTCAGGTCACCAGTGCAAATGCAACCTTAGAGCTTCAGCTGGGCTCCCAGGGAATCCCAAGCCACAGGCAACAGGATTTCCACCCCCTCTTACCACTGTTTTCACTCACGTGTGTCCTGGAGCCCAGTCACCTACAGTTTGCTTCCAGTTATTGCGGGACAACTACCCTGAAGTTGACCCTGAAGGACAACTACCTTCAAACTTTCCTGGATGTATAGTCACTTATCCCCTGTCCAAGTGACCTCCACACCACGGAGGGGCCTGGCCAGCCACAGTAGCTGCCACACTCAGAGAAGGGGCAGGTGCTGCCTCCACCCAAACCAGCCCACCCTCCACCCACAAAAAGGGAACAGCCACAGGGGACCTCTTTCTCCTCAGCTACCTGAGGCTTTCTGCAGCTTTTCTCCCAAACACACCGATTTGGAGTAAATACAAGCTTTGACAAGGAGAAACGAAGACCCCTCACGAAGGCGAAGCACAGCTGCAGCTCCTATTAATTCATTAACCCCAATCCCTGGTGCCTCATTAAATGCAACACCTGGCCCTTCCCACCCTGGGGTTTCAATGTTCCAGTTAATACGTGCTAAAGTATCTCCCCACTTCCCCTGAGCAAGACCAGAGCCAAAGCCCCCGTGCAAGTTGCACTCGAGACATTCGGAGACAAGCAAACATTTACAAAGTTTAAAGTTACAATGAAATGAATAACTAACTAAATAAAGAAGCCCCAAGATGAGTTTGTAGTAACACACAAGGACACAGGCACCCCTCAGCGCTGTGACACGCGTTTCCACAGGAGAATCTCCCTCCCTCTCCCATAAAATATGCATTGTCAGCTGCTGCTGAAGGAACAGGAGAGGGCCTGGGCCCTCCAGGGATTCCGGAATAAACCCCGGGCTTGCAGCATGAAGAGACAAGTCACTTTTCTAAGCTCCTATAACACAGAGCCATCGCTCCAAAACATCTCCCCCACCCCTGCCTTGCACTCACTTTGAATGGATGCAGCGGCGAGAAAACTTTCCCCCAGCCAGGACGCTTTTGCCATCACTATTTGGCTTTTCCAGGCAATTTTTCCCGGCTGGAAACGGAGTCCAAACTCTGACAATACTCTCCCAGACCCTGAATTCAGTCTCGGGGGCTGTTTGCAGGGGGACGCTTGTGGGGAGCAGAATTCCTCCCCCCCAGGGCACCCCCAACACACATCGGGGGGTCCCCGGGACCACCCCAATATCCCAGGGGTCCCGGTGGGGCTGCGGGGTTTGGGATACACGGCTGGGACCCCGCGGGGCTGGGGGGGACAAGCATGGGACCCCTGAGGGGATGGGGGTGCCGGGGGTTGGGATTTCGAGGGGCTGGGGGTGCCGGGGGATGGGACCCCGAGGGGTTTGGGGTACACAGCTGGGACCCCAGGAGCCTGAGGGGATCAGGGATGGGACCCTGGGGGGTTGGGGGGTCCGGGGGATGGGACCTTCTGGGGTTGGGGATACACAGCTGGGACCCCTGAGGGGATGGGGGTGCCAGAGGATGGGACCTCTGAGGGGATGGGGATGCCAGAGGATGGGACCCCGAGGGGATGGGGGTGCCAGAGGATGGGACCCCGAGGGGTTTGGGATACACAGCTGGGACCCCTGAGGAGTTGGGGGTGCCAGAGGATGGGACCTCTGAGGGGATGAGGGGGACAGCGGATGGGACCCCGAGGGGTTTGGGATACACAGCTGGGACCCCTGAAGGGATGGGGGTATCAGAGGACGGGACCCCTGAGGGGATGGGGGTATCAGAGGACGGGACCCCTGAGGGGATGGGGGTATCAGAGGACGGGACCCCTGAGGGGCTGGGGGTGCCGGGGTCTGCACGGCGGAGTTTTCCCAGAACAGGCTGGGAAGCGGCGCAGAGGAGCGGGAATTTCGTGCCCCGTGCGGGACCTCCCCTTTCCATGCCCGCAGCCCCAAAGCCATCGCCGCGCTGCTCCCCCCGTGCAAAGGGGGCTCGGGGAAAGCTCCTTCCCCCGCGGGGCAGCGCGGTGCGGGTGCCGGGGCCGCTTACCTCGGGCGCGGGGGGATGCGCAGAGCAGGCAGCCCAGGCGGAGCAGCAGCGGCAGCAGCGGCAGCACAGGCGGAGGCGGGCGAGGCTGCCCTGCGTGGAGGCGCTTTGACATCGCAGCCCGCACTGAGGGAGACAAACTTTCATCAGCTGGGGCTGGAGAGCAGCCCCATAATATACAGTTACAGAGAGGAGCGAGCCGCGACTCAGGATGTGAGAGATTTCCTGCATGCAGTTAACTCCAAAACCCCTCCTGCTCCTGCCGATGAGCTGGGCTCGGCTTCTGGGGGGGAAAAAGGGAAGAAAGGGGGAAAAAAAGAAAAAAAAGAAAGCAGTCCGTTCCTTTTTTTTTCTTTTCTTTCTTTTTTTTTCTTTTCTTCTTTTTCTTTCCTTTTTTCTTTCCTTTTTTTTCTTTTTTCTTTCCTTTTTGCTTTTTTCTTTTTTCTTATTTCCTCTTTCTTTTTTCTTTCCTTTTTTCTTTTTCTTCTTTCCTTTTCTTATTTCTTTCCTTTTTTCTTTTTTCTTTCCTTTTTTCTTTTTTCTTTCCTTTTTTCTTTTTTCTTTTTTCTTTTTTTATTTCCTCTTTCTTTTTTCTTTCCTTTTTTCTCTTTCCTTTTTTCTTTTTTCTTTTCTTTTTTTTCTATTCTCTTTTTTATTTCCTTTTTCCTTTTTTCCTTTTTTCTTTCCTTTTTCCTTTTTTATTTCCTTTTTCCTTTTTTATTTCCTTTTTTATTTTCTTTTTTCTTTTCTTTTTTCTTTTTCTTTCCTTTTTCTTTTTTTTCCTTTTTTTCCTTTCCTTTCCTTTTCTTTCCTTCCCCCCCCCCCCTTTATTTTTGCAGAGGTTTGGGGCGGTTATTTTGATTTATTCTTTTTCTGTTGTTTTGGCAGGGAGGGTCCCAGCGCTGGGGGGGCTCCGGGGTCCCCCCCATCCCATTCTCCCAAGGTTTTCCCAACTTTTCCTACACACACACACACAGAGCCCTGGCTGCCTCCTCTGGAAAGTCATCTGTGTACATTACAGCTCCCGGCTTATTTATTGGCTTCATAATTATTTTGGAGTTGTTTCTTATTTTATATCGTGAGGGTTGAAAAAGAAAAAAAAAAAAGAAACCTAACAAACAACAAAACACACCCACAGAGTTGCCAGATGCGTTTTTTAAAAATCTTCCTCGTACAAGTTATTACTGCTGACTGTCTGAGAGAATAACCAAATACAGATTATCTATTCCTTAACACACCACCAAAACACATGTAATGCCCACATGTTGCTGTGGAGCAGTAGAAAAGAAAAGAAACTAATCCTCACAGAGTTTTATTGCGCGGTTTTTAGTTTTAATTTAGTAAGATTCTTCCCAAATCTCACTATTTGGATAGTGATACTTCATTTTGCAGATTGGCTCCGTGTTCCTTGTGCATGAAACAGTCGGCAAAGCTGGCCCAATGAGTGTCTCTTGGCCAATGTGTAAAATAGCCATGTAATTCCACTTAAAAAAAATGGAGTTTGGAACCACAGATTTGGGTCTGTGCTGGGCCAGAGGCTGCTGATTATTCTTAGTGATCCACACTATGCCCTTGGCCAGTTCCAGGGATAAATGAAGCAACAGAGACTCCATGGGGAGCAAAGTGCTGTGGCCCCCAAAGTGGAGCCCTGCAGCGTGCCCAACATCCCTGAAGCACCCCGGGGGACAGTCACATCCCCGGGGTAATTGGTAATGCCAGGTCATCTCAGCACAAACAAACCTGCAAAAGAGCAGGGTATCGTGAAGCGTGTGCAGAAAGGGCTCTTATCAACTGCTGGGTTTCCCAGTTAAAAAGTACCTTCCTCCTCTTACCCCTCTGCCCAAAACTAGACCCACGGGCTCACATCCAGGTGCTCTGAAATTTGAATTCTATCCATATTTACCCCTCAAGCCTCACCTTTTCCTCATCATGTGCCTTCCCAGGAACCCCTATCCTTGTGAGCAGTCAGGGATTACCCTACATATAACTTTAAACACCCAAATGCTAAATTTTCCCTACTCACCCATTATCAATTACAATTTAACAGCTACACTCAGCAACTCTTCATCCCTTAAATGTAAACTAATGAACTCTATCAACTATCTCATTAAGGACATATGTGCTCCACACAGAACATTGGTTGAAAACATTAAAATTAAAACAGAAAACTCCTTTGTGGAAGGCCACCATAAAAGCCATGTGGACACCTTTATCTTTTAAAGCTATTTTCCCCATTAAAAAAATAAAAAAATTAAAAAAATCAGTCAAAGGGAACTAAAGACTTCTAAGCAGGGTTTTGGTAATCCCACAAGGCTTTTCACTTCAATGGTAGTACTTGCATTTGAGTAACAATCTTTGATAGCAGCGAATGTGGAGCCAATTATATCTTGGTCATTCATTAGCATGAATGAAGTAGATATTATCAGAGTTCCTTCTCCTCCCCCAAAATGTAACCAGAGAGGAGCTGTTGCCACACTGATTTTACGGGCTTGAAGTTGATAAATTGGTAGTTTATCCCAAAACTGCCCCAAATATTTTGTTAGCAACATCCACGCAGGAATGCTACCGAATTACAGGTACCTCTGGCTCTGGAGAACAACAGCACAATTTCACAGCTGTTTCAAAATTCTCTTGCAAAAAAAAAAAACCCTCCAGGCAAAGGGCAGGTAATGTGACATGCCCCTGCCTCACTGCACTGTGCACAAGAGAGGCCAAGCCTTGACATTTAATTTCTCATGTCAAACCACCTCCCACAATTAGCTTTACGAGCCTTGCTTTATCCACTTCAGAAGAACAAGGCTGCATTTCCCTGCAGGAAATGAAAATTGCATCCAGGTTGTGTGGCTGCTTCAAAGGGGGCCACAATCCCCAATCTCCAAGTTATTCCCACGGGTGATGGCTCTCCATCCATCCATCCTTCCCAGCTTTGCTCTTTAGCACTGTCAGGGGAAGAGGAATGGAGGGAGAGGGGAAGGTGGTGTGTGGAGGTGTCTCACTGCTTTGTGTCTTTTGCTACTCCTTCTTTTCGTTTTTCTCCTCCTCATCTTCCTTATTCCGTGTATTTAGTTTTTCTTCACTTCAACCCCAAGTAGGTTTCTTTCCAAAGCACTCTGTGCTAGTTGGGAGCCAACCTGCAACAGCAACAGCACACGAGCAGCTCAAGAGTCTTTTTGCTCTTAATCTTCATCTCTTTGGAAATGGGGAACTGAGCAGACCACTCCTCCTTCTCTGGTACTACACACAAGTTGGTTTGCCTTGGGTTTAAGCCTGTGTAGGAAGACCAAGCCAGGCCCAAGTGAGGAGCTGAAGGGACCAGATCCTACTGCTGTAGCACCTCTGTGCTTTGAGATGTGTGGATGGGATATCTCGAGGTCACCTGTGGCAAGAGGAATGCCCGAGGAATGAAGGGACAAGGATCTCTGAGATCTTACCAGGACCGCTCTTCAGGCTTGTCTTTCAGCTGCTGTGGCCCCTGCTTGCCTTGGAGTGGTTTGGAAACATTTATCATTGTGAGAATTGGGGATGCTTACAGGGTGCTCAGGAATGTCTTCTGCATTAATCGTTACCTATTGTCATTCCCCAAGCAGGGCTGAACCAGCACTTTTCTTCTTTCCAGCTCTGCCTTGTCACCGTGTCACTGGAAGAGGTCAGACCGAAGCAGCTTAACTCTCAGTTTGCATTTACATGTGCAAATGGTTTGATGTAAAGGGCACCGGCCACTTCGAACGGTTAATATTTGAGTGTATGACAACACAGGCAGCTGGCTTGCACTCTGGTTATCAAATTACTAATTCATGCAGGAGCTTTAGTTCACATGGCACTGAAAAGGTCAATCCAGAAGAGAGCCATAAGGAAGGGAGCAGTGTGGAATAACTTACCTGGAAACAAGCTTAGCAGATGGGTTAGTACAGACACCAGCAAGGAGGAGGATGCGCTGAGGGAAACATCAATTTCCATTAGTTTCCCCTTGGCTAAAGAAGAAGGAGTTTTGAGAAGGAATCAGTGACTGATGGAGATAACAGGGAAAAAATAAGGAGCGCAGAGACAATATATTAAGTGTAAAACCTCCAGACTGTGATACTGTGTGTTTTTGTGACATTAGCTGGAAGGCAATGTGACAAATAAATAGGGAATTTGTGAGATGCGTTATGGGATGCTATGGGGTGTGGAGTATGAGAAAAGGAAAAAGGAAAGGGAAAGGAACAGGAGGAAAAGGAAAGCTGTCTGCTGCCCTTCTCTGCCACAGCAGGATTTGCATCCCTGTGTTACAGCCCGAGTTAAACAAAGAGAGGATAAGACACCTCAGATAGCTGAGATATTTTCAAGATAAGGGGAGCCCGTGGGCAGAAAGCACCTCTGTAATTCTGCTCTCACATCTGCCCAGATCAGCTGTGATCTCCTTTTGGATATCCAGGAAACCTCACTGTAATCACAGCATTGAGTATCATCCAGAATTTTTTTTTTATTATTATTATTATTATTCCCCTATGTGCCAAAATGCAGGAAGACTCGTCTGGGCTTAGCTACAGGGATCTACAGTTTGGGGGCCTCCAGGCTGAAGTTTTTCCTTCTTAGAGTAAACAAAACAAAATAAAAAAAGCTTTTCCCTTTGAAATCTGTGTGTCCCCCAGCCAGCTGCTGAGACTTTGTGTCTCCAGTCCTCCCTCACTTCATTAACTCTCTGCACAATCAAGATCCCGCTGAATTGGGACTGCAGTGGCAGATTACAGTCCTCTATAATTACCAGGCAGAGATACAGCATAATACAGCCTGACCTTTAGCCACAGAGCTCTGCTACAGACCTCTGTCCCAGCACTCACACACAAAATAGCAGCTCCCCAGAATAGCATCCATCAGGCCTCGCACTGAAATGAAATACTGCCTGTAAAGACTGTTTGCTGCACATACTTGAGAGATGTTGCATTCTCTAGATTTCCTGGTCTGGGAGGGCAGGTTTCCACCCTCTGTGCACACCAACATTCCTTGAGGAGCACAGCGAGTCCATTAAGCCCATGAAATGCAACGCAAGGTCAGCAAGCTCGGTGTTCTGTTATCAATAAATGTATTCATCCCTTCCTCTCCACTCGTCTTCCAGCTCCCTGCTTTGCTTATGATTTTTCTTTCCTGTCCTGAAGGTCCCTTCATATTGAATTCGTCTGGAATTTCTGTCCCCAAGCTTTGAGTTGGCCAGTGCAGCTGGGAAGAGCAGGAAGGGGGCAAAGCAGGCAGGACCTGGCTCCAACCAGAGCTCGTGTCCCTCCTCCACTGACCAAGATCCATCTGTTCATCCTTGTCAAGGGACTTTCAGTGCCCAGCTGGTGCTCCATAAGATTCAGTGGAGACAGGGATAGACTTCAGTGGCTGCCCCTGGATCCCTGGAAGTGTCCAAGGCCAGGTTGGACAGGGCTTGGAGGAACCTGGGCTGGTGGAAGGTGTCCCTGCCCACGGCAGGGGGTGGAAGGAGATAGTCTTGAAGGTTCCCTCCAACCCAAACCATTCTCTAATCCTATGACTTAAAGAACCATGGATTTACTGAAGTTTCTCCCCTGTTGCACACATACAATTTAAGAAGCTGGGGTTGTGTTGAGCTATTTGAAGTAACATGGTCCTTTGTGTTTGTAGAGAACCTTGAATTTCTATGACTGATTGACAGGATATAATACTGAATTAATTCTATCATGGATCACAGAATCCCAAAACTGAAATGTTTCTGGGTAACCTTTTTTTTAATAGAGAAAAAACTAAACCAACTCCTACCTGGTTTGAATGACAAAGTGCTATAACATTAAATTCGAACATAAGTAAAATTGACAAATCCATCCTGAATTTCTTTGTATATTTGATAAATGAGATGTGAGATTTCTCATCCTTTTCAGGGCTAAAACATAATCAGAGGGAGCAAGCCCCTTCCATTAAGCTGCTCCCTACTATCACCATTTCTGCCTGAAAGAAGGACAGCAGGGCTGATGGCAAGTGGTGTGTGCTCATCACATCCCTCTACCCCCGTTTTCTCTGCCCAGTTCATCCTACTGCTCCATAATTTTGGAAAACAGCTCCTTTTTTTCTGTAGCAAAGCAGGGGAGTAAGCTGTGCTTTAATGCTGATTAAGCTCTATATAGTACTTTATAGGCAAACTGCACAGAGCCCAGAGTTGCAGGCTGCTGTAACAGGGCCAAGGGTGAAAAAGCCAAGAGGAGCTCAGGCAAGAGCAAACAAAGAAACCCACCACTCCAAGGATACAGGACCTTAACAACAACAACAGCAACCCCCTAAATTCTTCAGCAGTTAAAACACAAAAGCCCAAACCTCACAGGGTCCCTGGTTACATTCTTTTCCTGTAGCATAAACCCTCAGTCATGCAAACACAGAGCTCTCCTTGAGCACAGACACCACTGGCAGCTGAGCCTCCCTTGGGGCACCCAGCCCACCTTGGGGCAGCCCTGCAGCCCCCAGGACCTCGCCAAAACAGCCTCAACATCTCAGGGAATGCAGAGCTTGGGATATAAAGCTGTCAGAGAGTGTCCAAAGGAGGGCCACAGAGACGGTGAAGGTTTTGGAGGGGCCAAGGAGGAGCACCTGAGAGCACTTGGTGTGTTCAGCTGGAGGAGACTGAGGTCAGACCTCAATAAGGTCTTCAAAAACCCTCATGAGGGGCAGTACTGATCTCTTCTCTCTGGTGACCAGTGACAGGACCCAGGGAATGGCTGGATTTGGTTTAGTTTGCATCTCAGGACATGGTTCTGCCCCCAGAGGGTGGTGGGCACTGACCAGGCTCCCCAGGGCAGTGGGCACAGCCCCAAGGCTGTCAGAGCTCCAGGAGGGTTTGGATGATGCTCTGGGGCACAGGGTGGGATTGTTGGGGTGTCTGTGCAGGGCCAGGAGTTGGACTGGATGGTCCTTGTGAGTCCCTCAGGATATTCCACGATTCTACGATTCCCAGTTTTACCCCACACAAAATTAGCCATCAATATTTTTCTCTCCCATCTTCCTCCAGGAAGAGGGAAAAACCACACTAGCTAAACCTTCTTCTTTTGGTTACCTTTTAGTAACACATGACCAAACACCTTCATAAACAATAAATAAACAAACAAACCATCTTCTTTGTCATGTCTGCACAGCCCCAAACATTCATGGTGGAAGAAACAACATTTTAAGTTTTCCTACTAATTTTGGCACTGAGAAGCGATGATTCTCCAGCAGGATCCTTATGTTAGACAGAACATTCCTAAAAACACATCAGGAAGGTGTCCTGTGCTAAAATCCCTTCAAATCCAGCACATAACCCATTAAATATGTGGGTCTTTTTTTTTTTTTTTTTAACTTCAGACTAGACATTGAGAATGAGCTCTTTGATCTCTTGCCTCAAATTTCACTGTCTCCCTGAAAACAAAAGAAAGAAAAAAGCCCACAGTTTTTCACATGTCTCACAAGAGGACAGTATTCAACTCAGACTAAAAATTATGAAGTCGTATATTTTTAATATTCCTGTCTAGCCCTCTGCAAACCACAGAACAATGCAACATCCATCATCATAAAAGCTGTGACAGTAAATTAGGAGGACAGCATATTTTGGGGCATTTTTAAAGAAAAATAAATATTCCTAATGGGAAACTTGAGAGAAATCATTAAAAATTACTGTGGTATACATCACAGGAGAATGAAATCAATTAGGTCTTAATCTCATGTTATTTATGGAAGGAAGAATGAAGCAGAGCTTCTTTATTTTTAGGCACTTTTCCGACTTAGATTCTGTTGCAGAACTTCCATTTGCTTTGGGTCCCAAACACAGCACGTGAAACCTCTCAAAACTAAAACAAATAGAAGTAAAATGTTGCGTTTGTAACATCAGCTAATAGCATTAGATAGAACAGTCAGCCCATAATTATATATCTTTCATGCAGTTTAACTTAGGCCATTACATAATTAAATTTAGGCCAGTGAGCCCTCAAAGTTATATTTTTACATAATAACAAACACAGAAATTATATATGTGCTCCCAGTAGCATTACAAGTTAAGTATATATTTGGCACCACTTTGCAGTAAGTGGGTATTCATTACTAATTCCTCTGGTATTCATTGTAACAACATTAGTCACGAGGAACTAATGTGGATCTAATGTCTGAGCACTGGGTTATTCCTCCATAAATCGGGATTTGGGAACACACTGGTGGCTCCCTGTCCCTGACATCACTGCACTGCTGTGGAGGACTTGGCTGGCATTGGGGCATTATAGGGAGGGCAGGCTTAGATTGGATATTGGGAAACATTCCTTCCTGGAAAGGGCTGTGCAGCCCTGGCACAGCTGCCCAGGGCAGGGTGGATCCCCATCCCTGGAGGGATTTCAAAGCCCTGTGGATGTGGCACTTGGGGACATGGGTTAGTGGTGGCCTTGGCAGTG
>JAWWTY010000158.1:33261272-33280367 GCA_035222235.1 Margarornis squamiger
CTCCATGCCTTGTCCCCAGTCCCTCTCCAGCTCTCCTGGAGCCCCTTCAGGCCCTGCAAGGGGCTCTCAGGTCTCCCCAGAGCTCTGTCTTCTCCAGGCTAAACCATCCCATCTCTCAGCCTTTGCTCATAGGAGAGATATTCTATCCCTCTAATTAAGAATAAAAGGCAGCTTTGCAGCAGTTTCTGTTCTGAACTGGTGCAGTTTTCCAAGCACAGCTTGAGGAAGGAGAGAGGCTGTGAAGCCTCCTCTGCCTCAGGACTAACTTTTTTCCACTCAGCAGTTGTCTACACTTAATCATTCTTATTAAATCTTCAGTTCACACAAGCAATATGCCCAATTTGCTAGGAAAACATAATTTGTCTTTTATTTATTAGTGCTTCAATGTTGGTTTTAATGTTCATTTAGATGCTGATTAACTTGAATAAACACTTGGATGCTCCTGCTGTCCAAAACGCCCTGCAAGTGAAAGGAGCAGATTGCCTGTGACCCAGCAGGTCCTGGTGGAGCTCAGGGTCACTGCTTTTCTGAGAGCATGGATGCCACATGCAAACATCAAGCAGAAATAAGGCTAATCCTTGGCGGATTTTAGGATTAGAATTCAAAATTGAAGTGAAAAAATAAACAAAAAATCAGTATAAATGAGAAAATAAAAATGATATGTGCATTTAAATATTGTTAATACTGAACAGCAAGAAGAAAGTGTATTTTGAAGTGAAGAGCAGCACACATTCAGAGCTGTAATAACCTGCCAAGCACATCATCCAGACCTGAATTAAGGTCCTTTCCTACCAAGCAAAGATCAAATGGGGCATAAGGTGGACAATTCCCTAAGCTGATAGTCCCCTGAATTGCATTTCAGAAGTTCCTTATCAAAGTTCCTTATCAAATTTCATAGCCCTGTATCACTTTTGGAGACCACACTTGTGACTGAGAGAAAAGCAGGGATTTCCAAGCAGATATTCAGCATTTCCAGTGATGCACCACAGTTAAAAAAGGTACAGACAGAGAGGCAGGAAACATTTCATTGGTGTTTCATTCAAACCTTGTGAAACTGCTGAGTTTCTGGTGTTTACCCCAACCCCGTGTGCACCAAAGCTCTGACACCTCCACAATGGGGCAAAGAAGCCACTTCACAGGTTGTAAATGAACGTAAAGGGGTCACAATCGTAATATATTTGAATTAATGCTAAACTGCACCTCTAAAAGGATGAGGAGCTCCCCTGCTTGGGAAGGTAGTCAATGTTTGGACAGAGAAGAGATGAAATGATTGTGTTGGAACCAGCCCTTGATTCTCTATTCACCACTAAATCACTGAAAAACTTCAAAAAGAAAAAAACAGTGGCAAAATTCATCAAAATATATGGAATATGCATTTTCTCCTAACGTGAATGCAAATTCTCAAAGTTTGTTAGGGCTTAAAACATGGTTTGGAGGAAAAGCAAGTGGTGGTTCTCTCACTGATCTGAAATAACAATTCCCCAAAAGCCCATTTGTTCAGAGAAAATACAAAATATTCTTTTAAACACTGAGGTTTTTTTTTCTCAGGCCCTCCAGATGTTCAGGTCCTACACTGTGGCTATTGAGGCTTCTGACCCTGCTTAATATTTCAGTCTTAATGGAAAACATCATTAGCATCTCTACAAAAAGCCATAACGTGGAGAGGTTTTTGAAAACACTTTGGTACTAAATGAATTCTGGGGATGATGCAGGAGATTTTGGTCCTCTCTGGGCAAATGATACTTCAATATTAATGGAATTCATCCAGAAAAACAAATAATCAATTAGCAGCTCACCTGGCCTTCCTAAATATTTTTTTTTTTCATGAGAGCATATAGTCTTGACAAACATAATTTCTTTTATTCAAAAAATGCTGGACACCCTGTCACTGCCACCTCCCCCCTGGACCTGCAATGTGCTGCCATGTTCAGCTGACTCACAGACACTGCTCTAATCCATGTCATGAGCAATAATATCCTAAAAATAGGTCGTTCCTCTCCCTAATTCAGTGTTCTGGCTGCAGGTCAGTCTTTCCTCAGAGCTGTCAGCCCTAAGCAAGATGCCAGTGCCCAAAGAGTCAGTGGCACCAAGTGGCTCCGAGTTTGGACGGGGAAAAGGGACCCCAGCAGTGGCACAACTGAAGTCCCACAGGGCTGGGGGCTGCAAACATCTCACCAGCCACCAGTGGCATGTGGAAAGCACGAGGGTGCACCTGAGTGCTGCAGGATTGTTCTCTGGTTGCCACCTTCTCCTCTGTCTATGGTCCAACCAAAACCTCCCTGGCACAGAGCTGCCCAAGAAACCCTGAAAGCCCAAACAAACAGCGTTGCTCGCCCTCCTGGCTCCTGAAGTTACAACAAAGCTTTTTGGGAAAGGTTTAGAAGTGCCACTGAGGAGATATAAACTTGTTTCCAAAATATTACTGAGGCTAGAGGGTTTGGATGCAAATCCAGAGAAAGGCAGCAGGCACTGTGGCAGGGTTGAGTGGTAACACTGAACTTCTCTTTCCTCTTCCAGTGACCCACCACCCTCTCCCAAGGGAAGGCACGAAAAGCCCACACGTGCCTGAGAAATTCTGGGAAACCTCTGCAAGTGCTTGTGTACACCAAGATCACAAGGCTGTTCATGATGCAGATTTAAAGGCCTATAAACAGCTGGTAGTCCTGTCACTGAAGTAATTACATTACGGGTATGGAGATTTAAATGCAGTTATTTGAACATTGTTTCTATTCAGTTCGTCACAGTGGGATCTCTAATTTGCTCCACGTAGTCAACAGCAGAGTAGTCTATCTTGGACTAATTAGCACTCTCCAATTTAGCAGTACCCATTACCCAGCACAAAGGCTAGCGTGAGAGTTGCAGGTTCTGTGCCTTCAAAGAGCTCTTGTGAGGAGCAAATCTTCTGCAGGATAAACATTTTCATTTGCCTGAGATTACCTTCAGCACTTCGTAAAACCCCGCTCGTGAATGACAATTAAAAAATGGGAAACAACATGGGGTTTTTGAGGAGGAGAAGGTAAATGGAAAAGTGCACAGATGTTGGTATTTATATGGAAATGATGCTGAATGCCAATTATTTCTTTCTCTTAGAAGAAACTGAACTTGTAACAACACTGTCAAAACACAGGGAACCCACGCTAATAATTTCATATTACCAGTAAAGACATTTTAGGCTGAAAGAATAATCCCAGGCAGAGAAAAATCCCTGCAGGTCATTGCTCTGGCTGCAAATTACTTTCTTGAAATAAAAGCTGCAAGACCAGAGAGCAACAAGCTTATTTCAGAGGGAAATAAGTGCAGCAAACTTGCCAAGCACAGAGGGAAACACCTCAGGCTGCAGTTTGACCCCCATTTACACCTGAATAAAACAGGCACCCGCCTCTGCCTCTCCTGTGCCACCTTCTTGTGTGGGTACGTGGGGATTTGGGGGAAAAGGCAGTGCTTGGGGTAAGTGTGCTTTAAAAGCACATTTTACATGATAAATGGCCGTTCCAGAGAATACAGAATAATGAGGGCAACAAATGATAACTTCTCTCCAGCTTTGGGGACTGGCAGAAGGGAAGGAGAAGGCTGTGACCTCAATGGGACAGGGATCTCATCAGGACAGAGGCATCCAGTGCCCTGGCTGAGCACAAGGGAGAATCCCCCGTAGGAAACAAAAATCCCCTACTCTGGGTTTCACTGGGCAAATCCTAAATCCCTAAATCCTAAAATCCCAATTGTCAGGCCTCAGAGCAAGTGAAATATGCTCAGCACACTCTGCAGAGCTGGGCTTTGTTCAGGGATCTTGGATTTCCATACCAACTGCAGTTCTGCTTAAATAACAGACACCTGACCCTCCAGTCATTATAAAAATATTAGGATCTCACAAACAGAAAGTTACCTGTGGCTACACCAAGGCAGACCAGTCACAGAAACTAAAGATTCTCCTTAGACAAATTTACCTTTAATGACCACCCACTAAAAGAGGGAAACAGTCAGTTAGTTGAATAATTAATATGTTTCAACAGTATGCTTTTATTAATCATTAAACGAGCATAAAGATTAAACTTTCATTATAATTTAAGGAGAAATAGGTTTAACCTCTTTTTCTTTCTTTTTTTTTGGTTCATAAAGCACTTGCAGAGTGGTTTGGGGGACTATCAAAAATACCCAAAAAAGGGGGAGATTTTTGTCTCTTCTTCTAAGATAGGTGACAAAGTCCTGGCTTGTGCAGGGCCCTCACACTGCACAGCCCTGAGTCGAGGACATCACATATTCCCTTTGCTGAATCCTCCAGGTGTCCCTTCTAGTTGTTTAATGTTCTCAATTGATTTACTTTTCAGTAGAATAATGTATCTTCAAACAGCCACAGATTTCAAACCAAGCCATAAAGAGCAATGCCAATCAATCAAATGGATCTTTTGCTTTAGTCAGCCGAGTTAATTAACGTCCAGATGGCAATTAAAAAAAAAAACCACAAAAGAAAAGAAAAAGAAAGCATTTTGTTTAACATCTTGTGCTTAGAGAATATTTACAGAGGTGCTGCAGGGAGGGAGCTGCTCTGAACTGTTTGACTCTCTGGGTGCTGAGACTGTTTATCTCTGGAGTAGCAAAACAGCAGAAATTAGGAAATGACAGAGTTTGCATGCCTTGATTTGGCAGCCCTGCACACAAGAGCTCTTTCCCAGCCCACTCACTGCCCTGACCTTCCCGAGTCAGGAGCAAGTCCACTCCTGAAGCTGCTGAGATCACACTGGGGCTCCTACTCCCAAATCCCACCCCTCTCCCCAAACTGGGAGAGGGATGAAATGCCATTTACTCAGGAACACGACTGCTTGTGACAACAACAACAAAAAGCCCCCAGGGAGGTCCCCTCCTGCTGCCCCAGACCACCAGAAACTCCTCACCCCCACAGTCCCACCTCGGTGCTTCTGATTCTTTCTGCTGGGGACATCTGGACAGATGCTGGAGCACCGGTGGGTGAAATAGGAGCAGCAGGTCTCGTGTGTTTTCCCCAGGTCCATATGGAAACACCACACACGTGGCAAGACTTCCTAGGCAGCTCCAGACCTGCTGCTGGGCACAACTCAACTCAACTCACCACTGAGAGGGTCAGGAATGGTGTATTGCCTTTTCCTGCTGGAAGTGGACGTGGAGGAAAGCTTGCGAACGAGTGATCCCGGGTTGCCTGGAGGAGCTTCACTCCTCTGGGCTTTCCTCAGCTGGACCATGTGCTCCAGTCTCTTCAGCCTTTCCTGGGAGCGAGAGATGAACTGAGGATTGTGGATTTCTAGGGCTTCCTAAAGGAAACAGGAAAAACCACTTCGTTTTGATGTAATTCAGAGGAAGAAAAAAGCGTGAGAAGCATCAAAATGGGTTCAGTAGGAGAACATTAAAATGATGAAAACAATTCATAGAATGGTTTGGGTTGGAAGGGACCTTAAAGCCCATCCAGTGCCACCCCATGCCATGGGCAGGGACACCTTCCACCAGCCCAGGTTGCTCCAACCTGATCTTGGACACTCCCAGGGATCCAGGGGCAGCTGCAGCTTCTCTGCCCAACGTGTGCCAGGGCCTGCCCACCCTCCCAGCCACCAATTCCTTCCCAATATCCCATCCAGCCCTGCCCTCTGGCAGTGGGAAGCCATTCCCCTTTGTCCTGTCAAGTTTATACATTTATATGTTATGAATTACATATTTTTATAAGTTATCCAAATGCAAGTTCCTGATGTTTTGCCTATTTCCTTGTCTCACCCCATCGCCCAAGCAGCTCGTCACTGACAGTCCACAAACTTTCCTGTTTATTTAGATTGTCAGGCAGATCCACTTAGGGCTGATCCAGAAAGAAAACACTTCCCAGTCAAAGGCTGCTTCAACATCTAGGAATGTCTTAGGACAGAGGACAGGGCAGAGACTGCTCTGCAACATGTGCTGGAGTAAAGGCTGGTGCTGGGTACCATGCTGGGTACCATGTCCACACCCACAGCTGTGCTCATGATGCTGGACATTTGGGAAACTGGAAAGTTGTAAAATCCCAGAATTTTAACATGTTCTTCCACAGGAATGGCAGCTGGGACTCCAAACGGGGAGCTTGGACAACCAGACAGCCAAGCAAGTTTGGCAGTGCATACAAACTGCCCAAACTTCCCTGGAAAGGAGAAAACTCAAGGGAATGAAGGGAATGTGAACTTCTGCCTGCAGCAAACACCATCCACGGGGGGATGAAAGGGAAAAAGAAGGGAAAAAGGGGGGGAAAAGCAATCAAACCGATACCTTACCTGCAGTGTCCGTGGGGCTGCCAGAGTTTTCTCCAGCTGGCATTTGGTTCCTGGCCAGGTGAAGACATTGCGTTTCCCCCAGGTCACACGTGGCCAACGAGCTGGGGACAGTGTCACCCTCCTGCCTTGTCCCCCCTCCTCCTCTGCCTCGAGCTCCTGCATTTTGTCCCTCGCACCACAGAAGCCATAATCACCTTGGAGAGATTTCAAAGTTCATTAAGAGTGCACGGCTAATTTTTTATTGGGTTCTCCACCTCGCTAGACACAGAGGGCAACTTCCGAAACAAGAGTGCCAAGGTGTTATTAATAGGGCTCATTAAGCAGGACAGATCAGATCTAATCACAGGTGCTACTCCCTGCCCTGTGACACCCAGAGCATCTTTCACACTAAGCCAGAGCACACATTGAAGTATAATTGCAATTAAACCCCTTGGACACTTTGCTGGTCTTCCCTTCCCCAAAAGCAAGACCCAATTGCACCATGGAAAACAAAGGATATCTTGCTGTGACCTGCAGTTTGAGCCCACTCCAATTTGTTATACAAAATAACATGTTTTTATGGCCCTTAATCACATATAATTTCCCTTTGACCACAGTGAGACTCTTAGAAACAATACTGGGTTATTTTTTCTTTGCTGATAATACAGTTTGCTTTCTATCCTTTCCATATATTCCTTAGCCAGTGGAAAGACTCCATGAAGAAAATAACCAACAAAAGGTTAATCTGCGTTATAGTGCATTATTATGAAAACTCTCAATTCACATTGAGAAAAAGAGATTATTTGCCACACTTATAATTAAGTCTTAATGCTCACTGACTGATACTCCCTGCACAAATCAGGACCAAAAGAGGCTATGTGCTCAAAAATCAGAGTTGACAAGACTCTCATTTAGGGGACAGAATGAATCCAAAATAACAAAGGAACTAAGAAAGGGCTCCATATGAACTATTTTGAAAAGTCACACTGGAGTACTTCTTCCTTGCCAAATAAATTGATTTCTAGAACTAAATATCTGGGAATAAAGCCCGTTACTGTTTTATTTCAATTTTTGGTTACAATAAACTTCAAATATTTTCCTCTTTATGACATATTGTACATATTATATTGTACTTAAAAAATGCATTAAAATGATCTGGGTTGGGTACATTTGCCTTATAAAAGCCTGAACTGTATTTCCTCCCTAATGCTGTTCTTAGTTACATTCTGGAATAAACCTTGAAACCTGTGAACATGAAATTAAAGTCCTTGATAAGCCAGGTTTACAGAGGTGTGGATTAACTTGATCTTCGACAGATCTCAGTGGATCCTTCACTTTTGTAAAACAAAGTCACTTCCAGTTAGGAAAATTCAACTTCAGGCCCCGAAAGCAGAATTTAGGCTTCTCTAAGCTAAATGGGGGTTCCATTCAGCAGCTTTACAGTCAATAATGAACAAGTTTTGCTTACCTGCCTACAAAAACACTGTGTTGAGACAAAACGCTGAGCAAAAAGGCTGCATGACCACTGCAGCATTTTAAGGAATAAATTTCTCACAAACCATATAGATATTAAAGCCAAATTAATCTCAGTTGTCTCCTGCAAAAATACCTTATGCATGAAGACAGCTGCTTGTGTCATCTCCAGTTTAGCTGTGAGAATAAATGTTGGAAGTAAGACATCCCAGCCACTGCTGAACTGGAGGAAATTATGTTTTACATGCTGAAACCTCGTTGGTAATCACAGTTCAGGCTGTTGTGTCAAAATAATAAAAAAAAAGAGGCTGCAGAAGTGAAAGAAAGGTATGAGAGCAAGGCTGTAAAATTAATCTCCCTTGTGGTGTCTCCTGCTTGGATTGGGGCTGCTTGACTCTGCAATTTTAATGCTTTTGCAAGATTTTCTTGACCCTTCCTTACAAAGCGAGCCTATCTTTCTCATTTTCATCTTGTTTTCTATTAACCATAGCAATGTATACAGTCAGATTAGCTGATTGATCTCTCACCAGATGACTCACGCTCAGCACTTAAAGCTGGACAAAAATGGCCTGACTTTCCATTATTTCACATTTTTTTCTTTGAGACTGATCTCATCTTATTATTGAAACCATATTCCTAATAACCACAGCAGGATTTGTACCTTACTTTTTAGGAGCTGGTTCTGCCTCTGAACATTTTCTTCCGAGAGGATCCTTGGTGAGGTTTTTATATTGCACATACAGTTGGGGACAGAGGTTTTTGGTTTGAGGACGCCCTGTGCTTGGATCTCTTTGGATTTGGAGGTGTCTTTGGAGGGATCTCTCCTTTTTGGTGAGCCAGCAGCATCTGGAAGAAGACAGCTCCTCTTCTTGCTTCCCAACAGCATTTGTGTTCCTGTGAAAAACAGAACAAAACCACCCCAAATCCTATAACATGGGAATAGTTGGGGTTTTTTTGATTTCTTTTTCACAGCCCTCCAGCCCACATGATTTCTATTTCCTGCCCAACTGCTTTCAGTTGTGTACTTTCAAAGTGGTAACTGATACAAGTTTTATCAGCATTGCTGTGCAGCTGTACTGCAACAAAAAGTTACCGACAGGAATGATCACAGAGGGTGTAAATAATCACAGAGGACGCTCTTCATAAAAATACCCTGCCCTTCTCAGAAAGATATACACGCTCTGGTGGGCAGAGTGGAAGAGTTAAGACAACTCTGACAAAAAAGCGTGTTATGTGTCTTTGTTTTGGTTCTTTTTCACTTAAGAGAAGGACCTGGAGCTCCTGGAGAGTCCAGAGGAGGCACCAGGATGGTCAGAGGATGGAGCAGCTCTGCTGGGAGGGAAGGATGAGAGAGCTGGGATTGTCCAGCCTGAGAGGAGAGAAGTTTTGGGGGGACCTCATTGTGGCCTGAAGGGAGTCAACAAAAAAGACGGAGCAGGAATCTTTATAAGTGCCTGGAGGGACAGGACACAGGGAATGGCTTCCCACTGCCAGAGGGCAGGGATAGGTGGGATATTGGGATAAATTCTTCCCTGGGAGGGTGGGCAGGCCCTGGCACAGGTTGGGCAGAGAAGCTGTGGCTGTTCCTGGATCCCTGGGAGTGTCCAAGGCCAGGTTGGACGGGGCTTGGAGCAACCTGGGCTGGTGGAAGGTGTCCCTGCCCATGGCAGGGGGTGGAACTGGATGATCTCTAAGGTTGCTCCCAACCCAAACGATTTTGTGATTCAAAATTGGCTAAACCAAGTGTCAGTTTTCCAAAGTGCATTTTAGGCTGAGTTTGGAAGGGAGAAGAGGTAGAGTAGCAAAATTTAAAAATAAATCAGGAAATCATATCCAGTGAATCAGGGACAGCATGGAAAGGACATCAGGATCAGCAAGGGGAGAAAGCAGGAGCAGATGGGAACTGTGGTCCCTGGTGGCAGCAGCCCCATGGCCAAGCACACAGCTCTGCTCCTGCTTTGTGATCCTGTGCAAGAACTGCCTGTTGGCAGCTCCAGTCACAGGCTGACCTGAGACCTAGAGATTTATGTGAGCAGAAATGATCAATAACTATTTAAAATCTCTTTTAAAAAGCAATGAAGAGATTTGGGAGGTACAAGGGGAAAAAAACCAAACTGGTTTCAGCCCTAACCACAAACCCAAACAAGCCAGGCAGGGATTGTCCCACTCCCGGACATGAGGCATTCAATAAATGACTGGTGTTTTATGGCAAACACTTTTTTAAAAAACAGATTTAACCTAATTCCTTTCTCTGCTGACTCACTCTCAGCAGCTGCCCCTCTCTAAACACTTCTTTCCCATATCTTGGTTGAGGACAGAGTGTAGATTAGAAGTGTTTCTCTCCTCTGAGCCAATCCATGAGAAAGGGTAAGGTGGCACTCAAGGGATTTCAAAGCCCTGTGGATGTGGCACTTGGGGACATGGGTTAGTGGTGGCCTTGGCAGTGCTGGGGGAACAGCTGGACTCCATGATTTTAGGGGTCTTTCCAACCTAAATGATTCTGTGTTTCTATGACTTTATGTTAGACGCTTCCTTATCTCTCAGTCATTCACTAAAAGCAGATCTTGCAGAGTGGGAAGTTTTCAGTTCGCTTTCCCAATCATGAATCCTCTCCCAATTGATGAGAACTATTCTTTGCCATGAAATGATGGTCTCCTCTGCATTTTAGTGGTCTGAGTGGCTTATGTCTCTTTTGGACTAGCCTGCATTTCTGAGGAAATCAGAGGCATTAAGATACATCATTTTCCCTCACCATGCAGATCACAAAGTTTTGAACAGGGAATCACGGAATTGTTTAGGTTGGCAGAGAACTGTGAGATCATCGACTCCAACCATAACATCTTAAGTTCCTTTCTGCAACTGCTCATACAGGAGAAGGAGTCAGCTTCCCAGGGGATTCTCTAGTGAGGGATCCCTGAAGATCAGCAAAGACAGGGGAAAAAACAGCCCCTTTTTTCATTCCACCTCCTAAGCAATTCCACAGCCTTACAGGAAACCTGCTCAAAGCAAGGACGTGCACACAGAGCTCCCCAATTCTGGGGTAGCATCCAAGCTCTCTCCCTCCTCTCTGACATAACTTATTTTTCCCTTTGCTTTTCATACATTGCAAATATTTGCCTTCTCTTGTGTCAAAACTGAGCTCTCAGATGGAAACAGTTTTGATGCAAATGCTCTCAGCAAACTGGACAGACTCAATTCTGCACAGACGCTCAGAGCTCTCACCCAAACAGTAACCTGTTCCTTATTCCCTGACTAATCCCATATGCAGACACACACTGTGTTTCCACAAATGTCTTGTGGCATAGAGAGGGGAAAAAACCATTGGGACGGATGTATGGGGTCATGGGCATCAAAGAGTGTTTGTGGGAGGAGGTAGGAACAAGCAGTGGGGTAGGAGAAGATGAAGAAAGCAGCAGGTAGAAGTAACTGCAGAGGAGGAAGTCCTTTCACTAAGGCAGCCAAGATGTTAGATGGATAAAGGGGAAAAAAACAGGGCAGCTAAGCTACAGAAAGAACCTGCATGGAAAACAGATTAGCTCATTAAATCACCTTTCAAATGAAAAAAGTTTACTGGCCAGCAGAAAACAGAGTGGGGAAGAAAGTGGGAGAAAAGAGTTTCTGCTCATCCACGGCAGCACCACAGTAGGAGATAATTTGCCTTCCTATCAAGAAACAGTCTGGGCAACAAAGGTGTGTGTGTGTTGGGAAGCCAAGGAGCCTTTTCACTGGGACTGTCAGAGAGCTCAGAGCACTGCTGGGTGCCCAGGAGGGGCTCTTTGCTCCTGAAGTGCTGGGTTTGGGACCCAAAACTTCAGCAGGGATCGCTGAAGGGGTCAAAGGATCGCTGAAGGATCAAAACAGGCCCCAAGGGAGAAGGATAAAACACCAGAGACCAGAGTGAATGAAGCAGAAGAGTCCAAGTCCCATCTCTCCTCTCTTAACTCCCTAGAATATTGATCTGAACAGAAGAAAGAGTATTCACACTCCATTTACTCCTAAATACCAGCCCAGCTATTTGGGGATATTGGCTTCCGAGTGTAAGTACAGGAACCTCCAAGAACTGAGCTCCAGGAAATGTTTCACATGTAGCACAAATGGGACACCCATCCCTGCCCACGGCGCCCCTGCCCTGCTCAAGGACATGCCACCACTGGCATCCTCCCCACCAGGCCTGGGGAATCCCTGCAGACTGGGAGAAAAGGAATGCACCAACAAAAGCAGGAACGGGGTGTCAAACTGGAAAAGGTGATGGATGCATGGAGGCTTCTTAGCATCTTGTGACAACAAAAGGATGCCTAAGAAAGAATTAAAAAGAGCACAATTCCTCGTGAAAGTCGGTGTAAAACCATCACATCCCTCCTGCATGAAAAGCGCCTTCCTTAGATCTTGTTTTAATATCATAACTAAATCTTAATCCTTATTAGATTCACAGTGGAGTGGGATTTTTTTAATTTATTTTTTGTTTTAGTTAATTAAGGTGCGTCTTGTTCTTGCCTAACACTGAAGACAATCAGAATAATAACAGAGTCAATTTGCTAAATCCTTCCCTCCAAGTGCCTCTTGAATGAACCTTTCCATTCAAAAGGTGCAGGCAGGTGCAGAGAATCCCCAGGAAGACAGAGCAAAGGGAACCAGGCACGGGCTGCACAGCTCAGCTCCCTCAGCCTTGGGGCAGCTCTCAATTCCTTCACCAAGGAACGCAGATGCAAATGATATTCAGGGGAAAAAAAGAGCAAGGCAAAGGGACTTAAAGGTAAGATCAGAGTGTTTCACTCGGTACACTCTGGACCCCTTTTTAATACACTGCGTGGGGAATTAGGACTGTTACTTTCATTAAGACTACCTGGAATTGTATATCTAAATCCCCACGAACCAAACTTGAAATATATATGCCCCGCTGAGAATAGCTAGAATTGCAACTGCATGACTAGAAATATATGTTTTTTCTATTATCCCAGCTGAAGAAAGACTTTCAAACTAATGAACAAAGACATGCAAGTGCAATGCTTTGGGAGATACAGGAGAGCAGAACTCAAAGAAACAGAAAGCAGAATGACTCCATTAATAAAATTCAGCGAGTGTGGGTCCTGCTTGTAAAGGTTCAGCTGCTCATAGGAGAAAATTTAAGGCACAAAGTCATAATTACATTTGGAGAAAAGTCATTTTTGCCCTGTGCAAGAAAGAAGATGACAACAGCTCAGTTTTTAAATAATGACTTAGTGAAAACCATGCGATATTGGAGGAGTTAAAAATATCCTGTGAAATCAGGGGTAGATTTTCAAAAGCTCCTTTTTTACAAAAAAAAAAAAGAAAAAAAAAAGAAAAAAAAGAAAAAAAAAGAATCCTTGATCTCCGAGTAAAATAAGTATATTGTTTTACTGTAAAGTATCTTTTTACATTCCCCCTCCCCTCCCTTCAGGGGGTTTTGCTAACGGGAAGTGACCCTGCATTACAGCAGGTTAAACTTGCCTTTCCTTGAGACACACACGAGCCAGGCAAACATCCCCTCTGCCATTGTTACTGGGGCTTTTTTTTCCCCTTTTCCCTTTACAGCAGGATAATGCAGCTTTTCATCCTTGCATATAACGCTCTTCCCAGTGTTTCAGTGGGGATTTTGGACCTTTTTGTGCCAAAGTGCTCCTTTGAAACTGGCCAAAGTTCATTTCAGCAGACGCAGCGCCGCAAATCCTCCGCGGCCACTGAGGTGGCTGGGAAGGAGACCCACGGTGCTGATGTGCTGTGTGTCATCAGTGGGATCAGACAGCCCCACTGCAGGCAGGATTTCCAGTCCAGACCACCCATTGGGGTTTTTTTTTTATTCTAATTTAATAAAAGCCCCATGGCCTGAGCTGCCGAGCAAGCCCGGACCTCCGTGATGGGGGCTGATGCTGCCAATACCCCAAGCAGCGAGGAGCAGCAATTAACATTCCTCAAATGGAAGAAACTTCCACTTTCCTCAAGATTTAGACCCAGGGATGTGTAGGAGTGGGTTGGACAGAGCCCACATGTAGGAGTGGGTTGGAGAGAGCCCACCCATGCCTCGTGCCTCGAGCAATGATCCCTGATCCAAACCACGACTCTGGCCCCCCGATGACAAAGACTGGTGACTCAATCCTTGTCATGAATCAATGCTTGCCACAGCTAAGCCACACGATCTTAGACATGAGTAAACAGCCCACATCATCTCAGCAGCCTGGTAACACAGAAAGATGGAAACACTGGGAGCAATGACAGCATTATTAGTTATTTCAGTGTTTGTCAAGGGATGCGAGATAGGACGGATAATTTATTTTTCACATCGCTGCCGAGGAAAAGGCATCACTTTTAATCAGTCAATGAGCTGCAGTGGGCAAGGAGTGCTACAAAATTCAGATGTTTTTACTAAAATTTCTGCTGACCAGCAACGAGCCCTGTGTCCCAAACTGCCTCCTGATGTTTGTCAAATGACTCACTGACAGGAGGCAGCGTCAGCTGCTGCTCAGCATTAGCAGCCATGGAAACTACCTGAGCTGCTGGGAATGCGGCGCTGCCCACGCTCCCTGTCCAAAATGTGATGCTAAAGGAGGTCTTGATTTACCTTTCAGTAACAACCTGGGGCTGGATCCTGAGCAATAAGGCTGGGCCATGTCCTCAGCTCCATCCCCAGAACTGTCAAGATCCAAAGTCAAGGTAACTTTGCAAGCTTGAAGCGAGAGAATCAGACAGCCCATTGCTCCCAGTGAACGTGTTATTGTACCTGCTTTAATTCTTTCACAAACAACCCTGCCTGGTGGGGATAAAGCTCCATTATCTCTGCTATATCAATAACACCTCCAGCTAAGAGTCTAGATTAAAAAATTATCTCTAATGAAAAAAAGGTTGTCTTTTTCCTAGCTCTCTCTTTTGGGTTTTCTTTAAACCGTGTTGACAGCTGGGGACACATTTCTCAGAAGGAAAAAGCTTTCTTTTGGCAAAAGCTAATATTTGACTGCAGAAAGTTGTAATCATTTAAAAGAGAAAGCTTATCAAATGTACCTGAGAGCTGTTAGGCTTCAAACCCATAATCAGTCCAAAGCAGGAAGAGCTTCTTGATGTCAAGAAACAGCTTGTTTACAGAAGGCTTTTGGCAAAATTAGTGTAGTCCCACACTCGGCTTCGGAGCAAACAATCCCATAACCAACTAATCAACAGCCCCTCACAATAAGCCTCTTCGTGGTGATGGCCAATTTATTTTCTCTAAACACTTCACAGATAATTAATTGATCTTCTCTCCTGGTGTCAAACAAGGGAAAGCCACTTTTTTCAGTGAGGTAATGGGGACAAACGTGCTGCTGAGGGCAGGACACGAGGCTCCGACTGCCACGGGGAGGTTTGGTGGAAAGAAGGGTTTGCAGTGGCTGAACCAGCACAATGGAGGGGTTTGGTGGCCTCCAGTTGCGCCAAGGGAGGGTCAGGTTGGACATCAGGAGACATTTCTCCCCTGAAGGAGTGGCTAATTAGTGGGCATGGCGCTGTTCGGTGGAAGGTTGGACTTGATGATCTTGGAGGTCTTTTCCAATCTTAAGGGTCCTATGGTTAGGGAACAGTCCTGCCTGGCACCTGCAGGAGATCATCTCTGGATCCTGACAGAGTGTTATTGCTGCAGAATACTTTAGTGGTCAGCTACTAAGCCACCTATACCATTCCATCTGACTGCTTGCACCAGAGAGCTCCCCATGTCCAGCTGCTTCACAGCAGTGTTTGTGTATTTTGCTAACATTTCCCCCCTTTGCTTCCCATGAGCTGGGACAGAATAAAAGGGAAAATATTTCCTTTTCATTAAATCTTTCATAATTTGGAGGTTGGTCAAGAACCTGGTCATTATTTTCTCATTTAGGATAATCAGTTTTAGGTTTTAGACTCATGCCTGGAATCATCCTCGTTTTCCTTGTCTTATTTTTTTGGCCATGCTATGCCAGAGCCGTGTCTTTAACAACCCCAACACCCTCCCAGGCAACTGGTCCTTAGAGTGAGAGGATGTCTGCTCATATTGTTAAGAACCATGGAAACAGTTATTGAAAAATACTCTGAAATTTGCTGCTGCACTTGCAAGACATTCCCCGTAACAGCCACAAACCAAAAATCTCCGAGCTGGAAATCCATGTTTGCATTTCCAGGATGTCATGCTAGAAGCTATCAGCCACTATTGTAGTGACTCAGGGAGCAAGCTGATGCAGTGTGACTTTAAAAAAAAACAACAAACCCCTCTAAGGATGATTCAGAACATTTAAATGGTGATTTGCAGGGTAAGAAATGTATCACCACTTGGTATTCTCATCATGTCCAAGGCACCTAGTTCAGCTCTTTCTGATAATTTACCGCAGCCAGGCTGAGCCAAGTATTCATTTCACAGACTGCAGAAGAGTTGTTCCTGGTTTAAACCAAGTGTGAATTAGGGGAAAATGAGGCCCTTTACTCCAGTGGCATAATGCAGTCACTGAATCCACACAGCCCAGCTCTTTTAATCATTATTTTAATGATCCCAGGATTGCAGGGCTGCTGCCGCTTGCCCTCAGTGCTAACGAGTGACTCGCACCCTCCAGAGTCTTTCACTTCAGATTGTCTCACGTTTCTACCAACTCTGACAGCTCACCATAGAAATGTCAGAGAGTCACAGAATCAGAGAATTGTGTAGGTTGGAAACCATCTCTAACATCCTCGGGTCCAACCTAACCAAGATGGGAAACAAAAGAATCAAATCCTTACCTCTCACAAGCCAAACAAGGAGAGCTGAACATCAGCTTGGATCTTCAGCCAAGATGAAGATCTTTGGGAAAATAACCCTAATTTATGTGTTTCACTCACAGAAATATGTCTCACAGCACCATTAGCAGGGCAGACATCCCTCTGTCTTCTAGAGGAACAACGGCTTTTCTGTCCAACAGGTTCATTGCTATGTCCCATAGCATAAAACTGAGCCTTTAATCTCCAAAAGGCACCTGAAGGCGAGGAGTTCCTTCAACCCCAGTCAAATTATTTTATGATCATGCCCTTAAATACACAAACATCCACCAAAAATCCCAAACAAAAGAAAACCCAACCATCCAAGGCTGCTCATTGCCTTAAACCACAGAGAACTTGTTAAAAACAATTAGCTCCATAGGAAAATCATCTCAGCCAGGGCCACTGTGACATCACTGAAAAACAGCTTAAGGGCTCACACCACCTTGAGCATCATCCACCCCTCTTGCTTCATTGTGTGGCCAATGATCTCCACAGCCATTTATCCGTTTGAAGTGCAGAAGGCCACAGAGCTCTCCTGAGTCCTGTAGTTTAAATAAATGGAATAAAAAATACCCCTCCACACTGACCCCTTCCTCCTCTTACACCCAAAGACATCATCACCCCTTCCTTGGTCTCACCAAATGATGGGGGAACTGGCAGCAGGTAGCTGAAACAAAGAGTTTGGTACTCCATAAATGTGAAAGGGCCCTCCAGGGAAGAAAAGGCATCCTCTTCTTTCCAAAAATGAATCAAAAAAGCTCCAGGATAAAGAGAGCCAACTGCTGTTGCCCGTCACGCAGCTTGGGACCTGTCTCAAAGGCTGGCAGCATCTTCCAGAGTCACCCTCAAGAGGACTTCCAGTTCCCCAGGGGGGTTTCGGCATGTGAAAGCACCAAATGCTCCGTTCCCGAGCACGTGATGCAGTACGTGAAGGTCACATTGCAGTGTGACACAGACCCAGTGACACAAAACGTCTAGACTAAGGCAAATTGACAGCCTCCCCCATTTTAAATTTATACCAGATGAAGGGAAACATCAAAGGAGCTCCTTTTAATGGGCTTTTTGGCTTGTGGTCCTTTGTTCTTAACAAGTCGGCACCAGCTGCTGTGTCCAGAGTGCCAAGGCAGTACCGTCCCTGGCCAGATCCTTGGCTGATGTAAATCAGTGTCACCCCTCTGAAGGCAGATATTTCTATGGGTTGACATCAGCTGAAGATTTGGCTCCTCGTGCTCAGCAGGTGCAAGCTCAAGTAAAATCTTGTGTGCCATATTTCATATTTCTCCTGTCTTCACCGTGCCTGCTGCTGTACACATTCACAGGCTGGAGAGCTAATTAGCATCAGCTGTAGCTGCTCAAGTTTCTATACAATAAATTCCATATTGCAAGGAGCAGCTTTCCTCTAATTATATCTTGTTCATGTAGATATATATATTTATATATATATTTACACACACACAAATCTTGTGCTCTAGCTTATTGCACAGTGGCTTTCTCATGAACAGAAGATGAGGTGAGAGCACCAGACAGGCCACATTCTTTTGCCATAACATTTCAAATGCTATTTAATAATTGAAAATAAATCCTATTTATAAGCTTCAGATTTCCTAGTTAGCCCATCCTGATTACCATGAGTATATATTAGTCTAAAGGTGACCTGCAACATTTTCTTGATGCACAAGTATCTCAAGTACCAGGGGCTCTTCAATGTGTATTTAAAGAACAAATATATGTTTATTTTGCAGGTAGTAGCATCTCAAAGTCCCACAGGACCAGCTGTTCTGATTTTACTCCAGTAGGAGTATGTATATACATACATGAGCACTGCATAAAGAAATTAAAATAGCTCCTGAAACAAATTAAAGTCTAGTTATTTACCCCTTTAGAAAACATGCTGCTGACTTCAGCACTTGTTCCTAAGCCCCTTGCTTGGGAAGGAAACAGAAGCCTGTAATCACCTGGGGACATTCAACACCCCAAAAGCCCAGATCCCATCTCAATTTTCCCCCACTCACTGACTCGAGTTGCTTTAATTAAGTAAATTATGCTTGCAAGTCACCTGCCCTTCTCTTTGGGAAAAGGTAGAAGCAACTCCATTATCAGCTCTCTGATCTCTCTTGTTCACAGCTGTAAAATGTTTTCTTACCCTCCTGAGTGCTTCATTGCCCAGTTCTGCAGAGGGCACAGTGGCAGTGCCACTCCCTGGGCTGGGATGGCTCCCTGTGCCAGCAGCTACTGCTGTACCCATCCATCCATCCCCACGGGGTGTGATCCACCTTCCACTGCTGACTCACCCATGGAATCATTAACGTTGGAAAAACCCTCTGAGATTATCGAGTCCAACCATCCCCCAGCACTGCCAAGGCCACCACTGATCATGTCCCCAAGTGCCACGTCCACAGGGCTTTGAAATCCCTCCAAGGATGGGGACTCCCAGGCAGCTGTGCCAAGGCTGGACAATCCTTTTGGTCAAGAAATGTTTTCCTAATATCCAATCTAAACCTGCCCTGTCCCATCCTGAGGCTGTTCCCTCTGCTCCTGTCCCTGTTCCCTGGGAGCAGAGCCCAACCCGCCCCGGCTCCCCCCTCCTGGCAGGGACTTGCAGAGCCAGAAGGTGCCCCCTGAGCCTCCTTTTCTCCAGGCT
>JAWWTY010000158.1:33280467-33329255 GCA_035222235.1 Margarornis squamiger
CTGAGCCTCCTTTTCTCCAGGCTGAGCCCCCCCAGCTCCCTCAGCCCCTCCTGCTACTCCAGCCCCTTCCCAGCTCTGTTCCCTTCCCTGGACATGCTCCAGCCCCTCAATGTCTCTCTTGAAGTGAGGGTGCCAAAACTGCTCCCAGATTTTGAGGTGGGACCTCACCAGTGTCCAGCACAGGAGGACAGTCACTGCCCTGGTCCTGCCACCACAGCAGTGCTGATACATGTCTCATAATCCTGATGTCCCTGCTTTTGGGTGGTTGGCATAGCAGTGTGAGCCATGAGATGCCCTTTTGTTATCTCCCCCCACCCTTCTTGACCACCTTTAGCATCTCAAGGTAGAGCTGAGGGAGCCAGCAGAGCACCCACCACCCAAACTGGCTTCACTCTCCACCTCAGTGGTTCTTCCTTCATAACTCTGTGCAGCAGTTTTGGGTATGACAACAAAAGAAGGACAAAAGTGTAGCTGTTAGCAGAAGCTATTTTGGTTTAGAAAATAGCTGAGGTTTGTGAAGGTGCTCAGGCATCAAGATGTTTACAGTTATCTAAGCTCAAACAGATAAATTCAGATGTTGGCATTTATAATCTTCCATAGAAAAGTGATGATACTGTTTAACCAAGAGGTCAAAAAGAATTTAAGGTTGTCCCATTTCTTTCTCTTTGTCCCTTTTTAATAATTCAGCATAGAGCCAAGTAGGTAATAGATTGTAAAAGATGGATGGAAAACTAGATATTCACGTGGAATATAGACTTCATGAAATGTAAGTGAGAAATTAAGATTAAAAATGTTCTGTCCTCAGCAGAAACAAGACTAATCTTTTCATTTTTAACTTACCTCATATTTATGAGACATCAGCTGCAGACAGTGAAGGAAATTGCAGCATTCCCTGAAAAGCAGCGTTAGCAGGTTCTGACAGCTTGTTAAAAGCCCTGACCCAAGGCAGGGTGATGCACATCCATCACCCGTGACACGGAGCCTGTGGAGCTTGGCCAGGGCTGCCCCTTGGCCACGCTCCCAGCTGGGGGCTGTGGCTCTCAGGGGGCCACCTCACACGTCCCTTCAGCTGCCCAAGGGGTGGAAATGCTGGCCACTCACTAAAAATAAACACAGTTCTGTCCCACGACTGTGTCCTCCCACAGGTCAACTCTGACTTCACTTGGAACATGGATTTTCCAGCGCTTACAATCCAACTTCTTGCCAGATAATGGAAGCAGAGACCCAAAGCAATGGAGCCAGCAAAAGATAAAGTCCACAGTAGTGACATCATGAGATCATATTCCATCCTTGGGATGCTAGAACACGAAACATGGCTTTGAACATTAACTGAGTCTGAGAGATTTGGATTTCTGAGTGTAATTACCATCCCTGAGCGTAGCCCAAGATTTACATTTCATTAATAACCCCTAAATATCCTTTTCATATGTGGCACATGGTGGAAATACATAACTCTGGAGATGACCTGCACCAGCCTCCTGCTGAAAGCAGGGCCTTAGATTAGGTTATTCAGGTCCATGCAAAGCCAAGTCTTGGATACTTGGATTTGACCATGAAACAGTGTGAGTAATACTATAAATAGAGTTATCATTACCTTAGTGAAGTCACACCCAAAAATTAGGAAAAAGACACCCCAATGAGGCCATGACTCAACTGACCCTTTAGGAAACACAAACCTGGCCCCAGTACCTGTAAAGCAGAGAAGTATTTGGGTGCTCATTCCAATTCTGATCCTAATAAAGCAGCCCATACATCCTGGAAACTCCATTTACAGATTTCATACAGAGAATCGTAGCCTTGAAAGTAATTTTTCTTCTTTTTTTTTACCATGGTGATGTTATTACCACTTGTATTTCTGCTGGCAGGAAGGTATTGCCTCCAGCTGCAAACCAATATAAACTCCAACTTTCTGGGTCATCAGCAATGTGATGGACAAAGTGCTCTCTGCAGTTCCTTGAGCCAGTAAGATAACTATGTTAAAGTACTAATGCGGTGTCAAAAGTTGTTTGCTGCCCCTTCTTTGCTAGTTCTTCTTTCTTTTCAAACGTTTCATTTCACAAACATTTCATTGCATAAACACACAGCAGATTAAAGCTTCACGTGGATGGACTGGAGGTAGTAAACTCCAGAGGAAAAATAATCTAAACCAATTTGGAATATGTAATGGTATGAAATGTCTTCCCCAAAAGGGCACTGGTGGAGCTCCCATCCCTGGAGGGGTTCAAAAGCCCTGTGATGTTGCACCTGGGGACATGATTTAGTGGTGGGACAGGCAGTGCTGGGGAATGGCTGGACTTGAAGGTCTTTTCCAACCTTATGATTAACCTCACTGCAATGACTTCTCTCCCCATTTCACCCAGAACCAAAGGGGACTCCCTTTCCCTTTTCTCCCAGGGTTAGATCCTCCCACCCAAGTGCCTTTCCTATTAAGGAGCAGCAGGGATGTCTCAGGTGCTGAACAGGTTTCTCCTGCCTTGTCACATTTAATGGTTCATGGCTGTGCAAGAGCTCATTACTTCAGTGGTCCTGGGCAGAAAGGCTGCTCTTTTGAAGCATTATTGTGCCTGTTTATACAAATTTCACACAGGAAGGTTGTGGCAAGCTGATAAACACCTCCTTATATGTTACAAAGGGGCTGAGCAAGGGAAATATAGATCTTTACGTTCTACATTATTGCTCACACAAAAGGTGGAAGCAGTTAAAAAGGTAACACTTCCCATGTTTATTTACACCTATATTCTTGTGTACACAAAGGGTGGAAGTCCTTTTGCAGAGAGCAGTATTTCTCAGCTCCTTACCTCAGTGACTTCCTCTGGAACCTGAGCAGTGTCCCATTTCACTTTCTAATTGCTTCTGGGAAAAGTGACTCCTCCACGGCCACCATGTTATCACCAAGCCCAGGGAAGGCTCAATGTTATTTCAATCCTTCTTTCTGTGGTGCATCACAGAGACACCTCAGATGGTGTTGAACAAAGCCTTGAATACACAACATTCCCTATGGAAACTTCAGGAGGACATTGTTGATGGAAATTAGGGTGCACACAATGAGATTTGCTGCTGGCATCCTATTACATCTTTACCCCCAACCCCTTAGCACTGGTAGGCATCTTCCCTCTCCTGCTCCCTACTGGGCCATCTCCCCTCCAACACACAGCCCGGATGATGCTCAGAAACACAAAGGATTATTTTGTCTCAGGTGCTGCTCCTGCCCCTCTGTAGCTGCAGGATCAGTCTCATTGATTTCAGGCACGGCAAAGGGAGAGCAGCACTAACTTCAAGGGGTTTGTACCTTGCCCAGCCCTCGAGACAAGATGCAGCTTCTCATCTTTCTCTTTTTTCCCATCTGCACACCGGGAAGATGAAGGCACAAAGGAATCTTAGGAAGTAGCTTATGTTCATACACTGACCCTTAGATCAAAAAGGCCATATAAGAACAGGGTAATTGCAATTAAATGTAGCCCAAGGTTGCAGGACGCACGGGGGTAAGTTTTAATCATTGTGCTTTGGCTAAAAAACAGATTCGCTCATTGACATTCTTCCCATCCACCTTCCCTTCCTGGAAAGTCAATAAACTCAGCTGTGGTTTATCCAAGTGTGCTGGGAAACAGCTGCCCTGTCAAATGCCCAGTGCAGCACGAGCTGTACCACTCTGGGCACCAGGCAAAGCCCAGGGCGCCTCTCCCTTCCCCAGGAGTAATGTTTGCAAAGAAAATTTTATGCTTCCAAAATGCTTGAAAATGTTGGAACCAAATATGTTCAAGATTTGCAAACCATTTACCTGGATCCATTAGGTATAAAACCCTGGGCTTATTACTGTAGGCTTCTACATAAGAGCTAAAAACAAGACCATTTTTAATTCAAGGAGCACAAACCCAAGCTCAGTGCAGTCACCTCCTTCTTAATTTTACACCTTGAAATTCAGCCCCTTTCTCAAAGAAAGACCTAATTATTTTCAGGGAACAAGCACTTGCACGTTGCTGGGAGAAAAAAAAAATAAATGACAGTAATAAATGGTTAAAATTAGAGGGTTAGTGCAGAAAACACAGGCAGAGTTTTCCCTCTGAGCTGATGAGCAGCATGGCAAACATTCATGGAACTGCCAATGTCTGGGCTGTGCTCTGACTCACAGTGCCTCTGCAGAAACAAGGACTCCTATTATCTGCTCCCCCAAAATCCCTGTGGTGGGTCTGCTCCAGCCTGAACCTCTGCTCTACCAGGCTGGGGTTTATGGAAATGACTTACCTGGCTCACCACTTGAATTAGGGAGTTGGAGGGAAAACACAGTGCGAGAGCTGCCAGGATGCTCATCATCTTCCTTCTTTGTTGCTGCCACGTTATTATGTCCTCTGGGTGTCTCCACAAACGCTGGAAGTTCTGAGATAAGGACACTTTGCAAAGGGTATTTGCTACCCAAACAGCCTTCCTTTGTTTTCACTCCCTTAATTACCTTATTTTCTGTGAAGTCTGCACTCAAGTCCGAGCTGAGTGGAGTCTTGTTTGCTCCTAGGAGCTTTGTTGGAGCTGTCTCCTCCATGGGCTCTCCATTAGCTATGCCATCTACTCCATCTGCTGTTAATCTAGACAAACTGCACTTTATATTGAAGGACAACGTGGATCTATAGGTTTTTTGGCATTTAAGGCGAGGTTGGTCAATGCACACATTGAGCGACTTGTCTAAATAGTAGATGGTGCTTGGACACCGCTGAGAAACCTGGAGGTGGACACAGGAGAGGAACGAAGGGGGGACCTTCTCCCTCCCATCACTGCTCTGAGGAGCCCCGTCGCTCTCCTTGATTCCAGGGTCAAACAGCTGCCTTTGTGGCTCCTCACCTAATTTTGGGCAAGATGCAGGAATCTTTCCTGGAGAGGCACATTGGGGTGCGTGGCCAGGTGGGATGCAGCGATGGAGGGCAGCAGGGACCCTGCTGGAAGTGGGGGACACAACTTTGGGCTCCTGCACAGCCCCAGGGCCATGGGCTGGGTCTCCAGAGCCCACAGCCACACGCCTGGCTGTCACAGTTATGGAGGCAAAGCCTTTCTGCTGCTTTGGACGCTGGTTTTGCTCTGTGACGTGAGAGCGCGATGGGGACGTGGTGTCTCCTAAAGATGCCTGGATCTCTAATCTGCTGGGAAGCACCAGGAACGTTCTGGTGACCTTGACTGAGCCATGCTGAGCCAACGATGGCTTTGTGTGACAAGGCCTGGGCTGGGGGATCACGGACCACATGGGCAAAGCAGGCTGATTTCCTTTGGATTTATTCCCATCAATCATCTGGGAACTGGTTAGTGGTGAAACCAGCGTTGTATTTTGTGAAGACAGAGGCTCCTGCAAATGAAGAGACTCAAGTTATCGACATGCTCCATTATACTACGTGCAACTAACTGTTTCTCACCCACCATTTATCACACCAGACAGTTTTGTTCAAAATCTCTTGTTAACTTTCTACTCATATTAACTTTTTTGTCACTGAATAACACGTGCTCTTGAAATCAGCTCTGAGTTGAATTGGAGGCTTTAACAAAAACCTTATCACTGGTGAAAAAAAATATTAAAATTTAAGATGTGTATTCCTTAGCATTATTTTCAGTATTTGAGCCACTGCTGCAGTTGGGATCCGTGGCTGTTTAAAAATGTTTGTTTAAAAATAGATGTGTCAAAGGCAATTGCCAGTTTCAGACTTTAAACTTCTCCTTTATGATGGTCTGCTGGAATTTAACATGTATTTTTAATATAATAGAACTGCATTTTAAAATATATTATGCATCATTAGGACATCACATGCTGCAGAAGGACATGTGGACACCAAGGTCATGACAGCTCTACAACCCCACCAGGTATAGCATGAAAAGGGATGTAGTTACCTCTATAAGGGTTCTTGGTGTGATTTTAATTAATTAGTTCCTTCTTGCTTAAGATGACTTGGTGACACCTACCAGTGATGTAAAAACACCTATGGCCAAGATTGATTGACAGTAGCCCACACTAATTTTTCCATCCATGACAGTAAAGATCTATCTTGACAGACCATACATTACTCCAGTGGAGGTGACAAAGGAGGTGACAGCCAGGACCCAACAAGGGTTTCACAAAACACAATATTGTTCTTCCTCCAGGAAGACCATGAGGGTGACAGCATTGTGACCTCCCAGGTGCCACAGCCATCCTTCTCAGGGCTGTGGTGCCAGAGCTGGGACACTGCACCAAACCCCATGGGGAGATGATCTTTAAAGACCCTTCCAACCCAAAGCATTCTGTGATTCTGAGATCCTAGGAAACCATTCCTGTCCTCCTGTTCTCAGTGCAGGGAAACACCCCCAAACCCAGGCTCCTTTGGAAGGAGCTGATTGGGAACCCAAATGGGAAGAGGTAGATCAAGTGTTTATTAACGAGGTGAAATGCCAAATAAATTTTATCAACTCTTTAAACCAGCTGCCTGTGGTTTTGACAATTCAATAATTTCACAGCCCCAGGGAAGGCATTTTCTTCCTTCTCTGTTTCTTTCATGGTTTGTAACAACATTTGCCTCATATTTTCTGCACTTCATTTACTTCTACCTCCAGGTTTAAGACCTTTGCAAGCCTTCCAAAGCACTCGACTTCCCCACAATTTCTACAGGGCACCAAAGAGGAATGTTCCTTGAGAGACTTTATTTTGGATGCATCTCTCATGCTCCAGTAGGTAATTTGACATTTATTCCTTTTGTTAAGGGCTGCACAGATGGAGACATCCTGCAAGAGTCCAAAGGCACGTCAAAAATGTTCCTGATTACCTCCAAACTCCTGCACCAATATTTTAAATAATTTACTTCTCCTTTTTCTGCTTGAATATATGTATTATCTCCTCCTCCCAGTCTTTGGCAAAGAAATGGATCTTTAAGGTCTGACCAGCTGATCCTTTGCTCATTGGGACCTTTCAAGCTTCGCTGCACCCTGTGAGAAAAATCCTCACTTACACAAAATAATTGTGGGGAGCTGAAAACCTCAGGCTTTATCTGGAGAACATCTCAGGCAGAGTGGACTCATATTTGGGATACCACTTGATTCAGTCTCCTGGGGTGTTTTTAACAACTTCTTTTCCCCAGCAAAACACACAATTTCCCCCATCACCAAGAGCACACGGAATCACAACACTTAGCCATCATTTTATTTGGCTTTTCTGCTGCCTAAGCTAAGCCTAGCTAAACAAACCCAAGTCCAAACACACTGCTCAGCAATCAGTGATTGTTTGCTAAACCCTCATGCGTTCTGCTGACTCTATGCACACAGAATTTATTTATTTTACCTTGGTGGAGCTCGGTGTTCCCCCCCCAGCACTCTGAAGGCCTGGGCATGTCCTGTGACTGTCAGTGCCCCATCGCTGCTGGGTCACACCTGGGGAGCAACACAGGGAAAGGAACATTATTTTCAGTGTTCTTGGGGAGATGAGTTAGAAAATGTGCTTTTAAATGGAGTGCAAGCAGGAGGGAAAGGGCTCCTGGGATCTCTTTTTCCCCCTTCCCAAAAGAGGCTCTTGCAACACCCCTGGGATCCTGTTGGGAGGATGTGGAAAGTCTCACAGTGTGTCCAGGGCTGATCCAGAGCTCCAGCATCTCTGCTTTTGATTTCCATGGCTCCAGGCACGAGAGTGGAGGGATTGGGAAGACGGGAAATGCAGATTTCAACAAACAGCCCTTTTGTGCTGTCTGGGAGCACAAAGGAGCCCAGGAACAGGCTGGACAGCAAAGGCTTGATTTCCTTTGCACTAAGTCACCTTCACATTTAAAGAGCTGCAGGAACTTCAAACCACCTTCACCAAGTCCATTACAGCAGAACATCTCTACTTGTTGCACCAGTACATCAGCCTCTGCCTTTGTTATTCTGTGTTTTCTGTGAGCTCTGCTCTCCCTGCAGCTTTTACATGCAGCTAATTTCCATTTAACACACAGGCTGGCCCATTGCAATGATGCATTACGTCTGCTGTCAGCCCCTCTGCCAGAAATTACGTTACTTTCTATTTTGTATTAAGCATCCAAAATTAATTTTCACAAAATCTCCATTTGGACTGAAATCTCTTGACGTTGCTGGCTGTTGCTTTACAGAAACATGTCAGACCACTGGTAAGGGCTTTTGTATTATTTTTCTTTCACCTAGACAGCTTGCCACAGAAGGTTTTTGCTAAGCAGAATTTCAGTTTACATGCAGCAGTATATTAACAAAGGAATATAAATCAGCTACACTTTGAAAAGTGTTTATTAAAGCATACCCACCATAACAGGCTTCATGGCTTTGTCTCCTTGGGTGAAGGAAAGGGGAAGAAGAGATCTCTTTCAGTCCCAACACATCTCAAAACTTACATACTTACAGGATGTATGATGAGCCTTTTCCTTTTTTTAAATAAAGGATATTAAAATATACTTTAAGGCTTTACTGGTGTAACTCTAAGATGCCAATGCCACCACGTATATCCATAGGTGGCAGGAAAAAAGGGGTTGGGTTTTGTCACTGAGCAGCAGAGCAAACAGCTGCACTCATTAGCCACAGGATGGGGAAAAAAGAGAATCCAGAAAATAGCTGGAGCAGAGGGCCCACGCCGTGTTTTTTGGCACAGAAACAACGCAGAGTTGCAACCAGTGAACCTGATCTAACACTGGTAACTGCTGGCACCAAACGTGGGTGAGGCACCCCCGGAGCCTGCTCCTCACCTTGTCGTGGGGCACAGAGAGGAGGACAAGCCCAGCAAGGGGAAGAATCCCTCAGGATTCACAAGCAGTGGGATAGGGGCAACAGCTGGGGGAGCCTCGTGGAAAGGTTATTTCCAGTGCAGTGAATTACACGTGAATACCTTCGTGATGAAGAGCTGCTACATGGGCTGTCTTATTCCCTTTTAGAAACAACTCAAGAGAAAATAACTTGGAGAGAAAGATGAAGAAATCCTTGGATTGCATTATGACAAGACCTTAAAAAAAACCCCCAAATTTTGATTAAAACCCCCTATGTAATAAAGTTATCAATATTTTCCTCTAATGCTTTACAGCAAGAAAGCCACAGTTGTCTCAGATCGAGCAGGAAACGACAACAGGAGAACATCATTGTGAATGTCAACCAGTGCACAAGGAAATCCAGAAGGCTGGCCAGAGATAAATCAGCTCCAGACAGGCTTGTTTTACCAGATGGCCTTCCATGAATTTCGTTCCAAAGGATTTCCAGCACAAAAGCCTGAGCACACCAGGGCGAAAGAAGAACAAGTTGTCAAAGTCCACACTGCAGATGACATAGAACAGGTAAATTATTCTCATCAAAGTAATCTCCTGTGATTAGCAATAACTTGTAGGTAGAAACTTCCAGTTTCCCACAGAGCCCTTGGAATAGACTGGCTAATTCCTGCTCACCTAACTTTAAAAAGTAGCTGTTTCTGGAGCAGGAGAGACAGGAAGAACTAAGGTGGGAAGAAGGGAAGGAGGAAATACTTATTTTCTTTGTTAAATCATGCACAGTGGAGTTTTGCATTGTCTTTTTGTACCATATCCTGTGCAATGACATTCTTGTCTTGTTGGAAAACGCTCAAACTTCTGGCAAGTCATTTGCTCGAGTTGCTGAGACAGATTAAATGGCATTGGTGGCAAAGCACTGGTATTTCTCCTGATATCATTAAGCCTGTTCCTGGAAGCTTCATGTTTGTTAATTCATGTCACCAGAACAAGCAAAGAACCCAAACCTCTACAAAGAGCTTGAATGTGTGTTTGAAACGAAGACACTCCAGGAAGCACAAGGCTTTCGCTGAGATGTGTCACACACCGGGTCTTCAAACCCTCCTTGCTGACAAAACATCACCCTGGAACTCCTGTTACACAACCCAACGCAAAGTTCAGCCTTTCCCTGGTGTGAAAGCATGAAAGAAATGGCATTTCAAGTCCTTTCCATCTCTGTGGGGAGCATGAAAAACTTATTCCTATCCAAGCTGAAATCCCAAGGATTTGTTTAACCTCCCCAGACCTTCCCTTCCCACCCGATCCACCTCTCCAGGCTTAGGAACGGGAGAGACGAGGAGGAACAGAAGAGCAACTGCTGGGCACGTGACCTTTGTCCTATTCCATCTTCACCCTTTTTCTCTTCCCCCCCACCCCAAAAACCACTGTTTGTTGAACCAGATGATACGCTCCTTGGCAAGGCATCTGGACATCCGGCTCCAGCCCAGGGTTTTCCTAATTACGGAGTGCAGCTGGAACCGATTCTCCCAGTCTCGAGTGCCTGGATGGCTGCCTCGGGCCAACTGGCAGCCTGCTCACATAATGATTCAGAAAAGATGTACTTGTAAATCAGCTCGCTAAAACACAGATCGATTGCAAAGGTGAGGGTGCTGCTGAAAGAGAGTGTGCTCCGAATATTTGGCACGCACAGGATAGCCCAGCTGAGGGTTTGGACATGACTTGAGACACGCAGCAAAACAGCCCATGGAAAATGTTGGTTTTACCAGTGATTCAGGTGTTTTCTAGACACACGCAGAGTGCCCTGCTGGGGGATGTTGTTTGATGACAAACTACCTACAAGAAGGACATGGAGGGGCTGGAGCGTGTCCAGGGAAGGGGCTGGAGCAGCAGGAGAGGCTGAGGGAGCTGGGGGGGCTCAGCCTGGGGAAAAGGAGGCTCAGGGGGCACCTTCTGGCTCTGCAAGTCCCTGCCAGCAGGGGGGAGCCAGGGTGGGTCAGGCTCTGCTCCCAGGGAACACGGACAGGGCAGGGGCAGGTGGGATAGTGGGGAAATTCCTCCCCCAAAAGGACTGTCAGGCATTGAAAGGGGCTGCCTGGGGAAGCAGCAGTATCACCATCCCTGGAAGTGGGCAAAAAACCCTGTGCAGTGGCAGCTGGGGACATGGGTTAGTGATGGGCTTGGCAGTGCTGGGATAATGGTTGGCCTCGAACTCAGAGGGCTCTTCCAACCTCAACGATTCTGTGATTGACACCCAGAGTGACCCTGGGCAGAGCTGGAATGACTTTAGACCACTGGCCCTGGCCTCATCTCCAGTTTGTGTCATGAAAGCTGCAGATTCCGTTCATTTACTATTCATATGCTGACAAACTTCAAGCATGTGTCAGCACTTCTGGTCTCCTCTGCTCTGCTCCAAGCCCCGCTTGCTCTGCACTATTCACATCCCCCATCCCCTCTGAGCCACCAGCATCACCTCCCAGTGAACCCCTCCAGAGCCTCCAGGAACCTCCAGCACTTCCCTCAAAACACCACAAAACAGTACGGCAGAACATATACACTGTATGAAAAGAGGAAAACTTCTCCACTTTACAAACAAATTCACCCTTTTTTTTTTGCTCCTTAGCCCACCACCCATGAGAATGGTGAGGGGAGCTGGGCTCCCTCCCATGACCATGGCAGCCAGGATCGATACAGACCCCTGACCAGCACTGTTGATTACCCAAAAATGCTCAGATTTCCCAACTGGAACCTGGGAGCTAAAGGACACAGCATGGCTTGGCTGCAGGGTCAGCCACCAGAGCAACCACTCTGCTAATACAATGCCTTTGACATCATTTAAACCTTCTTTTTAAAGCCTTTTCCACCTTCTGTGCATTATTCCTACCGGAGGAAGTAATATCAACTTTCTTCTGTCTAAAACATTAGAACTGCTTAAATTTTCTTGTGACTTTTTTTAATTCAAATACCTGAGGAAGCCTTGAGGAAAAAAGTGTCATCATTAAAGATTCATCATGCTCCCTTTCTCAGAAAGGTCTGGGAGGGATCATCATTCGCTGCTTCAGATCTGAAGTGAGTCATCCAGAAAAACCATCCGAACATTTCAGATACATCTGAGATGAAAGCCAAGGCACACCGAGCACCGGAACCAAATCCATGTCTTCTGGTCTTCCTCATGTGTCATAAAGAGAGAATATCATCAAATTGCAGAGACTCTTGTCATCTAAAATAAAACTGAGCCGTGAAGCTGACGTTCACATGCCTGCTATTAAAAGTAGAGACAGAGGGATGCTGAAAATTCCACCTCTTATCAGAATCCTGATGATATTAAATCAATTTATATCTACCAGCAAATGTTGTGTTTACTTGTTAGTGGAGAGAGTGATGCATCTCCAAAAAGCCTTGGCATGGGATGGTTTGGGTTGGAAGGGACCTTAAACACCATCTCATCCCACCCCCTGCCATGGGCAGGGACACCTTCCACCAGCCCAGGTTGCTCCAAGCCACATCCAACCTGGCCTTGGACACTTCCAGGGCTGGGGCAGCCACAGCTTCTCTGGGCAGCAAGACTTGTTGTCCTTCAAGGACATTACCCTGAAACATCAGAAGAGATATTAAATTCAGGGAAGAGGGGAGGTGTTGCATAAACAACGATCCAAAGGCAGCCCCAGTGAGGATGGGGCCCAGGCAGCCCCAGAGCCACACGGGGATTTTATTCCCTTACAGACCCATAAAAATACACCCGACAGTCATCTCTGCAGGATGTGACATTTAACAACTTGCCTGTAAGCCCAGGCAGCAACTCCCAGCAAGATGCTGTAAGGAGCACAGGATGTCACCCTGAGAGCTCAAACGCAGCTAAAACCCACACAGTACGTGCTCATCAAGAGAGGATGACACAGGGAGAGAACCCTGGTCCTCTCAAAGCATCTTTGCTGAACTTCTAAAAAGTAGCTTGCACATCCTTACAATGGGGGTCAAACAACACAGGCTTAAAGGAGGAAAAAGCAGCTGCCAACTCTTTATTTGAAACCTTTCTTGTCATGAAAAAAGCCAAACCAATACAAACAAGCACTTTGCCACAAAAGAAAGCACTTGAACACAGTGGCACAAAGATGACAGTGTTTTAAGGCAGCTTTGTTGGGAAGGCTTTCAAATCACAATAAGCAAAACAGCCTGAAATCATTTCAGTCTGAACAGGATTCATTATGTAAACAAAATAGAAAAGTATTTTTTTTTTTCCTAAGATGTCAGGATGGATTTTCTTCTGTTCCAAGTGGCATCGTGAGATTTGATAAGTGAATTATCTTTGCCTGCTCACACACCTTGGAGCTGTAGCTGCTGCCTGCAGAGATGATTACAGGATCCACCATGGAACGGACAAATGAGTCCCGCTCTGCTATCAAAAAGCCAGAAGTCATAAATCTCTCATTATCCGTGCCATTAGAAGCAAGGTGCTCATCAGGGGGCTGGAAAGAGCACAGGAATCCTATCTTCAAACCCATGCACAGGAGGAAAAAAAATGGTGTTTTCATTATGCATTGCTATTATTCTTTATCTTCGGTTAATAAAATAAAGGGAGGGATCACCCTCAGCATTATCCATCACACACACACAGGCAAAATTAAGAAAATTCTTTACTTTCTCCCTTTTCTCTTTCTCCTCCTCCTCCAAGTTTTATTTCTCCTTTTTTTTCCCCCCTTTTGTTTTTTTGTTTAATTTTCAGTGGTGTGGGCAGGAACACATTGCTACATTTCTCTAGGGAGCATAAGCTTACACTAAGAAATCAGTCCACATATTTCACCAGCATTCTGGGAGACAGGTACCTTAGTATTGGTTGGACACATTTTCCTAAAAGGATTTGGCAAAGCAGGGAGAGATTGTGCATGAGCAACAAACCCCAAATTCTCCTCAGAGAAAAAAGTGTCCTCTCCAGGTAAACCTGGGAAATTCTGGTTCCTGCATGAGGTGCTAAGGGGCAGCACAAGGGAGGTGACACCTTTGGTTTCTCACCAAAGCTCCTGTCTGGGAGTCTCTTACTCTTTTGGGAAACTGCTGACACCAAAAAGTTGTTTGGGATTGTTTAAATGAGCCCTTCTGTGGGGCCAGGAACCACAGGGAGGGGTTTTGTCCTGGAGGTGACACTTGGGCCATGTGGGACCAGGCAGGTGGGTGCCAGTCACAGATGGAGAGGAGGGGTAGACAGGCCCTGAAGGTGTCACTGATGTGGTGCAGGAGGCAGGAGGGGACAGAAACCAAGAGCAAGGCAAACACCCAAGCTCTTTCATGTAAGCAATATGTAACATTGACTGCTGGGTTGGACAAGCTGGAATAAAACATGTAAATATGAGCACTAGTTGTGCCAGAGGTTTGTACACAATACAAAATAGCCAGGACATAGAGACAAAGAAAGGAGATGGGTCCAAACAAGCCCCAAAATTACATTTTTCAGGTTCCACTTGCCTTCAGTTTTAAGGCATTCTGAACACAGTTCCTGGTTCAGACCTTGCACTAAGATTCCTTAGTCACATTTTAGTCATATTTTTTTGGCTTATTGGTCACCTAATGTCCTTTGAAAAGAAACTTAACTAACAAATATTCCATGCAGAAAGAGCTGATGGGAGGGCTCCTCCCACCCCTCTCAGAGCCCCCTTCCCAGCACGTCATTAGGAACCCCACATTTCCAAGTCCACGTCCCTTTCTGGAAATCCAGGAACGTTTGAGATAGCCAGTAAATTCTTAAGTGACTGCAAACATGACAAATAGGATGCATAAGCAAACAAAGGGAAAGCAGCTCCGCAGCCAAAAAGTGTATTTATGAAGAGTTATTTGGTGCTATTATGTATATTTATGTAAAGGTCGTAACACGCTGAGAATTTGACGGCACAAATGGATTCTGGAAATCAAAATTCCACCCGTGTTACTCAGAACTGGTGGCAATTACGAAACACACACATTTGCCCAGGGCTGCTTGTGCATAATAAGAGCTCAAGGTAATTGCTGGGCCTCGGCAATTCAATGTTTCCTACATTTACCTGCTTTTGAAAGAGCCTAACTCTAAGACAAGAAGCTGTGGAGAGGACAAGAGCAAACCTGAGCACTGCCTGTTACCTGTTTTATGACTCAATATATATCCTGCTGCAGGGATTTTTTTCCTGATGCTTTGGCTTAACAATGGTATTTATTGATTTTTCTTTTTTGCCCCCTCTTTTAATACTCTTAATACAGTGGTGACTCCAGAAAACAATGTGTGCTGGGGGTACAGATGCTTCTGTGCAGACATCAAAGCAGTGATTCCAGCACACATCTTTTATCACTCCCATTTTCTTTCCAAAACAAAGAAACAAGATGTTCACATGAGCCAAATGTGACACTGAACGATCTGTGCAACAAAACTAAACTCAGTGGAGCCCCAGCCATGCCAAATTTAATGCAGGCTTTTCATGGCACTCCTGTTCAATAAAAGCATTGGGGTTTGTGTAATACTTGGGATTATTACTTCTTTCTGGGAAGTCTTTCCCATTAACTGCTGTGATTACAGACATCAGAAACTCCCTGATAATAGGGGATGCAGTAGGCTAAAACCAGGATAAAAAAAAATCAGCCTTCACAATAGCTAAGATTTAAGTAACTATAAAGCCTCAGAAGTTCAGTTTCTAAGTCACTAGTTTCATCACAAATAAATAGTTTCGTTTTGCATAATTCAAGAATCCTATGCAGCTCTCCCTAATTTATTTCAGTTGCCTCAACTCCGAATCCAACAGCTCTCCCCGCAGCTGAACTTAACAATTATTCCACCACATAAAACTTTTGGGTTGGTGAATTATTACCTACATTTGCCTTTTGAAGAGAAAGTCAAAAACAAATCTCTATTCATAACATGCTTTTACTACAATCTATGATTTGTTTGATCTTGGAATCACCGCTTTTGAATTCCATCACAACAGGTTTAGAAACACAGACAGTGCCAGAGATTAAAAGAGAAACATTGTCACATGATCCTAAAACAGGCCATGGTGGATTCGGGGTTTATCACCAGATTGAGCAAAAGATAAGTGGCAATTGCCTTTTTCCCCATCCTTCTTTAATCACTCAGGCTTTCAGCTCAGAAATGGAGGGTGCAGAAGAGCTTGGGATGGATGATTAAACGTTAAAGCCCTCAAACCCTTAACTTTTGGCATCTTTTAAATCGCAGAAAAGCAGAGTTCCCAAGCTCCCCTTTGGCAGGGGGTGCCACCTGGCTGGGAAGGTGCCAGGCTGGCAGCTGGCAGCACCCACCAGCCCCACTTCTGCTCTTCCAAAGAGCAATAACCTGCTGCCTAGCAACCACCCAAAACTGATTGTTTGTATATCCCCTTTCTTGTGCAAAACTAAAAGCTCAGATCCCAAATTATTGCATTCAGCAACATCAGAGCTGTGACTGATGGAGAAGAAAAGGCATTTTCCTTTAGTTGCTGCGAGTCCTCCTTGCTCTCCAGGGCTGCATTTGTAAAATAGACACACCCCCCACAATGTGATGGAAGACCAACTGAAAAAATATTTCAATATGTGAATAGTTATTTTCACAATATTTGTCTTAGAGGAGCTTCTTCTATGAATAAAGTCGTTCACATACCTTGATATTTTAATATGATGCCACTAAGAGTGATACAGGAACAAACACAATGCTCTCCTGGGCATGAGGATGCTGCATAGTATGACATAAACGTGCCTGTGATAGACACAGCATTGGATGCCCAGATTTTATTCCAGAGAATCCATGCAATAATGCAGTGAGAAAGAATAACTGAACAGCTTAGAGTAACCAAATGCTGAAGTAACTCTATCAAAGGCCAAATGAAGTGGTTGTGGATGATTCCCAGCACCACCACTTTGTTTGCCCTACAGCCTTTCTTTCCCACAACAATCTCTGATCCCGAGCCAGCACAGAAACCATGAAATAATTTAGCTGCCCTCCTCATCCAGCACTGCTCCCTCAGCCAAAGCCTGCCCCTTCTCACTTTCAGCCTGTCCACCGGGTGCTTTGGGACAAGGATTGACCCCAAAGGTCTCTTCAGGTCCACAGGAGACAGACTTTGCTGAATGTGCTTCCAGAAACCTCTCTAGTCCTTATCAATATTCCCTCTAACATGAACTGCCATTAAATGCTCCAGCTGGAAGCTGCAACATGACCTGTAGGACATCTCTGAGCATTTTGAGGCTTGACAAGGAGCACGTTAAGAGCTCACAACCCTGTGCTGGTGACACTGATGTTCAGGTGGGACATGACCAGATGGTCTGACCGAAGCCAAGGGCAGTGAACTTGGCACTGGGAGAGTGCAGAGAGCCAGTGCCAGCCTGGATGCTTTGGCAGAGGAGAAGCTTAGGTGGAATCTTCTCTTAGGAAAGTTTCAGCTGGACATTTGGACATCAAACTCTACAGCCTGTTGACGCTGTTACAGCCCTCAGCTTTGAGGTGTCCACTCCTCCCTTCGGGCTGGCTCCCAGCTGAACTCCCTCCTGATGCAACACAAAACTCACCCCACTCACCCCCTCAAAGCCAAGCAAAAGCACCAAAGAGAAACTTCTTGGGAACAATCAGCACATATGGACTGGGCAGTAATGATTAACCTGAGCTCCTTGCCAAGGACACACACTGTGCCAGTGGGTTGGTCTCTGCCAGCCACATTCACTGCCTTGTTATTCTGTGTGTTGGCAGCACAGTGCCCGGTTCCTCCTGACTGCTGGGGCACACACAGCTCCCACCCCTTCCACCCACACCCATAACCATGGGGGAACCTCTTCCCTCTGCTGCTGGTCCCACACTTTCCCTCCCATCTTAGGACAGTGTCCTGGTGGAGTTCCCAGCCCCAGCCCCACTGCAGGTAGGTGTGAGAGGCCAGGGAAGTGCTTCATGTCCACCACCTGTGCTGTCCCCTCCTTCCAGGAATAATAATTCCACTTCCCCTCTGAGCAGCATGTCCCCCTCCTCCTCCTTCCTACAGCTACATCTTCCTTTTATCCCTATTTTCTTGGACCAGGAGGCTAAGGTGGATGTCTTCATTGAATTACTCAGAGTTACTTTGGTTGGCTTGCAGGGGTTTTTTTAGGATGAGATGGGTTTGGGGCTGTTTTATTTGCTCTTTTTAGTTTGTCATGGACCTTTTATCCACCCACTCAAAAAAAAAAGTTACCTTGGTGACTTTTATATCCAAAGGGGAAATGGAGAAGAGCCTGGTCTTTGCTGGGACACACGAGTGTGTGCTGGGAGCACTCCAAGAGCTGCCCCACCACGAGGAGCAAAACAAGCCAGCTTTATTTCAGACCATGGAGCTTAGTGACCCCGGGTTTTCTTTCCCCTAACACTTCCATGCAATCTGGACATGAGAATGATAAGCAGATGTGTACACACAGGGATTGAATCTAGAGAGTACTGCATTATTCAGGAGAGTTGGGACAAAAAGGCCAATATTTACAACAGAAGTATTTAGAGTAAATTAAAATCCAACCAAGAGCAGCCACCTGAAGAGACAAACACTGCAAGGGCATTGGGTGAAAGCTTTTGTCCTTAAAGAGATTAAAACCCAGGTTTTCAGGACAGTTCCTTTTTTAAAGAGCAAAAGAAAATCAAAATACTCTCAGGAGCAAGTACATTTTTGGGTGCTTGGTGGGATAGAAGTCATCCATGACAAAAATGAAAAGGGACAAATTTCAGCAAGTCACTCATTTCAGATAAAAGGGCAAAAGTGTTTCTCATACCCTAAACTGAAGGCATCATTTTGGAAGATCAGTCTGGTCTATGTCACACTGATTTAGAACCATTTCATTACTCCAAATGTCTCACTGCATTAGTTAAGAGGAATGTTGGGATTAACACCCTGGCCAGGAATTTCATGCTGATAGATACATAAATGTAGATTTATATACTTCATTCAACATTTAAGGCGAGTTCATTAATTCACAATCAGGTGGCTTTTTCCAATTTATGTAGGTCTTTTTATATTTAAATAAAGTACTGAAATGAGCTCTGAATGTTTCTGCACCTTGGGAATACAATGGCATTTCTGACTGTGGAAACCATCGTGATAACAGGAGGATTTTCCCAGGATTTCCAAGGTGGAGGGTTTGGAGTCTTATTGTTGGTTTAGGGTGTTTTTTTGGTTTTTTTTTTTATGACCTTTTACCACCTTAGTTCCCTATTGGTTTTAAACAGTAACAACTAAGTCAAGGTGCAAGGAGACAAGGAAAAGTTCCACCACCTCCAAACCTTCTTCTTCCCAAACCTCTCCTTTCCTAACAAAGCTTCCAGTTAATGGCTACTTATTGGGCAGAGCTGCATTAAGACCTCGTATAAACCAAACCCGAATCATTCACACTCAGATTCCTGGAAAAACACTCCTCCTTTTGGGAGCCAACCCCAAAATTAGCTACAACCAGGCTGGGTCAAAACTGTTAGAGGAGGAAGCAGGGAGAAGAGGTTATGTGGCATGGAATAATGCTGCAATAAAACACACTATTTCCCTGCCTGAGGAGCTGCCATACCTGTGCCTACAGCAGGTTATGATAACAGGCTCTGCTTTGTGAGGAGAAATAAACAGCTTTATGTTCCTGACCTCGAGCACATGTAGCCATGAAATCAGAGTGCAATTGTAGTTATTTGCTGCTTTTTAGATATTCATTTCTCTTCCCCAGCGCTTAAAAGGGCTGGCTGAAGACAGCTTAGACTAGATTAGGCTTCTAACACCTTCATGCATTATAGACTCCAAAGACATTTTTTCCCTTGCAGAAGGTGAAAGTGTTGAGTCATTTCTTTTAAGGATCTGACGGGGGTTATTGCTCATAAAACGAAAGGCAGGGTTAAGTGAAGCACAGAGTCCAGCTGCAGCTCCCACATCCCCCCAGGATGCTGGGCTCCCTCCTGCCTTAAACCTTAAACCAGCCCGGCCCCAGCAGCTTAGCTGAGATCATAACACGGATTAACAAGGGCTCATCGCCTGCAACCGGGGGCCAGAAATAATTAGGGTTTCAAATGCAAGAGCCCCGTAATGGAGAAATAACCCGCGTGTTACAGGAGGGGCTCGTTTGGCACTTACAGGCTCAGAGACATAAAGTACAACCTCATCAATGGGTAAGATTAGGAGTAATTAGCCCCTCTATGGTAAAGTCATCGCTTGGAAACCCGGCTCTGTCTGGGGACTTTTTGTAATGATGCCTCAGGGACAAGCGAGATGGGACCTCTGACTTACGTGATTTGGAAGGCACTGAGACCTAATTAAATCTGCAAAGATGCAGTAAGTGCATTAAAAGGGATTTTTAAATATGAAACATATTCCCTTTCACTAAACAAACTAGGTATATTACACCCTGGAACAGGAAGAGAATTAATCAAAAGACAGTGAGCCAACTGCTGCTGTGCAGCTGCCAAATGGAAGATGATACAGGATTAGAGAGGGCTGAAGAACATTTAACAGGAACTGGAGAATATTTGGAAGAATGGGAGAATATTTGCAAGAATGGGAGAATGTTCAATGGGATTTTTTAAAGGATCATATGTTATTTAACCGTGGTGAAAGCCAAGCACATCTCACTCATTTTAAATCCAAGAGAATACATGGGTTTTTAACATCTCTTTCTGCAAATGCATATCTTATAATAAACACTGATTGCTTTATGTAAATAAAAGCTAATTCTCTCGCAAAAATAATATGCAATTTACTTTTTCACTCATTACAAATAAAAGCCAATCCAGACTTGCAGCATCTCAAAGAGAGATACACAGAGCTATTGTATTTCTGCTACTGAGTTCCATAAAACACTTCCCATCTCCAATTCCCTTAAAAAGGGTTGGCTCTTTGTATTGGAGAACTGAAAGATTTTAAGGGAGCTTCCCAACAATGACTGCCTCATTTACATGATCTATCTTCTCCCAAGGAAAAAGAAATCCCTGGGTGATGTTCACATTTTCCTGCCATAACTCAATGCTTTGCACTGAGTCAATGCAGGGCTGCTTCATTAAAGCCTGGAAGTTCAGTGGAAGAGTATTTTAAGGGCACGAACTAAGAGTGGACCAACAGAAATATACTGATGGCAAAGAGAAAAGAGTACATGGCAGATGGTCAGGTCACACATTTCATGATGCTGCTTAAAAAGGAGTGAGTCAAATGGCAACAGGCTCATTTTCTAGGCAGGTCACTAAGGAAAGAATTTGCCATCTACCCAAAACCTTCAAAAAAGTTTTTTTTTCTGAAGTCTTAGAAGCAATTTGATTCTTGCAGGTATGATGGTGGTGGGGCTATATTTTTAATTTGTTTCATCAAAGAACCACCTTCAGCCTTTCCTGATCAATCCAGTGTTATTTATACTGAAATTATCCACTGTTTGGGATTGCCTGCAGAACTGGGAATTCCATAATCCTGATTTCAACCAAACTTGGTGAAAGACTATCAAGCCAAACCTATGAGTACATTGTCCCATAAAACACATCCACAGCCAACTGCACACCTAAACCCATGGCGTTAACATGATCACCAAGACAATTTACTCCACAAAAAGCACCCCATACAAACCAGACCCCACAGTTAAAGAGGTCACCACATCACCTCAATGGGGATGTGGTTTTGAGATAATCAGAGACTGTTATCACAGGATCCCAGGATGGTTTGGGGTGGAAGGGACCTTAGAGCTCATCTGCCATGGGCAGGGACACCTTCCACCAGCCCAGGTTGCTCCAAGCCTCATCCAGCCTGGCCTTGGACACTCCCAGGGATCCAGGGGCAGTCACAGCTTCTCTGGGCTACATGTAGAGTAACCCAAACCCTCCCATGGGCTGTGGAAACATATCCCCATCACAGGCATTAGTGTTTCCCTTCAATTACAGCACAGATATGGAATGGTTTCTCCTCTGCACCATTTGCTCTGATCCATGTGCCATTCCTGTGGATATCCATCCATTCCACCAGCAGCTATAGGGGAAAAGCCCTTTTCCAGAAAAGAATATATAACCAGTTACCCTGTTTTTAGCAGAAGAGCACAATGAGCTTGATGGCCAGTCAATCACTGTGAGAAAAATCAACAGCAATCTAAATGCTCCAGTGTTTTAAGCCTTCGAGTGACCTTTCCAGAGGATTTCAGTTTGAAAATACAATATGAGGAAAAGCTATGGATTGTGGAATTCATCTTACATCCAAAGCCTTTGCTAAATGTCTCTTGCTAGAAATGTAAACTGAACAGCAGTGAGGATCAGAGGCAGGGGGAAATGAATGAAGGTAAAGGTGGGCTGGTGCCCAGCTGGGGGTCTGGATCAGCAACATGTATTACTATTTGTCTTCCAGTATGTGTGTGGGAAACACCCCTCAGCTTGGGGGAGGAGACAATCCCTCCTCAGGCTCTCAGACAAACTGGGAAGACAAGGTGGATACAGGGAAAAACAAGAAATGCAGTGAAAAATATTCCCACTCCAATAGACAATTAATGCAATGGAGAGAGGGAAAAGAGAGCATTTTCCTGGGAAAACCCAGGGGACTAAGGATGGGGCTGCAAAGGAAGCCTGGCTCCATCTACACCAGAACAGATCAGCACAGTTAATGCTTTTAAAGTTGAGAGAGTTTTCTTGGGTGGTTTTTCCTTTGGGTTTTTAATAGGTTTTTCCCCCAACTAAAAGCTGAAGAAAAGTTGGTTATAAAAACCCCTGTATTTTCAGACAGAGAGGAGAGAGAAAATCTCAGGGTAAAACCAAAATAATTGCACAGAGCAGTGAAAACAAGGAAAGCTGCATTTGTACCTGGAGCATAGAAATAGCAACCAAAGCAATAGTGTGTGAGTTCAAATAAGAATATATAACAGAGAAGTGCTGAGTAATCCAGAATGCCTGCTTAATTTGAAAAATGGGATATTGATATCACAGGCATCTCAAAAAATATGATGGGATTAAGATACATCAGTGGACACCACGAAAAAAATAAACCCAGTATAAATTATAGAGAAATGACAGAAGAGTAAGCTGTCAAAGGAGCAGAGCCAAGAACCAAGGAAAATATACAGTCAACAAGGTAAATAAATAAAATACAGCAGTGCCTCCACATCTGCTTAGACTCAATTTCCATCCCAAACCAGCAGAAGTAGATTAAGAACCAATATTTTCCCTGAATGGCCCAGAAAGGGAAACATTAGTGCAAAATACTGGCACTAAAGGGGTGGAGATTTGTCAGCAAAAGTCAAAAGAGAGGTAATGTGGTAGAGATGGACAAGAATAACAAGCAGCTTCTTCTGATGCATAGGAAGGGATGTGGGAATGTTACAAGATAATTGTCCTGCCCAACATATCATGAAATTGTGGACCTGAATGACCAGGACAAGGATGTAATTGGATCCTTGCCCTGGCCCAATGTTGTTGTTATGCTCCCATCACTATATGATCATGTATTAGAGACATTTAGGGAAATAAACCCATAAGAAATAACAGAAAAGTGGATTTGGAGGGTGTGTGTCTTGGGAATTTGGGGTGGGATTTTTGTTTGTTTAGGTTGTTAATTTGCTTTTTTATACACCAGAGTTTTTTTTTTTGCTGATATTCAAGGTCATAATGATGGTAAATCCTATACACAACTAAATGGGGTAATGCAAATATTTATGAAAAGGAACAACTGCCGTGTTTTACAGTGAGAGGACACACCCAGGAGATCATAAAAACACAGGATCACAGGATGGGTTGACTTGGAAGGGACCTTAAAGCCCATCTAATTCCAACTCCTCCCATGGGCAGAGACACCTTCCACTAGCCCAGGTTGCTCCAAACCCCATCTAATCTGGCTTTGAACAACCCCTTTTTCAGACAAAGACAATATTTATGCAAATTCCATCCTTCCCAAGGAGTAAATTGATCCAATAACTCCATTACACAATTATTTTAGTATGTCTAAATCACAAAAACCACAACAAAAGGAGCTCGGAGCTGCAGTTCTCTTTGATGTACATTTACAGAGCAATTCTATAAATTAACAACACAGAAACAAGTTTAGAGGTTCCGCCTCAAACTTATTGATGCCAAAACAACCTGCCCTGGGCTGAGGAAGAGACCTCTGCTCTAAAATAAAAGCTGTTTATTGGAAGACAAAGCAGCACATCCAAGGCTTTTGCCCATGCCCATACAGAGAGCGAGGTCATAAGTTTAATATTCCTTATTGATGTCAGGAAACAGTGACAGATTTATTGGAAAGATTTGTCAGCACCAGCAGAGAGGTCACAGTGCCCCATAGAGAGAATGTTCACCTACCTGTCACCCCATTAGAGCTGCAGGAGAAACATTCCCCTGCCCAACCCTTTGGCTGGGGAAAACATGTATTTACCTTATAAAGCTGTCACTCTGCATCGATATCCAGCTAATTGGAGGTTTCCTGTCATTAATTTAGATAATACACATTCATCTCACATAAAGAGCTTCTAGCAGCTTCTTTAATTTGACCTCGCTTTTAGCCTTCTGTTTTTTGCTGTCACACAACCAGTAATTCGATGACCTCCTGCGCCACAACAATCAATGGCAGGGATTTCATAAACCAGATGAAATTCTATAGCACTGCCTTTGATGAATCAGGAGAATCTGTTCCTTTGAGTTGCTCAGAGTTAATCTTTGATTTTCAGCTGAGTGCACCACCTTGGAAAGAGCAAACTAGGGACACCTTGTATTTTTGTTATTTATTTTTGTTAGGTATTTTTGTTATTTATGTGGCTGAAAGGACAATAGAGCCACAGCATCCCTGGCACTAAAGCTGACTTGTAAAGACTTTTTTTTTTTTTGCCTCTTATCTCACTACTTAAAGTAATAAATGAGGAGAAACTTCCCATGACAAAGTGTTTCTGTATAAATTTTGAGATTATTACATTATACTATAATGATTATACTTTCTACCTGGTGTCACACCAGATCACAATGAGGCAGAGCTGAGGATAATGTTCCCACAAAGCTTGAAAGGTGGCAAATGATCCCAAAGTAAAAAATTAGCTCCATCACAGCAAATCACATAACATGTTTTGTTCAACACTAAATTATTATTCCCCATTTAAATTAAGGATTGCAAGGGAAATTCATTCCGAATCTTCTCCATTTTCCTCATATTCACAATTTGGCTAATGAACCAAGAAACCAATTAGTGAAACATCTCAATTTAGAGCACGTTGAGGTAATCTTTAGCCAGGGCACAGTTAAAAATCCTGCACTGTGAAAAGAAGACTTTTCATCTTCAGAAACAGCACTGGGGAGTTAATGAGCCCTCTTACAACAGCATTTGGGGCTGCTCCATCCCTGGGAATGTCCCAGGCCAAGTGGGATGGGGCTTGGAGCAACCTGGGACAGTGGAAGGTGTCCTTACCCATGGCAGGGGTTGGGATGGGATGCTCTTGAAGGTCCCTTCCAACCCAAACCATTCCCTTCTGTGGTTCTTCATTGTTACAATCCACGGCTCAGACTCCTTCATAAAAGGTGGCTCAGCTAGTTCCTCTAATTATACATAACTGGCTCATTAAAGGGATAAAGACACAGGAGAGGGACTCAGACCTGAGATGAAGAAGTGTCTTTTCCCAGTTCCCAGAACAAACCCATTAGCCAGGTGGGAGGGCAGGGCACAGAAAACAATGGAGGGTTCACAGGATGAAAGAAAGCCCATAAAGGAATAGGGAAGGCAACAAACTGCCCAAAGGAATTCTTCCCTCAAGGAGCTTCTCCTGCATTTTGGATGACAAAAAGTACTTGAATAAAGTACATTAAAACACAAGAGCCACGAAGTACAGCCCAGACATTCCCTCTGCTGTTGTCAAACCAGAGGAGGTGACGAGGAATTCAGCCTTGATTGCTAAACCACATTTCTTCCATGGTTTCCATGCCACTGCCACCTGTTTGTTAACACTGTTAGCACCCTTGCTTAAACTCATTAAAGATAGGTCTCTTGCCCTGGAGAGGATTTATGCACAAGTGCAACACATGCATCAACTGCTTCTTGCTCTGCTAAACTGTGCCAAATCCTTACATCCCTACCCAGGACCCCAAACACTTGCCACCTCCCAACCTTCCTGCCACTTCTCCTCAGTCCTCAACACCACCTGGGACATCCAGAAGTCAAATCCCTTCCCACCTCTCCAGGCATCAGCCCAAATGCCTTCCAGCTAACTGGGGTGTCTCAGAGGGGGAATGCCATGAGCAACTACTCAGACATTACGGAGCTGCAATCAACTAATCACTTTGGAAAGAAACCAGGAGTCACGAACAGCTTCATGTAAACATCTTTTCAGCACATGGGAACAGGGACAAAGCAAACGAGGATTAGGCTGCAGAGGGAACAGAATCCATTATGGAAAGTACAACAGCAATAACAATCTAGTGGCATCCTAAAGGATTGTGTCTAGTACTGATTCGTGTCTGTAAAGGTTTAAGTTGATTTGGTATATCTGTTATTTTTAGCCTTTATGTTATAGGTAGTCCTATAGCAACAATTTGGGAATGGGCAATAAACATGGGAAGCTTGGTTTTTAAACTCAGTGCATCAATAACCACAATTTTGCTGAAAAATAAATATTTAATTCAAATTCAACCAAGGGCACCTCTGAGGCTTGGGCACAATTTGATGCTGGGTGGTAGAAGTCAGACCTTTTCCTTAGGATAGGAAAGAAAAAGGAGAATGAGCTTGACTTTATTTACAGCAATAATAATCTTATGAGAAGCACGAGACAGTAATTGAGCCAGGAGTAGAAGTGGAAGTCTCCTGTGACAGCCTGTAATTGTCAGAGCTGCAGTTAAATGCAGCAGACACTTGTTCAAGTCACACTTTGAATGCCTGCATAGTACCTGTCTCCAGCCTGCCCTCCAGACCTCTGGAGATCTGCCTCTCACTGCACTTTGCTCCTTCCACTTTAATACAGAAAACATCAACCAGCAACCTGTAGGGGTATTTCTCCACTTCATGCTGAAAACATCTCATAGAGAAGTGCATAAAAAATTCCATCCCCTTAGCAACTGGGAGATTCCTGCTTGCAGCAACCATGGCAAGGATGGGGCTCTGGGAATGTTAGAGGATTCTGTGGGTGTGAAATTGTTGGCAATTATGTCTGATTGCTGGCTGCACATGTTTTTGCTGAATGTGTTCACATTTACTGGGGAAACTGGCCTCGAGTATTACTGAATTCTGGAAAGCCTGATTAAGTAAACTGTGTTCAAGACACTTGTACTGCAGAGGGACTCTGGAGTCCAGGGAGAGCTCGGTACGTGTCAGACACCAGAACAACAAATTAAAGAAAGGAATTGGCTCAGGAAATATTATTGCTGGTGTCTGAAAACAAGCCAGAATGCAGTTGCTACCTGAGGAGCACAAAGGGGAAGAGAAAGAACATGGGAACTAATAAAGCAGAATTTGGATGTAAGAGGCAGAGCAGCTCACTGAAGACGTGGACAGCAAATGAGCACAAATGACTAAGACTAACTCATTCCACAGTGACCTGCCATGACATCTAGGCTGGGAGGGTTGGAAGGACATTGCCAGCACGAGGGAAAACAGCCCTTTCTCACTCTTCCCTCAGCTGCCTCTCCCAGACCCAGGGCAGGACTTCATTTCCCAGCCTGTGAAACACAGACAGCAGCACAGGTTTCCTCGCAGCTCGCTGAGCTCTTCCTCAGGTTTCTCCCTCCTGGCTCCTTCTGACCCTTCTGCTTCCCAAGCTGGACAAGCTGCTGGAAGGAGCCACTGAAACAGCTCTTTACCTTTCCAGAAGCCTATCAGCCCTGCTTTCAGCCCTTTTCCCTTGGAGCCTTCCACAAGCCCATTCAGTCAAGAAGAGGTTTGCAGGGAATGATGCAATTTAGGAATCAGACTTGGCCCAGACAGGCACTGCAGGAATCACAGAATCCCAGGACAGCCTGGGATAGGAGAGACCTTAAAGGCCATCTCATTGCACCCCCTCCCAGTGCTCCAGGAGCCGTGGTCCTGTCCCACTGCATCCCTCCCTCCCTGTTCCAGCCTCCCAGGGTGACAGCAGCACTGGCAGTGCAAGTGGGGGCCCTTCTCACACCCCCCATGAGCCCTGAGTAGAAAATCCCCCCTGGTTTTATGGCAGAGGGCTCAGAGATCCCTTTACAAGCCCTTTTATCTTTCCACCTGCGAGCCAAGAGGGACCTGCAGTGGTGCTTGGCTCCCACTCCAGCATCCTCCTCCCACATACAATAACCAAGTCAGCCCACATTTCCCCCAGGAGAGAAGTACATGAAAGCTATTTCTAATAACTCAGCTGCTGCTGGAGGAAGGCTCTGTGTGCTGCTGAGGGAGGGTTTGGCTGTGGGCAGGATGGCAGCCCAGACATTGCCATCAACCACCCAAAGAGGAGCCCAGAGAGCAATGCCAGGCTCAGCTCCTGCCTTCACAGGGGATGCAAAACGAAGATGAAACCTGCTTTAATGATCTCAAGGTGCCACTGTGAATGCAGGAAGCAAGGAGACATAAGAGTGGTTGTTTTAGGGATGACTCCCCAGGCCATGGCTGAATTCTGTGTTTAAGGCAAAGCTTCAGCCCTTTGGATGAGGAACAGGTCGTTTTCCCAAACATAAAAGCACTTCTCTTGGAGCACAGAAGCACCTTTTGCTACCTTACCCATAAACCTTTAGATTAAGCTGCTGTTCTAAAATGTTTATAGGTAATATCATGCCAGTTGCCTTTAAAGAGTTTTATTTCACAGCTAAATTGCTGGGTTTTATCCCAAAACCTCAGAGACAATGTTCCATGGATTTTTGGAGGGTCTGGAGGATTAATGTGCCGAATTTCTGCCTCTCCGACTCTGCTATCTGCCTGTTTCACTCACCCTGCTATGAAGCATTTCTCCAGGAAGGTGATTTTCCTTCCTGCTCCCTGTATCTCTGGCAGAACATGCCTTGTAGTTAACTAATTAAATATAGTTGTGCTGTACATCAAAGATCAGTAATAATATCAGGCAGCAACGTTATGTCTGCCGTGAGAACAGGTTGCAGTGCACATCAGACCTGTCATACATCACTGGGAGAATGATTTGATGCATCTGTGCTGTTAAATCCTTTCCTTGGCAGTGATCAGCAAGCAACAGAGTCTGGCAAGTGTTTATGGGGAAAAAGGACACTAATGGTGAAGGAAGGGAGCCTCTTCCATGTGCTGTCCTTCCCTGGACTTCTCTTCCCAGCCACATGGTTGAAATCCAAGGTATCCCAGAATTTGAAGCTCTACCCTTACCTAACCTAAACCAGCTTATGTTTTTATATATGCCTTTTATTTTTCCTCTCCTAAAGGATTCCAGAGCCATTCACAAGCTACAATCATAGAACGAATAAAATTAAAGCCTTTCTTGAGTTTATCTTTAATTCTGGTGGAATTAATTTAATTGAGTAGGAGACATATTGATAACTTGCCTTCACTACCCGTTGCAGTGGAACAAAAGAGGGAAATCTTTGCTAAGCAAAATATCCACTGATAAAGGAATCTGTGAGATGCTCAAAATGCAGTACATGTAGCCAGTGTTTCTCCTCAAGTGCAGAGAAGTAAATAAAGAGGTATTTTGTGAACAAAGTTCACGAAACCCTTTTGGAACATATTAAACCCGAAACCCTGTTCATCAAGCTGTGATCTCCACCAGATGTATAATACCTACAGTTCTCAATGACCCACTTGTCTTCTAAAGTCCATAATTCCCCAAAATGGTCACAAAAAGAAGCAAAAAAAATTGAGTATAATAACAAAAATGTATGCATAACAATAAATATAAAAGACTAGAGATAGGCTCCTATAAATTGTCAGTGTCCATGGCCAGGTTCCCTTGGGCACTGGAGGATGCAAACACCAGGCTCACATCCATCTCCATTAATATTTTTAGTCAAAGGTTAAAGAACAGTAAAACAAACTAAGCTGTCAGAGAAAATACATATTAGCATTTAGATTAACACTTATTATCTCCATTTCCCATCACCAGACAACAGTGAAATATGTGATGATGGTTTTAGATACTTTTTTCAGAAAGGTTAAGGGGTCCCTGAATTCAAAGGGCTGGGAACAGTGGTCTGTGAGAGAAATGGCACTGGCCCTGGCATGTGCTGTGCATCCTCAATACATCTGGACTCCAGTTGGAATTAAAATTCATATTGCAGCAGCAATTAAAAGACAGAAGTAGGTCATGAGCTGTTGTTCAAGGCAATATGCAGAGAGGAAAGAAGACTGAAGGAGGAGAGAAAAAAAAAAGAGAAAAAAATGAAGCAGGCAGCATTTACCTTAAAAAAATTCAGCCTTGAGACATGGTGAACTACAAGATAACAAAGAGAGGATAAAAGAGGGAAATACGAGTTTGGGTTACTCAGTTATGGGCTCACCAAGCAAAGGTTGTTACCACATCATGACTGCTTGATCCATCAGCTCTTTTACTCTCCAAGGCAAGAGTTTTGTTAACAAAACCAGGTTACTGCAGGTCAACTACACACAACAAAAGCACCCCCTTTCTGTAAGACACTGCAGAAGAACCTTGCCTGTTCAAGTTTGCTATTATTGCTTAAAAAAAATTAAAAATCACTTCGAATGCTCCTCCTCAGCACCCAAAGAGCAGCAGCTGGTGGTTTCACAGGACACAGCAGGCAGAAGAGGGTAGAGCACTCTGTGTGTGGCCTTGCCCTGCTTTCCCATGGGAACTTCCAAGCCAAGCCATGCCAGGAATCTCCCCAACCTTCCCAGATGTTTCGTACTCGAGCTCCCAACTTTGTTTTACATGTTTGCAGCTCTAAGAGGTACCAGAAGTCTACATCAATAGGAGAATAAAAATAAATGCAATCCATTAAATTCCAGATCTGAAATAATCCCAGAGGTGCTCCGGAGCACCCACAAGGACCAACAAGATCACTGAGCCCAGTCTCTGACCAAACATCACCAACCCTAACCCTGCTGAAGAGACATGAGAATGTCATGTCAGTGATCACAGAAAACACCTCTTATATGTGCAGTTTATAAGAAAAAAAACAACAACAAGCCAACCCAAGCTTTTCTACATCACTGCACACATGGTTATTGATACCAAATTGGCTGAACCCTTCTAGAGCACATTTTGGCCAAGTTTTAAGGATTTTCAATATGTTGGCATGAAGATATTACGCAGCCAGTGTTACCTTCTGCTGCTAAAAACACTCCTCTTCTTCCTTATGTTCATCCTGGGCTATAATACAGACACAAGGGAAAGTGTATCCATATTCTATTGACTCAATTCTTTGTCTTCCAAAAGATGGCCAAAATAATTGGCAATAGCTAATTTTTCAGCACTGTTTATTGTATGTTTGCTCTGCACCATTATGTCCTCTGACCCTTATAAATCCTGCTCTCGTGGTCTTGAATCATCAGGAGAGGTTTGTATAAAGGCAGCAAGGCTGTATTTTTAGTGGTTTGTGATATTTCCCTATGCAGGATCCCAATTATCAATGGTAACACATCATCAACAAGGTACAACACTCAACAAGAGCTGTTTATACTCTGCAGAGGGGGAGGAAAGATATTCCATGGCATATTCCCAAGAGTAATTTACCTCAATTTTCCCAGTTGCTCTCAGTGACTGTCAGGTGTGTGACACACCATCACAGACTGTGATTCATGTGTGTTGCACATCACCCATGGAAATCTGAGGCATGTTTGGGCCTGGGACTGATGCCTTAGGACCACACACACACACAGAGGTTTGAGTATGACTGTCCTCTGCTCACCTCTCCTCCTCTGGTGAGGCACAGAGGCAGAAACGTCTTGTGAAACAAGAGCAATGTTGTATGAAAGAGAAACATCCTTGAAACATGCCCTGGGGGGATATCAGAGTGGGGTTGGGCTGGATAGAGACAGGGTGACTGCTACTAACCCTGCTCCTCCAGGCCTGGCTGCCCTCACACTGGGATTTACAGCAAAGGAGCACGTGGAGAACAAGGAAAAACCCTGATTTTAGGAACGTACATTGCAGTTTTATCTGTGCTGCTGTCACACCTTAAGTACGACAGGTACAGTCACACCAGCTCAGCTTGTCCACCCAGAATCACAGAACCCTTTGGGTTGGAAAAGACCTTCAAGATCATCAAGGCCACCCTGTGCCCAATGCCCACCTTGCCCCCCAGCTCAGAGTACTGAGTGTCATGTCCAATTCTTCCTTGAACACCTCCAGGGGTGGGCACTCCACACCTCCCTGGGCAGTCTTAGTGCTAAAAAGCCTATAATTCAGGTAGTTATGTTGGTTTAGTATTTTGTTAACTTCAAAGACCAAACTTAGTCACCAACGGTGTCTGGTGACACCTTCTCCTGTGACTGCACGTGGCACTGCTGTCCACAAGGTCCTACACAGCAAATGTGGCAATTCCCACCACAAGGACAAGCTGGACCATGGGACACATCTCCTTCTCCATAGCCAGTGTCCACATCACACTACATCAGATGAAGTTTGCCCCATGGAAGTGGCCTGGGGGACCAGCCAAGTCAATGGTTGATGCTCAGCCTTGGTTTTCCCAGAGCCACACTCCCAGATCTTGCATTCTGGCTTTTCCAGTCCTGCTTTCTCTGCCACAGTTTCTCAGCTGCAAAACAACAGCCAGAATATTTTCTCTCCCTGGACTTCAAAACTTGCCTTGTTTTTTGTGTAGTGTTTGGGTTTAGACCCAAATGTTGGTATCTTTGCAAATATTTCCACCTGACATTATTATTTCTGCACCTTCTGCAATGGAAGCACCAAGAGGGAAATCTCAACACGTGTCCACATTGATGCAGCAAAGACCATCAACCCACAGCCAGACAGAACCTCCACAATGCACTGCCAGTGTGTCACCAACCCCAAAAAGCAGCAAAACACATCCTACATTCCTTTGGGAATGTGGCAAACCATGACAAACCTGCTCTGACCATCCCTTGCAACATGCACACCCAGAGTTTCCAACCTTTGAGAATAACAGAGACCACACAAGCCCCTGCCCTGGGTGGGAAGCAGGGAGACATGAGCATCCTCTAATCCTAGAACCACTAAGGTTGGAAAAGACCAACAAGATCAGCAATCCAACCTTCAACCAAATACCATCACCCTAACCCTGATGAAGAGAGGCATGAGAATGCCATGGCAGTGATCACAGACACCTCTTACACAGCCTGTCTGCCCCCAAAAAACCAACCCAGGCTGCTCTACATCACCACACATATGATGGTTCATACCAAGTGAGCACATTTTGGCCAACTTTGAAAGATTTTCAAGGAATTTCCATGAACAGCCACCTCTAAAATTCACAAAAGGTACTAAAATCTAAAATGGTCACTTGACCTTTGCCCATTGCCAGAGGGAGATCTTTACACAAAAAAAGAGCTGCATGTGGGTTTTTTTATATAATTCAACAAAGGAGAATGGAAGGATAAAAAAGTATCCTCAAAACCATGCTTATAAAGCTGAAGTTGATGTGCAACCAATGCTTGGGGGGTTCTCCAAGAGCTGGGAATTCACTACATGGGCAGGGATCTGAAAGGGACTTGTGAGGAGAGACTTAGTGCTCCTGCTGGGATTCTGCATGGAGCACGAGCAAGGAAAAGCTGCTGCCAAGGCCCCCCAGCCTCTTGGCACTGGGGTCATTTCACCACCTCCAGCACTCTGCTGTCTGGGTAGCCTCAGCACTGAGCTGCTCCTGTATCCTATCTCTGGGCACACAGACCCTGAGGACCTGCTATGCCTCATTTCCAAACAGAACCCAGCAGGACCTTTGCCATGTAACGAAGCTGCTGAAAGGAAATCAGCCCATTCTCCACATCCCAACACAATCAACAAAAAGGACTTAATACAAACCTCACTTAAGTTTTTGATGCCGTCTGGAACCACTGCATTTTTACTTCTCTTCTGGCCCCTTCAGGGATGCACACAGAGAATATTTCTACACGGGAAGCATCTCAACACAGCAAAGGGTAACATTGAGATCCACCTCACCACTGCTGGTGTCAGCACAAACACAGCCCCACGAGCAGTTCATGACTATTTATACTTCTCAACCCTATTGTGCTGAAAGCTTTTAAGTAATTAGTTTCCCTCATTAAGAGATGCACTGCCTGGGGAAGGGCACACAGGTGCTCCCAAGCCCCATCCTGGGTTACAGGGCAGCAGGACCATGGTCTGGGAGGGGAGAGCTCAGAAGTGCTGAGCTGGGCTGATGGAAAGGGCAAAACACAACCAACATGTTTAAATAAAAACGGGTTCCTCCCACAGAAGAACCACAGAGGTTATTTTGGCAAGACCACAGACCATAAGAGCAATAAAAATATTCACAGGACCTTCCCACAACCCCCCCCATGTATTTAAGTCAGATGAACAGTGTTTATCAACACCACTTTTAGACAGACCCAAATACACTTTAAGAGATGGGAGGTATCATGATGATTTTTTTTTTTTTTTGCTAAAGTTGCAACAAACTCTTAAAAAAACCCGAAAGTTTATATAGAACAGGGACTAGAAAGTGATTTGCAAACACAGTGAATAGGGTGAGCAATGCTATTCCACAGCTCTAAATAGAACCTGGGGGGGTTGTACCTTCTCCCTGACACATCTAATACATTATTCCATTTTTCTCTTTCCTACTTTCAGAGGCAAACCGGACATTTGGTAAAGTCTAATTTAATATTATCACTAATGCATTCAAACACATCACTAAAAGCTGTGTTGCAGAAATTGCACTGCAGACAAAGCCAGGTAAGACAGTGTTATCTCCTTGGAAAAGCTGGGCCTTGTGCTCCAGCACCCACTGACGGGAGGCTATTCAAAGCAACAGGATTACTTTCCTCAATAAGGATTACTCCCCTGATTAAGGAGTGCAGGATTACATCCATTGTTTGCATATCCCTACTTTCACCTCTCTGTTTTGGTTTTCTTCCCTTAAAACACAGGGCATTTAATTACTGTCAGCACTGCTGTACTTTTATCCCTTCAAAAAAACGTGGCTGGTTTTTGGATGCCAAATAAAATGCTTTTGTGATCAAAACAAAATAAAGCCAAAGCAGCAGAATCTGAACTATGCAATTAAAAACAAATAAAAAAAAAAGAGAGCTTGTTATCCACGATCAAGACTTATTCTTGATTCATTTCACGTTCATGTTCCTACCCGTGGCCTCTGCTCTTGGGAGCTGATTGTTTTTATATCAATTTTTAACTGTGCTGAGTTACCTGAGAGCTCTCAGGCACTGCTGACAGTATCACTCCTGGAAAACAACTAAACTCAGACAACTGGAACAAATATTAGAGCTAGGCTTGCTGATAATGATGAATAAAGCAGGAGACTTTGAAGTTTGCTGCCTTATAAAGAAGTGGTGAAACTTCCCTGAGTTCACCACATGCTTTACATACAAAAAATATCTCCTTCCTATCCTTAGGAAAAGCAAGTTAGCAAAGCTTTTGCACTGCTTTATTACACAACAAAACATTAAATTCACTGTAAGGATTTAATGCAGGTCTCGCTTCCCGTTCCCAGCCCAGCCAGAAACATATTTAACTAAATAAAGAGCAACAATAAGAGTTACACTTCCAACAGGGAAAGTAAAACTCCCTTTACATTGTTGCATTTGACACCGAATTACATTAGTCTGTTTGGAAAAAAAACCCAACAAACCAGACTTGGGACATAAATACAATTTGTTTTAGTGGCGAGCTAAAGGGGTTTGAAAATTTAAACAGCCCAAAATAACTTCGATCAGAACTTCGGTGTCACTTCTGTAGGCAGCTTATACATTGCCTAGAGTTAAAAATAATTCATTTTCTGCCTTTTCCTTACGCTTCCTTAGCTCACTTTAAAACCCAAAAAGCGCCCTGGCTGCATTTTAGGGGGGAAAAAAAATGGGAAAAAAAGAAGGAAAAAAAGGAAAAAAAAAAGGGAAAACAGAAGGAAAAAAAAAAGTTTACAGCAAGCTCAGAAAACACGAGAAAGGGCCCGAACTCACCGAAAGACGCGGGTTTTGTGTCGCAGGCAGCGAAGCTGATGGCCAGGTAGAGGCGGGTGATGAAGGAGCGCTCCCCACGGGCTCTCCCCTGGAGATGCGGAGCCGCTCCCGGTCCTAATCCCGATCCCAATCCCTCAGGCATCCCGGGCTCTCCGAGGACACGCTCCGGGACGGGCACAGCCGCCACTTGTTGCGCCGGTGTCAGGGAAAGCCAGGACAAGGCAGGACGTGCCAGGCGAGCCTGCGAGGGCATGAATAATTCAGCCTTGGCAGCGCCAATGGAGCGATTCATTCCCGGGGGAGGGCGAAGCCCGCTGCGTTAATGAGGGGTATCCGCGATGAGAAACACCCACCCGGGGGTTTTAGGTCCCAAAACGCAGGATTTAGGGTGGGGATAGAAGCTCAGGTGTACCCCCCTAACCTGCTGGGCTGTAGGTACAGCAATGGGGTGTTTCGCTGCCTTAAATACCCTGTTCCCCAAGGGCTTCCCGAGCAAAGTGAAGGGGGAATCTCCAAACACACGCAGCTTTCTGCAATGACCTCCTGCAAACAGCCAACACCTGCTCCCAAAATGTTCCTGTTCTAAGGGGAAGGGAGGGAAGGGGGAAAAAAACTGCAATGAAAGCCAGCAAATTTATAGTTTGCTTTACTCACCCACTCGGTGTTGTTTTCTTAAATAGGTTTGGAGGTGATTATTTCAATGTGACATTTGAAGTTTTATTGGGTTTTTAAATGATCAGCGGTAGCGCTATTATTTCCCTCAGCGTTTGATGTCTCCAAATCTGCAGTAATTGAAAATAATAGCAATAAAATAATCTTCTTTCCCATTAGTTGATCATGAAACTAATAGTTGAACACAATGTAGGATTTTTAACCAATTACCTTATAGTTATATATTGCATTATTGGGGTGTGTAAGCAAAGACATATAATTTCCTCTGATACTGCTAAAAGTAGCACTTGTATTAGTTTTGGTATATTGTATTACATTGTTTTAGTTTTGGTCTTCATATTCTAAACAGAATTGGAGAAAAACACTTATCAGGAGCTTTTGAACTCAGTAAGGAAAAAAAGTCTTCAAAATATGTGTTCCAAGCTGCTTTGCTGTCCAAAAGGATGTGCAGAGTTAACCTGACTACAGCGCACCAAGGGCTTTGCAAGGAGAAAATACCTCAGATAGAAGGGCTTTTGAGGCACATATTTTTCTGGAGACACTGATTACCTCCTACAAAAATGTCCTGAGTACGCCAGTGACCTCTGCATTTCTGAGATAACTTTCTAGAAAATACGCTTTTGCCAAACAAACAGCGAAAAAATTACTGGCCTCCGAATTTAAAATGCAGAGAACATGAGAATAAACTCCTTTAAATCCCTTTAGGTGTGTTGATGTAGCTCATTGAAGACTCCAGCATGTGCCCTCCTATCAGCTGCATGGAGTGATTTCAGTCATCTCTAAATCAAGAAAACTTGCAATGATTTCAGGATTTCACCCCGAGAACCATGACATTGTAATGCAAATGAGGCTGATGAATGTTTCATGGCAGACTTGGCAATGTTTGCTGCTGAGCCCTTCTAGAACAGCCCAGGGTGGATGCACTTTTCCTCCCACCTTTTTCTCATTGTCCCAGCTAAGACAAGAAAGAAAAAAAACTTGGGGCACAAGGACATGAAATAATATGATTTTTGCCTGAGAACTTCTAAGTAAAGCTTATTTCTGCCTGTGATATTCTGACTCTAGACTGGTTTAGGCTGAGAAAAACACAACTTTATTCGGTGTTTGATGTAGATGGGACTGAGTGACTTTCAAGACTTTGATCACCAGCTTAAAGCTGCAGCGGGGACAGAAGGGTTTGTGATTATCTCCTCGATTTTGGCACAGACCAGAATCTGCTGCTTCCTCCAGATTGCAGGTGCAGGAGGGTTTCGAGGTGGTGATTACAGAGATCACTGCTGAGGTCACCCCCTCCTATGGTAGACTTGTAACAACGGCCAAAAAATATGTTTCCACCTGCACTAAATGCTGGAAATGTCCTTTAGGATATGTGCAGCATTAAAGGAAAGGTTATGCTGAAAGAGAAGAGATATCCAGGCAGATACCGGCCAACTCAGCCCTTGGAATCATTTCCCAGCAGGATGTACCGAGACAGAATTTGCTCCTCACTCTGCCCATATAATGCTATCTCTGGCTGCAGCTGGGGAAGGGGATTATGCAGGTCGATAGCAGCAGAACAGCTCCAGCAGGGAAGGTGGTGTGTCCTGCAGTTCCTCGAGAGGTCTCCAGGTGGATGGTGAACAGGAACGAGTGCAGGAGGTACAGGGAAGGACAGGGAATAGCTGCCTAGTTGATGCTATGCTGGTTGTGCCTGGAAAAAAAATTGATTGACACGGTTGTAGCTCAGACTCCCTGCTCAGACAATGTCACATATGCAAGACAGGGACAAATTATGCTTGACTGTGCTTGAAAGCTACAGAAATGTTGAGTAGCGTGAGCAGGAAGATGGGGCTCCTATCCATTGCCATCAAAATATCATCTTGTAGTGCTGTTGACACTTTAATAGCTACTTCTGTATGTCGGAGAGCATTGTGAAGTAGTGCCACTATATTATTAACCTGGGCTGGAGCTTTCCTGCAAATGCAGAGCAAAAAACCCACACAAATGGAGCTTCTGCGATAGCTGAAGATTAAAGGTATGCTGCTCACAGCGTGAATAGGATCTCTCTAATTTCACTTCAGGAGGACCCAGCAACACTTTAACCCCTGATTGCGTTATCCTGTGCTTTCTGAGATCATAGAATCATTGAGGCTGCAAAAGACCTCTAAACCCATCGAGTCCAACCATTAACCCAGCACTGCCAGTTCCACCACTAAACCATATCCCCTAAGCACCACATCTACATGCTTTTTGAACCTTCCAGGGGCAAATTGATTCGATTCCATTCGAAACAACAGATGATCAAATTCCATTCTGATCAAGGACTTTTATCTTGTGCAGCCTCCCGCTGACCTGTAGTGCTCCAGTGGTGACTCTCAGAGCTCCATCCTTTAGTAACTCTCCACTGCTCATAAAAAATGCCTCTGTGCAAAGTAGCATCCATGTATGTAATTGCTTGAAACCATTCCTGGGACACACTAAGCTTAGAAATGGTTGCATGGCCCCAATCTGTCACAGTTCAAAGCAGATGTGTATAATATCCCAGAACTTCAGCATATCGTGGCGCTGGGGAGGGACAGGGTGATGGTGACGCTCTGGAAAAGGTTTGGGAAGCAGGAGATTGAGGTGTGACTGTCTATTGATACCTTTAAATTAGCTATCACTGTAGTATCTGGTTTCTGTCAGGGCATTGCAGAAAATCAGTGAGATGCATCTTGGAGGGTGGTGAATCGATTCTCCACTGTGCCCAGGCTGACCCTTCCCTGTCTGTCAGCGTGTCACCTCCCTCCTCTGGCTTTTCCTTCTGCTTGTTCCTTGGCACCACTGGCAGGCCACGTGTTCCCTGCTGAGACCTGTCTCCAGTGCACCTGCCCGAGGTGGGATGGCTTTGGGATGAGACCTGCACCATTTTCCCTCTGTACTCAGCACTGGGGAGGCTGCACCTCAAATCCTGTGTCCAGTCTGGGGCCCCTCATGACCAAAAAGACAATGGGGGGCTGGAGCGTGTCCAGAGGAGGGAAAGGAGCTGGGAAGGGGCTGGAGCAGCAGGAGGAGCTGAGGGAGCTGCGGGGGCTGAGCCTGGAGAAAAGGAGGCTCGGGGGGGACCTTCTGGCTCTGCAAGTCCCTGCCAGGAGAGGGGAGCCGGGGGAGGTTGGTTTGTTCTCCCAGGCAACAAGCAACAGAACAAGAAGAAACAGCCTCAAGCTGCAACAGGGGATGTTCAGGTCGGATGTCAAGAATATATTCTTTGTGGAAAGGGCTGTCAGACATTGAAAGGGCCTGCCCAGGGAGGTTTGGAGTGCCCAGCCCTGCAGGTGCCCAATGCAGGACTGGCCGTGGCACTCAGGGACATGGTGGGCATCGGGCACAGGGTGGGCTTGATCTTGGAGCTCTTTTCCATCCGTAATGATTCTGAGACACCAAATTGTGGCTTTTCTGGCAGGTGGCACCAGGAGGGCCGATGCATCAGGAGAATCAAGGACAACACCATTAGCCAGCCCTGAGAGCTGTGGGCAATGGGGTGGCAGACTTGCCAAAGCCAGGGTTATGTGTTCTGCTGTCACATTATTCCCCATCTGGATTTTTTTGAAGCACCAGAAAAACAAAGCATTAGGAAAACGTCAAGCTGTGAAAAGAAAAGTCCAAAGCCAGGAAATTCCAAGTTAATGCTGACTCCTTAACTCACATCATTAACTCAGAGCCATGCCTGGAGTCTGGGCAGCAGCCTGAGCTGAGCTCTTGCTGATGTGTGTGACTGGCTGAGGATCTGCACATCTGAGGGGGCATAAATATGGGTACAGGAGGGCAACAGGGCTGAATTAAGAGCCTGGCATGAGGAAAAAGGGGGGCAATCCAGAAACAGATATCCTGAGAAATTAGGTGGGGAAAGGGAGGTGAGAGAAGAGATAAGCTCAACCCCCAGAAGAAAAGGAAAAATTAAAGACACTGACAAATAAGGGACCCAAGAGAGATGACACGAGTCAAAAGGTGGGCAGGGAAAGACAGACACCTAGACAGGAATTGTGGGGGATAATTGTGGAAGAGGAAAAACAACAGGGAGTGAGTGGAGAGTGACTTGGATTGGGATCTGGTATCGATGTGGCACCAAGATGGGGACTGCAGGGGACATGGAAGGAGAACAGTGGTCTCTCAGGGGGAAGAAATGCAATTAGGACTGTGAGAGACTGAAGAAGACAAATCAAGAGGTAAACAAAGCTCCTGTCTGGTGACAGTGGGCAGAAGAGTTAAGGCACATCACACTTGCTCCTCTTTTGCAGGCAGAGCAGGATTCCAGGGTCCAGTCCTCTCCCTGCCCAGGGCACGCTTCATACTGATCGTGTGGCTGAGTCCTGGCCTCGATGCCTGCTTATTATTTCAGAAATTCAAATTACACCCAAGAAATAGAGACTAAAACAATCATTAAGGCTGCAAATGAAATACCCCAGAGTAAGGAAATTCTAAGAAAGCTGAAGAGGGCAGGTTTTTGCTCACCCTGTGATACACACACATATCTATCTATCTATCTATCTATCTATCTATATTGCTCTTCTGTTCAAGATCCTGGAGCATTTTGGCTCTTTGAAAATACACACAGCTGGATACTTACATTTAATTAAATAGTTTTTAAGATAATGACTACAGCAGCTTCAGCATAATTCACAGTTAAAAGCAATCAACCCCCAAACTCCAAACTGCTCTTACTCAAATATCTACCATCAGTAACAGCCTCTGTAGCTTTCGATGAAATGGGAGCCATAAAACTCCATTCCAGAGTTTACAGTTGCAATAAGGGCAGATTTATGGGCAATAAGGAGTGTCTATATGTACCTTCTTGTGCCTCTCATTTATTAGGCTAAAGCTCAGGCATCCCCCAAAATGTCTTTAATTAGTTCAAGCACTTAATTTAACAAAACAAGCAGTTTAAACCAATATAAACGACTATTCTCCAGCCACCATGTACAAGAAACAACTACTATTTTTGCAAGATGAATAAAGTCACAGGTGATTTTGTAACAACCTAATTAAAGCATGATTTAAACCTAAGAGCAAGGATGCTTTTCTTGCATCAGCACTGAATCAAGGGAAAGAAAATATTATGTTAATAAATACCATAGTACTGGTTTTGTATAATTCCTCTATGTTTGTAATATGTATGAAGCCACTTTGCCTATAAAGACATGCAATAAAAACACTTGTGTAATTTTTCCTTTGACTAAACAAGAACATATTTTCTCTTCTGTCATGTAATCCATGAATTAAGGAAGAACAGTGCAATGAGGAGAGAATAACTGAGCTTACAAAGTCAGGAAACAGGGAAAAAGTACTGAGAAGGGGAGTGAGGGGAGGGTTTGCTGGGTAACATTTCAGATGTGTTACATAAAATCACTAAATATTTATATAGAGTGTAATTAACTTTCCCCTCTAAAGTAAACCATGACATTGCAAAATCCTGAGCACGTTCAACAACACAAAAGTCAGTGGGAAACGCAGAGAGCCAGAACTTCCCTCAGTACAAGTCAGAGCCCAGTATTGGACCTCTAAAAAGCTCCCTTTGTCACAGGAGGAGATAACATGGGCTCAGAATTCCCACTAATGGACCCAGCTAGGAGTCCTAAACTCCCTCAGCTTTTTGCAGCCACAGAACCCCAGAATGGTTTGGCTTGGAAGGGACCTTAAAGCTCATCTCATTTCAAAGCCTTGCCGTGGGCAGGGACACCTTCCACTAGCCCAGGTTGCTGGAGGTTCTTTAACTTGTCAGCAGACAATGCACAGACTGGATTAATTGTAAAAGAAGAAGGGGGTGGCAGTGCAATTTTGAAAAATGACCATGAAAATGTGGGTAGCAAATGTTCCCTGGTACACACCCCTGCAGCAACTGTGCATTATTTGTCCTTCACAACGTTGTAGCAATTTTGGCCACAATGGTTTCTTCTCATCCTTATTCATCGAGTTACTTCTCCAAACCTCCTTTAGATATCACTCTGTGAAGACCATTCTTTTAAGAATATAAATAGTAATCGGTGACTTCAAAAGCCTTTAGCACAGGTTTTAAAATTCTAAGCATTGGTGAAGTGTTCACTGCAGCGAAGTTTCTTTCCCAAAGCTCTGCTCTTTGAGAGGCAATGGGAGACCCACCTACACCTTTGCAGGTGGCCAGACCACCAGAAGCCTTATTTGCCCCCTTTTAATGCCATTCATTTATTACCCAGATATGAGGGATATCTTTCAGACCCCTCCACAAGGTCATATCATATTCAAGATAAGAGAGAGAAATAAAAGAATTTGTTTACTAAGAAAAAGCTTTTGCTTTTTCGACTCATTTTTGTTTCTCCCAATAAAGAGATTAATAAAATGATGTGCCAAGTATCTAAATTGAGAAAGGGCCTGTAATAGCCTTTTTGCTCAAATATTCATCTCCCAAGCATTTTTAATATTTAAACATAAGCCATTTAATTGCTTACAAACCACTTGCTATTAATTGGGTTCAAGTAGTAAAAGAGAAATGTATTCTGTAACTGGCTGTGCTGCGTGTGGGTCCCGATCAGCAGCACTGCTGGACTGGGATTGTATCTCCAGCCCTGTGTCACCAACAGTTTATCCTAAATAATTTACTGGGAAGAAAGAGGGGGAGATGAAGTTACAATCTCTTGTGCAGATGCAACCATTTCATATTGCCTTTGCTTCCCTTATTATCCAAGTTTGTCACAGAATCACAGAATGGTCTGCATTGGAAAGACATTGAAGTTTATCTAATTCCAGCCCCCAGAGAAGAGAGAGGTCCTACAATTAGTTTATGCCATTTCATGGAAGCTCTGTTGGAGTTAAAGTCAAATTCTGTGCCTTTTCCCACACAGCATTTCTAAGGTCTTTCTTAGACAACAAATCCACGAGTTTTACTTTTTAACTGCACATTGCAAAGTGCTCATATTGGTCTTGATTAACCTCTGTCGTGGGCCATTAGAAATCTCTCTCTGACCCTGACAAATCCCAAACCTCCTCCCTTACAGCCATCCTTCTTCAGAGAGACTTTTTCTGGCTCATTGCTCCCGCGGAATGAATTCCCTGCTCGCAGCCCTGTGCTGGCTGCTCTGCCCTGCTGCTTCCAGCCCAAACCATCCCCGAGAGAATGATCCCGGCCCCTGCTCCACACTGGCACAGACCTGGCTGCTGCTGGGTCGTGCCCCTCTGTTTGGAACTGCATTCCGTGCCAGGCTTAATGGACTGAAACAATTCCCCTCTCAGAATCTAGAAGGAGACCTGATTGTCCTCTTTCGAGCCTTCCCTCAGAGGTCACCTCTGCTGCCACTCCTGCAGAGAATAAAACACTAAACATCTCAATAATGGTCAGGGAAGTGAAGTCCTGGCAGAGCCCCTTGTGATCCTCATGGTAACCTTGTACTTCTCCCAGGGTTTGTGAGAGTCCCCCGTGTTTTCCCAGCTTTTCCTTGGGCAGTAAATTCTCTGGCACTGCCACATTTCAGTCTCTGTTCAGTGCGTGCCCCGATGAGCTGGGATGCCTGGCCAGTGCTGCGAGACAGATGGGACTGTGACTCTCAGCTTGGCAGCCACACCGAAATAAATAGATCATCTCAGACAGGATCAGCTTGATGCTTTCCCTTCCCTATTTTCAGGGCTTCATTCAGGACTCTCAGAGGTCAGCAAAAAAAATTAAATAGTGGTACATATTAATTAATAGCAAGCTTTTATAATATCTGCAAAATGTCTCAGCTGTGTTTAGTAAAATGTCTTTTCCACACGGGATCCCAGTGGGAAGGGACTCAAGAGGGTTCAGGTCCAAGCCCTGCCCCAGGTGTGGGGTCAGACATTCAAAGCCCCAAGGGTGGGGATGGCACAGCCCCCTGGGCAGCCCATCCTGCAGCTCCTCTGCCCTTGATCCTGGTACATCCACAGACCCAGCTGGTTTGCTCAGAAATTCACAGCCTGAGAGGCAACACTGATCTCTAACACAAACCTACACCATTAAAAAGAAAAAAAAATAAAATAGAAGAAGAGAAAAAACATTGAGTTTGCCCACTACAGCTTTGGAATTGCTTAGATAATGGAATAGCAGCAGATCACAACCTCGGAATTACCTGTGCTGTTCAGTTCTCCCATTACAGCTTAAAGCCAGAAATGATTCTTTTTCCAAATAAGATCATGAAAACACACGCAGCACCAGGGCAAGCTCAGGACCTGCAGCCTCACCCCTGAGCCCCATTTCCTACCTCTGAACCATTTCCTTGGCTCTGTTTTAGACAGAACCTCTTCAGAGCCATCAAGGGAGCAGATGGAAAATCTCCCCTCAGCTGCTGAAGGTACAAACCCTGAATCATCTGTGCTTCGCCCCGGGAATTGCTGAGCTCCCGAGGTGTGCAGGGTTTGATTACTTTGTCGTCTGCAGCGACTGGGTCTTATATAAAAGGAATTTACAGGCACAGTAACCTGCTTGACCTGCAACAACGAGCAACAAGAAGCAATTTCATTGTGTGGTGTATGGGGTTGCACTTCTTCCCTTTGGCCGCTTCCCAATTCGGGTAAGTAAATTAATTCCCAGGTACAAACTTACAAAGGGCTCTCTTCACTTCTCGGTGTCTTGTTGCCTGATTTTCTAAGAAATTCCTGACCTTCATAAATAATTCAAAAGGGAAGAGCGAAGTGGGAGCTGACAGGAGTTTGTCTGACTGCAGATGTTGCTGGGAAGGCTGTTGTTTCTGGCGAGGCCACATTCATGGCAGGTCTCTAGGAAATCCAAACGTCAACAGGGCAGTGAGGTTGATGGCTACGGTCATGTGTTGGAACACAGGAAAGCACAGCACTGGTGAGGAAAACACAAATGCTGTTCCTGTCTCCAAGCTGTAGGTGACTGCATTTTAATTCTTGTCTCACATGAAAAATATCTTCTGCAGAAATTATAAGCAGAGGGATCCATTCACTTCAGAAACTACGCTGTGATTCCATCTCCAGATTCTGCTGCACTTAAAACGATTAAATGGCAGCAAGGAAGGGATTTGTATTTCACAGGAGTGAGTCCACAGATTGTGCCCCCTCGGCCCAGTCTGGGGAGACACTTGTGGTCCAGGGGCCTGGCAGCTCATCCTCACAGGTGTGCACGTTTTCAGTGGGCATTTGCAGTGGGCACGTTCTTTGGGATAAAGTTCAGGCCAGGTTGTCACATAAAAGGTTGATGAGCCTTTCAAGAGGGAAATATGTTTTAGAGTGCTAAGTGAGAGACATTTATTATCTAATTATATAAATATATAAAGTGTGAGATAAATGGATGTAGCGTGCAAGTTCTGAAAACTTCAGGTTAATGAAATATTTTTCCTTAATTGCATACCAGCAAAATAACTCCCAGCCTTGAGGAAAGACAGCTGGGAACTTCTGCCTGTGGGATGTGAGCCTGCTGTGTGTGGGGCTGGAAGGCTAAAGGGGCATCAGAGCTGGGACATTACAGAACACCTTCCATCACATATATGAGTGTAAAGAGAAAAATCCTTGCTGCTCCTTAAGACTCCCTATCACTCTGTTGCAGGACCAGGCCAGGCTTTAGCATTGTCTGCTGTTGCAGCAGTTCTTTAATGAAGTGGCTCTCCTTAACGCACTGGTTCAGCTGCTGGTGGTGTCGAGCAGGTCCTTCCAAGAGAAGCAATCCCGGGCTCTGAGATGGGTTTACTCAGCTGTGCCACTTCTGAGCTGATTTAAGCAGTCTGTCAAAATTGAGTGAAATTAATTAATTCACTGGAGAGCTTTGCCTTCTCCAAACTTCAGTAAAAAGGAATGCAAACTAGCAGTAATCAGACCCACATTTTTTCTTTTCAGGCAAAGTGATCTAAATTATTTTAATAACGTTGGAACGTGTTCTGGTTCTGCAGAAATCCAGAGAAGAACAGCCTTAGTCCTCTCAGCCTGGGATGCACCTTCTCCTCAGTGGCAGCTTCTGCATTTTGGGTGTCTGGCTGCACCTGCAGACCCCATTGAGCAGCCCAGATTGTGGCAGAGCTGTGAAGAGCATTGACAGGACAGAATAAAAGACAATTGTAGCTGGGTTCTGCCAGAGATGCTGAAGCAGACCATTGCCTTCTGATCCTTTCTAAGGCTTTGTGAGGTCTGAAGTGCTCCATGGTGGCTTGGTACACAATTAGAGGTGGATTAGAGACTGTGGTGATAGGGTATTTTTGGTCTAATCTGCTCTCAATTGTTAATTAAATAAAGGAGTTCTTCCTCTTTGTTATACAATAAACACGAGCCACATCTTAAAAATGAGCATCTTAACTTCCCGGTGACGTGGTGCTGCTTATTTTCTACAATTTCTTTTCCTTTTTTTCATATTTTATTTTAAAAATGATGCCAAGTACCAGGAGGCCTGTGAGACCAGGAGACAACCCCAGCAGAAACCACGGTGGGAGCAAGGCACACATTCCAACCAGGAGAGGATGACCTCATGGTTGACTTCATCACACTCAGAACTGGCTGCAACAACTCTGTGCTTGAGTTTGTTTCACTTTAATTGCCAAACTCTGCCATGAAAAGAGAGCAGGAAAACTACAAAGTAATCAAGGCATTTCAGCCCAAAACTGGGAAAAAGGGAGAGGCAGGATTACTGCCCCATGTGAATACCTGAGGAAGTTTCTAATCTCCCTGACAAAGCCCAAATTCCAGCACAGAGCGGTCCTATGGCCATGTCAGCATGGATTTAGTGATGAGATACGACCAGCTGGCTGTTCTCTTTACAACCTTTCAACATCTCACTGCACAACCACAAATCTTCAGCTTTTTGCATTATTTTAAAGATCCCCTTGATGTGAATTATGAGAGTTTGCCATGGAGAGGATTGCTCTGGTGGATGGTTTCATAGACAAGTTGCAACCTTTTACTGCGAAGCAGACATTGAGTTGACATTTATTACATACTCAGCCATGATTTACAAGAGGGATTTTCCACCTCACTCCAGGAAGATCCCACAATAGGAGCTATCTGGCAGAAGACATTTCTTTTTGGCTACTCAGACTGAATCTATAAATAAATACTTTTATAAATAAATAAATAATTTCCTCCCTGGACAAGGGGGAATGGCTTTAAATGGAAAAACAGTAGGTTTAGATGGGATATTGGGAAGGAATCCTTCTCTGGGAGGGTGGGCAGGCCCTGGCACAGGTTGGGCAGAGAAGCTGTGGCTGCCCCTGGATCCCTGGAAGTGTCCAAGGCCAGGTTGGACAAGGCTTGGAGCACCCTGGGCTGGTGGAAGGCGTCCCTGCCCATGGCAGATGAGGTTTAAGGTCCCTTCCAACCCAAACCAGTCTGTGATTCTGTGAAATTAAAGGATTCGGAGAATAGCTGTAGCAACATGCAATGATCAGGCATCAAATCAGGGACACGATTCTTGTCAGCTGGATTAACTCTGGTTAATTTAACTCACTAGTTGAAAAAAAAACAAACCACCACTTTATCTTTTAGAAAAATACCTAACACAATAAGCTCTCCCAGTAATTCATGACCACATAGACCATGACCATATAGATTCAATCTACCTATATACAAACCTATAGATACATAAAAGAGTCTTGGAGAGACCTTTGCAAACAGCTTGGATTTTGGCTCCCAAATGGGGAAAAGCAGAAGTGGAAGCCCTTCACAGCAAATCCCAACAAACCCACGACCTCTCTGTCCTCAAACCACTTGCAGACCACGTGCCTAAATCCTATTTTTCAGAGCAAAACTGCAAATGTGGCAAGTTGCCCTGGTTTATCCATAGCACATACTGCAAACTGGAGGCTGAGTGAGCATCCATGTCCCTGGGAGCTCTGGACCACACCCCGCGGGTGCAGCAGCGGATCGGTGCGGAGCTGCAGGAGCGCTGTCAGAGCTCCCATCTGCCTCTGTCTCGGGCTGTATTTCAGGCTCCTTCCCCTGATAACACTATCTCAAGGACTCGGACTATTAGGCTTATCTGGCAGCGATAATCGTTCTCTCTGCAGGGAGTGCGCGATACACTCCCCCTCCTTCCCTCCTCCCAGGCTCTTCCTTGGTGCCTCTCCATCCATCTCGGCGGGTTTGTGGCAGCTCTACCTCCATCACCCCTGTCCGTGTGTGTTAATTTTTAAAGGCACCTCTCCTTGTCCATTAGTCCACCCCCGGCTGCAGCATTCCCTCCTTTCACTGTAGGGCTGCCATAAACCCATCTCCTAATGCTTGTTTGCTGTGCAAACACCTGCTGGGTGTTTCCACCCCATCCCATCCCACGCCATCCCATCCCACGCCATCCCATCCCATCCCATCCCATCCCATCCCATCCCATCCCATCCCATCCCATTCCATATCCCATCCCATTCCATATCCCATCCCATCCCACGCCATCCCATCCCACGCCATCCCATCCCATCCCATCCCATCCCATCCCATCCCATCCCATCCCATCCCATTCCATATCCCATCCCATTCCATATCCCATCCCATCCCACGCCATCCCATCCCACGCCATCCCATCCCATCCCATCCCATCCCATCCCATCCCATCCCATCC